>JAUMHL010000005.1:9589108-9632792 GCA_032362345.1 Sandelia bainsii
GTAGTGTGAACTTTTTACGTTTTCCATAAATTTCACCCGAAAGCCAAATATCCCTAACTTTTTGTGAGTAGTGTATCAGGCGTTGGATACACAGTCAGATATTTATCAGTTGGAATAATTCATTGTTGGTTTTGATCTTCTCTATATTAGGGTATGTTATATAGCTATATTGAAAACCTTAGTCTGTGAAAAGCAGTTAATTCTCAGGTCTTGTCACTCTCTGTTCTTGTGTCCTCTTGCAGTATCCCCATCTGGTGTATGGAGCTGTGGCCTCCTCTGCTCCTGTAAAGGCAAAGCTGGATTTCTCAGCCTACAACAATGTAAACTGGCACAATCCATGTTCACAATTTTTGCAAATTACCAGGGCTGTAGCCAGGATTTTTAAACTACTTGGGTCATAATTCTAAATTTCCCCCAGTGCAACTCAACTCTATGTAGTTTAAAAATAAAAAACAAGCAAACAATATGTGCAGTCAATCTTAAAAACCCAACATATCTATGTGTCATCATCGTACTTATTTAAGTTATTAAACCCCCAAATGTTGAGAAATATTACCAAGGACAAGATGTTAGTGTTAACTATAGCCCTGGTTATAACAAATACAGTTTTTAACATCAGTTCTAGTGAAACAACTTTAAGTAACCATGTTCCCACTGACAAACTTTAAATTTCTTCTGTTACAGATCGTTGGCTTGAGTATCATGAACAAAGCAGTTGGTGGCTCAGAAAAGGTGTGAAGGCAGCCACCTGTCTGTGCATCACTTTGCATTCATGTCTGTCACTTGTGTTAAATTCACCCTCGTCCTCTTCCTACAGTGTCTGACTGTTGTGCGAGAAGCTTTTGCTTCTGTGGAAGCGGTAATGATGGGAGGCAATATCAGTCAGTTGGCTGTGGACTTTAGCTGCTGTCAGACCCCTAAAGATCCTGATGATCAGGTTATGGATCTGTTTTTTATTAAATGTTTTAGGGGAAAACTTTCTGCTTGTATGTTGTTACAAGGGGGAGCAAAGTATTATGTGTGGTCTGATGTGGTTTTTTTTTTAGGATTTTAGATGCTAATGATTATGTGTCAGTGCAATGAAATCCCCATGTATTGTTGTTCAGAATGAGATCTGGACTTAAACAGCAGAATTAGACTAATGAGTTGTTGCTGGACAAATTAAATCTGTTCTCCAGTCATTGGATCCAACCATCATATTCTAAATGTGTTCATTTCAAATAATTTTTAAGATGTTACTTAACAGTATAACTATATAAGTAAACATATACATACATTTCTTTCTGTCATAATTTGACTCTGCCAACTTTTAATTTGCGCAGGTTTGCATTTGTACTTTTAGTAGCAGAAGTTATGTTGCATCTATTTATCCTTCACTGTTAGCTAACATCACTTACATCACTGCTGCTAATTAATTTCCAGAAACTCTCAATCACAAAACATGTTCAGGTGTTGAGGAAGATTTCTTTTTATTAAATAATAATTTACAGTCTATTGTAATTAATTCAAAATAATAATATTTAAATAGATAAATAATAATAATTTAATCATATGATATATTTCTCTTTATTTTTGTTTTGGTTGGTTGTTGCAGTCTAAATGCTTCTGCGTAACTGTCAAATCTCTACTTCAGATTGAGCTGATGCAAAATTTGGCTGACATTGTGATGGGAACTGTGCAGTACAATGAAGAAGGTGTGCTCATGTCTATTAAAGAACTCTGTAGTGTTATGACCAATAACAGTTTAACATATGATGGAGAGACGGAGGCTTACAACCGCCTTGTTGAACTGGCACAGGTATGAAAACCACACTCAACAGGATGACCTACTGCTTGTAGTTTTCCCTTTGATGCACAGTCACATCCACTAGATGTCACTGTTGAGCCATTTACATGAATTCCTCATAGGAGACAAACTCCCCAAAAGTTATAATGAAAAGGTGCAAACATTTGGGAATTTATCTTGAATTATACAGCATTTGTTTTTTATGATGTTATGTGTTTTTTTTCCCCTGTGTGCATGTATTTTCTGCAGATTTACCGTTCCACCAGTAAAGAACCCTGTCTAGACATCTCCAATGAGAAAACAGTGAAGGACCTGATGGACACATCTCTTCACTCAGTCAGGAGGGCAGAGAGACAGTGGACCTACCAGACCTGCACTGAGTTTGGCTTCTGTACAACACACAAAAACACACACCCACACACAGCAACACACAAATAGTTAACCACCATTCTTTCTATATCTTGAACCTATTTTGTATGTATGTGTGTATGTGTAGACCAAACTTGTGAGGATTCCACCTGTCCCTTCTCTGGGATGCTGACCCTGCAGATCAACACCAAGCTCTGCCCTAAGCTGTTTGGCATTTCCCAGCATTCCCTGCATGCACGCATTGCCTTTGCAAACACTTACTATGGAGGAGATAACCCTCACACGCACAGGATCCTTTATGTCAATGGTGAGACTGAGCTCACTAGAAAACACTACAAAATCACAAGTCAAAACAAATGACTTAACCTAAGGAGTAAAGTGAAGTAAAGGAAATAGGTGAAGAAATGTCTAAACAATGGATCAGGATTTACTGAAATCCTGTGTCTATATCATCTTTGCCACAGGTGGAATTGACCCATGGAAGGAGCTGTCAGTGGTCCAGGACAAGAAGGGAGGACAAGAAGCCCAGACCATTTTCATTGAAGACACTGCACACTGTGCTGATATGATGAGTAGAAGAGTCACAGACCGCTGGTCACTCAGGAAGGCCAGACAGGTATATATGCCTCAATAAGATATTATTATTCTTCATAACAAACATGTAGATCATAAAGTTCAGATATTTGACCCGAAATCCTTCACATAGCCTATTGAAAATGCTGTGGAACAAGCCACATGCCATAATAATGTATATAACATATATAATATTTTATAGTTGTTATGAAACATTTCCATAACAACTGAGCAAAACCCATCTGCTCCTAAAGACTATTGGATGTGACTGAATTTTGGAAAGGTCACCAAGGTCACTAGTGAAAGATAAAGCTCATTTCTGATTATATTTCTTACAGCAGATGTATAAAAATCATTAAATACAAGTCAGTGTTGTTGCTACTCTGTGGTAGGTTCACCATTTTTCACAACTGTCTAAAACAACACTTGCATGTGTACTTTGAAAGAGACGTTAGTCGATGTTGTTTTTCCTGCCCGTAGTGACTATGAATAGATCTTCTCCTTATGTTATTTTAGTGTAACATCTACAGATAGATCTACAGTTCTGTGTAAAAATGCATTAAAAAATTCAACCAAAGTTCATATGAGGCTTTGACGCCCACTGTTAGTCAAGTCAAGTGGGTGTCTTCAAAAGTTATAGTTGTTGTTTTAGTTCAAAAGCTAATCTTTTTTATTGTCATCTAGCCACTGTTTAGCAAAGAAACACTGTCCAGGGGAATGAAAAGAGACACATTTGCACTTAAATTATTGTAACTTTGGAAGAAAGCCATTTGATTTAGCTGTGTTTACACTTCAGCTCCTCATTTATATGAATAGGAGCACTTCATATGCAGCAGGGGTGTCACCACATAGGGCTCCAGCAAAAAAAAGCAGAGTTTGACCTAAACCAAATTTCGCTAAAATGCAAAATGATCAAATATGTGCAAACTACTGGTGTATTAGTTTGTGATGTACTTTTTAATACCATACTTCTACTGTTTATCCTTTGATTGTTGCCATGAAAGATAAGCGACTACCACTATGATCATTTTCAGTGTTGTATAAACCTGTCTCACAAACATAACTTTCCAGTGTTTTGGCATCTGATGAGTCTCCAAGCTTCAACTGAGCTTGGTTCTCCATTTCTAATGCCAGGATTACATTAGGACCATGTCTGACTGAATGATTACAATAATTAAGCATCTTCGAGGTTTCTTGAAGAGCACTCTGTGAATAATCAATTGTGTTAAGTCAGTGTTGTATTATGATTCTACTTCAAAAGTAGAAATATATCATTTGAATTGATTCCACATTATCAGTATAATCTTTAGTACTGTTAATTGTCTTATTCTTCAGCCTTTTCAAGACCTGTTAAGTTTATATACTGCATTCTTTTAAAGGTGTCAAATATTATTATATTTATATATATATTTTTAGCTACTTTTAATAGCAGCAGAACATGTTGTCACACTACATATACTGTAATTTTAGTAATACCTTCCTTGCAACCTTGGATGGATTACTAAATGAGTGTACTGGGCACAGGCCCAGGGGCACGAGAGGTCAGGAGTCCCCTGGGCCTGGGGCTCTGTACGTTACGTTTTGTTTGAAAATCAAAGACCTCTGTTAAAGATTCAAAATGACCACAAAGAACCAAAAAAAAGACACAACTGCCACACACAAATTGACCAAAAACAGCAGAAAAATTACCAAAATGGTGAGATGAAAAAAACAATTCCAGTAACAGACAAAAGTTACCACAAAGAAAAAATGACCAAAAAGTGACATTTCACAATCAAAAATGATCACAAACACACAAAAAATGACTAGAAATAGACACAGTCTGGCCACAACCAACGTGATGGCTTCATTTGGAGTCATTTAGTGTCTCTTTAAGTCTGGAGGTCCTATATAGGAGAGTTGGGGGGCAGCTTTTCCATGTCTGTGCCTCATTTTCTCACAGCCCATACATGCTTGCAACACAGAACAAAATGTCAATGCTTGTTGATCTTTAACACATCGTTCCATCTCGTAGGAGATCGAGAACCAGGTGGCCAACTGGCTGAAGACGGCTGCTCAGGAGAAGATGGAGAAAGGAATGGTCTGATCAAATCACACAGTCCTCGTGTGCCTGGGTGATCTGTTCTATCCTCCTCCTCTTTCTCTCCCCTCTTCCACACCTCCTTCTTCTCTATTTCTGTTTATATCACAGTACTGTGCTTGGTTGGTGTGTTTGTGTGGTTTGGTTTTATAGCTAATAATTTTTGTGACTTTACAAAGGTTTTTTTTTTTTTTAAAGTTAATATTCATTTTGGAAATACAGAAAGAACATTATGTAACAAAGTTACATTTAATTTGTAATATTCAAGTAGTATTTCATACTAAATTTCATACCTTTCTTCATTTTTTTCTATACAGACAGACTAAGGTGTGTTGAGGTGTTTACAAAAGATTTGATGACTATTTTCCACTAATTAGTTTTTGTTTGAAGTAAAGAAATATGTTATGGTAGTGTTATCAAAGGTATTTTGTAGTGTCACTAAAAATGTCATATTACTACATGTGTGTCAACATTATTTCTTGATTCTCATTCTCTGTAAAACACAGAATCAAAGCTCATAGTTTCCCAAACAGATATTTACGTTAATAAAAGGCAGATACTGTCTTTATTGCCAATGTTGAATGCAGATGTAGTTCTATCATTACTGGGGCATTTGTTGAAGTTAGATGGGAAATTGAATGTGTTACGTCAGAGAATTGTTTATCAATGAATGTGAGATAGTTGTGTTGTTTTCGTAACAGTGACAGAAATCTTGAAGATATGGAGAGTGTATGTGAGAGAAAGGTGAGGAAGCACCAGTTGTCCCAAGGACATCTGTTTCCCTAGGGGCTGCTGTGTGTGTGTTTGTTTGTGTGTGTGTGTGTGTGTGTGTGTGTGTGATCGTGTGGCCCTCTCAGTAGGGGGGTCAAAAGAGGGAGGTCATGACCCTGCTGACCCAGTGGGAGTGGGAGATCATCAATCAACTAGAGGCTGGACAGAGCAGCAGGAGGGGGCACGCACACATGGACACACACATACCTAGATACTGTAACACATACACTCAACTACACAAATGTACTAGGCTACCAAATATACTTAGAATAAAATACATTAATGTTAATCAATACTTCAGCCCACGCTGACACACACTTGCACACTAAATTATGGTCATAAAGGACTCAGTCATTGTGTGTTTGTTTGACAACATACATATAGTGTTTTCCAATTCATAGAAGACACACAGCTTTTATCAGGTGGATGGAAACAACAGAGTAAACCTGAAATGTTTTTTCACTGATCTGCTTCTGTGTCATGCAGTTTCTAACAACCCCTCATTTTTTTGCTATTGTACACAAGCAAACTCACAAAGACACACACACACTTCCACACACTCCAAGAGCCACTATCAGGGTTATCAGCAAGCACTTGCAGCACGACAGGGCATGCTTTTTCTCTCTCCTCCATTCCTCCTCCTCCTGCAGCCTGTCCTTTGTTGATCAATGAGGAAGTTCTTGGGCCTCAACTATTAATCAGAGCCTATCGGCTATCTGTCTGCTGAGCCAACCAATCACGGCCCTTCGACAGCTGGTCCATGAAAAATGTGGCCTGGTGGATGAAACGGAGGTTGGGGAGTTTGTGGGGGGAGGGTGCTGGCGCTGTAGTGGGGTTTTGGAGGAGAGGAGGGAGGTGGAGGAGCACTCTGTCTGATTCAAGTCAGGTCACAGCTGCACAACTGCACTTTATACACAAACAGTTGATTCTCAACATGATGATGACCACCACACACACAAACGTGTGCACAGTGTGTGTGTAATTGATAGAATATTTTGATTCAAGTGACACATTTTGCTCCTGATTCACATTTACATTAAACTGAAGCATTTCTCTCTCATGTTTCCACTGCTTTCACTTGGTAGCAAAAATCTGACAGAAACTACAATGAACATTGTTTTTATGGCGTCTTTGCAACACAAATCTTCGAGGACGATAACGCTGTTGATCTGTTGTCCAATAATGAGCTCTGTCCTCACGCCTCAAAGCTTCATCAGTGCACTATCATCTCTCTTCTGCATAATCACCATGCTCGCACTCATCTATTCACATCTTATTGCCATGATTAGATTGCATCTAATGCTATTACACTGCTCCCATCTCTCTCTCCTCTTCACTCCACCTCTCTCTCTCATCATGGATTTCTTGCAGATCTTATTAGTGTGTGATGCGGACCAGGTCTCCCACTTTGGATTTATGAACTCTCAGACTTCTCTCCTTTAATCTAGCCCTCTCTCCTCCTCCGCTCCCTTCCTGCATCTGTCCATCTATCATTCCCAGGGTTGGCTTGGGCGGAAGAGTATTAATCCCTCCATCCCATCTCTCACTCCTCTGGACAGATGAGGAGGTGGAGGAGGGAGATGGAAGAAGGAAGGAGGAGGGGCAGAGGGCAGGAGACTTCAAATTACTTTTCATAATATTTCTGTAGCAATGTGGAAAAATATAGTGGCATTACAGGTAATGTATGCAGATTTACTAAATAATAGGTCACTGCTTTGATACCTTTAACAGGTATGAGGATGAGCTTGGTGGATATGGAGTGTGTGTAGGTGTAGGGCAGAGGCAATAACTACAGATGATGATAAACAGCTTGGTGGGGAATGTGTGTACATGCTAATTTGTTGTTGCATGTGCATGTGATGTTTTATATATGCCATAATGGCGTCTATGTAAACATTTGTCTATGTATATTTCTGCAAAAGGTCAACAATAACTGAATCTTCTTACCTGTTGATCCCTCTAAAAACACACACACACACACACACAAAATGGAGTATGTTCAACAGAATCCAATAAGCTCTACGAAATCAATTGGAGTGATCAGGACATTTAATGACTTCAGTCCTCACAGGCCTATTTCTGTAAAAGAAGTGAAGAAACAAATTCAGTCTAAAGAAAAGAAATAAACCTTTGACCAGCAGTCACGGTAAAGCCGACACACTCCCCCCAAGCCTGTGCAGTGACAGGTAGATTAAGGGGCATGATAGATGCCCCTCTCTGTATCTCCCTCTCTCCATCTCCCCCTTTTCCCTCTATCCATCATGGCGGCTGGTGTAATTGCGGCTGCGTGGGGCTGGCAGAGGGAGCCTCCATCCATCTCCTTAACAACAAACAGTCATGAGGACGGATGGTGCTGCACTCCCCAGTTAATCTCCATCTATAAGGGGAAGGAGGAGAGGGAAGGGAGAGATAGAGAAGGAGAGGAACAAAATAACAGAAGGAAAAAAGGAGTGTTGGCTTACTATAAACAAGAAGAGATGGAGAGGGGAAGACAGGGAAAAAAATGGCGGAGAGCTGAAGTGAGAGGTCATTCCCAAATGGGTAGAAACAGCAGGGATATAAAGAAGAGGAATGACCCAGGTGGGGGATGAATGAGAGAAACTGGAGGGAAAGTTTGCAAACAGGGTGCAACAGCAGGTCGATAAGGGTGGATTTGCTCCATGAGCGTGCCAGAGGAAAACAGGAGAGATAGAGGAAGGGAGGGGGAGAAAATTTATGTCTGTGCAGCCAGACAACCCAGAAACTAGAGAGGCACAAGCTCATAAAAATGGACTCTGCAGCCACCGACTACCCCTCATGTTTACCCCTCTCTGTTTCTTTCCCTCAGCCTCTTTCTTTTTCTCTTTCCTCTTTCTTCCCTCCATCGCTGTGCTTCCTCTCTCTCATGCAGGCAGCAGAGAGTCACAGCTCTCTGATGTTTTGGGTAGTTGTGTGCAGTTGCTAGAGGTCAAGGCAGCCATATTTTCTTAATGGTGGAGTCACTGAAGTCAACAAGGTTTGGTGGCCTTCTAGCCTAACCTCCATCTCTCTCTGGTAAAGTAAAGTACACTTGACTTCTGTGGTCAGGTCAGCAACAGTTCCTATAGATGGCTGTTTTTCACTTTTTAAGATGATGGATTACCATTTGACCAATGCCAACAGCTGACAATGTCATATTTCTGCTGCATCATGTTGGGAAAAAAGCAACAAAGGGTAATTTGTAAAAGATTAAAGTTTGACGTCTTCTCTTTGCAATTTAGTCAGAGCTTTGAGATACAGTAGGTAACTCTATTTCTATTGCTATACAGGAGAATGCAAAAACACAAGACACATACAGTCTTGCAGGTAAACAAACACAGTTTCCCTCTGCACTTGTTGTTTCCGGTTTTCTAGCCCTGGGCATTGCCTGCAGTGAAGCCTAACTGAGAAGAGGAGCACCTTGACACTGACCCTCCAGCACGCAAGCAAAGTAAGTAGGCACACAAACCCTTGGACACTCCTGTGCCTGCTGTCATGAACACTCTTGCATGATAGTCTGAGCACACACACTCGACAGGCCTTGGTGGGTGCAGAGGAGGAAGCACTTGAGCCTTGACAGCGGGTGACAAATAACTGCAGCAGTCTTGACATGCAGAATGGTCCCACAGTGAACCTGCCTGACTGATATTCAACTATTTGGTGCAGGAGAGGTGAATGTTTTCTTACAGAAAACTTCCCCAACAGAAGAAAATCATTTAAGCCTAGAGTTCGACGTCAAATGAAAAGCCTCTACTCTTGTACATTTGTGCGAAGTTTATGATAATTCCAAAAAATTTTCTGCTCTGATATTCTGCCCTGTTTAAAATCCAATATGTAGAAAACTGTGGTAACTGTTCTCTTTGAACAGGACATTTAACAATGTAGCACTGTTATTCCACCAAATAAGGAAATATTACTGAGAGGGCACTGCTCAGTAAAAAATACAGTCAATCACAGATATATATCAAAGCCATTGTATTTAGGGACCTCAAACACATGCATTTTATCTTTTTTTTCTGTAGGCAACATTTAAAACATGTCTTCAATTCAAAATCATGTTTATAAGTAATGTTCATAAAAAAGCAAGTAAGTGTCCAGATGATAAAACGATGTTAAGTATGTTTATGGATTGTTAAAGAGGGCTAGGATCTCTCAAACAGAACATTTGAGTTAAAATCAAATGACACACAAAAAAAAGGTTTAAACAATTACAGTGGATTTCTACTGATTGCAGCTCTTCCCATAAAAGGATAACACTCTGTGACCAATGATGTTTCCTTCTTTATCTTATTTCTCACTAAGTTGTATTTACCCTTTTATATAAATAGGTCTGTAGTTTCATCAAATATTGTTCCATCCTTATAAAAACACGCTACAAACCTCCGTGTTTTATTTGAGAATAGTCACATAATGCAATTTTATTACCTTTCAGGATAAACTTTGCAGAATATATTGTGTTAAAATGTGTTGGCACTGATGTAGGTGTTGTCCCACAGACACACAGTAATGTGATAGAAATGACAGATCCTTTAAGTGTTTGTGATGTAAATGAGTGTAATCTACGTGTTTAGATAATAGTTACAGATTACTGGAGATTTATGATTCAACTGAAGCAACAAGTTGAAGAGTCCTGAGGAAAAACAATCAGAGCGGCTCAAGATGTCGCTCTCAACAGGAATATGCCTCAGTGTCGTTTGTGAATTATAAAGGTTTTTTTAACCAAGAGAAAAAAGGAAATCTAAATCTCTGAGAACATGAATTCCTCACATGCAGATGCAGACTCCAACATTAATCCTTTTCATTCAACCTGTTGACAAAGTGAAAACAAGCCTTAGATCGCCTTTTCCAGCCCATTGACACCGCTTCATGGCTGTATTACCGGCTCAGTGTAGGAGGGGGTTGAGCGCTGTGATCACCCCTGTAGGCAACCAGCACCCTGCGGAGTTGAAAGATCCCCGGCTGCATGGACGGTGCACGGCCCTCACAGGCCGCCCCACGGTCAAACTCCGTGCCGCCCACGGAGACGACTGCCCCGGCCTGCTGTTGCCCGCCAAGCCGCTGCTGATTGAAATGCAGCCGCCCGTTGGCCCCTCACAGCGGGACTGGGGAAAGAGGAGCGTTTTGAATAATTATTATGTTACTTAGGTGTCATTTACAACACAAGACTGGGACGTTAACTATTCCACCAACATGTGAAAGTTTTTTTTTCTTTCTCTCTAGCTGAATTTAAACTTTCTCACGGTAATGGTTTTGTTTTCTCACTTCTTGCAATCAACAAAAAGAAGGCCAAAGGGTGACATTTGGGCTCTGTCAAAAGGCTGCCATAGAATAGATGTTGACAATAACAATAAAACACTTTGAAAGCTATCAAGCCCGTAGATTTCTTGTTGTTAAGCACGCTCCAAACTTATGTATGATCCGGCATTAGGGAAAAATTGATTAAACTCTTTTTCATTGAAATTAGTCTTGCAATTAACTGTGGTGCAGGCAAACCAGCATTTCTTTTTTAAATCTCTCTTTCTTTGGAAAGTGCACATTTCCCGTTGTTTTAATATTCAGACTCAAGATTTTGAAGCAAACCCTCACAGACCTGCATGTTTATTATGCTGCAGACATTTTTTGGTTTGATCGATTGACCGGAGTTAATTGATCCATGTTAAATCTACTCACTAAAGTGACAGAGTTATCACGATTCTTTGCCGAGTTTTCCCGACATGATAATAGCGCAGCTGCAGCGAGGATGAAGAGAAAGGAGGGGAGGATGGACGGATGATGGAGGAGTAATATCAGCGCGGAGATACAACAATCGAGGGGGTCTTCTTCTCTGGCGTTTGTGTGTGTGATAAGGAGGAGGAGGAGTAAAAGGAGGAAGAGGAGGAGGAGAGGGGGGGGGGGACCAAGAGACCCCGTCGTGTTCTGACCCTCCGAAACCTCCCCGCACACCGCCACCACCATCACTCCTCCTCCTCCTTCACTCATCTTGAAGCTGCAAAACACCATCGCTCATTCCCAGCCGTGACATTTTCCAGCCTGTCGCCGTATGCTGCGCGGACAGCGAGCTCAAGCAGCCAAAAAGGAAGGGACGCTTTCTATCTATCTTCCACAGCACCGAGCAACCCGACGCTCTGCGAGCCGGAGCGAGAGGCGCACCAGGCGGAGGCGAGGCGCTGCAGGAAACCGCTGCTCCTTTGCTCCAGGGTTTCTGGACTATACCGGACACGGGCCGAACAGGACTCGATACGGCGAATATTTCCGTCTCGGTGGGACATTTTTACACCATTTACTTGAGCCTGGTGTTACTCAACATCAGCATCCAGTAGCTTTTACAATAGCGTTTTACTAGGCTGCGATCTTTATTAGAAGGTTTATTACCTCTTAGCGTATAAACCATTAAGCTCACATAGGTAATAGGGTATGGGGATATCAGACGTCCATAAAATCTCCAGTCCCATTATTATGTTGTAAAAACGCGATGAGCTTGGAGTAAACACACAGAAGGAGAAGGTCCTGACTGCTTCCTATCCATAGCCTCATGTTTTGTTGAATTCTTGTTGTTGTTTTTTTACGTGATGTTAATCATACAGCTTAATTTCTAATGCATATTTAAAAAAACGCATGCACTTTTATTTCCAGGGACAGAGGAAGGGAGCAAAGCTCGCTGAACTAGCCGAGCAGCGCATCATCATCTCCGGTGTGGGACTGGCTGTCGAGTCGCATGGAGAAGAGGGTAGGTCTGCTGTTTTCACCCTACTGATTTAGACCAGCGCTCGTCTGGGTTAACATATTTTAAACTACTAGGAAAAGATATAAACTTAATAAGAAAAAACCCCACTATGGCTCGGAATCCTCTTCGCACTGCCCAGTCTGTGGTCGGGTTTAGCAGCCACACAGCACACAAGGCCCAGTGGAAACAGACTATAGTGGACCTCACTGGCATGGAGTTCATGTTTAGGGGAAAACAACAGAAAAACGGATAAGAAAGCATCACAGCTACCGAGGAATTCATTCTAGTGTTGTAAAAAACTACTCATATATGTTTATGTATAAGCACTTTACGATGCTGCAAGGAAACAGTGAGGAACAACTTTTAAACCCACCAACTCTAACCAGTCATTTCATAAGGTTAAATGCAGTTCAGCTCATGCCGTAGTGAACTTGCATAGACATCAGTCACTTCTTAACACGCTTCATGAGTTAATGTCGATTTTGATCTAACATTTCACCCCGTCCTTAAAAATAATCTAGATTTATTGTTGTGTAAATGAGGCGTCATAATGGCACATAAGAGTTAGAGAGTAGTGTGGGTCATTAAGAGGCAGAGGAAAGGAGATGCAGCTCTTCAACTCGGTAAGTAGGTCAGTTTTTTTGCTACAGTGATTCAGAGGCATGATGGTGGCGATGGTGGTGGTGGAGGAGAGACAGGCAGAGGCAGAGAGCAGGCGGGAGACTGAGACCTGTGAGTGGAAGACAGCAATTAGAGACGAACATTATGAAGACAGAAAATCACTGCTGTGTGGAAACAGATCTGGCGACAGGACTGGAGGGCAAGGTCTATACAAACAGAAAACACAGATGCACCATAAAAACGGAATTTAAATAAAGATGTTACAAATCATATAGCAAAAATAATGATGTAAAGTCACTCTGGGAACATTTGGTCATTTGTACATTTGTCATAGTTGTTGTATTAAGGTTGGGATGTTAAAGGAGAAGTATGGATGTTATAACCCTTACAACTCTTTTCTGCTGTTGCTGATCCATTTTCTGCAGCAATAACGTTGTATGATTAACAAAGTCTACCAATTCTTTAGTGCAAATTTTAAAAAATCTAATGGAGACTGGTTGTCTAATGTGTATTTGCTGATGTGAGAATTAAAAAAACTGTTGTTTTGTGGCACTGTGTAGCAGTATGTTAAATCTGCAACAGGTCCAGTTTGATTGAATCGTACAAATGCTTTAAATACATAAGTGATTCGTTTTCATCAGGTCTGAGTGTATGTTTTCCAACTTTATTGTGCATCCACACACAACAAATGCGCAAATGCTTTCAAAACTGAATTTATATAGAAGTATATTTGTATTTGTCAAAGTTTTCGCACGTTTTGTTATAGTTTTACTGACTTTTTGTTTTTCGTAGTTATTTTTCTAGGAGTGCTAAAAGAATAGATGCAAATTCAGTGATTCAGTAGTAGTATGTTCGACAATTTACCAACTCTTCAGATAAAATAAACATCAACGTTTCCATTTTGACAGTTTTGTTTTTATGTGAGCGCTCGGAGAAACAAGTGACTTCGAACTGTTTTTTTGTTTTTCTACAGGATGATTTTAGACGTAAAGGGCAGAAATTTCACATAACTACCGAAAACTTAATTGTTTCCAACAGACTCGTCATTCATTAAGAGTAAAAAGAGGATGTCAATTCAATTACACTTTAAGAGTGGCTTAAATAAGGCATTTAGAATTTTCTTTTAATGAAATGTTTTCGTTTTAATAAAGTGTAATGTTTAATTTCAACATAGACCCAGTTCTGAAGAACCAAAAAACCTTCTTCCCACAGATCATAATGTCTTGTAGCTCTTCCCAGTAGAAGTAACAATAACGCACCTATAAGGCCTGTAAATAACTTTTTTGTGTTGGTTGAAACAAGACAATTAAAACCTATAATGAAAATGTTGTTGCTGCTATGTAAAGCTTGATTACCAGCTCCGTGACTTTAAAAAAAGGGGGAAATTTGCGGAATTTGTCATCTCGACTTGTGCGCTTTGATCCGCTTGACGCACAGAAACCCGATAGGGGCCGTGCGCAAAAAGAGACGCGCAATCCGATAGCGGTGATTGTGTTAATAGCCAGTCTCCATAAAAACTAGAGGTGTCCCGGGCCAGGGCCACAGAGCAGGTGCTTTCTGTGATCCCAGTGGCCATATGGGACCCTGAAATACAACAATTTGATAGGCCATTTAGGACAGTGGTTCACAAAATGGGGTCTGGAGACCTCCAGGGGTCCTGCACAGCGCCAGAAGGGCATTGCATGCACAGTTTCTCTTTTAGTTAATTCCCAGAGGTCAACATAAAGAGAATATGTGGAACAATTGCTTTCTGTTGTCTCCCCAGAAACAATTCTTTTGCATTACACAAATAACTAAACTGGGCACTTTTGGACAAAGGTCTTGCTATCTCTGTGGTGTTTACAGTGCAGTTAACATAAAAACGTAAAGACTATACAGAAAAATGATTTCACTGTTTTAAACAATTGTAAATCTGAAAGAGAAAGTTTAAAGGGAATCAATCAAATCACACACCAGCTAATAGTTTTCAAAAAATTAAGTAGATCATATATTTTTTTGTCTCTGTTAAAATAACACAGTTAAAGGTATCTGGGCCAGGCCACCTGGCAGGTGATGTCTGTGATCCTGTTGGCCCTGCAGGACTGCGCCAGGAGTCTCTTTTAATCCAGTAGAAAGAAAAACAGAAACAGGTCTACTGACCTGAGCAATGTCGCCTCAGAGACATAAGCTGCAGTGAAGCACAAATTAGCTCTGTAATACAGAGAAACCGAGGGAGAAACAACGGAGTCAGACATGTATATTCATGATGTCATGCGCGTTAAGTGCTGCTGTGTGCATATTTATCTCTGGATGCAACTGTGCATGTGTGTATCTGTGTCTGTGAGTGTGTGTCAGCCCCACTGAGGCTGTCACAGCAGGTCGTGTGGGACGTCTCAGCACGGCTCCTGTCTAGTCTGAGTTTAGGAGGGAGGAGATGATATTAGCAGCTACTGGGTGACTTTCTTTCTGTAAAGATCCTACCTCCCAATGCATGTGTACACGTTAGACACAAGACTTTTCAGGAACTAAGAAAAACAGCATTTTAAAAATCTTAACAGCCGTGCATGTTTGAAGTTATTTTAGCACCTCAGAAAAGGTTTCATCAGTGTTTCATAATCCCCAGAGTGGTAGAATTTTCATCAGCATGTAACCATTCAGCTGAAGTGAAAACAGAGAAATCACCCAGGTCTTCTTTAGAGGAAATGAGGATTTGCACACATACAACTAGACTGAAGTGTATCCAAAACTGCAGTGGCATTGGCCCATGTATGCATAGTATTGTTACTATAGCCATGGTGATTTGTTTTGTATTTTTGTATTTAATTTATGCTTCTCTGACTGTGGTTTGTGTTGATATTATTTTTTGTTTGGCTTCTAGTTGTTATTACTAGGAGGCATTTTTCTGCCACTCTCACTAACAATTACAAAATATTTGCAACATGTACATAGCTTACAGCTGAAAAGATTAATTAATTAACCAAAAAGGGGATTTACAGACAATTTATCAGCAACAATTTGACAACATTTTAAGTAATGTTTAAATCACAAATACCCAGATGGTTAAATAAAAGAAGAAAATTTGTGATTTACAAATGTTACAGACCAAACAAATAAAAATAAAAAAATCTGCACATTAGCCTATAATGTAATCTTTGCAGCCCTAGCAGACATATGCATGACTTTATTAAGACACACCATCATGCAGCAGTAAATTCTGTAATAAATGCAGTACAACATTTCGGCAACAGTTCAGACATACACACGGTGAACCTTCTCAGTGTTAGTCCAGTAAGCCGTTTCACTGAATCCCCCTGACAGCTCAGCCACATAATAAAATCACAATAAGATTTGATGTCAGACGGGCACAGATGTCGAACGTGTCTCATGTTTTCTGTGTTTCTGTCTAATTGTGTTTCAGTATGAAGAACTGGTGCACTACTCAGGGTCGGAGGGCATGTTGATGGGGGGGTACGGGGATGATGTCAGGCCGCTTCCACCCCCACAGTACGGACCCACCATCCCTGACACCCTCAAACACCACAAAGACCAGATCTATGGGTGAGTGTGTGTGTGTGTGTGTCTGAAATCCTACAGGGTGCAAACAATGATTTATGTATCCTGTCAGCAGATTAACATACAGTATATATTTATATGCTGTATGTGAAAATGCACGTGAAGTGTTTACAGCTGTTTCATAAATACTGTGGTATAACATTTCTAACACTCTCTGTGAATGTATCATGTGCACACTATGTCAACTGTTAACTGTGTTTATGTTTAGTATGCTAACTGTATATATGTGTGTCTCTTTCTGTGTGTGTGTTTATGCAGCCATCCACTGTTTCCACTGCTGGCCTTAGTGTTTGAGAAGTGCGAGCTGGCCACCTGCTCCCCTCGAGACTCCGCCTCCCTCTCAGCAACCTCCCACCTCCCTGGAATCACCAATCACAGTGACGTCTGCTCCTCCGAATCCTTCAATGACGACATTGCGGCCTTTGCTAAGCAGGTAAGTTGCAGCAATGAGAGCCAATCAGAGACATCGCTTGATGCTTTTTTTTCGTGTTTGTTTTAATTAGTTGAATTTATGTTGCAGATTCGTTCAGAGAAGCCCATATTTTCTTCCAATCCTGAGCTGGACAACTTGGTATGGCACACCAGACGTTACTCTAAAATATGGAGCATTCTACACTTTCAAATATTCCTTATGGGATATTTATTGTTAATTAATCTGCATTCTCTTCTCCACAGATGATCCAGGCCATACAGGTTCTTCGTTTTCATTTGCTGGAGTTGGAGAAGGTTGGTGGTGCAGAACCATGCTACTTTTACACTTATGCTAACAATTTAATTTTGTTTAGTATTACTGCATGTTTGTAAGTTTGTGGAAAAGTCTGACATTAAAAACTTAAATATCAGTACATTAATCCATATAGCATGTCAAAAAAATCAACAAATAGTAGTTTTTCTGCATGTTAACAATATTAATTAAATAAAATGTGTTATTCTGTGGGCTTCCAAACCTCCTTTTTGCATGTTGACATGAAAACCAGGGAAGGATAATTTAGTTAGGTTTTGAAAGACATTAAAGGGCAGGCTGACACTGCTTATTTTAATGGCCAGTATGAACAAGAAAAATAATTACATCCAGCAAATCCTGTTTCAGCAAACATAGGAACATGTGACTATTGTTTTAAGAGACAAAACAAAACATACTTTAATGTTCACAGCACTGGTACTGTGTGATCTATTTTGTCACCGAGTAAGAATTGGTGTTAACAATATGCACTGATGAGTATAAATCTGTCTCAAAAGGTGCACGACCTGTGTGATAACTTCTGCCATCGCTACATCACCTGTCTGAAGGGTAAAATGCCCACAGACCTCGTCCTGGATGAACGGGAGGGAGGCTCCAAATCTGACATGGAGGACTTCACCGGATCCTGCAGCAGTCTGTCAGAGCAGGTGAGAAAAGCTGCACAAGCACCACACCTCAGAGAGCATGATGCAACACTGTAGTGGAGTCTCCACCATTTAGCTGTCCAACTGCATCCACTGGATGTCAGAATACTCACCATATGGTTTGTGACTTGTTCTCTCTCCTCTCCACCTGCTGTGTCCAACCTCTTCTCTACCTCTCTGACCCTGCAGAATGCATCATGGTTACGGGAGCCAGATGAATGTGCCACTACTCCCCTGGGAACACCAGGCACCTGTGGCCTTCCTTCACACAGCATAGCTGACAACTGTAGCGACGCAGGTACACACACACACGCGCGCGCGCACACACTCACTGGCAAAGAGGCAAGTGCCATATCTGCAGTAACGTTCATACACAACCAGTTATACATGCACCATATACAAGAGAGTGTGTTATAACAGACACTGAGGCTGAACCCATACCTGGTATTTACCCAGTGCCAAACATTTTTGGTTTCTCAAATGTCACATTTTACTGTTTTTTTTTTCACCACATATGATGTGAAATGATGTGGTCAAGGTTTTGTGCTGTTAGTTACTATTTAAAATATCATAGGCTAAATTGTTAAGGAATTACTCAGTTAAGAAGATAGTCAGTCCTACTCTGATATGATGTTGGTTTGATATTTGTTGCTCAATTGATCATCATTACAATATTTCATCTTAACTAAATGTAATCTAACATTTCCAAGTGTGCCGTATCCATTATTACTGGTAGTGTACCCTAATGGATATTGAGACGTCAGAGAGATGTCTGAATGGATTGTGCTTTTGGAAAGTGGAAACTTCACAAAATGCTACATTTTAGCTCTATGATGGTTAAATGCATTCTATGAATGCTGATAGAAAATATCAGCAAAAACACACATGAAAAATATGCCCCAGATACAGTGTTTCTATGGTCTCCCTGCAGGTGATGGTCTGGATGGAGGAGTGGCCTCCCCCAGTACAGGAGAGGAGGATGAGTCTGACAGAGACAGGAGGAACAACAAGAAGAGAGGAATCTTCCCCAAAGTTGCCACAAACATCATGAGAGCGTGGCTCTTCCAGCACCTGTCGGTGAGACAGTTTTCATTTTCTTATCACACTCAACAATAACATATTTGGACAATAGTTAATTCCTGCAAGACTGTAACAAAACAAAGAATGCTTGTGCAGAGTGAGAGAATAATTACTGAAAGAGGATTTAGTGTGAATCAAAATGTCACTGACATAGAGGGGAAGCGAGGGTATAATAGAGGTCAATTACATTAAATGGAAAATCTGGGGATTAAGTGATTATGTGAATATTCTTTCTATTGAATAACTGCACAAGTTACAGATATGGAGTGAGTGATTGTTGGTGAGGTGGTTAGATTGGTAATTAGCTTCTAAATGAAGCAGGTCAAATGTTGCTTCCCTCCAGTTATTACAGTGTGTGTGTGTGTGTGTGTGTGTGTGTGGTAGACAGAAAGAGAAATACAGAGAGATAGTGAGAGGTGCTGAGGTTAAAAATAAAAGTGCTGAAGTAATCAGTATTCACTGATGACTTTCCATCACTGAGATGATTCACATATGTTATTTTATTCTAGATTTAAGACTCAAATTTATGTACAATCATTTCTACATATTCACATGCATTTGCTAACATGTTTACAAGAAAGCCATCTCCTGTGAGTCTGATGTGTTTTCTAACCCCACCTCTGTGTGTTCTCTCCCAGCACCCATACCCCTCTGAGGAGCAGAAGAAGCAGCTGTCACAGGACACAGGATTGACCATTTTACAGGTCAACAACTGGTCAGTGCACTCCTAATCAATACACTAATTCTAGCCCTGTGGCTTATAAATAATCAGTTAAACTGTCTTGTATAAATGGAAGGCCTCTACTTTCAATTTGACAACATGCCTATTGCCATGTCAATAACATATTGACATCAACAGTGTAGATGTTTTGCAACTCACTTGCATTGCATTTTTTTGCTTAATAATTCTTTATCATGCATATTTTGTCTGAAAGTTAATTAAATAAAATGTTGGACCTTTGCAAGACTTTTATAGAGGACTATAATTTGTTTTATTAGAGAGGAGCTTGTAACATAGGAAAAATTGTGTTGCTAAGCATTTTTTCATAAGCCTTTGTTCATAAAACAGAATGGCAAATCAATAATACAATAATCTGATGATTTACTGCTCCCAAATCCCCTACGTGCTCCCCAGGCACGTGTATCTGCACAGAAAGAAACACATGCCTATACACACACATACACAGAACATTTCCACAATCAATCATTTTTTTTTCATAATTATCAACATCCTGCTTAATCACATACTGTATAATCCAAAACAAAACTCCAAAATATGAAGAATGTAGCATGTGAAAAAATATATATAGTTTTTAAATGTACACAAACACACACACACAGTGACCCAATCAATTCAGATCAATCAATTATCACAGGGTGATCAATACCTGTTCTGCCTTAATGTTGATTTACTCTGCCCTCTGAAAGGGTTAAGTGGTTGTAAAAGGGAAAAGGTTAATAGTCTCCCAGTCAGAATTTTTCTCCATTAACGGGTGGCCTTGTACATCTCTCTCTCTGAACACACTCTTTTTTATGTCTCTCTTCCCTGTACAGGTTCATCAATGCCAGGAGGAGAATAGTTCAACCAATGATTGACCAGTCAAATCGCTCAGGTCAGTATTTATAATTTAGTCAGCCAGTTGGTCAATATACATATAGTATATGTATATATATGTATATATGTGAGTTTATTCTATGTTTGTGTCTGATTGCGTGTGTTGTGTCGCAGGTCAGGGTGGTCCTTACAGCCCAGAGGGAGCAGCTCTTGGAGGCTACGGGCTTGACAGACAGGCCCACCTCGGGCTTCGAACAGCAGGTATGGTAGCCTGTAGGAAACACATTCTGAAACATTATTATTATGTGTTTTTGCATTGTCAATAAATCCCATGAAATGACTAAAACCAACAAGAAATATTGTCTGTGTAGCCAAAGCAGAATATAGTTAATTCCTCTGTGCCATACTTTAATGCAATACTATTAAAACACACTGGGTCTGTAGTTATGATGATGACTCATAGTGTAGTTTATATTGACTCAATTTCAAATTCTGCGTCCTGAAATACTCAGTCACCAAACACCACATGTGAATTAACTAAGATTAGTCCCCATCAAATGCTCTATTTTCTCCAGTTTGCTATTTGCCAAAAACCATCTCACTGTTTCATTTATTTATTTTTAGATTTTAGATTTTTAGATATTTTAAATTGAACTATTCATTTGTTTATGATTCATGTTGTCAATAGAGAATTTTGGGCTTGAGGCTGAAAGCCTTGAATGGGCTGGTGAGGTTAAAAATTGAGTTTTGGTCTTCTTTTTTTGATTTTCTATACTGTAAGAGAATTATAGAATAACACTACTCCTTATCATATATGTCTACTAATAATAAAGTACAAGTTTAAAATACATCACAAAAACATAGTCACTTCTGTGTACAGTGTAAAATAAGGAATGTGATGATGAAGAGACAGAGGTGAACTAAGATGATGTTAACAAAGTTAAAAACTACTTAAGGCAAACAAATGAGGAAAACTGGCACTGTGTGTTTAGTTAATTTAAAGTAAACGGCAAGTTTTCTAGTTTAAGCCATGACCAGAAAGACAAAGCGCAGAACCTATGGTGAAACTTCAGCATGCTCTGAAATCAAAACATGATTTAATAAAAGTAAAATTAATGATTTGAGAAAGAAAAAACTCTTCTCCATTCTAACTTGATTTACAGTAGATTCTGTGGATAAGGATATTTTCCTTTGTAAAAGCCAGATTACTTAAAATGTTGTAGACAGAAATTATTCCACTTACGTCAACACTGAAAAAACACCTTCTCCCTCCAGGTCTCCAGGGGATGTCTTCTTTGCAGGGCGACTATCCCGGCGCTCTCCTGTCTCAACCAGGCTACCCTCCTCACCCAGGACCCTCCCTGCACCCATACCCAGGCCCACACCCCCATGCCGCTATGCTGCTGCACCCTCCGCCACATGCACACCCTGCAGAGCCGCTCCTTGCGCAAGGACTGGACATACATGCACACTAGCTGTGGGAGAAGATGTGGTGGACGTGAGGGGAAATTACTGTATGAATGTGTGAGTGTGTGCCCGTGAGATACGTGTGTGTATGGCTGTGTATGTGTAATGACGCATACAGTACACTATTTAAAGAAAAAAGACACATTGCTCTGAAAGTTTACATTCCCCACTGAAAGACACTGACCTCAATGTAGCTGTTCCACACACTAATACACACAAGTAGACATAAACATTATACATACACACACACACAGTCTGGACCCACAGGTTTAAGCCATACCTCTTTCAGAGTAGAAGTGCTTCCTCCTCTCTAAATGTCTCCACTGTGTCCTGTGGGCGAGACACATGCTTTAAACTACACTTCCCATCATGTCTGCTGAACCACAGGAAGATGCTTGACTGGATTGGAGAGATGAACATTTATCCCTTGACCTTTTACAACAGCACATGGACGTTACTGGATGGGACTTGATCCTGTGCACACGCCTTCTTCACCATTCCCCGTCTTCCTGCACACGCTGACTGTCAAAGATACACACACACACACACACACACCCTCACACACTTTATTTAAAGCTGATTTGACTTTTTTCTTATTCTATTTTTGTATTTATGTGTGCCACTCCAGGCAGATGCAGCTTCATGTGAGCTTGTTAAAATGTTAGTGCTCTTCCTCAGCATGAAGCTAAACACTATGAATGACTTCCGGTCTGCCTCGCTTTCGTACCACTGACCTCCTTAAGATGCCAACAGGTGTCTGTTACCTTTCCTGCACACATGCAAATACACAACATGCGCTACACTGTAAGGCATTTCCACACACACAGACATACACACACCAACTTCTATAAGCATTTCTAGTACATGTTTGTCTGTCACAGTGGTGTGTGAGGGGAGCTGCGGCCAAAGGACTCTTTTAACATTCAGCTCCCTCTCCACTCTGCTCAGATTGCTGAAACATTTCTGAATGATGATGGGAAAAATAGTTAAAATATTAAAAAAACGTTTTTTGTAAGACCTGTCACTGGTTATTTGTTAGTGTGTGGTGTGATTCTACCTGTCGCCAGTTCAGTCTGGTGCAGGAGGTGATGGATTGATGAATTTTAAGTTTCTGACAAGAAGGACCTAGGTTTGAATGTATTGGTCGGCCAGATGCTGTTCTGTTTGGAAATTGCATGTTCTCCCCGTGGCTACTCCAGCTTCCTCCAACAGTCAAAGGACATGCAGTTAGGTTAACTGGTGACTCTAAATTTCCCACAGGTGTGAATGGTTCTATGTCTCTGTATGTCAGTCCTGTGATAGACTGGCGACCTGTCCAGGGTGTAACAGCTGGGATTGGCGCCAGCCACCAAATGACTCTTCACTAGAAAAATAGTTAGGATAATGGATGAAGTTTTTTACAGTAGCAGCAGGCTACAGCAGACAAGTGAACTGGGTAGTTGGTAGGGACATGGATGGTTTACTGAACTGGCGTACCAGGCACAGGCCCAGACACACTCAGAACAGTCAGTTGGCCCATGGTCTTGGCAAAACTTTCCATAAATAAAATCAAAATAACACAAAACAATAATAAACAATACAAAATGGCCACAAAGATACATAAAACATGTACAAAAATGCAAAATGTTCTCTGAGAGCCTCGACAATGAATAAAATTACCACAAAGAGATGCAAAACATCCACAACAAAACACAAAGAGGTCCAAAATATCCCCCAAAAAGTTAAAAAATGTCATCAAAGATAGACAAAATGCTCAGAAACATTCAACAACCACAAACAAGGGTTGTGTTCATTTCATGCCTCTTTCAGCATGATAGTCTCGTTCTTACAGAATGTGTGGAGGGCCTTTTACAGATCTGTGCCCATGTCAAAAGTCTTCTGAAAATATAAAAGGAAAACAATGATGCCTGTGTGAGCTGAATCTGTCACGATACATGAAAGGCATAAATTGGCGAGATTTGCTAAGATTCACAAATAATTAAGTTGACTTGAGCACTGGTGAAGTTTAGGTTAATGACTGTTAAATGTTGTAGCTAAAATGCAACACTGGAGCCTAGGTTTTAATGAGACATATTTAGGCCTAATGTAATGTAATTTCATTTTAAACTTGTATTCTTATATAGGCCTATCATATGTCTTTCATGCCTTCAGTTTAATCTCTTTTATCTTTACCTGACGCTACAGGTGTGTGCAAAAAAAAAAAAGGACTGATGACGGACATAAACACGTGATAAATCAACGACGATAGATGTAAACAAACATGGCGGAAGGAAAAACTCTGTGAAGGCAGTGAAACAACACAAAAACATTATTTGTCCTTTTGTTTAAATAGCATATTTATCTACCGTTTCCCGTGTTAAAGTATAAACATCTGGAATTTTTAATAATCTGAGAAGGACGACGGGGAGTGTTCGGCCTCAGCCTCCGGGACAGATGCGTAACATTACGCGTTTTTTTGTAACCGGTGCTACAACGATTTCACCACCAGGTAGGATAAAGTTTAGTGATTTATTTAACTGATATCCACTGAATGAAAAAGTACAATTAACATTATCTTCAGGAGCAAAAGCAAACGTGAGTGATGATGCAGAGCAGTTGCAAGATGAGCCTGTTGGTAAAATCAACAAACCGAAGAGTTTCTTTTACCATCAGTGTCAAATTTGTTTGGTGATTGGTCCTTAAATCACAATAAAAAAATATTGTGTAGTAGAAAAAGCTAGATTTTAATTATTTAGTTACACTAAAAGTTTGGATTTATTCCATACTATGTAAAATAAACAATATGCATTTGACTAACTGCTTACACACATGGTCAGTCAATGATTCCAATACTTTCAAATGGCATTTTAGTCATGTATTAATTATGTGCAAACAAGTCACTATAGATAAAGTTATTTATCCATCCATGAATCTGAGTGTGCAGCAGTCAGATACAAGCTTGAGAAAACTGCACAGCACACAAAAAGGAAATTTCAGATTTTGGTGAGACATCTCCAGAAATATTTTGTGAATAAAAGTATTCAGAAAATTAATTGGCAACTGGTATAGCTTTTATTTTTATTTTGTCAGAACACGGGGTAACTTTAAAAAACAACAAAAGTAAGCTATGTCCCAAGCTAAGACAAACAGAAAATCTGACATGAAAAGTTCATCAAGTGATCACAGCAAGAGAAATGAAAGAGATGAGACACGACACAAACAGGGTCATAAACAGTCACTAACACATCTGAAGTGTTCTAAAGTTTAGTACTCTCTCATGCAGTTTCAAGATTTATCCAGGCGTGACGTATAGTCTAAAAGACATTTATAAACAAAACTGAGGCTGTAGTTCTCATATTGTTGCTAATGAGTCCAAAGTGAGGAGCGTGATATTTATGTGTAGTGAAACAGCGCACTGGTAAACTGTATCAAGTATGGTGAGAGTGTAGGATTTCTCTGAGGAAAAAAAACACATCTTATCCTGAAATAACATTTTCAGATTGTGTAATAGCTGTTCCACATATTACAGTACGTTTAAAAATGAGACTGCAATCTGATCGAATTCCCAGATATTTACTTCATTTTCAATATCGCTGTGTTTACCAATCGCAGAAAGGTTAATGGAAGAATTTAGGGTTTTATTTGATGAGCTTTCAGTTCAGGTTTGAGATTATACCATACGTAGACACACGAAGCTCTACACTGTAGTCGTCTTTAATAAGACAATATGTTAATAATTTAGGTTTGTGCTAAATGTCAACAGACAGGCGTATGCGCTGGTTTGTTCCAAAGTTGAATCATCTCACATTTATGTTGCTGTTTGGAGGTTCCCATCCCATATCACTGCTGATTCTGACTCTTTAATGAGATATTAAAACACTTATAATAAAAGTAATGTTTTCCTGATAAATTGTGCAGTCATCTCCCCCTTTTTCTGCCATAAGTTATGTCAGTCCACCCCCCTCCTCCAGCTGTTTAACTCTGATGGAGGCCTCAGGCAGCAGCCGTAGTTATCCGTCACACAGGCTGGATTATCACAAGAAAGAAGTCTGATGTTTTATTATGTTTTATAGCAGAGTCCAGAGCTACATGTGGTTCATGAAGCTCTTTTCCAGTCATCAAATTTTTCCATCTAGTTTATCATGTTATTAAGGATAATATGTTAACAAGTGCAACCAGTCAAAACAACTTCTACATTCTTACTCCTAACTTTTCCCTTTGCAGTTCCTTCTGTACACGTCTGAACAATAACCTTCACCTCTCGTGTGCTCTGCGTCCTTTTATCCACTAACCATTCATTGTCCATTCATAATTCCACATTTTGCCACCCTACAACCGCCAAACCCACAATAAAACCCTAAAAAAAACCCAACCCAAGCCCCGCCCCTCACCCTGCCCCCATTTGGCCTGAAGCAGGCATGGGTCAGGGGCCAGAGTTCAAACTGAGGTCAACAGGAAATGACTGTTCTCCCTGGCACCCAGGTCCTGACCTCAGCACCCCTCCACTTTTCATTTGTCTTTGTCCCACCACATACTCACTGCTAGGTCATGTTGGTCAGGATGCACTCATCACTTTTACTCTTTCACCTCCAAACAGACTTGTTTGCCTGGTAGTTTCATTCACAGCATCATCATGTAAAACAGGGAAACAACTTTTGTTTGGATCTAAACTGTTTTGACATCCGTGTGACCTCCTGAAGATTTCAATCTGGTTTATAACAACGTCTCCGGAACAATATGGGTAAATTATCAGTTTTATTTTTCATGACACGATAAAATGAATAAACACTAATTCCCCTAGAAATTTTTTCCACTTAAGACTGGGTTCAAGACGTGATCCATTAGTATGATGTCATGTATTCAAAAACACAAATCACTTAAAGTTCTCAAACCAAAAGATTAAAAGAAATACATAAAGAGAAGCAGAAATGCACACAAAGCCCTGTGATCTTTCTGTGAATAATAAACATATAAAACTGTTTCTTGCTTACAGTGGAGCCCAACTTTATCATAGATACATTATCATTGGTGTGTATATCTGCTGACATATATATTTACTGAAATATGCTAACTCACTTTTTTGCAGAGAGTCAGATGATATGGTATCAAGTTTTGGCTGCTGAAAGTTAACAAAATCCACCTACCAGCATCTCTAAAGCGCTCAAACTAACATATTACTGTCCAGTATATTTTGTTTGCTCTACCCAAAAAAAACCCAACACGAGATAAATTAAACTACAATTTTAAAAGGCTACTACTAACTTTATTTTGTAATATAGTATAATAAGTACATTTTTAAATCCAGAGGTTTGTCATGGCTATGTGGTTGCCCGGCAACAAAAACCCCTGTAAAATCAGTTGTAGAACATAACAAAGTACATTTACTTAAGTAGCCTACTGTAATTCTTAGTCTGATTAATAATGCAAAATACTGCATAATCATAACACTTTATTGATCCCCAAGCTATACTCAGCAGTACATAAAGTAATTTAAATTATAATTATTAGGTTCAAAACATACATACAATAGCCTAAAAGCTGCAACATTAAAGTAATGAAGACAGCAATAATATAAAATTCATGTGAAATGAGCCTTTCATGACTAAAGAGTCCTGCCTTTACTTTTGGTACTATTAGTATGTAGTATTTTTGAGCTAATAGTTTTGTACATTTAATTAAGTAGCATCTTGAATGCAGGACTCTTAATTGTAATTTCTACTCTGTTGTGAAATACTAGTTACAGTTACAACTGTGATATTGCTAATTTAAGTAAATGATATGCATACTTTATTCACCACTGTGTAAAACCACAACGTGTCATTTTTACACTTTGGTTTTAAACTAACAAGATATAACATGTAAATTATGGGAACTTGAGGTGCTACTGGACAGAGCCGGGCTAGCTGTTTCCTTCTAATTCCAGTCAACTAACCAGCTGTTGACTGCAGCTTAATATTTACCGTAGAGATATGAGAGAGTAGTATCAATCTTCTCACCTAACTCTTGCCATAGGTTTGGACTGTGGGTGTGGGCTGATGAGGCCCTTCTCTACCTCGATAGCCATTATCACATCAAAGCCTCCTATTTTTGGTGTTTACAGGAATATTATGTTCAGTTTTCACAGAGCTACTGTAGAGTCCATTTCACATGATGTTATTAGCAGCTTGTTTGGAAACCTAAAAATACAGCTTAATGCGCAAATGTTTAGTCTGGTCAAGGAAGATTGTTGGAGTGTGCACACACCTCAAACCCTAAAATTTTTTGAGCAGTCTGCTGTTTAACTTGTTTTGTTATTTTATGTCAGTGTCTTTACATGTTTTACATTTTTATTTAATATGTTTTTATTGTGGCATTTGGTTTTATGCAACAGTTCCTTTAAACTGAGACAGTTTTTCCTAGGGAATACAATAAAGCTAACATTGACCTTTATAACAGTGCAATTTTGCTCTCTTGTTATTTGAAAACAATAATCCTTAAATTTATAACCCTGCAACATCACGACCAGGCTGGGATCTAAGCAGAAAAATCAACAACACATATATCAGTCTGCAGCCTTCACTCACACAATATAAGTCATAGTCACTGCGTCAGCGTATGATTGGCTCAGATAGATTGCCAGCCTCTTCTCTCACCAACACAGACTGTGTTAAAATAAAATCTGCCTTTATGTTGACAAATGGAGATGATAAGGGCAGATGAAAGTGCTTGAATGCATTTGTGTATTGTGTTTCAGTGTTTTGTGTACTGTTAGAAGAGAATATGAAGCTGTAGCATATGGAGGAGGTGGAGTGTGTGTCTGCAGTAGATGATTTAGTTTTACAACTTCACAAAGTTTTGGGTGAATTTTTAGAAAATGATTGATGTGTATAACATTCTCTGGGAAATGTATTTTTTTTACAATTCACGTAAGTTGGTTTATAAAATGACAACAGTGTGATTGTCGTTTTAAATGAGCTGCACTGCATCACTGGTACAGTGTTGGCCCTCATGTGCAGGATGTCTTCATATATATTGAGCAAACATTCCTTATAATGTTTCCATCATTTCAAGACTCCCACTGGTTTGAATTTGACCATTTGGCCAATTGAAGCAAAATGAATGCACATGTGTAATGTGAAAATGCTCATGCCTGTGTGTGTCGGCATATGAATACTTGTGTCCATAAATATGTACAATTTCATTTTAACATAAAGTATGTGTTTGTGAGTGTGTGGGAGGGAGGGTTACTCTGGTGGTCATTAATCATTCAATTACACACCTGTCAGAGTTCAGACAAGTGGGAGAGAGGAAGGGAGGGGGAGGGAAAGAGAGGAATGCAGTGGGGAAAAGGAGAAAAAAGCCAGGATGGAACTGAATGACAGAGAGAGGGAATTGAAAAGCAGCAGGAGAGTTAGAAAGAGGAAGAGAGAAAGTTTTATTGTGGCTGCGAGAACGTGCTGTGACACAGGCAAGCTGTCGGATGGTGACAGCCTCTGAAAGACTGTAGTAAAGACAAAGACATTAACATGTATTATAGGGGGCAGGGCAGGATCACAAAGCTTTAGTCAAACTTCATCCAAACTGATCTGAAATTAGCTTAAATTGAAGCAGTGCAATGCATCTTTAGAGCAATGTGAATGGATGGTAATTATTAACACCAGACAGTAGAATATGACAAAAAGAAAATGTAATGTAATTGTTATTGTAAGACTATGAATAACTTTATAATTGTAAAATCATAATCAATCAATTCAGTGAAACCAAATAAACATTATTCTTTTTATTTTGTGTGAGGTTTCGTATAACTATAATAAATATGGCATTTTAGGGGCCTTTCTTGGTGCTGTAATGTGTATTTGCTGATAAAGTTGCTGTAGAAAAGCTAATTTTCTTTTGTACTCTCATTTTCTAAAGTCCCACCATTTTAATTATTTTCTGAAAAACACAATTATACTGTAGTGATGCTTAACTTTATAGTGTAAAATGCAGTTTTTACTAGAAATGTGCGTATACTTCAGTACTTTCTAAATGCACAAAGAGTGTCAAAAGTACAAGTAATAATAATTGAGAAAATTGCCCTTTTTAGTGTGTATTAGTGTGTGTATTTTGTAGTGATATAGGGCACTCCCAATGATTTTACTATCACTTTGAGGGGTTTATTTTGTTTTTTCAGCCTGATGATGGCGTCCTTCACTTGTCTTTGGACCTCATATTAGGAGTACCAGTGAACGGCTACCAAATGCAAATGTAACCACTCAGAACCACCTCCAGGCCTTTTATCTGCTTTATTAGTCATGGAGTAATGAGGGAAAAGATCAAACTTGGCCACGCAACTGCTTGTCAGCCATTTTTCTTCCATTATTTATGAGCCCCTGAAAACAGGGGTGTGTGTATGAAAATGGCTGTAATTCCTGAATCTCACACTTTTGTCAAACCACTTGAATTAAAACTGGAAGTTTTGACATCGTGTTTTTAATTTCAGATTCAGTCTGGTGGTGTACAGAGGACAAATGCCAAAATATCTTATCATGGTTCCAAAATGTATGAACCTGATTGTATATGTGTCCATCAGTGTATGTCACTGACACTTATTTGTGTGTTGCAGTCTCCATGTTTAACTGCAGTACCTCAGATGCCTCAGGCTACAGCCATCTGTGCCTCCCCTCTCCTCGTTTCATATACACACCCTCCTCTTCCCTTCTCTGTACACCGCTGCCTCCACTCCCATATATCTCATTTATGGTTGTGGTGAGCGCATTACACACAGTCATGTATGCATAATATATCACATGTGTAAAAAGACTGTGTGTGGGAGAAAGAGTGTGTGACAGTGTGTATCACTGCATTTCTTTCAGTCTTACACCAGATCAAGCAGCACTGATAAAGTGTGAGAGGAGAATGTGTTTGTGTGTGCGTGAGACAGAGGGAGTGAAGGCCCAGCTGTTTCTGGGCTTGACATCCACATGCAGGCAGAATGCCAGATGTCTCATTAGGCAAATTTGATTGACTCAGTCATTTAAATGCAGAGATGAGATGGTTCCATATGTTTCTATACATGAAGCCATGTGTGTGTACATTTAAATAAGGCCTTCTCTATAACTATTTACATGTGTACATGCCTTATGTATGTGCATGCATTAATTATTTGGTAGCAGTTAAATTTACAGGCTCTTACTTACATAGCAATGACATGAAATGACTACATAGACTTGATGTAATAGGAGATTCAACTAGGATTTACAATAAAAAACATAATAATCAAGTAAGATGTTTGAAGTAGCCAGTGAAATGTTGCTGTTTCAAGTGCTTTAAGTGCATAAACACTTAATTTACTTCCATCATCTTCTACTGCTACTTGAACTCCTTTAAGTTTAACATTTCAGCAGCACTCCAGTGTTTTCATTTCATTTGCTACTTCATTACTTTTCAGTGATTGAACTGTGTCCATACAGTTGCTTACATTCTTCTGTCCAACCTAAACTGGTAGAAGTTTTTTTTTTAATGCTTGTTGTGCATCAGCTTTAGTCACTACAGTGTCAGATGCTAACTGCAACTCTGTTAAGCACTTCAGTTTACTGTTGCATATGCTTAGCTACACTTAAAGTGTAGGATAAAATATTACATTTAAAAGCAGAACAGAGCTCTTTTACCCTAATTATTTAACTTCAACTACTGATTCATCAACTTTAATTGATTTACCTTAAACTACTAACACTTTTTATAATCTTCAGCTTCTTAAGTTCTTTACACACAAGCTGTCCTGTTTTAAGATTTTTAATTTGCAATTAAATATATTTCTTATTGTGAAGCCAGAATATATGTGCTGTGAAAAAATATTTGTCCCCTTCCTTGCATATTTGTCACACTTGTTTGATTCAGATCATTAAACTATTTTTAATATAACCAATAAACCACTGAAAATCTTTTCTTTGTACTTTACTCAGAAAAAAGGTCAAGTAAATTCATAAATCACAGATTTTAGTTTTTATTGCATTGTAGAAAATAAACCTTTCTCAAAATGCAGTTTGTACTAAATCAGCTTTTTTTAATGATAAAACCTGCCTCCTCAAGGCAGCCTAAAACTTGAAACGTAGTATTTTGAAATAGCTAATGTTTGTAATGTTGCTTTGTGTTTATGCATGTGTAGGGGAATGTACAGAAACAGTTCTATGAGGACTCACCAGCTGGACAGCAGCTGCTGCATGTAAGTACACAGATTTTAATATTTATTTTCTGTGTAATATTTCCTAATACTGATGCTGTGCTACTTAACTCTGTCAATTACATTTATAATTTGTAAAAACTGTACGTCTCACAGAAGGTTTAATGCTGCCCTCAGTGGTCCAAAGGTAGAACTTGTATTTGTTTTTGCAGATAACGATAACATACAGAAGTGTCTTTGTAAACTTCTTGAGAAGCATTTTACTTTGCATTTCAGCAGCAGTTGTCCCACTCTTGACTTGGTGAAGCTATGTCTAAAGAACAGAAACAACACAAAGTGATTTCCTTTTATGGTGAAATGATTTTAAAGGCCTCTAACAGGTCAGGCCATAACAATGAAAATAAAATAAAGTTGCTTAGTTTGATTTTAATTGATTTTTTTTTTTCCATTTGGGGCAAACTGGGTGGAGCTTCATATATAACATATATATTAATATGAGAGACACAAGCTGAGGCTTACTTTATCAGAGCTTTTATTGCTTAAAACAGCTGTGTGATGCTGGAAAAGGTGTTGAAGAGACTGTAAACAAGCCACACAACAAAACCTTTATTGAGTCATCCTTTTTGCAAACTTTCCTATTAATATATTAACCAATTTAAATTAATCAGCACATAAATATTTCAACTAATGTTGCACCACTTTAACAGCCATGGATGTAAACTTCAACAGTGCCTCTCATGATCAGGGAAATTGATTGTTAAAACAATAAGGTGTATAATGCTAATGTCTAGACTGGAAGGCTAATGACTTCTAGTCATTAGGGAGGGGACACAGATCCTGTGATGCACAAGATCATTTATCCACTAAGACATTTTTAAGCTATTTTCCTGAAATGTATGATCATGATTTTCATCATAGGTCTGTTCTTCTTATCTCGTTTATAATCATCTTTGGTTCTCTCCTGCATATATAGTCTGTCTATCTTCCTGTTTACTCCTTATTATGTCTTGCTCATGACAGTCTGATGCTGGAGAGGGCGTCTGTGATTCATCCTTGACCCCTTGTCCTTTCTCTTTCTCTTCACTGAGTGGCTGCAGACCCTCTGTGGCGCTTCCTTGCTGTTGAGACTTATCAACATCTACGGAATCATTTTCTTTCCCACTTTCCTCTTTGCTCTCAGTATTTGTGTCTGAGTTCTGCGAGCCCCTGTCCCGACAAATCTGCCTACGAATGGTCCGTCGATTCTTGCTGCGACGAGACTGGTCGCAGTGCAGGGTGCGCCTGCGATGCCATTGGTTAAGGGAGTGTTGGGCTTCCACACTGAGCTGCCGAGCAGGCAGGCGTGGCCGGAAACTGCTGATGTAGTAGAGAGAGGCGTAGAGAGTTGTAAGGTAGTAGCCACCTGTTGTTAGGGGAAAAATGATGTAATTAAATCAAAATCTGTATTATAATCAAATGAGCAAAGTTGTATTCACTAAATTTGTTTAAGCTGTGAAAACCTTCCTAAGTTCTGTTTCTGCCTCTGGACCAGGACAGCTTGACATCAGTGATGGAGTAAGTACAGGAGGAAAGTGCTAAAATCCCCTCAAGCTGATAAACAGTTACTGGAAACATTTAGTCAAAGTTAGTGTTGCATAAGGGGACACACAAATATTTAACAGTGGATAGTTTTCCACAGTAAATAAATTAATAACTAATATTTTTGTCTCATTTGTTTAACTGGGTTCCATTTATCTAGATTCAGGAGTTGCTTAAAAATCACTGTTCACATTTTAGGTGATTTTTATGCAGAAATAGAAACAATACTAAAGGACTGACAAACATTCAAGTACCATCATATGTATGACACTATGCATAAACACATAAATATGTGTGTTTTGGGATTAGCAGTATTCAGTATTTAATTTGGTTATTAGCAAAACATTAGACATTATTTTTAAATTTGAAATTTTTTATTTACTTTAATTTTGTGAAATGAAACACTTCCCAGTTAACAAACAGCAAGAACTAGTTTGTGTAGTGTAACATGTTTGAATTGAGTGATGTGCAAACGTCCAGTTAGTAACACTTGTCTTATAACCATAGATATAAATCCATTAATCTTTCCTAAGTCAAGCTAAACTAGTGGTTCACTCAATAGGTTTGCATCAATAAAACACGTCCTTCTTATTTCTATATAGTGAACTACAGCTACATTTTTAACTGTTTCAATTCTAATTGTGTAAATCTCTCCACAATGTATAAACTTCACAATTGAATCAAAAAGCAGTGTCCCTGGCACGCACACTACTTCCTGCTAACAATCCCACAATATAATGCACCACATTTTATAGATGTGAAAATTACAGCTGTCAGCGACACATAATAACAATCACACGGAAGTGTCGTCAGTTTGCTGCTCACTATATAATTAACTGTTGAGTGTTATATAAGGAGTAGTAAAAAAACATACAATGTCTTTTAAAGCTAACTAGTAAAAAGTAATGTATAAATCCTTTTCATTACAGTTTTAGTTTTTTATATTTGTCCTACTTAATAATAAACTGAATTTAATCAGGTGTTGAGATAGATGAGTGGGTAATAAGTTAGCAAGCCAAACTTCCACTTAAGAAAACATGGCTACATTAGAATTTAAAGACTCTTGTTACCAGGTTAAGGAGACATCTAAACTTAGGACTCAGCTAACCCATCCACTAAAGTGCATTTTGGTGGAAATATGTGTGCATGAGCATGTGAAAATGTGTGGCTCTACTTTACCCTCTCCCCGTAGCTGTGTGGGATCCAGCAGCTCCATCATGTAGTCTGTGTCTATCTGTAAGGTGACCAAGTCGCTACGGAGCAGCACCCATGTCAGGCACGGCAGGAAATCATCTGCTCCAAACACTGTACCTGCTGATGAGAAGAGAACTTGAATTTAAAAAGGATATTAAGAAAGAAAGAAACAAACAAGGTGCCAGTCCAGACACAGAGACATTGCAACTAGAGAATGCCATGCTACCTGAGCTAGCATTAGCACTCATGCTGTGATAGATGCTCTTGCAGACTTTGAGCAGAATCTGGACCTTCTTGTTTGGGGAGTAGACTTCATGCAGACTAGTCCACCTCTGCTGGATCCGCTCCAGGCTGGCACTGTCCGGAACACCAACTCCTGCCGACCCCCCTAATTCCTCCACCTTGTTCTTTTCCAGGATGCGTAGGTTGCTCTGGAGACGCTCAAAGGTACCGTCTTTTGTCCGGGAGTTGTGTATGCAGGAGTAGAGGTGTGCAGAGACGGGCTTCACAGCCACCTTGTGGAGGGAGAGCTCCACCAGTGAGTCTACAGGAGGACCAAAAGGTATTATGTTCTCAAAACACTGCTGTAATGTACATTTTCTTAATCTATTATCAGACTTCACTGTCAGCTCACTTACCTATCTCAGTGTCGCTTAGGTCGGTAATACTTTCCAACAATGCCTGGATTTCTGGATAGTCCAACAATGTTTCCCTCAGTGATGTAAATGATGACCTGACTTCCTGTAAGAACTCTGACCCCATGACCCCATCAGGATCAACCCCTTTCTTCAGTGTCATCTCTACAAATCCTTTCACATTCTCTGCAAATGACCCGCCTTTTCTCTCGCTTAGCTCCTGCACACGATTGGTCAGTTTCTTCTTCTGACTTACCAGCCCACCAAGAGCCTGACCCACCGCCGAGAGGCGATGTATGACCTTGTCAGCTAACCGGTGTGCCGACGGGTGGTGTGGAGTGGCGCATGGCATTTGGGACTCCTGCTCTTCCTCTATGCTGCTGATTGACAGTGAGTCAAGCTCGAGGGATGGGAGCTGGAGCAAGGAGGAAGGCCTGGGCGGGGATAGCCAGACTCCATCTTCGATCCAGGACACCCTGTGAGGAGACAGAGGGACGGGGCTTCCGTGTTGCGGAGCTTCGGAGTCTGCGCTACTTAAACTTCCAGAGTTGTGAGTGAATACAGTCAGGCTCCCCGTGCTCGCTCTGTGTGGGGGGCTGCAGGCAGAATCTTTGCTGGGCCTCCTGAGAACTACGCCTGTAGGAACAGCTGGTGTGGATGAAGCTAGAGGGAAATGTGAATCAGCTGACTTGGCTCTGGTTAGACCTGGAAAAGGAGACATGGTGTATGAACACACAACATTATAGTGACTGAACTTTTAAAACTTAAAAAAAATGCATGGTCAAAGTTTTGTTGAATCATGGGTGAATAGGCTCCAACACCCACATGCTAACATTATTAAACTGGAAACAAAAAAATCTAATTAAGCTCTCACTTTTATGTATAAAAGAAACAGGTTCTGACCTGAGCTCTCTATACTGGCAGCAGAGGGTTCCTGGTCCAATGAAATAGCACGTTTACTTTGTATTCCCGACCCTGCCCATGTTCGGGTGGTGCTGAGGCGTCGTTCTCGCCTGATATTTGATGGCAGTGTGGCGCTCTGTGCAGCAGTTGCCCTATGGGTCAGCCAATCGTCTCCATGTTCACGAAGGTAGAGGGGATTGATAATACACAGGGCCCCATTTGTGGATGTGAGCTAAAGAAACGCACAGTCACACACATTTAGAATTAGGACAGGTGATACAATGAACACCACATTTGATTAAAGGTGTAAATCAAAATTTGCATATTACTACTTAATAAATGACAAACACGTTAGCAAACATTTGCCTAATTGCTCATCCAACAGTGCTGTCACTATGCTGATGACATTGCTGTATGCTGGCAAATAAATAAATAAAACTGTGAGCTAATAGAAGCTAAAATATCTAATAGAAATGGAGGAACTGCGGTTGGATGATATTTGTCTGTGGATACATTGCTACAATAAGTTTGACAGTCCACATTGATAAAATGTAGTCAATATACAGTAATATGTCAATATATTTCTATATTTGATGCATTTGTGCAGCTTTAAGGTATTCAGATAAATTAACTCATTTGCAAACACATGGAAATAAGGAAGTTATTTCCCCTTTTGTGCCATACAATCTTTAGACCTTATCTTCCTCTTTAAGGTTTATTCTCACTCACTCACACACAAAAGCACACAGATTATTTACCTGTATGGAGCACATTACAGTGCTGGGCTCCTTGTGGGTCATTTCATCAGTCTGTTGATCAGATGTTGTGCGGAGCCACGTTTCTGTTTTAGAAAGGTATCATTAAAATCATATTTCATATTATCATATTTTTGACATACTTTTTGTGAGAGAGAAAATGAGACAAATAAAATGGAAATGGAAGGACTCACTGGGTTCAAGCTGAGAGAGATGATTTTTGTTCTTGTCAGTTACACTGTAGATCCACTGAGGAATAGACAGACAAACAGCCAACACATCCCTGATACACAGGAAAAGATGAAAAAGACTAAATAAATTTGTCAAACAGAGATTTGTGAAGACCTAAAATTGATAGTTCTGTCAATAAAAGAGCATTTATAGGTTTTTGAGCTGAGTATAAATTTGATTAGGATGTTTTAGTGAGACCTCAACATGATTAGCCCTAGAAAATGTATAATAAAAACAAAACAAGAAAACAAAAACAGAATATGACCTTGGCAGTTCCTTGCATTAACCTCACAAATGCAGTAGTAACAAAGGTTGAACTGGAAGTTGACATGAATAAAAAGACTAATCAGTAGTTTAACAGGTTCTTACCTGGTCAGAGAGTAGAAGAACACCAACTGAGCCAAGTCCGAGAAAGAAAGACGAGATTCAGACAGCTGGAAGACTAAGACAGAAAGAGTGGGTAGAATTAGTCTCATTCAGTCGAGAAATAAATTCCTGGAAACACAGGAATCTTGAACCATGAAGAGGAGACTTCTCGAGATAAGCTGGTGTGACTTTCAGTTTTATCACACTAGCTTTGGTAGCCATTAAGTTTCTGGTATCTTGCAGTTAATAACACTGAGCAGGGTTACTGCAGTTCAGAGCAGTCAGCTTTCTTTTCATTCTGCGATTATTAGATACACCACATGCATCTGTAGAGTAGTTAAGTTATCAAGGATGGGTGTAGATCTGATTTGTAGGAAATGAGGTGAGCAGTTTAAGGAACCAGTATTTGCAGTTTGAACATGCCCTGGAGCTATGTGAAGGCATTACCTGTTCTCACCTATAATAACTTTTCCATGTTTGCACTGTAGGTACATTAAAATTCAGTGGTAGGTAGTTTAGCTACCTGACATCTGATGTTATTGGGTTTGAGCAATCAGTTATATATATGGTCAACTTGCAAGAAGTAATGAATCATAAAATAGACACATGGGGAAATTAGTGACTGGATCGTTCACACACACACACACACACACACACGTGCACAAACACACACACACACACAGACACAGAATTAACCATAATTGCATGTGGTTGGTCCACACCTGTGCCTGTGCATTTGATGTTATAGTCCAGAACAGCGTCATTCTCTCCTCCAGCAGACACACACAGCAGGCTGGGCTGACACGTCACAGAGTCACGCACAATCAGGAAACTCTGGTGGGAGACACACAGACTCACTGTGACTCATTTCAGTAGCTGAAGTTTTGTGGAAGCTTGTTGAGCAGGAAGACGTTTTCTCTTAAATGTGGTGGCAACCACCATGGCAACTATGTAGCATGGTAAGAAAATGATGACAGATAACTGGATGGACATAAAAAGAACATTGATGATTTAACATGGGTGTATTAAAAAATACACACTGTCAGTTTCCCGTAGTCAAGACTGTATTATTTTGATATTGAAAATTAAGAAATGTAAGAAATATGGAACAAGCATAAATCTGTCTGGAGCAGGCCATGCTCAAAAACTGTGTGATCGTGCAAGAGGGGGACTAGTAGGAGAGTTACAGCAGAGAAAAGAAATAACTGTGACCTGGGTTATGGAAAAAATAATTAATTAATTCTTGTCTAGAGTTTTCAGAAGGCATGTGGGAGAGTCTGAAGTAAACTGTATGGTCTAATGAGACCAGAATTACACATTTTTGGCCATCAGAATAGATGCTATGTTTGGTGTAAACTGAACATTGTACATCATCACATGCACATTATCACGTACACCCCCCCCACTGTGAAACATGGTGGAGGTAGCATCAGCTATGGGAATGCTTCCCTCATTTTAATTCAGTTTATTTATGCAGCGCCAAATCACAACAGAAGTAATCTCAAGGCACTTTACAGTGTAAGGTTTAAGACCTTACACAATATAACAATATATATACTATATACAACTATGTAGAAAACTCAGCAAACTGGCTTTAGCAAGCATTAGGTGACAGTGAAGAGAAAAAAGTCCCTTTAACGGAAGAAACCTCCAGCAGTACCAGGCTCAGGATGGGCAGCCATCCGCCTGGACTGGTTGGGGTGAGTGGAAATAGGAGAGAGAAAAGAACAATGTTAAGATTCCAGAGTGGCTGAGTGAGAGCACAGATCCAATGGAGAATTTGTGGCTGGACTTGAAAAGGGCTACTCACTCATAGTCCCCATGCAACCTGACAGAGCAGTTTTGCAAAGAAGAATGTTTAAAATTACAGTGTCTGTCTGTGCAAAGCCAACTGAGGCTTATCCACACTGGTTCTGTTTTATATATTTAATTAATTTAGATTACTTTGTAGAGTTCTCACTTTTTCCATTGATTAATGCCAAAAAAGCCAAACTGCAGTAAACTTAATCTTAAATTGAAAATGAAATTAAAACTATGATTCAGTATTCTTTATATAGGCACTTTACAGCACATAGATTTACTCTACATACTTAATATTCAAAGCTTTGGACAAGGGCAGCAATGATACATTTGAGTCATCTTCATGATCGGTTCTTCCTCACAAACTGCACGTGACTGGATTTAGAGCAGATATGAAGTGTAATCTTCAGCAGAGTTAAATGTGAGCTGCTTGCACTGAAACAACATCAGTGTTGTGATAAGATGGGGGAGGTTTAGGTCTAACCCCAATCTTTGGTTGTGTGACGTGGAGAAGACTTCCTTTATGGTTCACCTCAACTCTGCTGAATATTTCCTAACGACTCCCAACATTACTTAAAGGCATCTCCATAGCATTACATGACTGCCATGGTTGACCACTGGGATTGTTTCAGTCAGCATAAAAAGGCGCATCTTTTAGCTGTGCTGAGAATTTTAATTTGTCCAGAACTTTATGATGAAATACATGCAAAACAATCCATCATCCTTTTGTTGTGCTTTAGATGTAATCTAATCTAATTACAAACGTTAATGTGCTAACATGCTAAACACTGCACCTGCAAAGCATGTTCGCACACTAATATTAGCACGCACTGCCTGGACAAAAAAAGTCATCGCCTGATTTTTCACTGTGCAGCTTTTTCTTCTTGCTTTTTTTTGGTGAAGCAAGTGTAGCTCAAAGCACCATTGCACAGCCTATCAGAACTGCTAGTGTTGTAATTAGACATCACTCTTGCACTCAGAACCTAGACGATGCCAAACTCCAGACATTGATTTATTAATTATTTTGAATTAAATGCCCTAAAAAAAATTTTCTACCAATCATCCTGCTTTGTATAATTGGATGGTAATTGGAAACACAATATGTTCAAAAAGTTATAGTTTAGTTTAAGTATAGTTATTATACACAAAAGATTTCAGTACTTTTTGTTTTGTCTCTTATCCTTTCACTGGCTTGACGTGGGCAGGGCTAAGTTAGAAAAGGCTATGTCATGTATTAACATGCACCAATCAGAGTTTAGAGTTGGCAACATTTGAATCAAACTCAGATGGCAGTACGTTGCTTGCTATACTGCTTGATGAAGCAGAATAGAAGAGTGGGTGTTTCTGTTTTTTCATGAATATACTGTATGTTATTATAAGTCCTGCTCTATTGGATATAATAAAATCATTTAATTTTTTTTTTTACAATATCTTTACTTTGATATGATTTGGGTAGATCTTATAATTTAAAAACTACGAGTCTGACCACATCATCATCAACAGTTACTAAAACAATGAAGCTACTAGTTGAGACATAATTAACTTCCCAAGCACAAGGAAACAACGACTCAGTCATGTCGTTACCTCACCACAGTTAATTTCAGAGCTGTTCTCAAACACCAGCACACATTTAAACTCGCATAGAGGAAGTGGTTTTCATGTTCTGTGTCTACAGAAATAGAGACAAGTTCACTTCAAGTCACCAAACTTTCAGCACACAGACACACAAGGCAGTGGGAATGTTGTATGACTAAATATTTCTTCATTAATTCATAACAGTAATCTTTAGTCATTCATGGAAACAGATAAGCAGAAATGAACAAATTAACTTTTTTGTTCAACATTAGAAATAAAACTAATCACACTATGACGTCCATTACACACGGTGTCCTGCATTAGGACACGCTCGGGTAATAAAATGTGAAGTTATGCGGTATCTTTCCTGTACAAAAAACGGTCCAATACTCTAATTACTCACACATCAGTGAGTTGTTGCTGGCAGAGTTTTGCATTTCTGGGTAATCATTTGCATGTCTGTCAAATAAGAACTACGTACCTTTGATGTATTTGTTCTCCTCACCGTCTCTCTTTGCAGCAGATGTATCAATTTTCTAATGTCGTTTCCCTGACATGCACAAGCTTTTATTCAACACTACTTCTGCATTCAGCCCCAAAATGACTGTTTGCTGTGTTATCAGGTGTGAGAGAGAAAAGGGAACTACTTTTGTGTCACAGAGATATGCAAGTCAGTGTTCAGTCTGGCTAAAAACACTTCTGGTGTTAAAGAAAGTGAAGCATATACAGAGATCCCTATAGTATGTCTTCTTTTCTTTTTTCGCTTGTTTGAGACCCAACATGAAGCTACATGTTTCATATAATACGAGTTGGCAAGATGTAAATTGGATTACATACTAATGAGAGGAACAGTGAGAGGTAACAAAAGAGGGGACATGCAGAGAGATGGAGAGAGTTCTAAAAAAAATCTTCCTGCTCTAAACAAAAATTGAAAGATTTTCAAAATCTACAACAAAGTGACCAAAGTTAAAATCTATCTATCTATCTGGTAGTGTTAATGTCGTGGTGGAGAGAGGTCAGCATGGACACTGACTGGTCTGCGGTGCAGCAAGCTGAAGCAATACAATATTTGTCTTATCTTTGTCTTTTTATTTACATAAATAAGGGGGCCTAAACATTAGAAACACGTAATATAATGCACTCCCATGGACACCCTATTTGCATAAGTGGGGAGGCCAAAAAATTACTATCTCATAAAAGTAGAATTCATGGCAGAGCTGCTGTATTGGGTTGCATTAGATTGTACACGTGTACCTAATATTGGGGCCATTGAGTGTTTGTATCAATACAAATATGCAAGATTTATATTCAGCTCAGTAGCAGATCTATCTTAAAGATCTGTATTGAAGAGGAGGACAGCTTACCCCCGCAGGCGTTCCACAGATAGCACTGTGGGCCCTCTCTCTGTCCCAGGGTGCTCCAGGGCACCAGGCCTCCTGACAGCCCCTCAGTTGCTCCAATAGTGACAGTTTCCTCCTGTTGCTCCTCCATGGGATCGCAGTTGTCCCATTGATTGCACTGTGAACGGCCCTGGAAACAAACATACTGATAATGAGTTAAAATAGAATACATCTTGTGAAGCTTCAGTGATAAGACTAAGAGAAAATTAAGTGGTTTTTTTTGGTGCCAGCAGTGTAGTGCATGTTTTGACATGTTTCATGCAAGATTTTATGAAATGTTTTACAATAATCAAATATTTTTTTAAGAAAATGTTTTATACTTACATGTGTTGGGCTGATTTACTTAATTCATGTGTCCACTCTCCTCAACACTCAGAAAATTTCTCCACATGTTGCAATCTTCTTTCTTTTGCACTCTTCCTTTCTGCAGTGCCAAGTGTTACTTAAGAGCTGTTAAGACCAACACAGCTAAAATAGGAAGTTCACATGCTGCTCAGACTTGGATCACTGAGACGTTTCTAGTGTATTTTACAGAATAGTCCGTATCTCACACTCTAGCTACCTTGTATGGCTGCCACGTTTGCTTTCTTCTGCATCCTGCTCATGCTGGCATTTAATGCACTTTCAGTTTTCATGTGAAACTGTTCAGCTTATGTTTCATCACGACACCTTCATCCTCTCCTCCCCTCCCATCTGCATGTGGTTAACCCATGTCTGTGCGCGGTGAAAACAGAGAAAATATACTGCATGTTCTCTGAAGAAATACACGTGTCTTATTTTTTCTCTCTTCACCGTCTGTCTTCTCCTCAGAAGTAATAAAAACTTCAAAGTTGAGAACAGTGGTCCTGAAAAGTTTTTACCACCAGTATGAGATAATTAGTGTTGCAGATTTTTATCTTGCAGCTATTGAATAAATGTACACACAGTTGCGTACACTATTTCTTCACTGCACAGGGGGGGTTTCTGTTTCAATTTTATTACATGTACATGCAGGTTGGCTGTCCAACAGTCCTGCTTTACATGGAAACCACAGTTAGAGGTGTTGTTGCTTGGTCAACATTTCCGTGGCAACACTTTCTGTATGTGCACCAATTCAATTCAATTCATCTTTATTTGTATAGCGCCAAATCATAACAAAAATCATCTCAAGGCACTTTACATAGCAA
>JAUMHL010000005.1:9632892-9718247 GCA_032362345.1 Sandelia bainsii
GAGAAGCTAATGTAGGAGAAATATGATCTCTCTTGCTAATTCCCGTCAAAACTCTGGCTGCAGCATTCTGGATTAACTGTAGGCTTTTTAACCACTGTCATGCTTTCTGTTAAAACTGTTTCCTCTCAATACCATGGCATATGCTGTGGCAATGACCAACACACCTGGTAAAATAAGTGCAAAATGGAGAGCAAAACCAAATAAAAACATAAGGAGCCTGTAGAGTGACCACTTTAGCCCTGTAAACAGGAACAAAACACTCAGCAAGAGCTCATGACCAGCACACACACACTTTAGTTTTTATCCATGTCACTCTCAATGTCACTTCACAACTGTGGTAGCTCCATTAAAATTTAGTACAGCCAATCTTGGTCCCAAAGACGATGTAGTCTACTGATGACCAAGTACTGCTGTGTGTAAGAGAGCTGCAAGCATGACAGTAGACTCCAACCATTTACATGTAATGCAACAAGTTAATTTGGGGAAATCTAGGTTTAGACAAAATAAACATTGTTTATATAAAAGAAAAACATTATTTTTGTGACCGCCTTGTTTTTTGCAGCCTGTTAAGCTTGGTATGTGTACAATATATGTGGCTGAGAAAATGCATATTAATTTCTGTCCTACACACATTAAGATTTGCCACTAACGGTGGACTGAAAATGACCACAGAACCATTTGCGACCACAGCAACCCCTCTCTCACATGGTCTCAACAAAAGTGAACGTTATCAGCTTCATGAAGGTAAAATTTATTGCAGGATTTTTGTATTGGTTTACATCATATTGTTCAGATGTTAGTGTTAGTGTGTTCACTCTCCATTTTTATTTGTTAATACAATTCATGCTTTTAAAGCTATCCCAAATTGTTTACTAAGAACTATATCTTCTTAGATTAAATTACAACGCACTTTTGCATTTCATGCCTTTTTGTCTCCTTGCAGTACTTTCTCTATCCCCAAAGATTTGAAAGACAAAAATCAACTACAAAGCAACTAAGTTCCTGACCATAGAGAAGAAAGTTAATATTTGCATTATGTTGTGCATCACATCCAGTTTCAACGCTACTAAGAAAGCATCATTTGTTTCACAATCTGAAAACATTGTGTAAGAATGTAACAGGAGTGAAAGTTTAACATGAAAAAAGTTCCACATGTGTGTTGTGTTGCGGTTCAGTTCACTATCACAAAGCCACTTGGGCAGGCCAACAGGTTTAGCCTTAAGCAGATAAAATAAACAACAGCCTGGTTATCTTTTGAGGAAGGTTAAATTGTGAAGTTAGATACTCAAAGCAAAAAGAGAGCTGAAGGGCCCCATCAGAGTTCAACATTAGGTTTAGAGGCATTATTTTAGCTTTCATACAATGTAGAAAAGTTGTGATGACACTTCTGAGGTTTTTGACATTAACCATCTTACATACACTTGCACGCATGTTGCTGAGCTGTGGATATACTTGAACAGTGTTACTCTCTACTGCAGTAAAATGACTCAGAAGCACTACTAATGCAAACTAACGCAAAAAAAAAGAAAAATAGAAAAGTATATTAATATAGTTAAAGTGCAAGTAACTGACAAACAAAAGCGTAAAACCCAGGGATGTCACATATCCTGTGAGTTTGTTCGAAAGATTTAGATGTCAAGCAGATGAAAAATGAAAGTGTGCCAGACACCCGTCACCATATTACCTCAAAGCAAAAATTATGGTATAATTTTCTAACCCCTTTGAAAGGGCCAGCTCCCAACTATGACATCACTACAATCAATTTTATTAAAAAGGGAGCTTTTTAATTAGTTACTCTTCCTTTTTGGACTCTGGTGCCACCGATGCAGCGCTCGCTTTGGCTGCGGCTCCTTTGCTGTCAGAGGCCTTTTCTTTTTTGTCCTGACTGTCAATCTTTGCATGCTCCTTCTTCACCAGTTCCTCCAGCTCTGCCTGTAGAGAGAGAGACAGGAACTTAATACAACTGCTGTGTGCAGACATATGCAACAGAGTGGTGACAAAAAGAAAACAATTATAGAAGAAGAGCTCATGTCCCTCTACAACAGTGACCTGCAACCACAACTTCACACAGGAAAATCATAAATAGGTCACCTGACACTTAGCAAACTCACCGTTTTCTCTTCTGCAGTTGTACAGTAGAAGCAGGGGCACTTTGCACAAATAGTTTAGGTATATCATTGTGGATCCATACTGATACATCTAGAAGAGTGCTATTAATGTGGCCAATAACTTGAAACGCACTGTCTTAAAACTCATTTTATACCAGAAATCATTGGTGCTGTAGTACCTTTAAGATAAGTCAGTCGGTGTTGCAGGATATGATGTTGTAACAAAGTAACATTAAACAGAGAGAACAGAATTAATGAGAGAAGAAATGAGAGGTAAAACGCCTAATATAATAGTAGTATATCATTAAAAATAATATATTCAACTTCATAGACCCATATGAGGGTAACTGTGAAACATTGTGTTGTCACTAAAGTAAATATTTTTCTCAGAATCTCATGAATCATGTGTCACTGTTCTGTGGTCATTGGACTGTGCTTAAACAGCAAGTGTAACCTCACTTGAGCAGAAGCCGTACTGTATAGCCTACTGACTGTGTAACTCACCTTCCATCCCAGCAGGTCAGCTAGAGCCAAACAACCGTCATCACATGTACTCATGTGAGCTACATCTCTGAAGAAAAGAAAAAAAGACTACAGTATTAGAACATGCACGAGAGATCATAAAAAAAAGTACAAACACGTCCACATGTCCTGAAAAGTATCTTCATTTAAACACTGAATACACTCATTTAGCATAAATTACTTCAAGTAACTTGGATTCTGTGTCTCTCCACTCTTCCTCAAGACTCTGGGACTTTAGAACACTGAGAGACAGTCAAAATCTTTGTCTCCTAAGCCCAGGTAAGACGATTCTGACATTGTTTCTGGTTCGGGAGTGGTACTAGAAATGCAAGAGTTGTGGCCCATTCCCTGGAGACATATGTGTGTGGCAGCTCTTGATGCAACGACTCCAGCCTCAGTCCACTCTCCCAGGTTCTTGAATTGACTTTGCTTGACAATCTTCTTAAGGCTGCGATTATCCCTGTTGCTTGTGCACCTTGTCCTACCACACGTTTCCCTTCCAGGTAATTTTTCATGAATATGCTTCAATACAGCACTCTGCAAACAGGAGAGTAATTTCCCCAAAATTAAATATTCTGATATTTTAAGACAATGGATTCTTGATTTTCTTGAACTGCATTTAGCACACTATTTTACCATTTCACCATTTTAATTAGGTGAGGTGGTGAGATGCTTCCATTATTTTAGTCTATAATATTAGTCTTACTAGTTACTATTACTAATACTACTGCTGCAGGTTTTATACATTTTACAATGTTAATAAATGTTCTTCAATTTCAAATAAAATGTAATATTAAAACGATTTAAACTTATCCCATCAATCTACACACAATAACCCATAATGACATCGTCAAAACATATTTTTAGAATTTTCTCTTATTTACAGATGTATTCAGAACCTTACAGGAAAAGTTCAGTACCTGAAAAAAACGCATTTGTTTCAATTTAAAATTATATCTACAACACAGCAAAAAGTTTAAACAGTGAAGAGGTGTTAATACTTTCCAATGTGACTTTCAGCTTTACCTTCCTAGACTGGGCTGTTTGTCACTGGCATGATGAATCAGCAATAGCTTTTAAATGCTTTTATGACTTATGATCAGCTAATTGCTGAGTAACTACATTAAATACAAATTAAGTTATAGAGAGATTTAAGATAATGTATTTTATTTACATGCAGTAGCAAGACAAAGTAATAGCACTGGTTGCAATTTGCCCTTCTGTAATAGGTTTACTTTGATGTTTAGGGTCACTGACCTGCTGCATCACCCAGCTTCTTCGGAGCTCCAACTTGCAGACAGCCCCCAGAAATTATCCTATCGGATACCTTGATAAACATGTTAATTCATTTTCCCCTCCACAGTGGCAAGTGGTCCAGGTCCACAGGAAGCAAATCAGCCTGAAATTATGAAGCTCCCTTCACCACACTTCATTGTTGAGATGATGTTTTCATGCTGGTACACAGTTCTATTTTTATGCCATATGTAGTTCTGTGTTCTTCCCAAACAATTCTACTATTCTACTAATAAGTTTCTGTCCACAAGACATATTCCCAGACACTGTTGTGGAGTGTCAGGTTGGTATTTGGCAAACTTCAGGCATGCTGCAATGTTTTGTTAGGGGAGCAATTGCTTCCTCTGTGGTGTCCTGCAATGAATACCATATCTGTTGGTAATCTCATGAACAAAGATTAACCAGCTCCAATGAATCCTTCAGGACTTGAGCTGTTACTCCATTTCATGACCACTTTAAGCCCAAACCATGGAACTGCAAATAATGCCATTACCTTTGTCTAGTGAAATAGGAGCTAAAGCTAATATAGTAAAATAGTTTGTAAGTACAAGCATCTGTGTTACTTGTTACCTGTATGCCTTGTCTGAATCAAAGTCCATCCCTCTTCCAAAACCAAGCAACCCGAACAGAGGATCAGCCTACACAGAGGAACACATTCAAAGCTGCACAAAGAATCCAAAAAACACAGGAAAAAAAAAAAAAAAAAAAGAGTAATACTAAATGCAGAAGGGAGTGATGATCACCTGTCCCGCCTTCTCCATGTTAATGAGCAACCTGGGGCAACTTTTTGAAACCCTGAATGATACAACACAGAAGCACAGTAGAGAACTGTGAAAATGAACAAACAGATTTATACACTTAGACTAATTACTTACACACTATTATATATTCAATTAAGTTAAAACCCCAACGAAAAGCAATCTAAAATAAGTTTTAAAATATGGGCTGAGTGGACTGCAACTTCTTCAGAGACACCTCAATAATATAAGATTGTTGCTGCATTCAAGCCCTGTTCTTTCATGCTGCAGGACAATGACAGACTACTATGCTGAATTATTCCTGCTGCAGAGTTCGTAGATAGATAGATATATACTTTATTAATCCCAGAGGGAAATTTAGGTGTTGCAGTGGCCATTAAAGAAGAAAATTACAGAACATTACAGAAAATATACAAGATAATAAAGATTAATAAAGGAAAAATACACATCTAGAACAGAAACGGGAACATATTACACTTATTTAGCAGTATATTCCAGGACTAGGAAACTTGATAAGCAGTACCTGCTGACTAGACTTGCAAATGGCTGAACTTGCAGAGACGTCCCCATGATGATGAGAAGATCACAGTTAGGAAAGTCCTGACAGGTAAATAAAGACAGTAGAATGAGTTTATTTCTGCACAGGTATTACGTCAACGCCTCTGATTCTGATGTGCTCACCGATTTCATTGATGTGAAGAATCTAACAGGTAGATTCTCTCCAAAGAAGACAATATCTGGGTGAAGAGAAGCAAGGGACACAGAGTTACAACAAGATACTGAGATATATTGTGACAATTATCTAAAATGTTTGGAAAGTAAGAACAAGAGCAAACAGTGTGCAGAAACATTGGTGGGTATAGTAGGAAGAGAATGTAATAGGAAAATTATACAGGTCAAATAAAAAATGCTAACAGGACTAAAATAAACAATACTAAAATAAAAACAAGGCAAAGATCAACTAACCTGGTTTTACCAAACTGCTGCACTTGTCACATCGGGGAATATCATCAGAAAATATTTTTTCTAAAAGGCAGAGGGAGGAAGTTAAAGTCTTGAAGGGCTATAGTCACAGCTCAATAATCTCAAAGCTCTTGTTCACACAGCATATTTAAAACTAAGAACATCAAGAGACACCTTTCATCCAATCCAGGTTGTACTCCTTACGGCAACAGAAGCTGACACAGTGAGATGTGTAAAATGTTCCGTGAGCTTCGATAAGATCCTCTCCGTCGAGTCCAGCTACTCGCTCCAGGGTGTCAATATTCTGAATGAACACACACATTTATGTCAACACAGAAATAACAACGTAATATATCTGACGCTAAGTGTTTCCTTTTCTACCTGTGTGTAGCAGCGTCTCAGGAGCCCTTTGTCCTTCAGCATCTTTATGAAGTAGTGACAGATTGTTGGCTAAACACCAACAATTGTGAAGCAAAAGAGGAGAAGAAACATCTGTGAGGCAGTTCATAGTTCACAAGATAATTAATAAGCAGCAGAAAATTATGTTGTACCTTAAACTGTCCCGGGTAAAGCTCCTTGGCCAAAGCAAAGAATGGTTCTGGATGTTTCTGACATACAAGATGGAGACAAATGTTATACTGTAGATTAATCAGGATATAATTCATATTTTAATATTAATGCTCTAATTTATATTAAAAAGATTCAAAAATCTAAACCTCTCAAGGAATTTCAGGACTCTCAGAAATATGATATATACTTCAGTTCAGCAGTTTTTCACAAACCTTAAAATAATCTATCTGGAAAATAGCCTCCGGGTAGGGCAGGTTATATTTCTGCAGGTTTGCATACAGGCCTGTTCCTGGTGAGCGGAAATCAGGGATCCCAGCCGCTGTGAGGGAGGTGGCAGGGGGTGAGGGGTGGGATTGGGTATTAAAGATTAAAAATTATGCTTTTAACTGACTGCCTCTGTTATATTAAAGCTGAGGCACTCACATGTAGATATTCCTGCTCCAACCATACAGATGATGTTTTTACCTGTGTGGATGCAGACACACTTAAATCAATAACAGCACTGTGTTAACTACTAGCTGGACATAATGGATGGGCAAAATCGATGCTGCATTGAAAGCAGACACAAACTTACATTTGCCACTATTTATGTACCGTGCCACTCCATCCAGAGTCAGCTCCTCTAGAACTTTGTCTGCTGAGCCAAGGCCCAGGGTGCTGGAGAAGAGATTACGCAGGAAGTCCACTGAAAAGAACACAGATGAGAATCAGATGAGGGTAAATATGTGTAAGATCAATAAATTCACTTGTGTGAATAGAAAAATCAATCCAAAGTTTAAATAGGACATGTCTACATCCTTCCAGCACTGGAGGGATTGTAGAGAAACATATGTAAATTCCATCCAAATATTTTGGTCACGTAAAATACTTGATTTGGATTGACATGAACAACAAAATAAAAAACTCAATGTGTTCAGAGATAATTTTGTTTATTTTATAGGGAGTGATGCCTTCTGAAATAGTGAAGCAAGGGATATATATTTACTTAGAATATTAAGGGTAAGCTTACTGGGGGGAAAAAAGCATCGGAAACAGAAAAGGAGCCCAAGCATAAATAAACTGAAGACATTTGTTAGGCAGATTAGAAACACGGAAAAAATTACCTAAAATCTGAAAGATTGGGATTCATATACTTTTTTATGGTGAATGTTTATAGATATGGATACTTTTAATGAAATTATTCATAACGTAAAGGAGGCATAACAAGTTGGAAATCACTGCAACTGGACAGGTTGGACAAAGTGAAATATCACACTATACTGCCAGATAAACAGCGACAGGAGATTCAACAGATGCGGTGGTAATTTAACAAAGCACACCTAAAATAGCTTCTTTTTTTTTTATATTCGTATTTATTCACCAGCTCTTCATGTTACAGATCGGCCATGTTTGTATTTACTTACTCTCTGTGTCTCCAGCAGCCTCTTCTTCGCTGCTGTCGTCGGATTGTTCCTGCACATGAAACAACAGTGACATTTAATGACATAATAATTTCAGCAGGAGTGTACAGTGACCTCGCTGTGATTTAGGCTGTCAGGTGTTGATAAAACATATGTTGTGTCAAAATACAGGCTCTGTTTTGATATTCCCCAGCTGCCAACCAGCTGTGTAGTATTAACCACACATCCTTGCTAACAATCAGTAGCACCGAGCTACTACAGGAAATAAGTAGATTTCTTACCTCTGGTTCAGGTGTGACCTGCTCCACGTCGTCTTTTTTAGGAAGTTCTACAAATGCAAAATGTAATACCATGTGAAACTCTGCCTCAACAACGTGTAAATTGTAACGTTTGCTACACAGCTAGCTAGATTAGCACGGCGTACTATCGTCTGATTTTTAAAACTGTACATTTATTTTCACATCAGACAGTCACCCTACCTGATGCATCAGACATTTATCCGTATACTGAGACCCTTTAACCTAAAGGGTCCGAATGACAATTAATTTAAATCCTTTTTTCACAGTTGTGTCCAATAACTAGCTAGCACCCAGGTTTCCCGTCGTTTTGTTGTCCGTCATAAACACGGTCCGTGTTCGCTGTGACCCACTTCCCACGGAATGTTTGGTTCCTATCGCAGATCTAATCATTTGACATTCTGTTGAATGTTGTCTAAAACGTCATAAATTCAGCAAAACTATTAATAAGCACGGGAAACATGTGAAATGGATATATCTTTAAAGGATATAATGCCACCCAACAAATAATGAGAAGTAGAAATTGCTCAGATAGCCATATATTGATTACAAATCTGGTTGCCTTCTATGTGCTATCTTTTCATACAAGCAACCTGTGATTTCTTTATCCAGAATTGTTCTTCTCCCAATCCAGCTGGTGTCCACTGCAATACACGGATCACACTGGATTATAAGATTTAGTTTACTCATATATAAGCTTCCACACACACAATGAAGATTAGGAATACATACAGCCAAACTGTGGTGTGTAGCTGCATTGTTTTCCTTGTCTGCTAAACACAGGCAAGGATTAGAATATTCAACAATTATATTTTTATCTAGTGCATTTATTCACATTACATTTATTTACATTTAAACAAAAAAAAGAAAACTGAGTTGTTGATATTGACATACATTATAAATATACACGCCCTCGACAACTCTTCTAGTTCAAGACATCACTTGGCCAAACAGACGACTGTGATAATAAAATATATTTCTTGGATGTAAATGCCAAACAATCCAACAAATTTCAGGTACATTATTGTTCCACACTTCCTGAATTTTTGTTTTTTATATGTTTATATATCATTGTATGCCATCAATGTCCAGTGAAATTTGAGTCTACACCTGGTCGATCCTGCTGGAGTGTGTCAAGACCTGTGTAGCTGTAAAATTCAAAAAAAAATTTCTGGGCTGAAAATCTCTGCCATCAACCAAAACTGTCTTTTTTTATTAAGTGAGATGTTTCCGCTGTAATTCTCTTTGCTCTGTCAGCACCTTTTATGTGAAACCACCACAGACTGACAGCTGAGCTCTCTCAGACGACTCTTTCTCTTTCAGCCCCTATATCACAGGATACTTCTCATTCCAGTCCCTTACGATGCATTTCTTCTGTCCCTGTGTGAAATCCTACTTCTCTTCTCCTTCTTGCTGCCTCAGGCTGTGGTCATAACCAGTAGCAGTTATCTGGCACTGTGGCAACATTTCCTCCAGCAGGATGATAACCAACCCAGGACTCGAAATCCCAGGGAGGGCTGACACGTCCAGACGCTGCAGTCCCCTGCAGAACACACACAATATTAAAAAAAGAGGTATTTAACACAACAGTAATGGTTCTACATAATAACTATGCCATGTTGTGAGTGTTTGGATAATTACTTGAGGTTCCTCAGTGCAGCCAGGCCACCTGTAGTGATGTGTGGGCAGTGTGAGATGTCCAGTTCCTCCAGAGAGTCCTGGAACACGTGGAGCCTGGCTAAAAACCAATCATCCACTTCAGGACATCCTTGTAATGACAGAGTCCTTAAAGATTTCTGCCCAACTGAGGAAGACAGATCAGACCACAAACAACGGATTTACACACTGAATATCATTAACATAAATTAAGAGCACATGTCCTTGACGGAGTATGACAGAGAGTGAGGTCAAAGCAGAGGAAATGTGATTTTGAAAGAAACTGGAAAAGACAAATAAAGATGAGTTGCAGTTCAGTACCCAGGTTCTCCAGTCCTGTGTAGTTGATGACAGTATAGCTCATGTCTACTTCCTCTAGGGCTGTGTCTTTGTGATTCAAGAAATCCCAGCTGAACTTGCCCCTCTGGTTTGCACGGAACCAGTCTGTCTGTCCAGAGTATCTGAGGACACAGCACAGATGAAAGTGGATCACAGCAGCAGCTCTAAAGGCTTGATCAACCTATTTGAACTTAGTTCATATAGAAAAAAACAAAACAAAACACAATGTTCAAGCCTATAAACAACAGGTTCAGGCAACATTAGCTGTGTTATGATATTTAAAGACTTAAAAAAGTAAAACTTAGAATAAGTAAAAGAATAATAAATTATGTAGTCACATAACCCCATATTGCTAAATACAACCTTAAGACTAACATGAACAGTAGTATAAGAAAAGCACAGAAGAATCTAAACCTATTTATATGAGTAAATCTATTTGTTCATATTAATAATTTAGAATCAAGCGAACAATGAACTTACCTAAATCCACCCTTCAGGCTCAGGATATAATATGCAGCTGCTATGTCTGGCCCATACAAACTCTGAGTGTAGCCATAGTAACTGTGAAAGACAGGGGGGAAAAGTCATTGTATCCACAGTAACATCACAAACTGTACCAGACCAGATGCAGTATGCGTATAAATGCATGCTAATCCACTTTGTTTTACTTATTGCAGCTCTTAATACTGTATTTTACTTACTGAGAATTTTGGTTTTAGCATATTGATTTTTAATTTAATTTTAATAAAAAGAAATGTGTGAACTAATCATTTATTCTACTTTATCTACCACATTCAACCTTGACTCAGTCACACTTGAAAACTGCTATTTTTTCATTTAATTAACTGTGTTTTATCTGGACACCACCTGCAGCAGCACTGGTACTGATGCATCTCTAAGTTTAAGTCAGCTAAAAATATTTCTTACGCATTCTTCTTTTGAATCCCCTTCAACTTCATGTGGGCCCTCCAGTTGAGGAGCATCTCTATATCGTAGAAACGCTGAGTGAGGAAGAGGAGAAACCTTGTGTGCAGAGGAGGAGGAGAAACTGAGCTGGACCTCCCCAGTCCTCTAGCAACCAGGAGACGAGCCGGCCATTGGCAACATCTGTGCAGAGACTGTGAAGACAAACAGAGACCGTGACAAGAAACAGTGACTAGTGCAGTTGTTGTCAGGTGAAGACTAAGCAGAGAATATAAGAAACGAGAGACATTAGATATCTGGGGGAAAAAATATTTTCTGAGAAACTTCAACATGATACTGTCTTACAATGTCTGAAAAAACTAAATGGTATTTGTAGGCAGAGGTGGAGTACACAAATTCAACAGTCAAGTAAAAGTGCAAAGACGTGCCTAAAGAAGTACTTCATTACAAGCAGAAGTACTGCATTCTTTACTCGAGTTGAAGTACTAAGTACATGCTCTAAAATTTACATTAAGTACAAAAATATTTATAGTTTATACTACTTAAGTAAATGTATCATTACCATAGTGTGAAAGTACTTGATTGAAACATACTTAAGTAAAATACAAAACTATTTGTATCAAAATATATTTAAAGTACCAAAAGTAAAGTATGCATTGTGCAGAATAGCTCATTTCCAAATCATGTATTACTGAATCATAATTATTGATGTATTAATATGTAAACACCAGTAATGTTGCAGCTGGTAAATGCGGATACCATTTTAATGCATAATAATTTATTGATTGATTATATTTTGTATTAACAATCTACCACTGCAAAGTAACTAGTAACTAAAGCTGTCAGATACATGTAGTGGAATAAGTAACAGCTACAGAAAATGTTAATAGAAGTAAAGTAGAAGTTGCTGTAAATTGTACTTAGACTAACACAAGAGTCTTGTTGTCAACAGTCCTCCAATAAATCCTCCTTCATGAAAATGATAATATTCAGTTGAATCAAAAGCAGTTTTAGCTAGGTGTACCTAATAAATTGTCGGTGAAGTGTGTGGTTAACTGTGTTAATACCACAGCCAACATCAGTGAAAAACCAAAAGCTCGTCTTGCTAGTATGACTGATACCGAGTTGTGTTATACTTCTACATTTTAGCAGTTTTCACATCAGCTAGATCCAGCACGTTTTGTTCCCTGGTTACGATACAGTCAGATCACGGAGCTCTCCATTAGTTTCTGTAATAGTTAATCGAAGTTTGGAAATCCAGGAAGCTCTTTAAAACCACTTATTGTTATTTTGAATGGAATTCAAGATTACACAAAGCCTCTTCTAACCACGTGGGTGATAATATATTCAGTCTGTAGACGGTTAAAAAATACTTTTAACTCGGTTCCCAATTAGCGACCCTGCTGCAGAAGCACAACAAAGATGGCGGTCCACCACCTACGTCGACACAAAACAGACAACTTGGAAAAACAATTTAAAATATTTAATACCGAAGAGAAAAAAATATTTTTCATCCTGATCGTTAGAAGACTCTCTACAGAGTCTGAAACTATCGCAAGAACAACAGTGAGCGTATTTAAACAACCTTCTGGGTTATTCAAACAAAGCCGGCTACTTAACGTTACCGAAATCGGTATTAAGCTGTCACATAAAGGGGGCTAGTTCCTGTACGTTACAAAATAACGTAATACCATACAAAATTAAGCAATCAACTAAGTGTCCACACGACCTTGTAACAAGCTGTTCGCTATTTCAAGAGAAACGCCGAATGAACAAAATGTCCACTTAGCCGACAAGTGTAGTAACTAATCGGAATTTGAAGGGTAATTTACCATCAAGGGAGCCGACATGATAGCGCCTTTCAACAGAAAGTCGTAAGGGACAAACTTTAAATCTGCGCATTTTCAGTTTGTTGTTGTTGCTCCGGTCTACCACAAGGCGTCGCCATGGTCACGTGTCTAAGTAGGGCCGTAGAAATTTGAGCGGACATAAAACACAACACAATCATGACTATAAAGACAAGGCTGTATTTGAACCCCACACTGACAAAGGATGTATTACTGACAGCTTAGTAAGATTTCACTGGAATCATGTTTTATTTTTAGGATTAAGGAGGATTAGTGTCCAACAAAACAAGTATTTAAATGATAAAAACCATGATCAAAATACATACAAACCGGACATGACACAGAGTCTTTTCTGATGCTAATGAAGATTTATTTGCATTCTTTTTTTTTTTTGTAAATACAATTGTAAACATTTATAAAACCTCATTGAAACAAAAAAACACATTGTGCAAGAAATGTTTAAAACAAGCTTTTATAACTGTACTATGTAACACTTATAAAACATTCCACTTGATATTAGTGTTGTAAATCACATTTAAGTGATTTAGAGAAACTGCTGCAGATGGCTGCTTGAAATGACTTTCACAAGCTCAGTTTTATCAGGTGCCCTCAGGGAAAAAGAGATTAGGTTGATGATGGTTAGCTAAACTCTAACCCCAACCTTTCTGTTTCTTTCTCTCTCCTTTTCTCTTTTGTGAACCTGATTTCACATAAATAAATACGTGATTGCTTCTATAAAAAAAACATAATGGAGCCTCTGAGATACATTTTTAGATACAAAAACAGGATTAGTTGTTTTTATAGGGTTAATAGCAGAATCCTGCCAAAATTGTAGATAAAAATAAATATCAGGCTTTAACACAATTATCAGGTCTTTTTGGGGGCTCTCTTCACACTGGGGCTCAAGGCACTTACTTCCATTACTCCCTTTACTACTACACACTTTTCTCATACAGTATAACTTGTTATTTATATGACCATAATGGTGAGTTGCATTTGTGACTGTATGTTCACAAGGCATTTTATTCATTTTACTTTCTTTGGAAGTCAGAGATGAAGAATAGTGTCTGTAGAACTGGTAGGAAAATTACTGACATATCACAACTAAAATAATTATTTTATCTTATTTTTTATTGGTGCAACAAATATCACGCACTAACAGTACCAGTCATCTCAAAGTGTAGCCTGTAGCCTTAGTTTGCTGCTTGTGTATGTTACATTATAGCTCCAGACCATTATGACTTTATTCAGTTTTCCTCCATGCATTCTGTGGGTTTTCTCTTTAATACCACAGTGGGTTTAAACACCACCCGTCTGACAGACGTGCCACTGAAAACAAGCATTTACCACACCCACTGTGCTTCTTTCACTATTACACATACATGGACGTCCCTAAACCGAGCTCCCTTACTCACAGTGAGCACGATGTGACAGACGGCTCACACCTGCTGGTACAAACGCTTTACAAATGACACAAAGGCATTCGTCGCTTCTGTGTGTTTGCACAGGATTGGCAGAGAAGAACAGTAACAGTGCATGATGAGGTGAACAGAGGGTGTTATAATCATTTGTGTACGGTGATTTAAACAGTGCATGTGTTTCTGGTGAGTAGCCCACATAATGCAACAGTTACCAACATAAACAAAATACACCATCAGAAACATGTTAATCTATGATGGTACAATCCTGATATGAAGATTTATATCACATTTAAAATGTGGTTATCTACATGGTAAACACAGTCAGGAAAACTGTTTATTCAACAATTCATTAGCTCCTGGCACCAGGGAGATTAACAAAAGGATGGAAAGATGTAGGAAAAGGCGATGTGTGTGGAGCCTAGGCAAATCACATTACTGAAGGTTTGACTAAATGAACATATGGGCCAGTGAAGAAAGAGTGACTGGCAGAGGGAATGAATGAATTGATTAGGGGATGGATGGTGGAACAGATGGATTGCTTACTGGACTGGATTTTCAGTGCTGCAACAGCAGGGACAGAGAGACAGTATGTGTGTGTTTGCAAAACGTCTACTGTGTGTGAGTGTGTGTATAGATACAATAGAGGGTATACAGTGTGTCTACCAAGAGTGATGCTTATCGATTCTGATCTGTTTGAGGTATAAAAAAGTTAAATAAGCTCCAATCCATCTTTGCTAGACTGAGATGACTATTTTTTTATACAAACCCTTATGGATATTCATGTGCTCAGATCACTTCTCTTTGAAATTCAATATACTATTATATATGGGATATTCAGGGGGGGTTCATTCATGTGGTTTACATGTGGTTCGACACAGTGTATTCATACCCCATCTGTTTGTTTATGCTCGTGAGTTTTGATTGGGCCTTAATGGACCTCTGAAAAGTGAAACGTGCAGTAGCTGAAAGTTTAAGGTCTGCTCTGCTCTGCTAAATGCTTTGTGCTGAGGTGATATACAAGAGATCATTAAGTGTCGGCACGTGATGGATCGTGCAACTGCTCTCCCAGTTCTGACAGTGTGTTGGGAGGTGCAGATATCCTGAAACGGTGATAGCACAGAATATGTCCATATTGAAATTCTTAACGCATTAATAACTCAAGCTCAGGGATGGAACACTGCTCCACTCCTGGCACCTGTACTTCCTGTGGTTATGCTCATACTGCCAATTACCTATCCTTATCTTATTTGTGCAAATACTCTATACTTGCATGTACACTGTGGCCTGTTTGTTCTCCATTCTCTCGCTGCTCTTCATGCCTCCTTGGTGCTGAAATTTAGTATTTTAGTTTCTTTAGCAAGAAGCACTGAAAACATTTCACATCCACTACAAGATTGTAACAAGATGTAACTTTAAAGGCATATTGTAAAGTAGACATAGCTTTAAAAATGATATATTTTTTGAGTAATAATATTGTTTATGTAGAATGGAATTAACAAAGAGCCTTGTGTCAGGTATTAAATCAGTATGCTGTAGTTAATTATTGTGTTGTTTTTTTCTATATTTGTAGTGATTTTCTGTTTCCCATTTCTTTTGGTGTTTTCATTTCTTGCTATGTTTTGAATAAATAATTTTTATCACATCCTCCTTTGCCCTGTCTTACATTTTGGTCCGCCATATTGCAAAACCTGTGACACCTCGTGCGTGCATGTGTGGGTTTCCTCCGGATGTTCCTGTTTGCTCCCTCAGTCCCAAAACATGCAGGGTTACGTTAGTTACTGACTCTAAAATACCCTTAGGTGTGAACAAGGGCTTCACGTTCCAGCTCTGTGATTGACTAGTAACCTTGATGTCCTCTCAAAGGTGGCTAATGAATAGATGGATAGATGGATAAATTAGCAGAGCAGCAGATTTCTAGCCAGTCAATCAATAATGAAAATATTCATTAGTTATAGTTCTAAATTATATCCTGCCTTTTTACTATGCAACTCTGCTGCCCTTAGGTCGTTGAAATCTTGAAATGTATGCTAATACATACCCATTTTTCTCTCCACATGCTTGAGTCATTGCGTTCACAGCAATGGCAAACTGGCAGCATTAGACCATGCTGACGAGAAAGCAGATAATTTTAGTCTACTACAATTTCTCTGAACTGGGAAAAGGCAGAACTGCTTCAACAGTTTTGTTAGCAGATGAAGTCTGAGGTTTCTTAATAGCTGCTCTCCTGTGGCTCCCCACTATTTATTGCAAGTTGCAGTAAGTGATGGCCCAATGGGAAAGCCATTAGCCACTGCTTGTCTCTCTTGTTCTGACCCCACCACTTCTCTCTGCAATTTCTGCAGAGATGTAGTTTGGACACACACCTCGTTCACATACACACATGCACAAACCGCTGCAGTATTCTCAAGACCATTAGCGGCTGTCAGGGTTGTTTTGTTTTGACCAGCTCCCATAGGGCCAGTGGAGTCTGTAAATCTCTACTGTCTTGAAGGAAAGCCATTAGTGGTCAGTCGTACTGGGCCAGTTACTTAATGCTCACACTGAGGGACAGTCACTGGGAGGGCGACCAGAGGGCACAAAGCACATAACAAGCTGAATCAATGCTTAAAGTTAACATATACATAGATTTTATAATTGTACATGTTATCTGTGCAAATATTCTGTATACACAAATACAACAGCATAGGACTATAAATGTAATGTGTGTCCTCTTATCTTTTGTACATTTGCTCATTGTGAAAATACCTTTCCACCATGCATGCATGTCTGCCTGCACGAGAGCACACAATCACCATTTTGTTATCTCTCTTTTCCACATATTTGTAATAATTTACATTAACAGAATTAATTACCATGGTGATGAACAACGTGCCAGCCCATCCCGCTGCGCTATTACAAAGCATCATTATCTTATGGGGAGGTGCCACTCAGAATAGCACATCATCCAAAATAGCATCAGTTGAGCAGAGCATCATAGGATAGAAACTGTATTGACTGGAAAATTATGATACACGTCACTGCTATTCACTCAGCTCAGTAAAGTACAGACAGAAAAACTGTCTCAACACAGGTTCAAATACGATTAAAAGCTGCTCTTTGCAGATTAGCACACTCCCCTGAGTACAGTATGACCCTGAGCGAGTAGCTATAATAAATCTGGACCATTAAAAAGCACAGCAAGGTTGGATTTTCCTCTGAGACACCCCACCAGAAATCAAAGTTACTGCTGGCTCCTCCGAATCTTTTCACAATCCCGACACACACCCACACTCGTCTAGACCTACAAAAAATGTTCTAAATCTTTCTCTGTGTCTCTTATCGCTTCCTGTAATACAGTGACTGTACATACTATATAAGTATTCCCATTAGGTTGGAGAGAGTTTTCATAGTGTCAGCTACACAGCAGCATATAAATAATGCAAAACAAATAAAGGGCTTTACCTCTGCACAGCAGCTACATGAGCTGTGACAGATGTAAGCTGTAAACTAAGGTTAACTTCAAAACTGCTGCTTGATTTGTCATCTCGAAGAATTTATATATACAGGAAGCTATCCATTGTGTGTGTTGTTGGTTGTTGTGATGAGTCATTTCACTTCTTTAGAAATAAAAAAAACTCCATGAGAGGTTGTTGGCCATGGAGAGACTTTCAACATATAGAAATAAGTGTGTGTGAGTGTACGTTAAGTATGGTACATTCATTCGTTGTTGTCAGAAGTGAATTATTATGTCTTTTACATTAAGGCTATAAATAGCTCTAGTTAAATTAGGCTTAATGTATTATACATTTCCGTCATTTTGTATCCTGTCACGAGTTCATCTTCCATTTTTTTCTTTTCCCATTTCATCCCTTTTTTAGCTTCCTCTCTTCCTTTGTTCTCTTGCACTTCACACCCAATGCAACCACCTCCTCCGTCATCTTTCTTCTACGTACAATCTTCTTCCGCAACATGCAAGTCAGGGCTTTTATGTATAAATTCAGCTCATGCATTATCATTTCCAGTCACGTTCTCCCTAATCTTTCCTTCTCTCTGTCTCTGTCAGCAGAATATTGAGTTGAGCCTGTGGTGTGTAATAAGCATGCATACAGCTCAAAAGCACACATGCATATAAATACTTGTCAGAAAAGAGAAAAGCGAGCAAAGGAGACGAAGGAGACAGATCATTCAAAATGACTTCTAGATCGAGGAGCAAATCTTGAATAACTAATAACATTCGTTCACTGGCTGTTCTTTCTTGATGTTATCAATCACAGCCCTGTATTTTTACTACGCTATGGCTTCATTAAGATGATAATAACCTATCCCTTGGCTGCAAGTCAACCAGCCCATATCTGCTTCTATTCACCTTATGATTGAATAACCTTTGAGGAGCCAAACTCATTCCAAAGTGTGTTTGGCCATTTACTGTATAATCTAGCTGATAAATGGCTTTCATTGCTACTGCTGGGTTTACGGTACAGCACTGTGGTTTTCTCCAGCATGACTTCAGAGATATTCCAAACATTAAAACATTTTATTATATATAATATTATATATATTATTTTACATCTGTATGTAATACTATATGTAAATATATTGTATGTAACACACTCATATCAGTTTCTTTCAAAGCTTGGTTGTTTGCTATATTGTTTTTTAAATACAGTCAAGCATACCTTTAGTGTTAGTGTCATGCATATAAAATGCTGACTTTGTCTTTGGAAAATCTGTTAAGGGGAGAATATGAGCTATTGCACAATCTACGAATTATTCTGTCTTCCTCCATAACATCCCACTCCTCACGTAAATCGGGAGCCTTTGCTCTTTCAGGTGATAAGCTGATCAGTGAGAAGGCAACCTCCTGTCACTGACAGACACACACAGCGTGTTGATGCTGAACACAACACTTCAAAAATACTGATTGGCTGTGCTGTCTACTACACATAGGTCTGCAAATTTGGCTGAAGATTATCCTGCTGTTTCCAGAAAATAATTTAATGCTGAGGTCAAATTCATTCCAGCAGATAACCAGAATAAACCAATTCTTTTGCACAGGCACATGTTTTCATAGGGTGAACTGAAAGAAACCCCAAATCTCTGCAGGGATTTTCACCAAACGCGTGTTTCACAGCATAAAAAATTCCTTACAACACCTTTGAGCCTCTTATTCTCTAAAAAGATTTATTACATGTCACATGTACATATACATAATGCAACACATGACATGACTGACATTTGTTTATGTACATTTTTTACGCTCACATCATCAACTCTGCCAAACTCAATACTTATTTGTTAGGTAGTCTGGCAGTTGCCACCTGTAGTCGTCCGATGAACTTATAACAGATTTTAAAAAAATCTTTCCACGCTCGGTGGCATCAGTTCCCACACTCTCCTCTGACTAACTGGAAGTGACATCAATAAAAGCCCTCTGAGATAAACTTGTGATTCCGAGCTTTATAAATAACACTGACTTGATTTGTTAGTACACTTCTGGCTCTCCACACAAACAGACTCTTTTCACAGTGTCACAGCAGAGTGAACCCAGCTGCAGCTCTAACAATTGATGATGGGTAAGTGTGACTTACAGTACATGTGCCAACTAGTAAGCACTGACAATAATTCTGACTACTTTTGTTGCTCATTAACTGACATAAATCAACCTATTTATTCAATTAATTTTATCTGCTGCAGCTGTGTTTTCAATGCTATGACAACTCTGTGAAGAGTCCTCGAGAAACAAATGTCACTCCTGCAACAAATGTTAGTTTGACAGTTAACTTCTAAATCTGTAGCCTGCCTAAATTTGGGTGAACTCATTATAATGGGCCATTAACTTTATCTGGTTCATGTCAACCTGCAAGTTATAATTCATAGTCACATATCAAGAATTACTGAAAACTCCCACTGGGTGAAAAATAGGCTACTACAAATGACTTGTGACAATGTAGGCGCAAAACTACCAATGCTAATATATGAAGAAAAACCCACATTAACATATTAGGCTTATTTGAAAAATTAGCTTCATATTGCATCAATACAACCACAACAGATATTATTAAGTTAGCCAGTGAGTTAGCAAATCTTTGACTTTTTACACATTCAGCAGACACAGACCATTTTCTTCTACTCATCCAGGGTCAAGCTGCAGTGGCAGCAGGTTCAGCGGGGTAGTCCAGACGTTTCTCTCCCCAGTGACATTTCCCTCCATCAGGATCCCGAGGCAGGGCTGATGATGTATACGTATAATCTTAATGTTAATCTTAATGTTTTGGGTCTAAGCCAGGGTCTCCTACCAGTTGGACATGACTGGAAAACCTGCAATGGAAAGTACCATCTCATCCTATAATGAGATGCCAGAACCACCTAAACTGGCTCAGCACAACTCCGACCTTCCTCTGAATGTTGTACCATAGCTATGTTTTGCTCTTTAGGTCTATTGTATATGTTTATGGTACTGTGTAGGTAGTGTACGGGTTTATCACTAAAAAAAGCTAATACATCTGGCCATTCATTGAAAGCAATGAATAGACACACAATTTTACATTTGTGGCTTTGTAGCACAAAGGGGAATATCAGATGATAATTGTATGTGGGTTCATTATTGTTGTATAACAATGGGCTATTGACAAATGCAGCTTTCTAAAAATGCCAACAAATTAGTCCCAAACCACTGACTATATGGAAACAGCTGACTTCTTCCTTTGGGGAAGAGAGTTTAGTTAAAACTGTTTTGTTGGTGAAACTCTTAAGGTTAGGCCAGAAATTCTAAGGCTGTCCTTTGTGAACAGCTTTGTGCAAAACAAGTGAAGTGAATCAAACTCCGTTTGAAAATCCAGAAAGTTTCAGAACTTCATATCAGATCACTTAAAGGACATATGTGTGTTTTATGAAGCACAGGGAAGCTACTGTGTGTCTGCATTTTATATTTCCTAACACAGCGAGACAGAAAGGAGAAAGGCAAAATATTAGGTAAGAGGAGAGCAATTTATTTTTACGCTTCAAGCAGTCAGATTCATTTTAATGAATCGCTGATTCTTCATCTGTTACTGAACTCGGAGCAAAAGTACAATAATACATCAAATTGATGCTCAGGATCACATAGCATACACGAAAAACAACATTTCTCATTATGGCAGGATATGATAGGATATGATTAGTTCCATTAAACAGATTGCAGTGTAAACAAAGTCAATCCTCATCCACGGCAAGTGCTGTCTTCTCCCACTTCCCAGTATGTCATTTAACCGTTTGTCCTTCACACACCTCCCTGACAGTTTTATCTTTGTCCTCCCCTTCCTGCGCTTATCTGTTCCCTCTGACATATCCATACGTCTCTTCAATTTCCTCTTTCACCCTTCACCCAACCAGGCAAGCATCCGTCCATCTATGCAGCTCAACCTTACTCATCTCATTCACCCATTTCTTCATCACTCTCCCCACCTTAGACCTCCGAATCACTGATGTCAGGTTCAGTATTAATTCACAAGTTTTATTCAAAGTAATAATACAAAAAATAGCTCTTATCAGCTTCTCTTTCTCTATTTTCCCCTCTCTATAGTTCTGCCTCTTTCTGGTCATCTCACTCCTTGCATGCTCCATCCTTGCGTACCATCAGAGCCTACTTTATTATGACGAAGCACAGAGACTGAAAGCTAATTAACAAGGCTAATAGTGCTCAGCCGTGTTTTTTTGAGGTCATGTGGGCACCAGCGGTGTTACATATTGCAGCTTTTTGCTCATCCTTCTCATCTTCCTCTGCTGTACCTCGTGATTTTCATCTCCATCTGTCCTTAATGTCGTGTCCATCTCTCAAAGGTGCATTAATTCTGTGCTCTGTGTATCTTCCTGCTACGTTTTTTCATTTTGAAGCTTTGAAATGATCTTTATGGTTGTTGTATGTTTTAGTACATACATTCAGCTTTAGGTGATACACATGCTCTTAATTAATATCTCTTATCTCTTTCTCTTTCTTGTCTACTTTCTTACTCTCCACTGTCCTGCCTTGCAGTAAAAACATTAAAGTATATATTGATTTGAATGTCTCTTAATATTGCTATTACTAATACTATTAGTGTTCTTTTCTTATTTCCCATCACTCTTTTACTCTCAGACTGACAGGTGTAATGGGAATAGTACATTATAGTAAATGGACTTACCATTAGAGTCTTATGGAGCCAAGTAGGCAAAGCACTTGCTTTATCTGTGAATGTATTGATTTGGGAGGTAAAATACATTCTACTCTTTTTCACAGTAGCTATTCACAATGACAGAGCTATTGCATGAATCAAAAATGGCCTTGGTATGCTAGAAAGTGGACAGTTATTATCTATGTAGAGAGACACGGAGAAAAAGAAAATTACACTCCCCCAATAATTCAAAATGATATTTGCCTCTAGATGCATTTTGAAGTAAATGTACATTTAAGAGGAAATAGCTTTTTTTCCCTCTCAAAACAAGCCCATTTTCTGTGGCCATTCAATGGTTGAAATGGTTTTGTAAGAACATACAGACTGTATTGTATTGAATTTTAAGGCTTGCATTGGATTAGAAACTGCATTATAGAAGAAAACAGAAAGAAACAGTCCAGTCCAGGTTCATTCTTGTTTTGTTGTTCTTAGATTTCTTATTGTTATCCATTACTACTGCTGCTATGATTTCAGTTCTTTTCTACTGGTGCCGATCATCACAGCTGCAGAAAATGGCATGTTCACCCTAGTAACCACCATGTAACCATTACTGAAAACGAAAAGCACCAACATTGAAAAATCTTGCTTCATTGTTGGCAGAACTTTTTCCTTTTGTTCATGCATTCTTTATTCTCAATTTTCATACAGGGTAAATACTTACAAGTACATAAATCAGGTGGGTTTGGGCTGCCTATTCACCTCACAAATGATTTATGCTCCCTCATGTTTGTACATCTTCTGGTGTCAAACAAGGGCTGAATCCTATGATTTCTGTAATAATTCATGATGAAGTTGAAATGTTAATGTAAATATATAAAATACGTTTCCATGATAAACATAGTATAGTATAATCATTTGACAGTAGTAGCCCACATATAGTACCAACAGACAGATGACAGCATATGCTTGTGTATGAATTAATGCATATAAACCCATGCACCGTTAAAACCCCCCACGCCCAACACACATACACACACACACACACACACACACACACATGCACACACATACACACACACACACACACACACCATCTGCTCGACAAACACACATAGGTTAAAGGTGTAAACCAGTGACTGACAGCAAAGTCAGACTGTGATGTTGCACTGTCCTTGCTGATGGCGTATAGTGTGTCCCAGTGATTCAGAGGAAGCTGGAAGGCCAGCATATGCTGCAGCCCTGCAATGTGAATGTCTATAATTTATTTCTGCTACACATTATGTTTTATATATTAAACACATTTATATAGTGGATACACTGATCTAAGGCAACAGAATAATTTAAGTGTGTTAACAGTGATTTTATTCAAGGGATTGTTGGTTTGCCCTGTTTAATAAGCATTTGGAGATGAATATGCATAATATTTGTGTGTATGCTGACAGACTGAATGTTGTCTGAATAATCTATGTGGACTCAACTTCAACTCAACTCAGTTCAGGTCAACCCCACACAGATCTAATTTATAGCTTTTGCAGTTCTTCCTGACACTCAGTTTTTTCCTGTTGAAGAGGCATCTTACTCATCTGTCCGTCTATCTGTCTGTCCAGTGTTCCATCACCCTAAAGGGGAAAATTATTGATGCTGCTGTGGCGTATAGCACCATCCAAAGTCAGATGACTAACTGAAATTACAGAAAGGGAATGAGACAGCTAGTGTCCTTGCTTTTTAAGCAACATTCAACAGTCGGTCACAAAAGATGGTTAAACTAAGCTGACAAGCTGCTGGCTATAGATTCAAGTTTATTATATAGCTGTGAATGTAGTACCTGCCTTTTTATCTAACTCAGCAAAAGAGTGAGCAGGCATATTTCCAAAAATGGCAAACTATTAATTTAAAACTGAGAAATGCAATATATGATATAATCCATTATAGATGATACCTCAGGTGATGTGTCAGACATCACTGCTCTGATTGTGGTGTAATTTGGTTGTGTGTATAGCACAATTCCTCGTTTTTGGTGACAGAGTCAATGAGTTGTTAAACATACTGTAAGATTTAGTGGCATAAAGTGGTGAGGCTGCAGTTTGTAATAATCTGAATATTCTGTGTAAATGCAAAAATAGTTCATTCTTACGTTACACTTACTGCTACCATAGTTTTCAGCACCTGTGGGCTGTAAAATTACCTTAATATTGACCATTCCAGCATTGCCACCTTTTCTCTCCTGATGTTTCCTGTCAGCTACTGTAAGACGCAATGTCACAGAAAACTTCAGCATGATTTTTAGGGTCCAGAAAAGAGGGATTAGCCTTCAGGTTTTTGTCTGTATGTTTCTTCTCAGGGCTATAATATATTAAATTGCACTGTGTGAGTTATAACATAAGCGCAAGTTTCCTGGCATGGTCTGTAGCACCAGCATCCCAGATATTTTGCCAGCGCCACATCCCTCATCTTACCCTAAACAAAGTGGCAGGGGCTAGAGATGCTGTTGAAGTGATGGATTGGAGCTTTAAAGCCTCTGTAATGATCTCTAGTGGTGAGGATTATATAAGGAGTGTGTGTCCTGTAGATGGTAGATCTCTCTGCTTAGTGTTTATGTGGTTGATGTGGGTAAGTTCAAAGGGGACAGGGATGGGTGCCTGCACGTGTATTTGTGTGCAGATATATATGTCTCAGTCTACACTTGTCTGTGTAAGTCACCCTGCCGCTGTCTCTCTGAAAGCACTTAGCAGACACAGTCCAGCGGCCCTGTAAAGAGCTCCTGTCTAATGTCCAGTGTCCCTGTGTTCCTGCACATTATGTAAGGAAACACTAGGACCTTATTTATAAAACATGCACTTTGACTTTATCCTGGATTTCATAGAGCAATCATTTTAACTGTTGTGATGACAAAAGATACAATATAAAGCTATCAGTGTTATCATTTATTTTTTAGCTTTTACAAGGTGTGTACATTTGGAAAAAAAAAACTGAAAAATACAAAGGCTCTTTTGTGTTTGGGAAGAAAACAGATCAAAGGTACTGCAGAAGTCTATTTAAAGCCTTTTCTATATTTGGCAGTCAGAACTGTAATTTAGGCTAGCTCTGTACTTTATTTTGCCACCACTTTAATAGATTTTTTTATTAAGTCATAACCTTGGGACATTTTCAAATGGTAAACATGAATTAAAACATTTTATCATGAGGCCCATTATGTGAAGTCTATCGAAGGGAAGAGATGGTACGATGTAAAGCCAGAGATGCTCAGAGATGGTCAATTAATAATTCATAAATACATTTTTAAGGTAGAGTAGTGTAAAGACATAACACAACAGAAACCACCAATAAACCTGATATGACATCAATTGCACATTGTACATCATAATCCTTTTTACTGTCAAATAGCTGTTGTCTAAAATGAATAATGGATAAATTGTCCAAATAAGATCTAAACAAATCTGATAAATCATGAGAATTAATTTGAATTCATGATTGAAACAGTATGTAGTGTATGTGCCTGCTGGAGATATATAGACTTCGCCTGCGTTAAAGGGCATGTCAGGTGGAATATGACACATTTGTGCAATGTATCACATCCTGCCATTTGAAGATTATATACCATAATGTCATACAGGTTTCATACAGTAACAGGATTAAATAACATAAACAAGCAAAATGCACACATTCATAATGTCATTATGTTATGGGTGTTTACATTTACGGTTTCTGGCCCATGTTGATGAAAATGATCTTTGTCACTGTGGAATTTCCACCACAAATTATAAAGTTTTGCTGCTGCAAATGCACACAAAAAAACTGGTTGCATCATAATCAGCAAAAAAACAATCATAATTCATATGGAAAAAAATAATTCATGTCTGAATGAGGCAAACATCTAGCTCTGTGCCAGGACAAAACAGGCCCATCCATATTGATTTAATGAGACATGAAACTCTGTGGTAAACATTATCTTATTAGTGACTGTTGTATGTAGAAAATGTAAAAAAAAAACAATGTAAAAATAGTATTTTTCTTTTAATTTGGTTGACACACAGCTATGATTTCGGATGTGAACTCTTTTACTGTAAATAAATGGATCAACATATTTGTGTTGCATTGTTGTTTATATTTTGTATGGTATGTTAATCTTCTTAGAGTAGTTAAATAATAGTTTAATTTGAAGAATATGATGCAAAATCACCTGCCATGTCTACCTTTGTTTAAAAAACAGGAATTAAAATTTAAACTAAAATATATTTGTAGAAACCTGAAGCTAAAATGAAACTATAAAACTCAGTTTTCGAAACATATAAAACTGAACAATGACTTGAAGTTGAAGAAGAAATGAAAACTAAAAAAAACCTCCAGATTTCTTCTCTTCTTGTGCAAGTGTATCTCATACTACACTGTGTCAGATCTTCAAACAACAGCTAACTTAAAACACAGTCTACATGAGAAAACACAAAACTACGGTAAAATAAGTTTTAAATAATGTAATCGACTCCTGAACTTAATAGCTAGTTCAGGTCCAGACTTTGAGCCTCTTGAAAACTTAAATTTTATTCTGAGACATTCAGAGGTCGACTTACTCTTATGCTTTGGATCACTATCTTGCTACATAACCCTTCTGCACTTGAGCTTCAACTCACAGACTGATGACATTTTCCCTCAGGTTTCTCTAGTAGAGAGCACATATCATGTATCTCTCAATTATGACAAGTCAAAATAACATGGCCACCTCCATGCTTGACCGTAGTTATGATGTTCTTTTTGTGGACTTTGTTTGGCTTACACCGAATGTAACAGGATCCAACCAGTTCAACTTTTGATCTATCATTCTCCCAAAAGATTTGAGGGTCATCCTGGTGTGTTGTGGTTTTTCTGGGTCAGCAGTGGTTTTAGCCACCGGTTTTCACATAACAATAATAGCACTGCATGTGACTGTTTATGAAGTGACGAAGACTGAGGCTCAGTGGTGCTTGAGGAGCCATCCAGACTTTGCCTGGACACTGTGTCATTGCACTGAGGGCCTGTCAACTGACCTGTCTGTACATTTATGAAATGTTTCTTCTAAGGGTCCATAGAGTTCCTGCTGGTGTGTGTGTGTGTTAAATGTCTGTTCAAGTGTGTAGAAGCAAAGTGGTGCCAGGATCCCCCCCAGTGCCTCTTAATGACTGTATATGAGTGTGTGTGTGTGTGTGCACGTGCTGGTGTGTTTGTGCTGGCGGTCAAGGAGGGTGCCTGGGAGGACTGGTGTTTGATTGGCGCGTGCCGCCGAGATCTGCTCCTTCCTGTTAGTGTACGCATCACTTCCTCTGACCCTGCCCAGAGCTACTGCCTCGGCCTCTCACAATCACTCTGACACGGCTCCCTCTCTTCTCCTTATTTTTTGTTCATCTTCTCCTTTCTCCCTCCTCCTCTTCTCACGTGACTTTCTGTCACAACAAAAGTAATTGTTTAGTTTCCTGCATCTCTGCTTCTTTTTCACTCTTTATTAGCTTTTATTCTCTTTTTTTACCTTTTCCCCTTCTCATTATTTTTCTTACTTTCTATTTCAGTTTTACTATCATAGTGCTCATTTTCCCTCCAGTCTTTGTCCATTTGTCTCTCTGCTCTACCTCTTAGCTCTCAGAGGGCCACTTTTGCTTTAACCACTTGACAGCCAGCTCATCATCCTTTGTTTTGCTTCTTCCTCCTCCAGTTTCTCCCTCTCTCTCCCTAACCTCATTCCATATCTGCTCTGTGTTCAATCCTAAGGAAACCCCCATCATCATCCTCCCCCTCTTCCTCACCCCTTTCCTCTACTCCTCCTCAGCTGCTCTCCCTGAAGACAGAGCAGAGGCAGCCAGGCAGAACAGCAAGCATGTTCCCATGTTCTTCCTCCAGCTCCGCGGCTGCAGCAGCCCTTCTAAACCTCTCTGTTTCTTCCTCCATCACCCCCTTTTTCTCCTCAACACACATTATGTTCTTTGGCATCACCATTGTTACTTTTTTTACTTTTTAATTTCTTTTTTCTTCTAAGTGATCCATTTATCGTCTCTCACCTCCTGCTTCCTTTCTTCCTTCCTTCCACCCTTGCCCTGTGCTTTTCCTCTGCCTCCTTTGCTCTCACTTACCTTCAGGCTTTATCCTTGGTCTTTGCATCTCTCTTCTGTCTATTCTTACTCTGCTAAACATTGCTTGAGGCCATTCTTGTCTCTCGTCCTCAAGCCTTCTTCTCTACTCCTATTTCCCTCTTTAATAGTATGGATCCTCTGCCTCCCCCTTCTTCCTCTCCTCACCTCTTCTGTCTCTAGCACACAGCATAGCACCATCTTTATTTACTTCTTGATTCTCATCATTTTCTCCCTCCTCTCTTGTGCAGTTTATATCAGTGTCACATATGGACTCATGTTTATGGTAATGACTTTCCTGTCTACGGCACAGTCCTCACGCAATGTACAGCAGCATTTTGAGGGTTTGAAAAAAGAAAGAAAATACACTAATTTAAATAAAAGACACACAGATAAAAACATAAAATGTTAAGTAATTGTGAAGGAACTGGTTTCTTGATTTTTTTATCATAATGTTTCAGATGTTGTCTGGCTCCTGATTTAAAATCTGTTCTCTTCAGTTGCCTGTCTCAGCCCTTTGTCTCTGTGCTTCTCTCTAAAGCAGCTGTAAACAATGTGCTGCAATGTAAAAAAAATGTTAATTCCAGTCAGGGGCTATTCTAGGATCAGACCTTTAGGGGTGCCCAGCTCCTTATCATAATGTGATGTGCATACAGTGCCCTGCCTTATGTAGGCTATATAATAAGAACCAGTTTTATTTTTCTGAACATCTGCTTATTTAGCTAACTTTTAAATTTAGTTGTGTTTTTTCTGTACCTTGAAGTTCACAGTTTATTCTTTGCTTCTACTGGCTTGATAAAGATACGTATCACCACCATCTACTGTATGAAAGTGTGCAGCATCATGGTTTTATAAAGAATACTGTTTACTAGATCTGTTCTACAGCTAGGTGAATCTGTAGCCTAATAGTCTGTCCCCTGTCTCCAGCAGAAATATTCAAACAATGTTTGCAAAATGCTCACAAAAGAAGACATTTTCTGTTGCTGTTGCTTCATACTTGAATGGTACATGCTTATTCCAGTTTGTCTCCCTCATCTCATTGCAAGTGACTCTACAAAAGCAATGCACATGTTTACTTCACCTCTCCAAGTGAATCCATGAATTGCTGCAATTTGATCTGGAGCACATGTGTACTCCATATCCTGTCTCATTGTCCTTTTTGTGGAGCAGCGGTTTTCACTGGGTGCAGTTGATTTTAGTCTTAAATGCTTTTCTGACAGGGCCTGATAGATACAAAATGCTGAGCACATAATCAAACACTAATGTAGCCGCTGACAGTGTCCTCGACACTAATGAACTGATTAACAAGAACTAATTAAGAAACAGAATGATGTTGGCTTCAGGCAAACTTGCTAACCAATTATAAATGTTGAGTAAATCACCTACTTAAATTCCTCCTCTGCCCAAAAATGTGTTTTGCTTATAGTTATTTCATTCATTTGTTGAGAACTTCTCTGTGCAAACTGAGGTATGTGCAAAGATTGATGCTAAAAAGATGTTTTCACATTTAATCTGCTCAAAAGGTTTCTGTGTTCACCTTAAATCTGAGTTTAACACTTTTAACACAACCAGTTTAATTTTTGATATATCCACTGTGCAGCTTAAGAGGATAATAATTTGAAAACCCAAAACCTCCGGTGCACATGCGCTAAGAAGGAACTTTTTAGTAAAGTAGGAGGAAAAGCTTTATTTCAAATCAAACATTTGCGTATCTATAGGTTACTAATTTAAAAATAAAAATAATTGCCATATGACAGAAAATCTTGACTCAAGGTCTATTTGCTAGTTTATTTTTTCTTGAGTGTTCAACTCTATCAAGTCATTCTTCACCAGTGAGGGAGTGGAGTTTGTCATGTCATGTCATATTACATGCTACACGACATGTCAGTTCAACAGTTCAGCAGTGAATGAAATGAATACTGAAAGTACAATAAAATTGTATTGACACTTACATAATCATTATCAAGCATCATTAGTAACTGCAATAATAAACAGTAGTTCTAGATAATTAGTGCGCAGGTACTACTTCAGCTAAAGATTACTACTGTACACAAAAAAACAATAGATGTTACCTGGATTATTTTCTGTAAACAGGATAAAGGTTCACATTCACACTGCTGTGTTCTCATCTTTAAGCCTATAGAAATTCTAAAAAACTTCCCCATAACCATGAATTAAGGACCTGTTTCTAGTATCATGAGACCATGTTGATGAATGAGGGAACTGTGTGCAGAGGCACACGTGGTGATTTAACAGCTGCCTGGTGTATTGATCCCTGTGGAATGAAGGCAGTTGCAGATAATGACCGTGGTGTTTCAGGTGATAGTGAGGGTAATGGATATGATGATGAGGAAAAGAAGAGAGGCAACCGTAGTGGGCGAGGATGGTCATTATGAGGATGATGAGCAATGGTGGTGATGATGAAGACTGCTGCTGTAATGTTATGGCCTAGTTGATGGCTTCGGTCTTGGTCTAGGCATGAGGAAGGTGATGAGAATCTTTGTGCATGTGTGTATGTGATCGCATGCCAACGGAAGTGAAGGTGATCATAATATTAAAGGATATGAGGACAGTGATAAAGATGATGATGATGGTGAATATGAATCCTGTGTGTGTGTGTGTGTGTGTTTGAGGAAGTGACGCTGAGCAGCCAGCCATCTGTCGGCAGATTAATCCTGGCTGTGCTTAGAGATATTACCGGCTGGCTTATCACCGTGGCAACAATCCTTCAATCCCGGTCCAGCACAGCCACCATGTGACCTTGCACAGGAAAGTGGGTGAGGAGGGGAGTTTGGATGTACACATGCATGTAGGTGCACATACATACACAACATGCACAAACCATAACACAAAAAGGTTTTGTATTGTGATGCGTGCATGCACATAGAGCTGCGTTCATATAAGCAGTGCATTCAATGTGAGGAGGGTTTAAGAGAAATTATGACTGGGCTCACTCACACACACACATAAATTGTTCTCTCTCTCTGCATGCACACATGATTGCAAGTCATAAATCAGCAGATACAAAGCCAGTTCAGGCTTGATGAAACATTCAAGGTTTTATTCAGTCTTTACATACAGTACACCAGTCAGAAATATACAGCAAACCTTCAATAAAGGCCCATCAGGTACACCATAAAATCTGCATTTAGAAACAACAGATTTTCAGATGAAGGTTGCAAAGCGTGAGCATGTGTTAGTGTGTAGTTCATCATTCCTGTTTTTAGTCCATGTTTTTACATCTGTACAGATGTCACAGTAGAAGCTATGCTGATATATAACAAGTTCCTAGGGCTAAGATTTTAAACTATTTTCCCTTTCTGATGCCTTAAATGTTGATCACCACTACAGGATGCCAAATATTGGCTAAACCAAACATTGCTCCCCCACTCCCATGACATATCACCATTCAGGTTTAATCTCTCTCTCTATAGCAACCAGCTTCTCACACAGTTTACAGACACACGTCATGAAATAAAGGTGATCTGGTTTAAGCTCATGAGGTGTTGGTCTCATTGGAGAAGTGGAAAAATAAGTGGTGACGGTTCTAGTGAGAGAGAGAGAGATAAACGAGGGACTATTTCGTCAAATCCGGATGGTGGTTTAAATTCCACTCTGCCACTCAGCGTAATTAGATGAAGTAACTACGACTGATATTATGACAGATTAGTGAGAGGCTGAGAGGTCCTTTCTCGAACCCTGAAGTGGTTATAGTAATCTAACCCACAGGACAGCAGCACCAGTATCAAACAGGGCTGTGGGTAGACAAGGGAGCATTTTATTTCAGAATAAAAATGAAAATTGAAGCTGAAGATAAAAGGAGCTTTATAACTTACAATTTTTCTTTTTTGCAGTTAAACACTGTAAAACGCTTGTTGATCTAACTTTCAATTTAAATGCAAAAATTACCACCTAATTGACTACATATGATTATTCTTGGCCCATGAGTGCACATGTACTCTTTAAAGTAAAGCGCCAAGTCAAGTTGTAACATCTTTCTTTTTCTTTTTTTTACTATGGCTTTTTAGTTTGCAATAAGTAAGAAGCCCTTGGATGTTTAAGAGGGGCATTTACAAAACTTGCTCAAGGGCCACTTACCAGCCCGTAGCATTGGCTACATAATGTGATTACAAAGGTAATCTAAGGTCCTTCTGGCAGCAGCATAAAGAATAATGTAGTCGTTCAGTGAGCTCAGTGTTAATGAATGAAACAGCTGAATTACATGCTGCATTCCTGACGAATCAAATTTTGTTTGCTATGGTTTTTCACTACAAAGTTTGTGGAGAATTTCATAAAAATGAAATCATTGCCTGCTCTAGGCTTTTGTAGAGATGCCCATTTTTTAGTAACAGTCAAGAGTAACTAAGTATTTTTAAGGGGCTCTGCTTTGCTACATGACTTGTGTTATGTGGGGCAGTAGTGTGCTGGAGACAAGGGGACGTATCTAAATTAATGTTTTTGGTAAAGAGTCCAACCTCAGTAGCACCAGTAGGTAAATAATCAGGCTTGAAGACAGTTATCTTGGGTGGGCTTCACAGTACAAGGAAAATATGATGTAAGACCATTTCTATAAAAGCATTTTTGTGTTTTACCATAGAAACAGCCTTTTAAGAAAAGACTGGTGTAAAAGATCAGCATTGTTTACTTTCCTGAGTCTGCTGTCAGTATACTGTACCCCAATAAGTCGTCCATGGCAAGGTTCACTGAGGATTAATCATCATCAATCATTTAACAAATAAAAAGGTGTAAATTGCAGGTTAGTTAGACATTGTGCTGGGGACTAAATCCTGGAATGTTCTGTTGTCTGACATCTCATTGTGTCAGTCTTTAACCTGTATAGTTATATTCCTGTGTACCCTGTGTTAAATCTTTTGACAAATTGGCTTATAGATCAAAACATCTTCTACAACAGATTATAAAGGGATATAGACTCATGTGCAAATTTCTTGAAGTAGAAGATTTACTCTATGTAGTGGTTTTTAAAATCTTTTAGGAATATACAGACTGTAAATCTGTAATGGGTAGTTTTAACATAGAGTTGGTTATCTGCCTTGCTTTGTACTGTCAGAAAAACTTGGTAATTACTATACACACTTGGCATCAAGACGTAATAGCTTTGCTCCAGAGTTTGGACTAAAAAAGACGTTTTTTAAAGATTCTGCTGACAAAAACATAGAAACATGCTTATTCTAGCCATCACACATGCAGTTAAAAAAATCTTTGAAAATTAAAGAAATTTTGCATATCACTTTGGCAAGGGAGGAAATATGACATATTTTTTCTTCTATTCTTATATTTCAACACTCTACCCTTGATTTTACACATTGTTCTTTTACATAGAAAAAACATCTTTCTTTTTTTGATATGTCACTGCACAAAAAGAGCAACAGACAACAAAATGATTCCACAATTTAAAAAGATAAGCAAATGAAAAAAGTTGCATAATTCATTTCACATTGACAAATAGAAGAGTAGACTGTGGAGAGTAGTGGACTGTCGGAACATCTGGGACGAGCTTTTATTTTGGAAAGTGGTGTAACCGCCAAACATATTGAACTGTGGGAGTCATAGTCACTAATGAATGATAGATAAACCGAAGAAAACCGAGACACAGTTATGGCCCTCTTCGTCTTCACACTGTGTGCATGTTTGTGTTTCTGACCTGAATAAAACCAGACATAACATCAGTCCAAGCAGAGGCAAGTGAAGTTAAACTGCTTTTCAGATTTGCTTGTTTTTCTTAGAATAAATGTATGTTCAACATGTGTGTACATACTATTCACTAAAAATAGGGCTCACACAAGCATTGACCTGTACTATGCGGAGATTAGATCAGCACTGTAATGTACAGTGACTCTCCAGCAGGAGCTACATATAGTATAGGACATTGGCTTGGCCTTTGGGCTCAAGGTCAGCATTTAAGCCTTCGTTAGAAGCACCAGCTCTCAGTAACTGAGTATAGCCAAGACTCTATTATTAGGCAGTCAGCCATACCCTGTTAGCGTATTTGTCCCTCTCAGTGTTTACAGTAGACTACACCAATCCCACTGAGCCCCATAGAGATCCTGAGAGGACTCTAAATCTGGGGATAATCACCTGTAAGAATCACAGATTATGGCAGTGGAAGTGAATGGACAACAGAGAGTTGGGGGATTTCTTTTCCAATGTCAACTGTTGCTTAAAGACCTATTGTAGCTCTGGTTAATGTGTATTTATGATGCTTACAGAGTATTATTGTTGTGATGCTATGTCATATTTGTTACATCTGCAGTGGTGCTTTAGTGAAATGGTAAGAACTACACTACAAATTTTTACACAATATATTTGCAATTGTCCATCCATCCATCCATTATTCTAAACACTTGTCTTATCAAGGGTCAAGGGAGTGCTGGAGGTTATCCCAGCTGTCGTTGGATGGGAGGTGGGGTACACCATGGACAGGTTGCCAGTCTATCCCAGGGTTGACAAATAGAAACAGAGAACGATTCACACCTATGGTCAATTTAGAGTGACAAATTAATCTATCTGCAGTGAACTCACTCAGACACGGAGAGAACCTGCAAACTCCACACATAAAGGCACCCAGTGGAGCTACGGATTTGAACCCAGGTCCTCGTTGAGGTGACAGTGCTAACTGCTACACTACTGTGCCACCCCCTATGTGCAATCATCTATTGAAAAATTTAATGTTTTGTGTGGGTTAATAGTATGTTATTAAGAGAATGTAATAGTCTAGTCTAACAGAGGTTCCCTCTCTACCTGGGTGGCACTGATGCAATATGTTGACCTTTTTCTTTGCAATTAGCACCATAATTTACATGTTGTGGAAAACACTAATTGTACTACCAAGTACTAGCATACAGTATAAGGCAGGTGGATTGAAAATAAAGTTAAATTACAAACGTTTTACAAAAAGGTGTCTTCCCTAACTAATGCTATAGTCTAGTAGCAGAAGTTAAATACGAAACAATAATATACTGTAGCTGTACTTTACTTATTCAAAATGTCATATGCTCACTGAGATTAGCATTAGTGCATGAGTGGCCACTGCAAGAATAAAACCTTGAAATCTGGCAGTGCTAAGCTTTAGCAGTGGTGAGCTACGTAAGGCCATTCAGTTTGCTGTTGTAGACTATTAGCTGATACACTTCAATGCCAGGGCTAAAACATAGATCACTGATCAGTATGATTAGAACAGGTTGATAACCAGTAACCTTACTGTACCTATTTACATTAATATGTTTTAATCAAAAGATTTGACCAGATAAAAGATCAGTTTTGCATGTCCCTGTCACTTTACAGAGAGTAATGGAACAATAATGTTATGTGTATATGCAATGACAATAATGTGTATGTTTCTGTGCCTGTTAAACATGCATGTAGTTCACCAAACTGTCCCTATGTCTGGTTTCACAGTCTCACAGTGTGGTACAGTAGCTCCCATTTTTAAATTATGCACTTGCGGATGTGTGTGTGTGTGTGTCTAGCAACACAGCCTTCTTCCCATCATTAGTTCCTTCAGTCTGCCACTCACCCACTCGTCTGCATTAATCAAGGTGCAACACTGTTATCGTTTTCTATTTCTTTTGTATCATTCCTTTACTTTTCTCTTACAAGGCAAGCATGCTGAAATCCAGTCAGGAAAGAAATGCAAAATGAAAACCACTAAGATTCAAAAACACAACTCTCCCTAGAGTCACTACTCATTGGCTACACAGCTTGATCATTCAAGAAACATTGTGTCGTGTAAACATTACTTTTTCAAATGGCTCACAGGCCTTAATTGACTGAAGCTGGTCAGGCGATTTTGAAGAAAACCAAGGCTCTCTGCAGGAAACACATATACATGTTGTGTTTACTGGCTGCATTGTTCTGCATTTTAAATGCAAAGTAACAATTGCAGTTAAGCTTTCTCAAATTGTTGCAAATATAAAATCAGCCGCACAGCCTCAAGACATTTCAAAACAATGCTCACATCCCTTCCCACCCAGATACATATCAATAATCAGTTCCGTCAGTGAGAAATGCTTTAAACTAAACAAAAATAAAAAGGACAGATAGTTTATACATTTGAATAACAAACAGCAACATCTTACCGCAACCAACCCACCCGCAAAGATAAATAAATCTATTTGGATATACTCTAAATGGATAAATAATATTACGATAATATACTTTATGTAAATTTTCAACAATAATTAAATATCTCAAGGATGGCACCATCGCTTTCTCAAGAAAAAATCATAACTTATGATGATATATTTTATAAAATTTGTGTAAAGTTGTAATAAAGTATTCTGTTCCTCTCCTTCAAGCTCCCGTTCTCTTTCTCCTCTCTTTCTGTTTCTCCTTGTCTCAGCACATAGGAATGCTGGAGAGATTGAAGTTTGGTTTGTGCTCTAGGACAGACCGATGTTTACACGCTGCTTGTTCATTTGTTCATTAGTTCCTCTCCAAAGTTTACGTAGCAGGAAAGCAGCAAGGGTCATTACTGTCATTCGAAGCCCGCAGGGTCTATATAGCTGCCAACCGTGGAACAGAGAAAGCAAGAGATAGAGGAGAGGAAAAAAGAAAGGTGTTTATGATACTCGTTGTGTTTGTGTTAAAATCATCTTTTGCCAAGAAACAAAACATAAGCATCATCAGTCTTTACTCTCGGTTTTGGCTTGTGACAATGTTTCAGCACAGGCGAGGCTGACACTGATCAGAGGCAGCTCTTTCTCTCCTGGCTTCAGTTTACCTCGAGTCTCCGGCGAGGAAAGGAAGCAAAAGAAGAATGTTCCCTCACTTCTCTCCGTCCTCAGTTGTATCATATGTTTTCCCAGAGTATGATGTCTCCCCCATACACTTCTTTACACACAAACTAGCCTTCGTTCTCTAGAGTCTGTCATGGCTTTGACAGTTCTTCCGTTCCTCTTTTAATGATGTTGCCGTCCCATCTCATTCCCTATCCTGCCTTCCTTTTTTCATTTAGGCTGACACAATCCAGAAGAAAAGCACCATGGGATGTGTCAAACACTGTCATCGTCTTCTAATATCCCCAAAGAACACAAAACAGTATCACATTTATTGTCCTCTCTCTTTTCTACTCATTCGTCCTCCAACTCATTGATAATTTAGTTCCCCCATTTAAAAGAAACAAAGGATAGGTAATTAGTAAAAAGCTGAAAAGTATAAAATGGCAGTTGGAATTTCTCCCCATGAAACCATAATGTGTGCATCATGTTCGCTTGTACAAGAGAACTTTTTGTTCTCTTTTATGTTTTGTCATACTCTTTTTTTACTCTTAAAATCATTGAGACAGAGGTTTAGTCTTTTTACATTCTGTTTCATTACATCATTACAGAGAAGAAGTCACCTTGCTTGACCTCCACACATCTTCATTAAATTAAAATTATAATTAATTCATGCTCTCTTTTGTACATTCATCCCACTCCTCCTGTTTTTCTTCTCTTCATCATCAGACGTAGGCTGATTCACTGGACTGTGTGCGTCCAAGGTTGGGTGGCTGGGACAAATGTGCCATGTCCTTCTTCCTGATCTCACAGATAGACTTCCTGCGGGCCTGGACACCCCTGATGGCAGCCTTGATCTTGCGCCAGCCCAGATGGTTGAGTTCAGCCAAGTTGAGCACCACGCAAATGCCGCTCACTGCAAACATGAACACCAAGAAAACCGTTTTTTCTGTAGGCCGGGAAACATAGCACTCCACCTCCTTCAGACATGGGTAGCGGTCACACTCGAAAATCCCAGGCACACTGAAGCCATAAAGGAAGTATTGGCCAGCCAAGAAGCCAATCTCCAGTGCATTTCTGAACACCACTTGAATGATGTAAAAGCGAGAGATCCCTTCTTGCCGACGAACCTTGGAGCTCTTTCCATGGGTGAGGCCCCTTGGGGCATTAGGGATCTCCTTCACCTCCAGGCAGTCAGGTTCTTCCTTCCCCCCTCCTCCATCACCACCATGCTGAACTAGAATCCCATTAATGTTCCGGAGCTTTCGTGCCCCATCTCTTCCCCCGTAGTCCCTCTCCATTATGGGATAGAGAAAGGAGTAGCGGCGGTCTCGCTGCTTGGCCGACTGATGGACGGAGTAGGTGATGAAGCAGAGGCTGGGTGTGCACACCAGTATGATCTGGAAGACCCAGTAGCGGATGTGGGAAATGGGGAAGGCTTTGTCATAGCAGGCCTGGTTGCAGCCCGGCTGCAAAGTGTTACAGATGAACATGGTCTGCTCATCTTCATAGACCGTCTCTCCTACGATAGCCACAATCAGGATTCGGAAGATCACCACCACTGTGAGCAGGATTCTAAAGAAAAAGATAAATGGGATTAAAACACTCAATGACATACAATTATTTAATGTATTAGAATATTGGTTGTCCTTCAAAGCAGAGGTTCTAAATATGCAAGTGCGTTAAACTGACTCCAAAATGTAATGAATGTTCACTGAACTTCTCCTATTTCATGTTGGTTTATGTCAATGTTAGACTGTAAAGAGGCTAGTGGAGGCTAAGCTACCACAAAATCATCATGTAAATAATTATTATTATGACCAGCCCACTGCTTCTATTGTTTCCTGATCTTGAAATGTGCTTTGGCTCTGTATTTTTCTGCAGTGTGCACAACGCACACGTAAAATTAGTGGAATAAACAGGTGGGAGGTAGATACATCACTGCCAAAGCACAGTGCCATCACATACAGCCTTCCACCCAGCTTACCTTGATTAAATCATGTGCAAATCACACCACGCTGCTACAGAACAACCACACACCTCTAAAGATTTCAGACTAGTCTGTTAGAAGATGATACCCACCCAACCCACAAGTGGGCCCCCCCAAAGTCTGACTGCAGATTTCACCTTTGTATAGATGTTCTGACTGTGAGGAGACTGTGAAAGACTCATTCAGCGGATATAAGAGTACCTGTAAAGAATCAATGTAAATGCGCAGAGAGAGTATTTTCTAAAATTATGTAAAGCTATGATTGCATATTAGGAGAATAAACTGCTCCACAAAACAAGGACGTTTTAACACACTCATGGGACAGTTAGCAGCAGGCTCAGGGCTCTTCTTCCCCTCTTCAGTAAACCTATATGGACTGTAATAATGTACAGAACAAAATGCCAGGCGGGAGTAAACAACACAGTACAGATAAAAGAGAACATAAAAGAAAAAGCTATAGCTGCTGACTAGTGCTAGGTACTGTGTTAGCTGATCACCAATTTTATGAAGGAACATAGTTGAATAGTGCTGTGTCACTGCCTGGTTTGACTTGGTCTCCATATTGAGAGTTTCAGCAATGTTACAAATACACTCAGTTTCCATTTGTCAGTTATTTTCCTGAGAATGCATCACACTTTCCAAGTGACAGACTAATTATGTGAAAGGACAAACTGTAGTGAGAGAGGAACTGTAGGCAAGTCATAGAAAATTGGACATCATAACATAAAAGGGCAAAAGAGATAGGAAAGAAATGCAAGAGAAATCTTATTAAGGATAAAATGTCTAGATGAAAAAAAAAAATCTGAATCTAGGATGAAAGGACAGGCTTCAAATTGAAACCACAGCAGGGAGCTTTAGGGAGAATTCCTATTAATCATGGAGACAAGTGAGAAACAAGTCACAGAGGCACAGAGAGGAAGGAAAACTCTACTAAGGGATTGGAGAGGGGCATTGTCTTACTGTGAATGCACTGTCCCTCCTGATAAGGGCTAGAGAAGAAGAGTGCTCCACACCACAGTGTGAAGCCTTGTTGTGTCGTCACTGCTCATAATTCATGGCTTGTCTGTGATTCAGTATTTGCTGTATGTGTGTCTCTCACTGTGAGCGGGTTTTGTCAGTTTACATATAATAAGAGTTGAGAACACCTTGTTTAATTTTTGTGTCATCTGCACCATTAGGCCCAGTTAACATGACAACCTCAATTTAGAAACACTTACTTCAAGTTAGAGTTCAGATTAATTTCTTCTCACATCCAAACACACACATGCAATCATACAGGGTAATTACTCAGTTGTTGGCTTTGTTAAAAATAACTCACTCTCGCTGCTTTCACTGCCCTAGCCACAGGTGAGACTTAAGTGAGACGGGTTTGCAGATTAGGTGCTATTTCTGTGTAAGGTGTGGTGAGACAAAGAGGTTGTTGTTTAAACTGGATTCACATCAGTTCACTCTGGGTGCATGTGTGCATGTTACTGTGTGGTTATCCAAGCATATGGTTATGTGCTCACTTGGCATATCTTTGCACTAAGTGTGTCTATGTGTTCCATAATGTTAGACACACACACACACAATAGCTGGATGATACATTTTTTCAGCCTCCCCTCTGTTTGTTTGTTTTTTCATTTTCTTCCAGGCATAATCTTGTTCTTTCTTACTTTATTCATGCCTCATTTATTTTTCAGATTTCAGACCAGGGAAGCATTTTAGATAGCAGTCTGTCTAACACTGCAATCTGCAACTGAACTAAGTCTGGGACAAGGCAGACAGGCCTGGACATTGCTGTTAATCTGTTCATTTATTGCTGCTTTGTAGTTCAATCCCCCAAATGTGAGGGAGTTCAAACTGAGTTCTGCATAAGATCAACTCTCACTAATCACCACCATCTATATAAATGATAATCCCATAAATAACAGTGTGATAAATAGCTGTCATTACTTCATGTGAATCCAGAGTATGTGCTATCACAGTAGCCCATCAAAATCTGACCTCATTGCATTTATCATGGAGTTATGGGTTTGTGTGCATAGAAATCAATAAATGGTGACATATAAAAAATGGCTGTGACACCAGTGCTGGTGGGCAGTACAGTACAGCAGGAAGAGCAATTCATTCCACAGAAAAGGTCAACATGCAAAACACAGACAGTTAAAATTTAAAGTGACAAAGTTCCACATTAAGATGCAGCACAAGTGCCTCTAAGACTTGAACAGTAAGCCATAAGTCAGTGACTTTCAAATGATGATGTGATTCAGAGCTATTGTATAGTTTTGTTAGAAACATTTTCTACACTGCTCAAGTGTGAATAAAAGCCTCCACATTGCCAGCAAAATATGCACAAGCCTAGAACATACTGATTGATGAACATATTCCTTATTGCTAACCAATAACAAAAGGTACTGCCTTTGATTCATTTTTTCATTTTTGATTTTTTTACCATTTATTCTACCAGAGAGATGCCGTCTAGAGTTGTGACATTCACGAACGAACCAAATCTAGAGAACAAATTAAAACCATGTAGGACTGCATTTAAATCACAACAAGCCAAATATAAGCAGTTTTGTCTAACTTAACACCTTGTTTTTCTCTCCGTTACCGTTTCTCCCTTGTTTACTTTTTAGCTTCAAGTGGATGTAAAGTGACTAGGAAATTACAAAATAAAAGCGATCACCTAAATTATCAAGTTACATATTGATCATATTGTGTGTTGATGTCATTTACACCACTTGAAAGATTTTTCACAAAATATTATTGAGTTTTTCTGTTGTTGTTAAAAATGTTCTTTTAAACAAAGGGTAAATCCAAAATAGTGATCTCACTGTTAAAGCAGTGAAATGTTTGTATGAATTCAGAACATACATTAAAATCTAGTCCACGCATGTCAAATGAAATTATAATCAATATTTCACAATAATTCAAACTCATGGCAACTGGATTTCTTTTTTGGTAGGTTGAAGCTACTTGGATGAGTAGTGAAACGTTTCAACCTAACAAGAAAGAAATCTAGTTGCCAGGACTCAACTTCCAGATATCTTCACACGTAGTCTACGTGCTAGGTGGCGTAGCAGACAGTGAATGAAAAAACACATGAGAAATGTGTTTCTTGTTCTTGTTGTTTAATTTGTTATTTTGTAAAGATTTTTTTTTTTACTCATTGTTTATTTTATTATTTGGAAACACTAGAATTTGCACATTATTTTCTATTTTTTATTTCTTTATTTTTTAACTTAATCAGACATTACGATCAAACAGTTACATAGTACTTGAGTAGTCTTTTCATCACGTACTTTTTTACTCTTACTTGAGTAATTTTTTGGATGACTACTTTTTACTTCTACTTGAGTAATATTATTTTGAAGTAACGCTACTCTTACATGAGTAAAATGTTTGGCTACTCTACCCACCTCTGGGGGTAGGACTGGTTGGAAAGGGGCATGTCTACACACTGAACAATACCACATTTGCAGTTTAACTATGTTAGTGGCGTATTGCAGTCAATATCTTGTTTGTCATTATACAAAACCACCTGTATTTCCTTGTCCCATCTGCCAGATGTCAAATATGACAGGAGTATTGCAGTTATTGTCAAAATGGTCAAATCATAGTATGTGAACAATGATATTTTTTGACAGACACAGCATGTTTCCAGACAGAAGATCATTACTTTAACAGCTAAATCAAAAGGCTTCCACTTTGAAAGTGTGTAGTTGTAAACATCATTGCCACATAGGGACAGATACGTTACATCATTGAATTTCAAGGGTACGCACAGGCATCCTTTTGCTTTTTCATTATTTCAGCAGATGATTAATCAGATTAAAAATTGTAGTGACATTGGGGAGGTTGAGAAAATTATGATCTGGTGATCTAAAAACCTCAAAAATCTGCTTTAGTCCCACCTCCTCAATAACAAGTGTTACCTACAAGACTGATCCACAGTTACACAGGGACATTATACTTTCTCCTCTGGCAGCAGCCTCAGTAGACAGCTTTCCACCTAAAATCCTCCATTTCACCTGCATCTCATGCTCATGCTAAGTCTGGATGTATTACATAACATCAACAAGAGATGGCAGCTGTCACATGAATGTACCTCAGGCTAATCCACTGTATTTCACAGAAAGAGTCATATGGTATTTGTGTATTAAGATCAGTATAGGTTTACCGAATCAAACTCAATTAGAATGATCTGTTTATCTGGACACCATTGTGACAGGAGTGTATCCCGGGGGAGGCCCATGCTACTGCACCTTAGACGTTGCCAGATAATCATTAGATGGCATTTGGCTTTGTGAGCGGTAATCTACCAATCGCACAGTGGCTTTGCCAGTCTTGTGTGGCGCAGATGTGGAGTTGAAGGGCAGAGTTAATCCTTTCCACAGTCTGACGGCGTGCGGTTCACATGTACTTCTCATCAAAACGGTGGGTCACCAGTGATGACCTCCAGAATGGAAAATAAAAGTCTTATTGCCAGACAGCCCACCTGTGATAAGCTGGCATGTGGAGGAGAAAGGAAGGAGGGAAGCAGAAAAAAATGCAAAATGAAAAAATGAAAATGCATTTGTCCTTGTAGTGACTCCATTAAGGAGCTTAGTGAGCAGAGTATTGACAATACCAGAGTGAAAGGGTATTGCACTAAACGTTCACACGTGTGCACACAAACACATACATTCGTATGGCCACACACATCCATGCTCATTCACATATCTGTGCAACAAAACACCAACAAGACAGTGAGTGGAGAGCGTTTGAAACTGATGGCATACTGAAAGAAGACATCAAATTGCTTTTTAAGATGAATTAGTTCCAGACAGGGATAAAAAGATTATAAAGTCACCAAAAAACCTAGTGTGGCTCGGACAACTTCTCCTTAAATTAAAAAAGAAACCTGCCAGTGCTGGGACACAGTGTGAGAGATAGAGGGGGGTAGCAAGGAAGACCAGCAATGGAGGAAAATCTCATCGTAGAGAATGAATTATATAATAGCTTCTACACGCAAACCCACTGCTGTAATCTGTGGCTGGGCCAAGGGAGGATTCTTGCATTAGTTTGTTTTTTTTTGTTAATGCCATCAAATAGCTTTAGATTATCATATCCCACATAGCATCTCCCACCTGTTTTTTCTCTCGTCTCCAGAGCATCTTTCATTCTTTTTTTTCTTTCCTTCATTTGTACTCACAGGGCTCTCTGGCCTTTCCTACCTCTGTGCAACTGCTCCCCCCAACCTGATAGGAATAATCTCTAGATTGAGCATGTAGTTTTCTATGAAGAGCATAATTTCTCTGAGAACAGTCTCAGGAGGCATTTAAATACCCTCTAAATCTAAAAAATACCAAACTCCATCTTATGCACTCTCATTGTCTGTTAATATTCATACTTTTGTAGAAACTGTGAACACAGCAGTTGCTTTTAGCAAATTCTGTGGAACCTCTTACACTATATTTGTGTTTTTGCTGCTGATTTAACTATGTAATTATCCGATTCATCAGGTGACATTCATTAAAATGTTGTATTTTCAAGCAGAAAGTCCAGAGATCTGCCAGCAGATTCTCAAGCTGAGAAAAATAACCAGTAATGAAAATAACCATCAGTTGTATCCCTATGTTCTATACAAATTTCTCACAAAGACATATTAGCACATATCTCAACACGCTCACACTCTCTGTTGCCAGAAGACAGTGTTTGTTGTTCCTTTTGACTAATATGTTGCCACACAGGCGGTGGTGATTATGCACAAACATTGCACCAACACAACTCCAAAACGCCTCTTCTCCTCCAGCAATTGTGTGTCCTCGACCCAACTTCTTTTTCTCCTGCTCTTTTTCATTATCTGATTGTGGATATCTTGCACTAAGGGGGTGTTTGTCACAATGAAAGCTCTCATTATGGACGTGCAGTTAATTGGCAAAAATTTACTGTGTATTTTAATGTGAAGAAATAATCAGTTTCTGCATCTGACAAGATAATTCAAGTTCAATCACATGCATATGCATGCCCATGCTGTATATGCATGTGTGTCAACACAGAAGTGCACACACACACACACACAGTGTTGTAGATGCCCCATTGTTCTGCATTATTCAATTGCACGAGAAAGTAAAATGTTATCCACAGTTCAGCTCCCTTCATATTGTTGAGGACCTCTCTTTATACTTAATGTCGACCTCTTTTAATGGCACCTTTGTAGCTGTTTACACAGAAGCAGAAGAGAATCATGTGAAAAATGTACATGCTTGTGTTGCTGTAAGGCACTTAGGAGTATTGTGTCCACTAAAACATGCACTGTGTGTTGTTTTTTATTGAGGTGTGGATAGAGACAGGAACACAGGTTAATGTTGAGCACAAAAGGAGAACAATGGAATCGTGCTAGTGGAGGTAACAAAAGAATAAATTATAGCCTGAGAAGGCTGAAATAATTGGCCAGGGATCAATAAGGGCTGAGATGTTTTCGAGACACTGGAAGATGTGGCAGGAGAGATAAAAAGAAAAGGGAGTTGGAAAAGCAGCAGTGGCTCCTTTACCCAGAAACCCAATGCTACCTACCTTTCCTTTCCTCTCATCTCTCCTCCCTCCCTTCAATCTCCCCTCCATTTAACTTCTCTCTGCTAGTTACCACGGCAACAGGAGGGGGGCAGAAAATGAGAAGAGAGGGAGAGAAGTGTGTCGACTAGAAGCTAAGTCAACTAAAGAACAACAATTTTTTTGCCAAGGAGGGGAGCAGATTTGTTGCATTTGAGCGTGACTAAGGTACCTTAAAGAGCTTGTTGCTGTTTTATTTTGTGCAAAAAAGCCTCAAGAAGACTACACTGAAACAGCAAGGCAAACTAAATCATGCTGCTGTGTTTAGAAGATAATTCAGCGAGGAAGTGTGCAACATATTACCCTGCTTTTAGAGAAAGGAAACTCAGGCTTTACGGTTGTTTCAAATCCATCGAGAAGGAAGTGTAGAGAAAATAGGTTGCTTTCAATAAAAGACACAGAAACCACTTTAAAATATATATATATATATAAAGTTACATTTGTCATTCTAATGACATTAACCAAATATTGTGTTTTTGAAATGATTAATATTTGTTGTAGATTGGATATTTTGGTGAGATAAAATCAGCAGTTTGTGTACATTTAATTGACTTTTCAACATATTCTCGTAACTTGCATTTTAAACATACAATTTACATTAATAGTGAACATATCCTTTTGCTATTACATTTCGCACAAAAATGTATTTGTGATTGCAGTTCAGTTGTACAGAAACGTAATTTCTAGGAGACTGGTTTGTTTTTTGTGATGGAGTCATTAATAATAGTGTGAATGAATTAATAAAGGCAGCTCTTTGCTCTGGACTATGATGTAAACAAGCCCTCTGTTATGGTCCACCTGCTGATTTTCACCTTAATTTCCATCAATACCTGTTCCCTCACTGCTTAGCTCTTCCTTTTCTATGCACTGCTCACTGGCTCCTCCATTTCATGCTCCCATTCATGCTGCCATGCAGTTTCTACTCTTAATGACAAGTCTAACCAGTTTCTCTCATTAATCGACTCCCTTAGTTTGTATCACTGAAACAGCCACCACTCAGCCTCCCATCCTACATCTTCTGTTTCACAATCTCAGACGTGTCTGCCACTCACAGCGAGAATTGGACTGATTTGCTATTCACTTCAAGTGAAGGGAGCCAGGCTACCATCTCACTGTGGTTACACACCAAATGCAATTATATGAAATGAGTTCACCTCTTTTCTCAGGTCAGCAGAGTTACAAGCGCAGCACAAATGGATTGCCAATGTGAGCAAGATGAGCTACAATAATGTACAGTATAAATTTGTCTTTTGTCATCTGTGTTAGCAGTGGTTTGGACAAGTCTGCCCTCAGTCCATCCATCTCTTTGTTTACTCCAACCATTATCCTGCCTCTCTGGGCCTTATTTAGTTTTTTACTCACTTAATGTTTGACTTTCTGTGTCTCAACTGGTGCCAGTTGGTAACCCAAATACAACATACCAACAGCTCTGACAAATCTGGTCCTGTCACATTAAATATGAACGGACACTGTAGTCTCCCTCTCTCCCACTCACTTTTTCAGTGTTTGTGTTTCTTTGCCAAGGTTCATCAATAGCTCGTAGTTCACGACGGGTCACCTAGCACCAACCCGTGTCCAGCTTCACAGAGGAGCCATCCGAGACACACACATACACCCAGAAGGGATGTTCTGGTGCTTCAGGCCAATGACAGAAGGAGTGAGGGGGCTGCCCTGCTGACAGACCTTTATACTCCATGACCGCCCACGTCCCAGCAGACACGCACATACACACTCGGACACACACGAACACACATTCACTATCACATTCAAATGCTGACACCAGTATAAGATGTATATACTGTGTGTATATTTGCATATATAGAAACTGTACTCACATGCAGAATAAAATCACCTCACCATGCACATGTGCACACACATTTTAATCAGAGACATACACACACTCTTCCAGCTGTTGCAGGGCGTTACAAAGCCGATTGTGTCTGACATTGCCGTGTGTTAGTTCCATCCTCTCAGTAGAAGATGAAGATGAATTTGTATCATACAAACCATTAATAATGCTTTTATCATAATCTAGTGTTGGAGCCTTGGTCAAATCAGGTGGCTTCATTTTGGTTCATTTCAGTTTCATTTCAATCAGTGATACTTTGTATCAGTGTGGCTTTTTTATTTGAATATTCAGCCTCATATCCAGAGCAAATCCTCAATAATCATAATCATTTACTCTACATATGTACAGTGTATGCCGTGGTGAGAAGTAACCATCGCTAATATCCATAGACCATACCTAAGTACAATTCTGAGGTCTTTTACATGTACTTTACTTGAGTATTTCCCTACTGTTACTTTATACTTTGCTCAACTACATTTAAATTATAACTATAGTTAGTGGTCACTTTTTAAGAAACAATAAATACAGTACATATCTTACATTGATATGAATGTTACCAATTAAAACAACCATTTTGGCTTGAGACCCTTTAACCAAAATAGTCTAATTGAGTGCCCTTGTCTTGTTTTCTATACCAAAGAGATGTTTCCTCAATAAACCTCTCAGATTACTTCATTTAAATAACTGTTTGAGGCACAAAAAGGTAAAAAGAAAAGTAACGATAAATCAAGCATTTAGTTTTATGTTTTTTTCCTTTCCCATTAACCATCTCATCGCTCACATTTTTCTCATGACACTTTGGAGGGGATCCACCTATATGATAAGAAATACTGTACTCCATGTCAGCTGTATTTTAAGCACTTAAAATTTGCTCAGCATCAACCAGCTGCAACAATAAAATGCAGCTTATGTACTAATGCAGCAATACTGTATCTGGGTGGTTAAGAGTTGACCGAGATATTTACTGCTGGTACATTGCATGGAAAATTACCTTTTAGCATTATTGTTTAATTGTTTGTCTTACAAAGAAAATATTGCCTTTCAATACTGAATATAAATGTGCATGTGTGCAACTATATGTTATATTAATGTTCTCCGTGACTGGAGATTGTACTATTTATTATGATATGCTGTAATATCTGTGTGTAATCCTGAGTCTGTTAAGATACTAAAATAGAAATCTAATAATAGTATACTGTTCACTCATCCATCCATCCATTTCTCTCTCTCTGTCTCTCTCTCGCACACATACACAACCATATACAAAGTCACAGACAAAGGTAGTTAAGTGGTGTGTCGATGAATGTGAATTAACTGGAGATAAATTAAAGATCGTAGTTAATGGCTCATAAAGAGACAGATCAGTACAATGGAATGAAACATTTATAATCACTATGAGTCTGACTAATTACTAAAAAAAGCTATTTTTATTTGTGTTTTACAGATTGATCCCAGCAGAGGTTTTTCCAATCAGTGCACTGGTGCATAAGTACACTGTACGCATGGGTCTCCATGACGATAATAGCCATGGCAGTTACCTGGCAACAGAATATGCAATCAAGTAAGAGTTAAGTATGAGCCCAAATGTTAAAAATAGACTTTGCAACATCTATTCTGAGCGATCATTCACAACAGATTAATGGCAGGAATGAAAAGAAGTGACATGAGTGGTCACCATGGGAACAGACCAACCAGTGGGAGCGCTGTTTTTTGGTTACGCTGTAGGTTCGTGATGGAGTGGTGAGACTTGAGCAGGAGAAAGAGCAGCAGGAGAGAGGAAGACAGCAAATGTGTGGGCGGGAGAAGAGGAAGGGAGGGGGGTCAATGGAGGGAAATACGGACAGAGAGAGAGGGAAATGATGGGTGTAATCCGGATTAAATCGGCGGGTTTTGGACAATCCCAAGTTAGGGCTGTTGCGTCCATGCCAACTCCCCACCCACCACAGCTCTTTCGTGCCAAGCTCCAACCCAAATCAGCCTCTCTGGCACATGCAGGGAGCCACCATGACATACAAGCAGACAGCACATGGTCGTGCAGGGAACATCCCTAACATACTTGATCGCCTAAAAATAATACTTCTACCTGTTTTTATAGGGTGGTAGATCAGAATCACTCTGATCTACACACACTGGTTGCAATGGAAATCACTCATCACTGAAAAACACACAGTTTACATTAGTATCTCATATCAAGAGTTGATATTAGTATGATTTAGTTGGATTAAATTTACTCACAGAAATCTTAATTTCCTGGCTCCCAATTTACATCTGTGACAGTAAACATCATAGTAAACATCACATCTCCTCTAGATTAATTTCTTTGTTTTTGTCATGTAACCATTTTAATATTAAAAACTGCTTTACGACTGGTAGAAGATTTCAGTGCTGTCTGTGGCTCTGGTCTTCTAAGAAGCATTTACATGTGGAGATACTGTGTTTTCAGTGATGTGGTAAAATACATACAGGCTGAAATGAGACTTACAGAAGTGCCAATTCATAAATTTAAGAGTATCCCAGCCACCCAAGCCATGGACTGATGTAGCTGTTTCAAGGTCAGTGAACATCCAATGAATTTTTCAGTTCACATGGGAACAACTGTATAAAAAATCTGACACTTCCAGTGTTCACATTTTCAAGATTATTTTACATGGCAGAACATTTCTGCTTATTCTTCGTCTTTGGGAATAGCAGTTAGTAAAACCAACCCTACACAAGACTCATCGAGTAGCTGTTCTCGAGCATTTGGGTGTGTGACACAATCTTCCTCAACTTTACCCCTGTTGTCATAGAATTGTACTGTAAACATTCAAGTTATTTTTCTGAGGTTAAAAGACTGGGTGAAAAAAAGTCACTTATTTGTTTTAAACACATTAAATATATTAAAAAATATATTGCTCAAAATGTGTCAAGACTGTGAACTATGTAGTACTGAATTTTGTTGTTAGACAGTTTTCACCATTTCTGGGATGAGGTTTTTTGTGGGGGCAGAGGTAAAATTAAGCTTGATTACGCACTGGAGCCACTGAACCCGCAACTCCTAAAAAATGCCGTTCAAAATCCCAGTGAGATTTCTACATTGCTAATAACTAAAATTCTAGCCTTGGACTGCAGCCTATTTCAACAGTCGTATAACATACTTGGTGTGTTAAGAGAGCTCAGACATGTTTGGAATAACAGCAGGACTGTAAGCTGCAAACGCTTTATACAACAGATATTACAGCCAGAACACTGAAATAATGACTTTACAAGAGAACGTTGGTGATTTTTATGAGTTTGGATGAAACCATGTTATAACGTTAAGTACCCACTCTGCTGTTCTCAGCGGACTTGCCCCCAGTATTTCAGAGCAGGTAGTACTGATTATTTTAGCATGATTTTGAAACCTAATTTTACACATTATCATTTCAAATTTGGCCGGGTGGTTAATAACACATTTTGATGTGGTGTGACAAACTCAGAACACATGTTTAATACTGCTTTTCCCTGATGTTAAGTCATCATGCTTACAGTTCCTTACATTAGCTACTTTAAGTTATACTAGTCATACCAGACCAAGTAAGAGTGTAGCAGCCACCCCCTCAAAATACTGAACTGAGGAGCAGTTTTAGTGTTTATAAAGTCAACAAACAATATGAGTTACAACGTCTCTCTTTAAGGACTGAGAGTAAAAGTTTATTCTTTGAGTCTTTTCAACTAAATAAATTTCACCTTGATATCAAAACAGCGGACACATTGTAGTGCGACTGTTTTACTGTATGAACCTATTTAAGCTCGATCTTGAGATCAAACACCGCAGGATGTAGATACCTTAAAACATGAATTCAGAATTATTATTGTATTATTATTATTTAACTAATTTCCTAAATCTTATTACCTTTTGGAATTCAGACACTGTATCAGGCCCATCAAACCACTTAATTTCCATGACGTAATAACTTTCTGAAAGCTTGAAGTTGAGTTTCACCTTTATGTGACACTCTATCTCAAATCTCCACCATCTGACTGCAGACTCATATTCCTAAAATGTCACACCAATGCCTTTTGGGAGCTGCAGCTTTCTACAGTAAATAGCAGCCAGCAAAATGGGTCCTATCTTTGTTAAGTTGTGAAGGCCAAATGTATCCATTTCATATGACAGCTTTGTCAAGCAGCTTTGTTATAATTGTCAATGAGAATAGCATGAATGTAACATATTGCACACAGTCCAATGCACTCTCTCCACCTTGAGTTACAAAACCTGCAAAATGGGACTGTGTGCGTGCTGTGAGGTGTGAATGCATTGTCACGCTCAATCTGGTTGCTCATATGATCAGCTGCAAAGATGGGGGCTGTGACAGTTTTGGCAGTATGTGAGAAAGCACATCTATGTGTACATTTCTGCCCTTGAGTGATGAATAAATATAGCAACCACGCTGTGGTTCACTTATGCACATGTTTGTATATTTGGATGACCATCTGGTTATGAGCGTGAGTGTGCACACGTGTGCGGGGGCAGTGAATCAGTATGTTGGTCCTGGCAGAGATAGTGTGTGTTTTAGCAAGGTGTAAGATGTCTTACTGGTGTACGCTCATGATTTTTTTATACACATTAAGTCAATCACACTGTGCAGAAGCTGATACAGCCTTTAGGAAACAGTCATTGCAAACACACACAATCAGACATGCTCAAAGAGATTAATGGACTGCAGTCTCTCACTTTGTTCATAGAGATTTCATTAAAGTGTGGAGATCCAGTCAGTGATGGGAGTAGCGGCAGGAGAGGATAAGAAAAATAAATCAATGGCAGGAAGACGTCTGTTTCATCTTCAAAGAGTGAGATGAAGAGAGATAAGAGTGTGGTGACAGAGCGATAAAGAACAAGTGAAGAATGCGTGGAGATGTGTAGAGGAACAGCGTTATCAGAACATCAGCATACAAAAATAATCAAACAAAACGAGAATGTCAGCTTTATGAGCCCTGCATTCAAAAATGCATTTAGTCATGTGTAGGAAAGCAGATTAAGACAATAATCTCACAAAGTTCACATAAATAGCCCTACCTGAAAAAACTTCAAAAGCTGCAGCATTGCTCTGAACCAAATAAAGATCAAAGTTGGATATTATTTCCTCATACTGTATTTGATGTAGTTTTGCTATTTCACTGCAAAAGAATCTATATCTGTCAACACAGCTCAGTAAGTTCAGCACGAGTCTTAATGACAAAAGACTCTCACTCTGTTTTGTTGTATGAATTTGGTTAATCGTGTTTTTCAGGATCCTCTGTTGTAGAATTACAGGACTCTTTTATGGCATCTAATGTTAAGATGATCAAAACATGTATCTAAACCTCACTGAAACCTTAATCACAGTTTTTAATAAAAGCAGCTCCCTTTGTTGATACTATTTATGACCTGCTTTTTTTCAGCAATAGCTACAGTGCCTTCAGTAATAATCTCTCTAAATAGAAGATTTTACTGGTTATGGTGAAGTGTGCCATTCGTCCATTTTATTATCACGTACAGTTATTGTTTTTGTTTATGTGTCCCCTTCACTTACAGATATTTTAGTTTCAACTTGCCGTTGTTTTACAGGGACACCTGTGAGTTTAATGGATGTAATAATTGCAACAGCGGAGACTGATACAAACAACAAGAGTAAAATTGGATTTGTTTTACTGCTCTTACCAGTGTTTTAAATGTAGATATATATTCACAGGGAATCTGTAGCCTATGTATTACCCATAATCCAGAGTGACTGGAATAGGGTCAACCATCAGGAATTCAGAGTTATGCTATCAATATTAAATCACCTGTCATCTGCCTTTTAAACCAGTATTTAAAAGGACTGGTCATTTTGTAACTAAGCTGATATCCAATTTTAACTAATTTTAACAGATATTTTTTTTTAAATGTACATATATATAGTGGTGGATAGTGTATACTGTATTATAACACCTCAGAACCATCTCCAGTCTTTCCTATTGAGAAATGTTCATACAGTATGTTTAATAATGCAAAATCGTGTTAAAACCAGACACGCTTGCCTACCTAGCATACCGCTCATGCCAATTATATACGAAAATAAACTTGCAGACTCACATCACTGTTGGCGATGCTGCAGATGAGAGCAGGGAGTGTTTGTCATGTTGGTATGTTGTCAGTATTCATTTTCTGACAACGTACTGTTGAACTTGGCAGGTGATTTTCAGCTCTTGAATGTCAGATGTCAGATCTGGTCTTTGAATGCACCAACAGGGAAACGTGTTCGAACAGAGACATGCAGTTTTCAGCTCTATTTACAATTTACAAAAAAAGTTACTTTTACAAAAATTACACAACAATCACAGTAATGGACTCATAAGCAAGATTTAGTTTGCTGCAAGTTAATTACATTACACCATACTTAAATGAACTGAAGCTAATGGCTGCCTGGAAGGTATGGAGAATTAAATTGTCAGTGTAAAAAGCAATCAGCTTGCAAGGACTAATGGTACCACTAGAAGAAAATGAATTCTACCAGTCATTATAACAATAATTTCATTTTTTGCAGCAATCATTTCATGGCACCCCAGTTAATGTACCAATGCTACTGTAGATTGATGTTTTAAAAAGAAAATATACTTTATAAATGAAGATATATCCAAATGACTGATGTGTGTGGGTGGTTTTGCAGGGTTGCTCTCCTGTGCTTGTGTGTGTGTGAGGTAATGTCTGGGTTAAACTAACCCTGTGGTATCATTCTAACACTGACCTGCTCTGTCCTCCAGCGAGGTGCTAATGCTAAACCTATAAGCCTTGCTGACTCACCCTGCCAGAGACAGCTTCTCCCTGAGGCCCTGCAAGGTGAAATCTGTCTGAACTCTGACCCCTTCGCCTGCTCTAATCGCGCTTTATCCATTCATCCCTCTCTTTCTTTTCTCTATGACCAATCATTTTATCGCATTCTGGTCTCACCTGAGTTTTTTCCAGCCACTGTTGTTTCCCTTGATGTGTACAATGAAACTCCTTATTATGCACAATATCGATGTTGAAATTGATGCTTGTTTAAGGATGAGGATTGAGGTTTATCTTCTAATGTGATGTCTGATGAGTGCACACACTTGCAATTGGAGCTGAATTGATTAATCTATCACCATGTAAATGCCACGTCAACCCTGACCTTACGATATGTGAACTGTGAGGATGAAGAGAGGAAGAAGAAACAGCTGAGACAGAAAGAGGACAGGGAAATTTCATGTGAAGTGTACATAAAAAGAAATTAGAATAAAAGCTGCATAATTATGTGCAGTTGCTCTCTCTTTCTCCCCCAGCTACAACTCTGCATCTCCAGCAGTCCCTGTGGAGGTTGGTTGTACTACTCCAGTCTTGAAAGGCTGATAGCAGCTACAGACCAGCTTACTGCTGCTCCCGAGGCTCATTTCCAGGATTTTTGTATCTCTAGTAGCACAGCCAGAGTTGATCAATCATACTGTCAATACAGACATGAACACTAATGAGCACACTTGTGAGGCATCTTCAATATAAACTTATGACTAAAGCAATATGATTTTGCCAGAGGCAATAAATATAGGTTTTGCCAGCAGGTGGATGTCAAAGAGGAAGCAGGAATTACATGCATCTGCCTTTCACCAGTGATTCATTATCTTGGGATGTGAGGTCAATTTAATAACCAGTTTCTTATGGTAGGAGAAGGAATGGACAGGAATGACAGGAATGGACAGCTGACAGCATCCTGGGGGTCATTACATAGAGATGGAGAAAGACTGAAAGCAGGGACAGGGAGGAATGAATTGAGTAGCAGTCAGAGGTCGCGCTTGGTGTTCTGTAAGAGTCTCTTTTTAACAATCTCTCATGAGAAATCTATTGCAAGCAAGGAGATATCACAGCCTCTGTCTCGCTTTATTCTTTCCCTTTTTTTTTTACCATGCAACACATCATACATTTGCTAGATAAACCTCACTCTGTACAAACACAATCATCCAACACCTCCTCACATTTTGTTACCGCTCCACATGGATATGCTAAATAAAAGCATGACGATCTAAAGAGCTGTAACCTGTTAACAAACAAAAGGCACACTGAGTCACATGTAGCTAATTCTCACTGAGAAATTCCAGTGTATGCATTGTGATGTGCTGAAGGATTGCATATGGCACACACACCCATACACACATCCCACATAAACACACTTTCCTAGATGGATGAGCTGACGGCTGCTGAGTAAAACATTTATTTGACCCAGGGGAGCCATGCTGGAGAATCATACTGAGTGAGCTGGCCTATGGAAAGAATGACATGTATGAACACATCTACAAATGCTCTTCTGTAAGGCATACAGAGGCATACTGAGTTACAAGGACGTCTCCTCTTCTTCTGGGATTCTACTTATGTGTCCAATTAAACTATGGAAATTTATGAGAGACGGTTTATGGTTCTCAGTCAGCTTGTCACTTTAACTTTTATCTAGTCATCCTGCTCAAGGTATTTAAGCACCAGTCCTGAGAATAGTTTTGAAAGAATGAATATTGCCTTTGCTAATTACGATCATGGTTTATTTTTACAGGCAAAAAAGTCAATGAGGTACTTAAAGCTTTAATCACTCACTTAACATTCCACTCACTGTAGCCCATGAGTCCATCTGTATTGCAAATGGACAGCCTAAAGACAGTTTCATTAAGTGCCTTGTCTTCTATCAAGCTCCACTTCCTATTCCATTATTGGAGATCTATATCACAGTGATGGGAGGATGGACTTGCATGTTTAGCAGTCCCATTCTGGCCAGTGGCAGCTCACAGATAAAATTGCAGCCTATGGGTCCAGGTTCACAGAGACAGCATGATTGATGTGTTGACAATAGTTAGGTAGAGAGTGCTTCATCACAGTTTAACCTCAGAGGTTGTGTGTACCAACAGGTGCTGCGATCCCACAGTCCATCAGATTGTCCTGGGGAAGTCGATTTACACCTGGCTCTTAGCCCATAATTGCAGAAATAAATCACAGGTAGCAGGTGAATACACAAAGACACACTTACAGACAGGACCAAAACTCATCCAAGTACATGTGATATGTCCACGAAGTACACTAAGCTCACATTTTACACAGACTCAATATTTATTCTCAAACACACAAACCCTGACCATAGAAGGGAATCTCTAGAGCCATCTGTAATCTTACACAAACAAGTGGGAGTGTTATACTCCCCATAATGTGTGTGTGACTCATGTATGACAAATTGACTCAGGACTGCAGGAAGTTGCCATGGTGGGCTCATGAGAGCACATGCTAGCATCACCTCAAGGACAACAACCTGTCCAATGCTTCCTCCCGCAGGACAGCACCTGCCTGACCAATGACATGAGTGAAATCGCAGTAGGGACCAATAGCTTTTAGGATTGAGGGAGTATTAGCGTGTGTTTATAAAAATTCATGTCAGCAGTGATGGCCCAGATTAGATGGTTTTGAGCTGTAAAAAAGCCAGATGCAGGGAAGGGACTTGACACAGACTGTCAAACTGAAACTAAAGATATAAATGGTTGAATGGCTCTTTTCATATTATCAGATATAGCACTAAATTATTAGGAACACTTATAATTAACACAGTTTAAGAGCAAAATAAATATCATTCCAACATCCTGTTGTTGTTTATTCATTTTTTTCTCAGGCTGAGGAAAATAAAAACATATAAAAGTCTCATAACATAATGCTTTTTTTTTTTACACCATTTCAAGAGAGAGAGCAAGTGGAACAGGTAAATGCCCAAAGGTGTGGTCAGACAAAACATAGTGCAACTTAATGCCATTAAAGCATTATGTACCTTTTATAGTACTACAGCGCCCTGAATATGAGACAGTATTTGTTTCTGAAAACAAAGTAAAGGGCATAATATATTTCATAGGTTATACAAATTTCATAGGTTTCAAGAGCCTTTGCGAGTATTTGAAATACAAACCAGAAAAAGACAGATAGTTTGATTGTCAGATTGTTTCATGTTTTACTTTTAGAAGGAGAAGGACCTTCATATAAGGACTATATTGTGCTTGAAGCTTCTCAAAGTGTTCTGTATGTTCAAAACGTTGCAGGGTCATCTTGTATACTAGCAAATATAGGAGGCATGGAGAATGGGCATTTATGAGAAAGAGTTTACAGTTCTCAGTCAGCTTGAATGAAACAAATGAGAACTAGCCCTTTAGCATTCCAATAAACAGACCAGTAGCCGGTAGTGTATTGTGAAGCTAACAAACATTTAGGCAATAACTCATTTATCATGGAACCCACAGAATTAATCCTCTTAGTAGAGTTAGTAAGACTCTTACAAGGAAAGGACAGCCTGTACTCAGTCAGTTGGTTAACTGGACAGTCAATCAGTAAATCAGTCAATTAAGTTTATGGCTGTGGAATTAATTGGGGATTAAAGGTCAAAGGGTTCCACGTGCAGTTTAACGACTAACTACAAATGTCTGTGAAGATTCTCAGTTGTCCAGGTTATGGTTATCCCAAAAAGTCCAGGAGGCTTCATCAGTTCCGAACTGAATTGAACTGATGAAGCCTTCTGAATGGAAGGTGAAAAGTCTTCAAGAACTAAAACAACAAGTCCAGTTGCCACTGAATAACACTTTTGGGATACTAACTACAAAAACTTTTGTAATACAGGTGGACTGCAGCCGCACACAGAACAACACATCGGTGTTTGTCATCATTGCTCAGCTCACTTCTGTACCATTTATGATTGTCCTGCATGGACCCTGAAAAGAGAAGACAAGAGAATTGACAGCCATTCCAGCTGCTCTGAGGCGCACTACTTTGGCACATTGATGCTAAATGCTAATGTCAACATGAAAACCACAAATGTGAACAATATGTTGGCACTAGAGGAGCAGTCAGACCAACACCAAACACAGGATTCATCTCAAGACTATGACTGTCTGTGCAACAATCCACGCAACAGTGATTTTCTAGCCTGTTGAAATGTCCTTAAGTACTAAATAACGTCGTAGTACCTGAAGACAAAATTGTTGATAGAATCCCGATCTCTGAACTTCCTTTACACATAAAAATGTTTTTTATAGCCAACACAAACACGCTTGGTTTTCTCAGAAATATATTGAATACACTTCTACAGTTTATAGACCTCTGGAAACATTTCAAAACTTGTAATTCTTGACTGACTGAAACTAAAAGAATATACATTATAAAGTCTGTAAGTGGTTCTGGACTAGGGAAACACAGTATATTAAGGCTGAATAATTGCAAGTGAAACTGAACAGAAGTGTTGGAAATCCTGTTTTTAAATTTTTATATTTTGAAAAAGTTTTGGCCAGTTCCTCCTGTCATCTGAATATTTCAACTGTCTGGACAACAGATATAATCTGCGTGAAGATGATCTGAGGCATTTTTGCCATCGGGTGTCCTGGTTGCCCTGCTTAGGTGATGACATGCAGCACCATCTCGTGACGAGACAGTCCTCTTGGCTTCCTACCAACGCCCTGCAGACTGAGGCCATGTGTCTGCTCACTTGTCTGTGAATAACCGCTCCTTGCTGCCTTCGCCTTCACTTCACTTTGTCTTTTTACCCTTTCTCCTTTATCTGCTTTCTGTCTCACATATTTTACTCTATTCTGTTCTGATCTTCTCTACTTTGCAAACAAACTGTTCCACTCTTTTGCCTATTTTCCTCCATCGCCTTATGAATTTCAGTTTTCTCTGTATTTTCTTTCCTGCTTTCCCAGAGACCCTAAAGCCAGTATGACTAGTCCAGTTGATGAGTGACTGTGCTTCCAGTGTCTCATGAATGAGGAGAAGCAAATGCTGACCATTTAGAGTCACCATCATTCATCATAACACCACAGGAAACAACTCTAACTAACCATTCAACTGACAGATTTCTCTCAGAACAAGGGTCAAAATCATTTAACTTTCATAACTCGACATGACAAAATTCACACTCAGAGCTTTGTTAGCAGAAGAACACTCATCTTCTGCCAAAAAAACAAATAATTCTATGCATCTTTTACTTCATAAACTGGCTGACATTTATTCACTCAATAAATCAAGAGTGCTTCTATTCAAACTGAGTCTGTAGTTTGAGGGAATTGGTTTAAACTGCTAATAGTCTCTAATGAACCCATGCTCAACCTGTGGTTTTCAAAGATGTCCTTAGAAAACCCCCAAACTCAGGAAAATGTCCTTCACTACAGAGCTTATGTGCCTCTGTGTCCAAAATGCTTATAAATAATTGCTCATTGTGCAGCCGCCAAGAATGAGTTATTCAAACTCAAATACAAGACATGTTGGAATGAAGAACAATGCATAAATCATAACTGCAACCTTGTTCTATTTTTTAGGATATAAAATTCCTTATTACTTGACAAAGTAAAAATAAGACAGAAAGACAGGAGGGCCGAGGAAACTGTGGGAATGCTCAAATGAAGCAAGCTTGTGTAATATGATGGCTTTTGAAGCAGACTTGATATTAAACCAGGAGGATGAGAGAGGGAGAATGAAGATATAAGGATAGAGTTACAGTACAAAATGTGAATGGAGTTACTGTGGACGTTTATGGTGAGATGTCCTCATATTGCTCTGGTATCCACTGATGTCCAAAGCCTGTGTGTGGGCTTACAGTGTCCCTCCTAGTTGCCTAACCCTCCCATCATGTCACTCAGAGGGATTAAAGAAGATAAAGCCCCCCTTAGCCTGCCATCAGGCGCTTTGGACCAGGAATCACTGACTGGTAGCAAGGAAGGATTCATTTTCTGCATGCATGTTACACATGCACTGGTACTTTTATTTTAAAAACTGTATCTATATGTAGTCATAGAAAATATGCATTGATGAAGACACGTGCACGCATGATTAAAACAAGCGAGATCAGTTTGTTTTTACATGTCAATTTCATTTCTAAGTCCCAAATATCCTCCCATGTGTGCATCATTCTGAACACATACCACGTTCTTACAACAACTCACCTTCCAATCATGGTAGAGTGCTGCTGCACGGCAGCCTCCAGGAGGCGCTCTAGGATGGTCCATTCTCCCATGTTTGGAATTAGGAGGCATCCACTGGGCACAGGAAGTCAGGGCTGACCCCTCTTTTGGTGGGCAGTCAGCAGGAGCACCAGCGTTGCTATCGTCTCCTTTTCTGAGTCTTCAAGTCCACTCGTTGGGTTGGGTGAGGTAGGGAGTGGTTTCAGGTGGGCAGTTCAGTGTAACAGAGGAGTCAATAAGAACCCTGAAGTTCAGTGTTGAGTCATTGGGATCTTGTTTTCTGTGGCAGTCCCAAAACACACGCTGGTGCCCTTACATGCAACTGAGATGGTTGGACTTAAGCTTCTATGTGTTAGCTGCACACACTTTTAAGTGTATGTGTGTGTGTGTGTGTGTGTAATTCTCTGTCCATGCACCTGCTCACGTGAGCACGTCTTCCCAGTTTCCTCCTTGTTTTTCTCCTCTAGGTGCACCTAACACTGTTTACCTTCTAAACAGCTGGTCGCTCATATGTTCCTCACACTGACACACACACACACACACACACACACACCCCTGGTCTAACACACACAGTGAGCGAGACCATCTACTTCTATCGAGTTTCGAGGAGCAGCTGTAGTTTGTGGAAACAGATATCCATCATTTGCACGCTAACACTGAGCCCTCACACTCTGGTTCTCTGACAGCATCTTGTAGTAACTGACGGGGCTCAGGTCCATACACTCATGTGAGCCTGAGTAACCAGGGATCTCTGCTCGCTCTCCACTCCTCCATCCTCTTCCTCCTCTCTACCTCCCTCAGTTTCCTTTTTCTCCTCTGTTTTTCTCTTACAGCTATTATCGAGGGATTCCTTCTCCTCCTCTGTGTGGTTCCTCTCCTAGTTTGGTTCAGGCAGCTCTGGAGAGAAGCATCACACTCATCCTCCTTCACCGCTTCCTTACCTCTGCTCAAAACCGTGCAACATCCACTGTTTCCTCTTTGTCCTCACTGCCTCTCTCTCTGTTTCTCTCACTGTGGTTTTCGCGAGGGAGCTCTCCTTTCTTCTCTTCCCTTCATCTTATTTTTCCCTCTCACTCGGTTTCTCTGTCTCTCTCTGTTTGCGCCTTCCACCTGCCTCCGTCTCTCTCTCTGAGCCAGTAGGCAGCCAGACCAAGCGTGTGTCTAGAGGATTAGAGAGAGGAATCATCTCTCTGCTCCTCCCCCTTTGCTCCCTCTCACTCACTCTCCATCAGTCCATGAGTTTATCCCCCACTCCTCCTCCCTCTGCTCATCTCTTGCTGCTCCACCACCACCAAATAAACCATTTCCCACTCCTCTCTTATATTTTTCATCTTCCGTCTATGGTTTTATCATCTTCTGTCATCTGCACAATGTGCACAGATACCTACTCTAACTGCAAATATGATCTGCTCTGTTTACGCTACACACATGCAGAAAGAGACATTGGAGGCAGTGCCATGCTGAGGCTGTACAAGGATACCGAACCAACACGGGAAGTGTGTGACTAAGTGAGAATGTGATAGACTGTGCGTGTGTGTTGGTAGTGGAATTAACGACAGTCATCAAGATTTAGAGTAATTTACTCAGGGGATGCTCTTTTTCTCCCTCACACACATAATCTGTAATCACTTTTGATTAATCATTAAATAAAAGTGCATACAATGCCAGACAATAACTCAGAAAAAGCCCCTCAGACTAGTCTCAGTGCTTCTAAATGTTCAGGCTACAGACCTCATGGTGTGTTCTCCAGTTCTGCTTTGTTTTGTTCTAAACCCCAAAGACACTTAGTTTATAATGATACAAAACCGATCACAGGAAATGTTTGACATTTTGGCTTGACAGCTGACTTTTTGCAGTTTTGAGCATGTTGTGCGCAAAAAATGATATGATAAGCTACAGCTACTCCTCAGAAAAAGGAAGACAGAAGCCATTCACACGGCACAAGAATGCAAATGTGAACAATTCATTTCTCCTTCATGAGCTCACCTTGACTATGCACATTATGTCAGACATTGCACAGCTTACACAGATACAGTGTAATTCTCATATTATTCATGTGTGTATATGTCTGTTGTTATAGTGTTGTCTCTGACAGTAACAGGCAGCTATTTTCTGTTAATACAAGCTCTAAAAACTAACTGTACATAACCTCATGCTCAGCACAAAACAGCAGTCATCTACTAGCCAGTGGCCTAAGCATAGTGCAGCATTTAACAGCTAAGGAGCTATTCTGCTGGTTGACTACTAAAAACTGGGCTTAAATACATCAGGTGGAGACAAACATGACTCTAATGAATGTAGCTGTGTGTCTGCTGGTTGTGAAAGTAATGCACTGTAAAAACATTGCAAGGTGATACTATGTAAATATTATTTCAAGTGGTCAAAAAGCCGTTATTAAAGATTAATATTTTATCAAAGGTTATTTTTTTACTGACTGACAATTAACTGAACAATCATTTCTGCAAAATTTTTGTGTAGGAATTTTACCTTTATGGTGGAGCTTGCTGCAAAATGTGAGAGCTCAGTTACTGCAGCAGCACAAACCTCAGTGCATCCATGTGCCTCTATGTGGACAAAGTATTCCTCTATGTCTCTATGTCCAACTACAGTACTTGTGAATGTCATGCAATGAAAGGTAAGACAGGCCAGAGAACACTGAGCCGCCGCTCTAATGCATACAGGCTTGGAATCACATCACAATATACAAATACATATAGAAACATTTCCATGCAGAGTGTTTTAGTGGCTTCCTCTGTCACTCCACAGCTCCCGAGACCAGAGTAGTAGTAATCTATTCTGGAAGAGGTAATGAGTGACTGCACACACGTAATCCTTTCCACCCCATGCCAAGACAATCTGGCAGCACCATGTCTCACACGTGAAGAGAGTAAGGCAAAAGGGGAAAAGAGGAAAACACAAACAACTAGGCTGCAGCATCCATCTGGAACGAGCAGACAACAAAACACTAACATAACTCGCTAACCTCCTGAGGTGCCTGGTAGTGGTATCATTGGACTCTAAAGACTAGTTTATTTTCTTCAGAATTTACATTTTTGCCATCCCAGTGGCCTGACTGGTCCACCACTTCAGTCCAGACTGAAATATGTCAGTATTAACTGTTGGACAAAGTGCCATACAATTTTGCACAAGAGGATGAAACCTACTGACTTTCCTGATCCCCTTATGTTTCCTCTAGTGTTGACACTAGGTTTCAGGTGAAATGTTAACTGTCAGATCGATTCTCATTAAATTTGGTTAAAACCTCTCAGGATAAATTGTAATATTTTTGGTGCCATCATCAGGTCAAAATTTTACATGAGCCCAATACTTAGATGTTCTGTAAATCTGTGTTCTGTGGATGATCTAAGTATATTGGACACAAATGTTAAGATTGTGCAAGGGGGCTCAATGGGCTGGTTGAGTTGCTAAGATCTTAATAATGCTAAAAATAGCTAAACTTCATTAATATTACAATCACTAAAGAAATGTATGATTGACAGGATTCACATTAGCCTCACCTACCTCATAGACAGTCATGTACTTCGGCACATTCTGCACTAAATCCTTTTAGTACAAGAGTGACGTGCGAGGCTCCTTGGACAGAAACTATGACTTTATAAGTCTGTGGGTTAATTCATCAGCAGGTAGTTGGTTTAAAGACATTGATAATCTGCTGAAATGGGAGGTGATCCAGGGTCCAATATGCCCTTTATCTTGTAAAGGGGGAGAGAAATCAACTGATTTTAGGCAGCTACATGGGCGAGGGGCTTCTGCAGACTCTGAAGGTAAAAGATTACATTTACACACTGATTAACGGATAAGAAGCTTTGGCACAGGTCCCGGCTCCACGGGACAGAGTACGTGTGTGTGTGTGCATGAACAAAAGTGTCCTCGTTCGCGCAAGCAAGACACTAAGGGCAATTATGGTTTAATGCCATCAGGCTGGAATCAGTTATCACAGGCCATCTTCCTCAAAACCCATCTGTTTTTTCCCCACTGAAGATAATAAAACCCATTAATATTCAATTAAACTTCACATAATGAAGTAAACTAATTATGCAGATTCTAAAAATGTATATATGTTCCATCTCCATTGCGTCTTAACTTTTTAATCACTGTCCAGTACCTTCTGTTGTGTTGATATGGGAGTCATGACTTCAAGATAAATTTTTTAAAAAACAAAACAGTGGTCACAAGAAAACTCAAATGAATCATTGAACTTTGATCACTTTTGCCATAAGCAATATGATAGCTTAGGCTGACATATTTGACATTTATTAACACAATTGAATACTATTTTAAACATTAAACTAAATTATGTGGTGTTTTAACACAACTCCCACAATTTCTTTGTCAAGGAATTCAGGATTAGCTATCGAATGATGTTCCAATAACCTTCAGAAATATCAGACACGCTGAAAGAAAGAAATCTGACCAAATCCCTGCAGTAGTATATTAACACTTCATGCAGCTGACCCTGGTTTGAACATAAGCTGTAAAATCTTTACTCATGTTTCAGCAGAGTGACACACTGACACTTGGCCTCATCAGAATCAGCTGTATACTACAAATCTTCATATTACATAACAAATGTAGAAATTACCTACCAGAATTTAATTGCAAGAAGTGATATAATAACTGACACCTATACAGTCACCACTACAGAAAACACTCTCATCCAGCACGTTTTAAAAGTTTATATATCACAGTTGACAAATCCATTTCTTAGCAGTTGTAATTGTCTGAAAGGGTCAAGAAGGCCTTCAAAAGTCAGTAAGTTGTATATACACAGTTCCATTATGTTACACTTGTGGCTGTAAATATGCCCAGCTCTGTGTTCCTGTTGTCTGTGGTTGGGCACTAAGTGATCTCTCTAAAAGCCCTCTTCTCCACATACTTCAGCTTGAGTCTCCTCTTGAACCTAAGAGAAGAGAAAGCGTGGAAACATACAATTTAATCAATATACACCTTGTGAATCTGTAAATCACTGTGAGCCTCTGGTGAGATGTTATATAAGAAGTCCTTACTTGGCTCTTTCTCTAGGTTCAATCAGGTTCCTCTTCTGCAGGCTCTTAAAGCGATCCTTGAGGACGCTGCCCTCTGGCTGTAGAGCCACATCATTACAGGAAATGAGAGGGGAGAAACAAGTCCAGACAATCCATGAAAGGCTGATATAACTTTGCTCTGACTTAATATGCAATTCCTATCCAACTTATAAAATCCTACTGACAGCACAAAAGCTGACTTAAGTATTATTCCGAGACACAGTGGCAAGAGATAAGAGCAAAGAGCCAAAATGTTTCCAACAATAAAATGTTGCTGTGGTAAAGTAGGTCATGACAGTATTAGAGAATAGGGTAAAGCTTAGAAGAAGACAATACAGAGCTGAAGATAACACAACAACTAAATTAACCAAAACTAATAACAGATAAAGACATTTTGTCCTAGAAAAGGTCAAAATGGATGAATGTGCACACAGTTCAGCAGTGAAATACCTTGAGTTGTCGTAAAGAGCCAGGCAGCTCATCACTCAGCTGAACCTCCATGTCCTGAGGCTGGAACCTGCAAATAAGGGTGAAAAGAAAACATTTGGACATAAGGTCAGTTGACATAGAGCGCCCTGCTGAAGTAACCACAGGTAAAGATTTATGTTAATGCAGTAAATGTGATTATCACAATTAAATTAATTAAAATAACATTAAGAACAAAATTTCTACAAGAAAAAAAAACTGTGTGTTGCTTACATTGCACTGGAGAGCAATAAAATTAACAATATTCAGGCCACTGATACAACAAATATTACAATACCACTTTTTTATTTTATATTAGAGTAATAATACAATAATAATACAAGAGTATTACAAGTTCTGTAATCTTAAATCACTCGAGTACCACTGTAACATGGTGAAGAAGACTGTACTTGAGTCTGCCGAGGCGTCTGGGCTGGGCTTTCTGGGCCTCCTGCTTGGCCTTGCGCAGTTTCTGTTTGGCCTTGGTCTTCTGTTCCTCCTGTTTGATCGACGCCTTAATGGAGCGAAGCTGGAAAAGCTGCTGCTGCCGTTCAGTCTGGTGTCTGTCAGCCAGCCGCTGCTGGTCCTGTGGAGAACAGACAAAGAATTGTTAGGATGGATGTTTAGATGGTTACTCACCGAAACGACAAAATAGTTGCCAAGTTTTGGGGTCAGTCTGAAAATTAAAAGCACCATGTCTTGTATTGTTGTGGTTATTCAAAGGTTTTGCTGTGTTCATTTGATTCTGCATCACCAATTATGCATTGGGTTTTATTTCTGATGACATGTTAAACCGACAAACCAAGTCAACACAGGCTATGCTAGAGTGCTATGTTACCTAAGCAACCGCACAGAAATTAAGTATATAAGAGTTATATTCAGACACACAAACTCTGTTGCTCTACACTACGCTTCAAATATGGCTACAACGTGGCTATACAACAATTATTTTCAAGCTTAAGAAAGATTGTGAAATCCACAGCGTCCATTTCCCAGAGCACATCTTCAGTTGACTAGTTTTGTCCAACCAATGGCCCACCCATAAAAAACCCCATTGGTTTTTAAATCAAAGAACTAAAGCATTTCCAGATTAAAACTGTTAAAATTAAAAATGTTTACATGTGTTTTGTACCTTAATTTTGTCTGCTTTCTCTCTCTTCCTTCGTTTCTCAGTCTTCTTCTCTGCCAACGTGATGGCTCCCACTATCACATCCTCCTCTTTCTCATTAGGAGCCATTTCTTCTTCATCCTCCTCCTCCACCAGGCCTTCCACCTGTTCTCTGAAGGTCGTCTCCTGCAAATCAGGTATAATAAAAGATCAAAGTTTCCGCTGAATCATAAGTATAGGCCATAAGTTAATGGTAAAGCCAGAAGGATCATCTGTACCTCTGTCGCTGTGTCTTCTTTGTTAACAGCCAGCTTTTTCTCTAATTTTTTTTCCTCCTTTTGCTTCTTTATCTCCACTTCATGGGCCTCCTGCAGCAAGGCCTGGGATCACCGTGTGGAAGCAGCAGAGGAGAGAGAGATTAGGTCAGCCTTTGTAATTTGTGCCATTCTTTGCAACATTTTTAATTTGCAATTTGTATACTTATATTCTGTAAGGTCTTAAACCTCACAATGTAAAGTGCCTTAAGATGACTTCTGTTGTGATTTGGCGCTATTTAAATAAAGCTGAATTGAACAATTGCATTTTCAACTGAAGCATTTTAGGCAGCATATGCTAAGCCTCAACAGCAACAAAACAACAAATGGTAAAAAGTTTGTTTCCACAACATAGACAAACACTAGGTAGAGGTTAAACTAAGTAGAACAACTTCACAGTGACTAGCTTTGTGAAACCCTTAAAAAAAAAGTATCTTTGAAAGTATTTGATCACCAAATCCCAACTTATTTAAGGTCTCTAAAGATGATACAAATGGCTGTATGAACTGTGTTAATAATCTTTTGCTTAAAATTAATGTGCATTTAAAATGCTGATGCCTGGCTCTTGTATCTTCAGATACTGTCAGGTCCATAAGTTGTAGAGGTACGCGTTACCTGATGGGAGAAGAAGTCTGGGTTGTAGGATCCTCCAGGGGCGATCACCTCCACAGCAGGAAGCACAGACGGTTTCTCATTCAACTTCTCTGGACGCTGAATGAACAGTGATGAAGCCACATTAGCCACACACACACTATAACAGCAGTGAGGAATAGTTAATGTTCAAACTCTCATTTACCTTGACAAGCTTCTTGCCAGTCTGATGAAGGAACCAGGGATCACCTGAATCTTTGCCTGTGTGAGAAAGATAGTTTCAAACTTAATGCATGTTTTTTTTTAAATATATTTATGTAATGTTAATATAGCTGTTATGCGCCTTTCAGTTGTATTACTGTCATTATATTCATTTAACTAAATGCCACAGCTTTTCACTGAATAACTGTAATAGGACATGCCAACATGTACTGTCTGGCAGCTGTCCAACAACAATGTCCCCGAGGGGATCAATAAAGTATGTCATTATTATTATTTATTTAAAAACGAACAACGGCCTGCAAAAAACAACAATATCAAATCTGATTCGTGCTATAATCTTCACAATCTTGGTTTAGTTTCTAGTTAACACAGCTGCACATTAAGTTTTCTGTATTGCAATACATACTCAAAATAGGCTAGCACCCACCAGCTCTGAAAATAAAACTGGTGGCTTCCTCTTGTGGATTTCCCTACGTACAACAGCTGGCAATGTCAAGACAGCTTTTGGGATTCATTTATGTGAAGAAAATTAGCTCTTATTGTGTTTGCCTGTGGCTCATGCTGTGCAATTATTCCAACTATAGAGAAAATGTCGTTAAGGTTTAGCCTCTAAATCCCACATGAAAGTGGGAATATCCAAGAGATGAACATTTTAAGATATTTCTGTCAATCAATGACTGATTGATTTATTCCTTATTTTTGAAATGTAGACAAAAACATACTCCAAATTTTAATTTCTATAGTTTCTCTGTGTCTATCCTCAGATCCCAGGTGACCGTTCACAGTGACAGTCATCTGAGCTCCATGTTGGTCTTCACATTTCCATAAAGGAAATACTGTGAGCGCAAGGATGGGATCATCACTGGACGGACGGACGGACGGAGACGGAGACGCACGCGCACACACACACACACAACTCACTCTCTTGTCCCCATACGTCATAATATTCTCTGTCTGGGTTGTTGTTGGCCTCTGTCACTGTGTTCTTGGCCGTCCTGACCACCCGTTGTCTGTTCAGCAGCTGTTTCTGCCTCCGTGGCACCACACCTTTTTCTGCCAGCTGCTCGGCCTTCTGGGCAATGCGACGGAGTTTCTTGGCATTTGGTTGCTGGTAGGCCAGCACACTAGGGGAAAGCAAAAGAGATGTTTACTTGATTATGTAGGTCAAAAAGAGGAGTTAAGCAAACTGAAGTATGAAGGAGAGGAGTAGATGCAAACTACTCCTATTTAGGCCTGGATGATTTGATGTTCCTACACTATGGTGGTTGCACATCCTCAGATCCCAGGACACTATTCACGTAACAGTGTCCTGAATTCCTGTGTGTTGTCTTCACATTCCCAGAAGGAAATACTGGGAGCGCAAGGATGGGATCATCACTGGATACACACAGTCTTCATATATTAAAATAAAAAATAATGCAAGGCTGACTTTTTAAAACACACGTTAAGAAAAATCTCCTTTCACAAGTAGTTTATGAATTTGTTCCAGAAGTAACTAATTCATTCTCTACAGACTTTGGGAATCTCCTTTGTTCAAATTTATGGTAAAACAATGAAATCTTGTGGTTTAATAAAAAAAAGGTCTGTAGGTTTTTCAACATGACAAATTGCATTAATAACAATTCCACATTGTCTATAATCAGAAAACCTAAACTTATCAGTATGAGCATGTGGAACCAAAAAAGTATTACAATGAAAGTTTTGTACTTTTATACCAAGTGGACTGATTATTCACTAAATGTTTTGGTCACACAAACGTAGTCATGGTGGGAATTCTCTAGTTATTATCTCATTCAATGTAGATTAAAAGTCACACTTACACCTGTTCACACATACTGAACTACTGAGCCTAACTGAGACTACCTAATTGACATATTGAGAAAGTTCTTAACAAATGAATCCATCCAGGAAGACTGCCTAGATAAAATTGAGCTATTTTATCTAACAATGTCATAACAGTTAAATATAAAGAATATACAAATGGATACTGACTCTTTAGGTGGTGGGACGAGGGAGTCGTGCTGCAGGATCAGGTCTATCCTTAGTGGACGTGACTGTTTCCGTCTCTTCTTCTTTACTGTGACTGTTTCTGGTGCTTCACAAATAAAAGCAGATTATTCAGACAGAAGCACTACTACACACATAATGTAAAGTGATCATTTCAGTGGTTATTACCATTAGTATAGGGGGAATATCTATAGTATCTGGGATACGAAGAGCTACACATTTGTGTTTATTCTAATAAGTTATAGATATGGGGACATTTGTGGATTAAGAATCATGGAGAAATAAATTAGTACTCTACAAAAACAGTCATAAACATCAGAATATATAAAACTGGTACCAAGTCTATGTTATAAAAGTAATATCCTGAACCAAAGTATTCTAAATTTAATAATAACACTCATTTTATGACTATTACACACAAGACAAAAACTGTTTAGCAAGTTGCTGTAGTGGTTCAGAAGCATATTTCTTACAGCTTCATGTGTCCATCACTATATCAGTGATTGATACTTGTATAACTACTTTTAACATATTTACCCTTCTGTTCAGCTTTCTTCGGTTGTCCGACATCCAAAAAGAACAAACTGTCATCTGACTTCTCAGACAGCAGTCCACTGAAATAGATAGATCACATCATGTCAAAACTGAAGCAACGACTATTAAAAACATTTATTTACAACTACAAACTATTTATATTATCAAATACCCACTTGATTATTTGTTATATGTTACAATAGTTGGAATTTCCATCACAAGCTCCTGGAGTCCATGAAGGTGTAAAATGCTGTTTTGCCCAATATTGATCTCAAGTATTAAATTACTTTAGATACAGATTAGGTTTCACGTTTTAGAAAATTAACGTGATACAGAACAACATAAACAACATCAAAAATAACTTCAAATTGAATTGAATTGATAACATAAATATGTAAGTCCAGGTTTCCTTGCCAAACTGTCAAAAGGTGAAAATTATGGCAAAGAAAATTTCTAGTAATTCATAAGGAAAACAATGAGGCCCAAAGATCTCAGTTACTACAGACTGACAGACAAGAGACTCGATGTGGAACAAAAACAGCATAAACATGTACCTTCAAGCTGTACTTCGGTAAATGTACTTTGGTACCGGAAATTAGGAAAAATTTAAATAAATAAATCCATAAATAATAAACTTTTCACATCACACTACTGTCACTTTTCTGTAACTCACCCTGTGGTCCTCTCCTGGAGCCTGACGTCCTCTAAAAACTCCTCTACATCGTTTATGTCGCTGTGTTTATTCCAGTTCTTCTTCTTATTCTTGTTCACGCGTTTTCTGCGACCGCTGACCGAGTCTGTTGCGTCTGAAGTGGACTTTAAATTTATAAAACCTGGTTGTGAAGCCGCCACGCGTTTCAACCTCCTGGTCGCCGCCATGTTGGAGGTATAGGGGGAAAAGAAACACGTTTCTTCTTCTTTAATGCTGAAGCACGAAGGTGGTGGCGCCACCTGTAGGACGTGCAGACGCTGTAATAGCGTTTATTATATAAATAAAAGTTTTAACTTTTATTTCACTGCATCATATTTTAAGGCATTAATTATTTTTTAACTCATTGAGAATATTATATTATTATATATATTTGTTTTGAATTACGCTACAAAACAACTTAGGCCTTGTTTATGTTGATTTTAAATCTTTTATTTTATTTAATACATTTTAAACAAAAGAAAAATTGTGAATACAGAATAAAAAACCTGAAGGTTCAAATGTCCCCCACTTTAACTTCTCTCTTCACTACTGTTAGTGCTTCAGTTGGATTTGCTCCCAAGATAAAAAATAATAATAGAATTAAAAACTAACAATAATATCCTAAACTGACTAAATTATCAATAATCAAGAGAAAAACTTGTTGCTCGACATTGCACGTCAATGTGGTCATGCAGTAATTTATCTTGTGGCTGCATGCATGTATGTTTGTCCCAAATGCATCATGGGAAACGTGTCTCCTATTGCTTTCCTATGTTCTTTTTCCTTTTTTTTCCTCCCTTCATTTTATTGCGAGAACAACGCTTTAGAGAGTCAAGAATAAATACCCATTTCAGAGCTACCATCTTTCACTAAGTTTTCAAAGGTAAGTATTACCATTTCAATAAAAGTACAATCTTTCGTTTAATGTTACATTAGTTCTTGGATGGATGTGTTTTTCGTTTATTTTCGGTAAAAAAGAAAACGCAGAGCAGTCGAGCTATTATGTGTCTGCTCGGGGAGTGAGGGATCTGAAAAGCACTTGTGATCTGCTCGAATATGACTCGGAAATGCGCCTAAAGTGAGGGGTCATCTGACAAAAAATTGTTTATCAACTGTTCCCCTGACATGTCTAGTATCGTCTTCAAAAAATATATTCCACTTTCATGCTGCGGTTTTTATATTCTTCCGTCGTTTTTATCATCACCGTCTTCGTTTGCTACAACGATTTCTCCTTCCCGTTTACATTCTTCGAGCCAGCAGCCAGCCATCATCTTTGGGTGTGCTTGTTTGCGGGCACTGAGCAGCCAGTGTGGGCGGGGTCACCTGGTTTCCTTCAAAATAGCTTATTCTGAATAAAAAATCAAGGCTTGTGCGCAACCGGGGAGCACAATACGAAGAAACGAACGCACCTACGTTTAGTGCGCAAGGGGCGTGGTTTGTTGGCCAATCATGGTGGTAGTGATTGGTTGAAATGTTCACAACATCCCGCCCCACATGCCCATATACACAATTTGATTGGTTTACCCGATAAAGAGCTGTGCTATGATTCGATGCCTTCGTTGTCTTTTTCGCTACAGAGATTACATAAACTATTTTGGAAATTATTTGAAAAAATGAGACTCCTCACATTGTTTTTTTTCCTTGCCCACTACAGTTGGAGAGTAGAGTCTGTCAAGTTGATCAAAACTGGAAAAAAAATGGAAAATGACATTATTATTCTTCACATCCTGTACCCCTAACTTATTCGGTTGCATGAACAGAAAATCCTTTGTTTTCACTAAAACAAACTTTTTTTTATGCACCCTCAGGTGATCTCTAGTAGTCATGGCCCGTACCAAGCAGACTGCCCGTAAGTCCACTGGAGGCAAAGCTCCACGTAAGCAGCTGGCAACAAAGGCTGCTCGTAAGAGTGCCCCTTCCACTGGTGGAGTGAAAAAGCCCCATCGTTACAGGTAAAAACACACTGGGTCCTTCTTTATATGATGGAAAGAGGAACAGCACAAGAGAATGCTAAATTTTTATGCTGCTAGTTACATATGTCACTGTAAACTAAGATGACCCACAGATTAATTCAGTAGTGATCTTCCTGTTCTTTGTGGACACATATAATTATTGATAGAGAAGAGAGTTCAAACACTTGCTCTTCACTTGCCACAGTCAGAGGTGCAGGGTAAAGGTGAGAATTAGTGCGGATAAAAAGTAACATGTTCTGTTGAAATCCAAACAGGATATCTGGAAAAGGAGGTCAATTCAGCTGTTACTGATACGTTAATTTTTGCCTCTCCTCTCCAGGCCTGGTACTGTGGCTCTGCGTGAGATCCGTCGTTACCAGAAGTCCACTGAGCTTCTGATTCGCAAGCTGCCCTTCCAGCGTCTGGTGAGAGAAATTGCCCAGGACTTCAAGACTGATCTGCGTTTCCAGAGTGCAGCCATCGGAGCTCTGCAGGTTAGTGGCATTGTCTCTTTAATAAAATTATTAACTATTAACTAATATCCTGTTTGGTGGTTACAACTAAAAACTAATGTTTTTACTCTGCCCTATACAGGAGGCCAGCGAAGCCTACCTGGTGGGTCTGTTTGAGGACACCAACCTGTGCGCCATCCACGCCAAGCGTGTCACCATCATGCCCAAAGACATCCAGCTGGCACGTCGTATCCGTGGGGAGCGTGCTTAAAATGTTTTCTGATTTAAATTCTGTCCTCTTTCCATGTCTTTCCTTCCTCTATACTTAGTTAGTAGTTTGGTTTGAGGTTCTACCTATATATATCATGATTGTGATAACCGTAAAATGTGGGATTATGTCTTCTTTGGTGCTACTTGTAGCAGAGTTTCCTTAGAGATATCTTCATGTATGTTTAAAACTTTGAATCACAGTTACACTCCTCACTTCTAACTAGCTAGCTCACAGGAATGCCTTCTTATCTCTATCAATAAGGTGTTTTTGCAGGCCAAGAATAGGGTATGATCTGAAATGAGCATAGGAAATAGCATTAAGATTGACACATTTTAATTTTCAGACGGACACATACATTGATATAGTGGGTCTTCTGTTTCTTTTTTTTAAATATAGTTTTGTTGTAAAAGAAGTGATTAGTTTGTTTTTTTTACAATAATGGTGTATTTCTACTGTTACTATTAATGTATCAAAATACAAACGTTTGATTCTGATTGTCATTGTGCTATGATGACATTGCATGGTTTGACAGACTTATTATAAGGGGCATATATGTAGCAGACCTATGTTGATCATGATTTGATTTTCAGCCATGTTATGTCCAGATAATATTATTACTTTTTGTTCCTCTCTCAGGTTGATATGATGACCTAATTCTTTTCTATCGTGTTTTTGATTTATGTTTTTGGTCATTTTTAAAAGCAAAATATTTGTACTCTGGTATTCACATACAAACATAATAAACAGATTCTTGTGGTTAAATGAGCTGCATGAGTGAGTATTTACAGTTGCTTCAGACAATTCAGTGAATTTAGATCATATTAATAATAAAGCTAAAATGGCAGTGTCAGTTGGTAGAGCAGTCATCCATCAATCAACTATGTTATTAATTAGTAGATTTGATGGAAAGAAAATGTATCTACAACTATTCTGATAATTTATTGTCATTTTTTAAAGCAACAGCCTAAAACCTTACCTAATTTTCAATTGTGAAAATGTCCTGCATTTCTTATTGTGTGAATTTATTGTGTGTGTTTAGTTTTGGGGGGTTGACATGGTTTGAAGTCCCTTAGAACTTCATTAAATCATTCAATTCACAAACATCATTTTGTAGACTATACAAGACAGTTGGCAAATTGATCAATAGAAACAAATGTCAGTATTAATTTATACTTTTTCTTTTGTACGCTGCATTTTGGCTACTCCTGGGAAAAACTTAGATGAACCTTTATTCCTGACTTATTTCATGAACCTAAATGATAAAAAACACATTCCTTTATTGAAGCTCATTAAATAATGAATATTTGGGCTAATTATGAAATTAAATTAAACTCAGGGACCCAGGATTTAATTTGAAATTAGATTAGATTATTAGATTTATTTTCACTGTATAAGTAAAATTGCAGATGCCCATCACAGTGGTGTAAGTATATACAAAACATACAAATTCAAATTTAAGTAAAAAAACAAAACATTTAACAACAACAAATAATGAACATTTCTGGAACAGTGGTTACATTTCACAAAACGCAAACTACTATCCCAACAGTTAGCTTGGAATAAACATTAATTTTGCGTAGTGTCCTCGATTGTTAAAAAAAACAACTTAAAGCAGTTGACTAAAGTGTGCTTTCGATTACAGCGCTTTAAAACCACCAAACAAACACTAACTTTTCACTGTCGGTCGGACCCGTATGGCCACATTTGTATTCAATGTAGATAACATTACAAACAGCACGTCTCGTATACGTGGTGGTAAAGCACCTAATTGCTCGATAAATATGAATTTTTTTTAAAAACACAGTCAATATAATGAATACGTGTTGACCAACATGTGTCGAACTGGTAAAAGTAGCCACAGAAACGCTGTTGCATTGTGGGACACATGATTGACGCGGCGGCCATTTTCCCGCTGGACGCCGCTTCCCATTGTGGATACGAAGAAGAAAATAGAGACAGGGCGAAATATTTCTCACGACTTCTACTCACTTTCCCCTTAGGTAAGCCTCTCGAAACATGTCACCGTGTTTGTAAACGAACTTTGTGTTTTTAAGTTGTAAAATGTGCCATTTTCAGTGACATTTAACAGAGGAATAGTCGTAATTTTGTCGTGTGAGAAAATAACAAACGCGGCTGGTGAAACGACGGTGAAATGCAGTCTTTACTGCAGCCGTTGAGATGAGTGGAAATTCCGTTTCAAATTATGCGCCGGTTCAGCTCGGTTCTACGCAGCCGTTAGGGACCCTACAGATGTCCTATGCCTACCTACGAGTTCCTTGAAATGCCTTCTGTGTTGTTCTCCTATTTTCCGATAAGCTGGAAGAGTGGTTACTTTTAAAATTGAAGTTGTTTATGTGCTAGTGTTTTGCTCTTCTGCCCTGGGTCTTTATCCCGTTTGCGTATCAAACCGACGCCATCACCAGAGCGAGGTAGGCGGAGCTTGGAACAGTGGTAGGCAGCCGTAGAGGCCGCCCACACATAAGACCCTGTCTGCTGATTGGCTCATACATTATATTGGTGATTACGTATTGGTCTGACAGCCAATAGCATCGCCGTTCATCTTTGATTGACGCTTATCGGGCTCATTGTGATGGGAAACTTCATTCAAGTTGACATTTGATATATGATATATGTATCATAGATTTGAAACATTGCTGTTTATAATCATTATTTAGACAGATTCTTCTACAACAGTGGTGTCATCCTGTAAAATACAAGTACAGACCAGCAAATACAGTAATAAAAGCAAATTGATTGTAGAACAACACTATGTTTACATTCAGTAGTCGGTTTTATTCTGACTGATCAGGTTAAAGAAAACACAAGAATTAGGAGAAAAATAAAATTGCTCCCACTGTCATATGTAAAAAAAAAAAAATCTGCTTTGAACGATCAAACAACAAATTTCAATTTAACTTAAAAGCACAGCAGATCTTTCCTCACTGAGAAAAAAATTTAATCATTGAATTTGTTAATATTTTTCATATTCAAAGGTTAACTTCTGAAAGCAAGCCCTTCTTCTTTGACCATGATACCAATATAATTGTATGTGTGCTGGAGCATGAATCAAGTTCCAAATAAAAGTTGCTGAATTATTTGTTGTTTGTTTTTCGTTCTTTTCAGGTGATCTCTAGTAGTCATGGCCCGTACCAAGCAGACTGCCCGTAAGTCCACTGGAGGCAAAGCTCCACGTAAGCAGCTGGCAACAAAGGCTGCTCGCAAGAGTGCCCCTTCCACTGGTGGAGTAAAGAAGCCCCATCGCTACAGGTGAGAGAAAAACATCACCCAGACAAGTGTTTTCACTCTGTACTAAACCTGGTACACCAAACCATAAGTTACTAATGCTTTTACAATTGGTAATTATCACCAAACAAATGTAGGTTTACTTCTATTGCTTAGTTTGCCTTTAATGTGGACGATAACATTTTCTACACCCAAATTCTGCTTTCCATGACTACCCCACCTAACAAAATTTTGTCCTGTATTGTGAAGACCCGGTACTGTGGCTCTGCGTGAGATTCGTCGTTACCAGAAGTCCACTGAGCTACTGATCCGCAAGCTGCCCTTCCAGCGCCTGGTGAGAGAAATCGCCCAGGACTTCAAGACTGATCTGCGTTTCCAGAGTGCAGCCATCGGAGCTCTGCAGGTCAGCATTACAATTAAATTCACATTATGCTCTTATTGTTTAATAGTGAGTCCATATAACCGTTTCTGCTTAACCCTTTACTGTAGACATGACAGCTAGGACTAAAACGAGGACTGTTTACATAATCACAGATTCTGTTGGTTATTTTGGTTGAAGAATCAGTTGATCATTTAGTCTAAGTGCAGGTCTTTGGCTCCGGCTGCAATGCGTGCTGATCGTTCCCACTCTACTAATTGCTTGTGGAAACCAGGTGCGCCGTGGCATGTCTCGGACGCGCCCCAGAAGTGGCTCTCCACTAAAGATACACATCAAGCCTATTTTTGAAAGAAGCTTCTTCTGATACACTTCTGAAAACATTTAGTTCAGGCAGTGCTTTTGTTAATCTGACTGCCTCTGTAGGCTTTCAAGTAGGAGAAAGACTAGAGTTTTTCTCCTGATACTATACACTATATGTGTACTTCGTATATAGCTACATATGAAATAACAAGAGGCTAAATACATTTTTAACAATTAAAACAATCGCAAATCTTTTGATCCATGTCGTTCAAAACAACTTAAGTGTAGACTTAGGAAGTATCTATAAACAAAAAAAAGCATTTAATTACATAACTTTAATTACATAGACCACAACAAGCTGCTCTGCTTCTGAAACACTCCTGGTAGGCTATGAAATTGTACAGAGCACAAAACAAAACTGTGTTGGAGACGAAATGCATCAAAGCCAGATCTGGTGGAATTGTGGGATTAAACTGTCTCAAATAATGACAAGTGCCCACAAGATGCCAAAGCCAAAATCAGTGAATCGGTTAATAAACTGATTCTTTTATCTCTTTTGACAACTGGTAATTTCCTTTTCTCTGCAGGAGGCCAGCGAAGCCTACCTGGTGGGTCTGTTTGAGGACACCAACCTGTGCGCCATCCACGCCAAGCGTGTCACCATCATGCCCAAAGACATCCAGCTGGCACGTCGTATCCGTGGGGAGCGTGCTTAAACTCTCCTTCTTTTGGTCTTTCTCCTTTTCACCTCTTCCTCCTCCTCCTCTTCCTTTACCAGTCTGTCTCTCCGTCCCTGTGCCCGTCAATCCATCCCTCTCTTTCTCTACCTGTGTTAGTAGTGTGTCGATGAAAACTGATCATATTATGACTAAAGTGTATAGTTGTGTTTTTCTTAGTGCACTTGGCAGCAGACTTTTAGGGTACTCTCTGTTTTTTTGCATGTACCAACTCTTTGGTGATGAGATCTCCTCAAGCACACATCTCCAGGTTTGCACTGTTTCTGCTCTGACTCATCGAGGTAAAGGACAATTTGTGGATAGAATAAGGAAAAAAACATAGACTACAACAATGCAAATGTGGAAGGGACAGACAGGAGGAGAGGATTTGTATTTGTCTGCTGGGGGACTCTTGTCTCTTTTCTGCAGCAGGGTGCTAGAAGAACTTACTGGTCCTCTTCTCCTGCTTCTAATATTCTGCCAGCCTCCACAGAAATGAGCACAGATAACAAAGTTAGTCTGTTTTTAGACTAACAAGGCTGGAGTTTCTGTCCTTGTATGTGTCTGCATGAGTATTTGCTCTGATCATCACAGCAAATTGTATACAATCCATAAGCATCTTTGAGAAATTGATTTATGATGACCATATTGAACAGTGCTGTCATTCGTCATGTTAAGTTTCTTTTTTCCTTCCAAATAAGTCTCATGCACGGGGAGGTTTGTGGATGACATACAGATGGGGGGGATGAAACAGATTACAACACTTAAAGAGAACAAAAAAAGCAGATTTTAAATATTTTTTCTACAGAAATGTGATGCTACTGACTCATTTTGGCACCAAAGTTTGATCCTCTTGTAGACGCTCTCTTTCCTAACTGATGAGACTTTAACCTCATTTGTATTTGTCATGTTTAAATTGGTTTAATTATTCAAAAGTTTAATCTCTTTTTTTGGTCAGTGGCTCATTTTTTAATAAATGACCTTTTTATGACAAAGGTTGATCAAGGTGTATCACTCTTGTAATGTTCTCTAAAACCAAAAGTTCTCAAAGCGGGAAGATGAGTTTTGTAAAAAAAAAACATAATAATAATAAAGAAAAAAAAATTGTAAACCAGTGTTAATGGCCAGTAATGGTCGTGTTTTCTGTAGACGTCCCCCCTGTGCTTCTGTTTTTTTGTTTCCCTCCAGATCATTTGATCATCTGTGTACCGTTTCTCAGGTTGATTTGTCACCCTTTTAACTAAATTTTTTTTAATGTTCAAGATGACGAATCAATAAAATAATGTTTGTAATTTCCAGATTTGTCATATAAGGTGGTAATAAATGGATGTTACACACACTTTACTGTGTCAGTGGTTAATAAATACAATGAGTTTGAATTTCTACACAAAAACAGGAATGTATTCCTTGTAATACAGTGAATGGCGGCTCCCCATGATAGACAAAGTGAAGCAAACTGGAAACAACCACAGCATTATTGCAGAATGCATGCAAAAATGCACTGTAAAAACCTTTTTTTTTAATAGTAGCTAAGGTAGAAGATTTATTTTTATACTCTGACTGCATCATTAACCAAGAATGGCATTTTGTGGTTTGGAAAAAATGTTACAAGCCTGCACATTTTCACATATCATGAATAGGCACTGCCATGTAATCAAAAAGATGAATTCTTGTAGTTTGTTTCTACAAGAACATAGCAAGACACATTTTCTAGCTCTACAAATGTGTTTTCATTGACCAAGGCCTGAGCTAGAGACCCTAATCGGACACTGACATAGTTACACCACTAGATGGCAGAAAAACACTGTTAGTAAATAAAACAATGCAGAGAAATGAATCTTCACCTGATGCTACTAATTAACTGTATTATCTGTAAACAGTAATACATTTTAAATTTTTATAATTAATTAATAATATAATATTATAGGAATATGTATTTATGTTATTTTAAAACATTGTGACCTGATAAAAATTTAAGTTAGGTCAAAACATTATAGTTGTATGCATCACTGCTTTGGAGCTTGTGTTCAGGCGTTGTCGTTAATATGTGTATACCTCCACAACATATGTACTTAGAACTAATGGACTAATGGATCAATTTTCAGTTACATTTACTTACATTATATTTTCATTTTAAGCAACTTTAAATATACTGCTCCACTACATAGTTTGAACTCCACTTATTACTTTTCAAATAACATTTTACAAGCATAGGATGACCTCATAAAATATGATCACTATGAAACTAACACTATGAAATTAAACTATAGTGTTTTAAATATCTAAAAAGTAGTTAAACTCTGACAAATTACAACATTAAGTAATAATATCTAATTTTATGAATTATGAAAATTAGTTTTTCATCATAGTACATTAAAGTCTGATGATTTAAGTCAGTAAGATATTTGAATGCAGGACTTGGAGTACTTTTAGACCATGGTATTTCAACAAAATTCACAATACTCTGTACTTAATACTTAGTAGATTATTTGAATACAACTGTCTCTTTTGTATCTTTCTTTTAAACAAAATTTAAGTAAAAATATAATATCCTACCACTTACAACTTTTTCTTTTGACAGAATATTACCCATTGTGTGTGACTGTTGCCTGATAATGTGTTATATACCTCTCCTACACACACACATACCCACAGAGACACACACAGAAACGGTGACACTCCAGCATTACAATTAATATCTCTTTCTGGGTTGACATCATTCCCCTCATCAGTGTTTCATGTCATCCTTCTACTTCCTTGATTAAAAGGGATAAAGCCATGCCCTCAGCCATATTCATTACAATGAAATACTCACACACACACACTCAACCATGTCAGCGTGGTCTCGGCTATTCTCATTACAATGAAGCACACATAGACAAACAAATATCTAATCAAACACCAGCCTTTAATCCTGTTGTTTTGAATGAACCACAGCGCTATGGAAACACACAAACACACAGTCACTTTGCCAAGTGACACCAGTCTGAATTAAAAATCACATCTCAGACTGGTGCCACTTTTGCTTAACACAATAATGATTTTTTAACGATCTACAAATCCAATCAGTCAAATCAATACATTAGGAAAAACAAGTCAATACCGTTTTGAGTAATCATACCCCGATGTGTGTTTCTTCTTCAACACCGTCCTTCTTGTTACAAGTTTGTGCACTGTACTGCTCAGGAAATTTGATCAAGCTTGCATTTGTACACTCTGCCCAACAGGATGTTTCAATCATTTGTCCAGCTTGACACTTTCTATGTCATATTTCTCTGCTTGCTTTGCTAACTACATTTTGTGAAATCTATTCCCACTGTTAAGGTTGAGGTTAGTGTGAGCTGTATGACTATTACAGCTGGTGGTTTATTGGTTGCTGTGATAATAAATAAACTCTTCTCTTCTCTTCTCTTCTCTTCTCTTCTCTTCTCTTCTCTTCTCTTCTCTTCTCTTCTCTTCTCTTCTCTTCTCTTCCCTTTGCTTGTCATGAAGATCTTTCATTACCAAAAATAGATACAAAAAAGACAAAATTAGACACAAAAATTATGTCAACCTCATTTAAAATAATGTGTCTTTTAGTCTAGTGGTCTTGTATAGGACCTGTGTATGGTCAGTGTCCCATATTCTCTCAATCCATTCGTGTAGCTGATATTAATTTTTTGTAGATATGTAATGTAAAGTACATATATGTACAAGTTGGTTTTTTTAGCTGTAGAATGTGTAGAGTAAGCATGTATCTTGGCCTCTAATCTTTAAATACAAATACTAATTATTATTTAAACTAATCAGGTCAGTATTGGGCTACGTCCCTAGTCCTGTCCCAAAATGCTGCACATTTCCCCAGATTACAGTGATAACTGGGTTCCCACAACTAACCAAATAATTATGCATGAAATAATTTCATTCTTTAGATTTCAATCAAACTTCGAGCTAATCTAACTGCAGCATTACATTGCAATAAATCCAAAGAACTGTTTTTCTTTCAGGATTAAATATTTGAATGTGGGACTAGGAGAGCCAGGCCTCTATTGTTCTAAATAAGCCTTAGCAATAATGAATTCTGAAGATTAGATTATTTTGCATAGTCTGGCTAAAGTGAATGTGAAATGAAGTCTTTGGTATTGGCCTGTGGTTGCTCATAACCTATGTTCATTCGAAACATGGAGGACAGTGTGATTTAGAGTGAAGGAAAATCATGTGAGACATCATGTGAGACTCACAAGCAATTCTCTGCCCCCACTGCTGACCTTACCATAGATGTATATGGCCATTTATTGTGTGTGCACAGTTATTTTTTCCTATTTGTACATCTTTGTTCACGTGTGGCAGAGTGTACATACAGTATGTGTGTACACAACTGTGCATTCACCTTCCCCAAGGTCTACATAGTGGCACTCCATCTGTGGCACTCAGGGGATTACAGTCAATCTGTCTGTCTGCTGCTCAAAGTGCTGACAGTCAGACCAGCACCAGATTAACACAGTGCTGGGATTGGAAGAGTGGGGAGGGGGGGGGAGAGGCAGAAAGATGAAGAGTGGACGGAAGAAAAAGGTGGATGGGGTTGAGGAAGAAAGAGAGAGAGAGAGAAAGAGAGGTGTGTGTGTGTGTGTGTGTGTGTGTGTGCGTGTGCGTGTTTGTATGGGGGGGGGGGGGGGGGGTGTAGCAGGATGAGTAGGGGGCAGGTTGAGAGGTTGACCCCAGATTAGTACACAGTACTAACAGTCTGTGTGTGTGGTCTTTATGAAGGGAGGGGACTCACAGACATAAGGGACAGAAGGGGAAGAAGGAAGAGGGACAGATGTATACAGTGTGTGTATGAATGGGGGTCATATTTGACACAAAACTCCAGCAGACTGAGGCGTTGCTGAAGCTGTTTTCATGGCATGGAAATAGAAACACAGGAAATAGCCATGAATGTATGAGTGCAGTTAGAAATACTGTAAACATTTAACATGGAAAATATATATGACTAACAAACTTCAAGCCTTAGTAAGATTTCTGAAAATTTTCCACTACACAGTTTTAGTGAGAGCAACACAGTGCATCATAAAGTAATGCTCACAGAGAGGATCTGAAAAATAAAAAGTTATCACAGTGACGACTGATTTGTTGTGATGATGTCAAGTTAAACAGCCTTTTTGCTGATTTGTCACCACCCTACTCTGTTTTCTGACATTTTTAGGATAAAGGTTAACCTAGATGTATGATAGTTTAAGACCATAAAAGCTAGTCAGAAGAGAACTTGATGTTTCAGGAGACTTGAGACTACAGTCAAGATCTAGACTAGATGAGGCAACCACTGAGATTAATGTACACAAAGAGACATGGTGGATGGGGGCGGGATAGGGGTCTGGGGTAGGGGCCGGAGCACCTGAGGGTGGGGGTGCAGAGGGAGTTGAGAATCGCTCCTTTGGATTAATTGTGATCACCTATTAGCTCAGCCTGGTAGTCAACTATCACCTCAGCTGAGTTCATAGCAGCTACACATATTGTTGTAAACAAATATTTTATAAGTGAATATGTGTTACACACTAATGAGGAGAGTCGAGGTGTTGTGCTGCCTGAAAAATAAAAGAAATTAAACATTACATACAAGCTTATGCATGTAAGGTCCCAGAGAAGAGCTTTGTTAGTTACAAACGGCGTGTGGCTTTGTAACGTTTTCAGTTCATGAGCGACATGCCTAAAGCTGTTAACACACAGAAATGTAGTAAACTCATACTATGAATATGTCCTCTTAGTGAACATGCTATAGTCAAGATGATTTATCAATAAATTAAATGGTGCTGTTGGCAAACAACGATATCTGCTGAAATATATTTTTTGATTTTATATAGTGTGTTAAGACAGTCATTATAATGTATTTCTGGTAATCTGGTATCTAAATAATAAATGGCATCACAGAGACACACATTTACCTCCCCTTCCATCATTTCTCCGAACAAATGAAGAACAGAATGAAGAATCTGACTGGGCTCACGTGTATAAATTTATACTAGTATATTACTCTGCACATTCATCACTCAATGAAGACACATTTTTTAACTGTGGCTGCAAGAGCATCAGGGGTGCGATTCAGGTCATTTCACCTCACTCCAAGCATCCGTCTTTCTTGTTGGTCATCACTGCAAGTTGTGTTGTGCTGTACTAATGTGTTTCCCAATGTGTGTGTATGTGTGGGGCAGGCCTGTGTCTCATAGACCATGTGCTTATCTAGTCACACTGCCACCAGAAGCAGGAGGGGAGGGAGAGGAGAACATACACAAGTCTCACAAATGAACACTATGTTGTGTTGGCTCTCCACAGAAACACAATTTAATAATTCTTTAAATTCTTACAGTACAGACAACAACATGTTTGTTAATAATACAATTTCAATTTTTCTTTTTTTGGCCAATTTTACTCTTTTTCCTAAAGTATACAGCTTAATAAAATAATAATTGACACCAAATGTAATGGAAGAAAAATTCAAGTCAATTAGATTCTTAATGGAAAATAGATTAGAACTAAAAAAAGAGGAAGATGTTTACTGCTACAAAGACTAACTACCAATATACATTACTACCAAAAAGTTAGCTTTAGGCTTTCGGGTGAAATTTATGGAAAACATAAAAAGTTCACACTACAGTGATATTATATCATGAAAGTAGGGCATTTA
>JAUMHL010000005.1:9718427-9734463 GCA_032362345.1 Sandelia bainsii
GTAAAGGTTATAGTGCATTTTAGGTTCATCCTGAAATTTCACCCGAAAGCTGGATATCCCTAACTTTTTGTGAGTAGTGTATGTGAATTTATATGTTTTAAAAGCTCATTTATGGCACTTGAAACAAAAACAAAAATATATATATATATTATTTTTAATATTTTATATATATATATATATATATATAATTTTGTATATTTATTTATTTATTTGTATACATATAGTCACACACAGTAAATATTTGTGTGTGTTTAAGGCTTCCTACAGTCACAAACAGACTGATGGATGCGTTTGTTGTTAGCAGGATGCAGACCAACTAGTGTGTAAATAGCCACTGAGTCACAAAGATGAAACAAACATGTTGACATGTTGTTTCTAGGAGAACTCTGTGTGTTTGTGTGTATGTGTGTGTGTGTGTGTGTGTGTGTGTGTGTGTGTGTGTGTGTGTGTGTGTGTGTGTGTGTGTATGTGTGTGTGTGTATGTGTGTGTATGTGAGTGCTGTGTGTCTGACTAATATTTTGTAACTTAATGGAGGCACCCCCTGACCCCCGCCCCATCAGTATGTGATTGGTCTGTGGCAGCAGCAGCATCAGGGATTAGACCATGTTTCCCCACTTTACATCCCCTGCCTCTCTCTTCGCTTTTCTCTCTCTCTTTCTCCACACATCACATGATCTGTTACATCACGGGATTGAGGTCAGAGTTGGATTAGGGCGAGCTATGTGAGTGAGAGAGAGAGGCAATGCTGGAATTACTCAAAGTAATGGAAGAGAAGTGTATGCATGTGTGTGTGTGTGTGTGTGGAAAGGGGGGTGTTCGGATGTGCCATAGATGTAGAGGAAGATAAAAGAGAAAAGAGAGGTGCGAGATAGTGAGAGATAGAGACAAAGAAAGAGCACTGTAAGGCAGAGAGGGGAATAAAGATATGCAGTGGTCTATACTACACAGGGAAAGAAGAAGAAGGTAAAGTTTGGCTGGTAGTAGTCTGACTTTTAAAGTCTGATTAATAACATGGTTTATAGGCTTTAGTTGCTTTGTTGCTTTCATAGATGTATTTTTGGAAATTAATACTGCTGTTCTGACCTCAGTTCTATACATGAATGCAGAGTTTTATTTGTGACCTTAGGAACACATATGACTAAATTTGACCGACCAAGGTTCACTTACGCTACCTAGTGAACCTTGATGGTAATATCTCATCATAGTAAGAATTGCAGTCTAGACACCTTTAATGCACATTTAATGCTGATTATGCTGATTATCACGGGCAAGTGTCAAATGCAGTTCTTACAACTACTACTGTAAAGCGAACTGTAAACTAAAAATAAAAATACAGAAAGTACATTATTGTATAACCATTCACCTCCTTCAAAGTGACTCATTTAAATCATCACTGGTTCAGCCAACTGAAGAAGTTGGCATAAACCAAACACTGCACATCATCACAAACACACCATCTACCTTGTGAACCATGATGGTGGCAGTATCATGCTGTGGAGATGCTTCACTGCAGCAAACCCTGGAAGGTTTGTGAGGGTAGAAGGTAAAATTAATGCAGCTAAACACAAAGGAATGCTGGAAGAAAATCTGACACAGTCTGTAAGAGAAGTGCAACATGGCAGAGGATTTGTTGTCCAGCAAGACAATGAGCCCAAGCATAAAGCAAAAAGCATCACACAAATGGTTTTATAATTTCTGTTGATCAGTGTTAAGAGGCAACTTAAATCAGCCATGATTCAATGTTATAAAAAATAGAAGGCGAAAACTTTCCGGGGGGTGATTACTTTTAAAGACAATGTATACTAGAGGCAATGAGAAGCAGGTGTAAAGGCTGGCAGAAAAGTCAGGTGAAGAAGCTGAAGCTGGTGAAAAACACCAGGGTAACTTGAAGTGGCAGGGTCTGAGATGGCATGAGATATTAATGTGTGACAGCAACATCGATAAGCAACAAAATCATAGAAGGCAAAACAGAACCAATGCTGAGGCGGCTAACATGACACCCCTCTGCGGTGTACATTAACAAATCCTTTCATTTAGTTCATATCTTGTACTGTCTCACCTCGTATTGCGCACAATTTCCTGCGCCTCTTACAAATAGTGATTTGGCACCATGCTTGATAGAAATGTGATACCAGAAAATACACTGAGTTTCATGTTTTGTGCAAAATGAACCTGACACAACTTAGTGCTCGCTGGGCGGCTGTGGCTCAGGAGGTAGAGCAGTCCCCTGCCAATCGTAGGATCGATGGTTCGATTCCCAGCTCCTCCTGTCATATGTCAAATTGTCCTTGGGCAAGATACTGAACCCCAAGTTGCCCCTGGTGTGTCAGGTCTGGTCTGCCATCGGTGTGTGTGTGAATGGGTGAATGAGAAGGAATGTAAAGTGCTTTGAGTACCAATAGGTAGAAAAGCACTATATAAGTGCAGACCAATTACATTGCATCACTTTTTTTCCCTCCTGATAAACACTTGGGATCCTAAACTGACCCTGTACTGGAACGGCAGTGCAACTTGCGAGAGCCAGAACACAGATTAGACTACATCACACTGGCATGAAACTGGAACTGGACAGTCTGACTGGTCCTGGGGTTCCTCCAACCTCTTGTCCAAACAAAGCCATGTAGGGACAGTCATTCTAAGTTTGGTTCCAACATTGCTTTTTTTAGTGGAATGTGGGGAGCACACATTTTATTGTGACAGCTCAGCTTGTAGCAGCATCATTATTTCTTCTCTGTTCTCCTTTAAAACTTACAATTTCATCTCTCTATACAAACATGCTGATGTTTCGTGCACTTCATCTGTGTTATGTCAGTTTCATTCTTCTATTTTTATTTGCAAGAGGTCAAAGTTTAATTAATGATACTTTATGTCCCATGGTGCACTGGCCCTGCAAGTGCATCTGTCACAAGGGGGAATATTGAAACAAATTTATCATCTGGAGAGGGAGAAGGCTTTAATCCTAGCAATGAAAAGAGAAATGTCCAAAAAGATGGGCATACAAGTGGAGAGATGATGAGCAGAGAGTGACAGCATGTAGAAGAAGAAGAAGAGGAGGAAGAAGAGGAGGACGAAAAGGAGGAAGAGGGAGATGGTAATCCTGTCTAATTCACTTAGTGTTTACTGAGGGGAGCAGGACACTAAGAGGATTTGGAACATTCTCTAAATTAGATCAGCAAGAATAACAAACTGCAAGTAGAGGTGGAGTGGAGGAAACAAGGGGGCACACTGAGAGAAGGAGCAGATGAGGGAAGATGGCACGAAGAGGGGAAGAGAGAAGCATGTGAGAAGAAGGTGGGAATTAATTGATGGAGAGACATGAGATAGGAAGTCTCAGATTGGAGAGTAAAAAACAGATGGACAAGGATGAAAAAGTTTGTTGCAAGTTGGGAAAAGGCGTCCTTTGCAACTGTTTGCAAACGAGTCGTTGCCGTTTAGCAAGACATTAAAACTGTAACATGGAATCTATCAAATTAAAAGGTACAGAGTGAAGGTTATTATAAAAATATAGTCAGAGAAGCAGAATCCAATAATGCATACACACTGAAGAACTGCCACCTGTTGCCAGAAGAAATTCACCCAGTGTCTCAATCACATTTATCACGTTTGCGTTTGATACACCAGCACTGAAGAGCTCTCATAATCCCAGTGACTGTTTCTGACCAACACATGATTAATCTGTGGCCCTAAACTCTGACTTTTACTATTAGTGATATTAACTAGGTGTTAAGTTGTAATCTGCAGTAAAGCCCTCAGCAGAAGTGTATGCTGAGGTTGACAGTGGCCGGTTGATCCATTCATACTGTAATACTGATCCTGTTACTACTGCTAGCCAGATCATTCACACCTACTTACACTGCACCACTGTGTGATTTAGCAGCATTACTACTCAGTTACAAATCTTATTGACCTATGCAAATGACTACATTGTTATGAACAATCAATTTGATGACTATTTCATGGTACTTTACCAGATTCCAAACTGTTTCATATAGGGATGTTAATTAAATAAATTTTACTGCTTTAAACAAAACAACTGATACATTTATGATTATTATTATGCTAACGACAAATTGCTAGATTCTAAAGTAAAAAATCTTTGCCAATTATGCATGTATGTATGTATGTAACATGTACAGAATGATTTATAGTAGAACAGCTTAGTCATTATAGTCATACTACTTCAAGCCTATTCTGTGCATAATCCTCAAGTCTATTTGGTGGTGATCTCAGAATATCTTTTATTTCAATAAAAAAACATTTCCTTCAAGGTCAGTCCATAGTCTTTTTACCAGAAATATAAATAAGCTTCACTTACAGCACTGTGCAAAACATTTGTTTATTTAGCAAAGCAATGATGATCACATACAGTATTTATTTATTAGTTTTTACTGTAGTCTTCCACTCAAATTTTTTTACTTGATCTCTCTTTATTCCTCTGCAGAGGTCATACTCAGTCTTAGTCCTTATTTTAACTTTAGTCTATGGAAGTAGTTTTTTTTAACTGTGAACATATTTCCTATATTTTCTAGTTGTATTCTAATGTGCAGACTATGAAATAAATATGGTCATGATAGCATTGCCCAAGCAATAAATCTAATGGCGGCTTTTGCACAGTACTATATATATTTATTTGTTTATTTATTTCAGATGCTTTTCAATTTATGTGGAAATTTTCTTTTTATTCCTAAACAATCACTGTAATCAAAAAGAACAAAATAATGTCTCCTGGAAAATGTTGAAGTATATTGTGAGGTTTTATCCACTCTATATTATGATTATTTTATTTTATAACATGTTTCATAATACAAAATTATATTTTTCCTGTGTGTAAGAATAAACTGTGCTGTTTGAGTCACATACCAATAACTTCTCCAGTAACAACTGTATTTTTAAAGTTTGATACCAAAACTAATTAAACAGGCCATCATATTTATAGAATGATATAGATATAGATATGCCTTTTATTGTCATTACAAGTACAAGAAAATATTGTTTGAAACAGTCCAGCAGATGCCCAGAGATGACTTAGTATAAAAATATAAAAATTAAATGAATGTCACTGCAATAGTAGAAACCTAAAAATACTGTTTTGGGTGCATTATTGGTGAGGAGCTGTTATTGGGATTAATGTGGCATAATCGTGGAACAGCTAAGGTCACATAATGCATAATGTGAGTCTAATTTAAATTAAACCAGGCTCGTATTGACTGATTGATTGAATGACTGCTTCAACCTGTGTGATTCTGTCTCATTCCCACACAACAGCACAAAAAATTCCTCACTCTGTGTTTCTCTTCATCTTCTCTTGTGAAACTCTTGTGTCATCAATGATTTCTTTATCATATTATTTCATTTAACCCAAGCAAAGAATGTGTTTGAGTTTGCGCGTGTTTGTCTTTTGTTTATCTGCGACTTTCTGTTTGCATGTGTATGCACGCACGTCTACATTCATAAATGTACGTCTGATTGATTGATTGTACATGTGTTCACGTTTGTGCCTGTGCACATGTGTGTGTTTGGGCGTGTGCTTGGCGTGTGCATGCTTGGTGGCACTGGGATTAGGAATCGATTAAGAGGAAATTGGACTGCAGGCAGGCGGATGGAGGGGGAGGCTGGGGTGATGGGGAGGCTGGTCAGCTCTGGCAGCAGCAGCCTGTGACATGATTACAGTGTGCCTCTAGAGCAGGTCGGCCACCAGCTTGTTTGTAGGGGATTAAAGAGAGGAAAGAAATGAATCATATTTCTAAGTCCTGAGTGTATCTGTGTCTCTGTCTCTGTGCTTCATAGTCCATATGCTGCTGCTGGGGGATTACAGGAGCACACCACCTGCAGAGCACAGGAGGGGATCTATCTATCTATCTGAATCTCATACCAAGAAACTCTGAAATTAAATTGTCAGAGCATGACAATCTGTGCATATCACACAGTGTAGCATTTTCTAGTTAACTGAGTAAAGAAACACCTGTTAAAGTCTGTTTGTGGCTGTAGTTTGCTGCTCTTTGTTAACGAGCTTTTCTGTTGTCCCATGTTGTGCTGTGTCACAATGAGACTGAATCCAGTGCTGTGTTCTCAGGGTTAATCCAGTCAGAAGTCAGAGTTTCACTGTTACTGGGCAGCTTGAGGAGGAGGATGCAACAAGCAGCCAGTGTAACACTACTTTTGTCATAGTGTAACAGTGGTCAGTACTGAATATCAATCAGTCCCACTGTTAAGCACTTCGCTGTATGCAATGTGAAGGATGTGAAGTGCAACAACCTTAGGCTTGCAAGATGTGCAGAGCCAACTTCAGTTTGTTACTTTTTTTTTTAAATTATGATCATAATAAGTGTTTACTTAGGATTTTACATGATAGAAATGCAGCATCATTCAAACAAAGGCTATACTCCTCCTGAGAGGACAAGAAAAGTTAGTACAAAAGTCCACTGTCATGCCCACAGCTCCACAGCTCTGTGACGCTGTTTGACACTGTGCTTTGTGCTAAATGCTAATGCTACTAATATGTTCATAATGGCAAGGCTAGCATTTTGTTGCTAAACAGTTACAATGTTTATTATTTTCACCACGTTAGCTTGTTTGCACATTTACTAATTGGCACAAAACACAGAGCACAACCTTTTGCAGTTAAGTTTTATTTTGTTCATAATCTATTGGATTATTGGACAAAAAAAAACTTTTCATTTCATGGTGGCATTAGAGGAAACCATCTAAGATCATCTAAGATTACCAAGAGATGCTCATCAAGCTGTATGCCAGGAGTGAACGAGATATCGATTCACTGATCCACACCACTAGGATCTACAGCAATGACATTGGAACATCATTTGGACTGGATAAGTGAAGTAGGATGGTAAAAAAGAGATAGAAGGTAGTTAGGACTGAAGGAATTGCACTACCACAAGGCAACAAAGCAGATGTTAAGGACAGCTAAAAGTAGATTGGAATCCCATTGGCAAACAGGAACCATGAAGAGGCCACAAGGAAAGCAGCGTAAGGCAAGTCCTGAGAAGTCAGTTAAATGAGAAGAACAAGGTCTGGGCTATCAGCACCTACGCCCTGCCAGTCATCAGATACTCCACTGTGATAATAAGCTGCCCAAAAGAGGAGATAGAAGCCACTGACATCTAGACAAGGAAGCTCCTTACAATGCATGGAGGGTTTCACCCCAAATCCAGCACCCTGAGACTATACACTTAGCAGAAGGAAGGAGGGCGAGGACTAATGAGCGTCAGAGTTTTTCAAGGATGAAAAACAAATATCCATGAGTGAATACCTCAGGCAGCAAAAACCTGAGGAGAAGGACCAGCAGGAACTATCATGGAAGGACAAACCTCTGTGTACCACTGGCAGATGAGACAATCCAGCACATAACAACAGGGTGTTAGATTCTAGCAGGCAGGGTGTACATGGAACGCCATAACCAAGTGGCTGGCATAGTGTATAGGAATATCTGTACCAAATATGGACTGGAAGTCCCAAGGTGGGAGTGACTACAGCAGATTCTTCATCCGAGATCTGTCTAGATGAGCACAGTCATAGGAACAGGAACAGCTAAAATACTGTATACATATTACAAATTATGTATGAAATGAAACACTTTGATTCTACTAAGGTATCAATTTTAGTAAATTCTGTTCAAGTGAATTGCTTTCATACCAGTTTGTTTGTTTGTTTGTTTGTTTTTCAACCAGGAACAGTTTAAAAAACATGTTTGTTAAAAATAACACCAGTTAACAACAGTAACCATTTTCTTGTCCTTACCTACAGCTTTGTTTCAAGATTTCAAGCATCTCAACACACCATTAGGTAATAGCACGCCTAAAACCTTTCATCCTTTGAACTTCTCACAACCCACATGGAGCTGAGCCTGTGGCCTGTTGGTGGCAAGAATGCACAGAAACATTCAGCAATACAAAATAATCTGCCCATCTCTCGAACTTCTGTTCGGGTCTTGGTGGAGCGGTGGGATTCAGTATTATGGTCAGTTCTAATCTGTTTTCTGTCCTCTCTGCCCTGCTCCCTCTCATCTCTGCCTTATACCCACTCAACCTCTTGTATGGATTAGTGGAACACTCCCAGAAACTGATTCCTAATATCCCCTCTGTGGACGTTGGACACTCTTTTTCTCCTATGGCGGCGCTGAAGGCCAGACATCTGGGAGAATAAGGCACGCCACAGGTATAACCCTACTTTAGTTCAAAACTGACAGCCAGTGTTGAGTGATTATTCACTCAAATTCAATAACATACAGAATAAAATGACCCCAGAGTTTTACTGAAATTTTTTAATGTCTCAGAAACATTGTAGCTATCTAGCATGAAAGAGGTGAGACTGGTCAAACACAGGTGACACATGAAATATACAAAATAATTCATGTCAGAAAAATAAGCAGAGAAGATTAATAGTAATGCAAGAGATAAAAGTACAGTAAATTATTAAGAAGCATAAACAGCATTGAATTCTATTACTGCTACTTTTATTGGATAAACCCCTGAGTTTGGAAAAAAAAAGAAGAAGCAGAAACCAGAAAAATATAAACAGAAAAACATCAAAAGTTGGCAGTTTTCTAGAAATTAAGAAAGAGAGAATATCTGCTGGGTGGAGTGCCTGCATAACAACACATTGCTGTTACCAGATGTGATTGCATTTTCAAGTTTTAATATTTACAAAAGAACAACAAAAAAGTGTATTAGCAATATCCATGTCAGCTGAAGACATAATATTAATGATGATAGTAATAATACTGATGATAATATAATGAACTTCAAAACAAATTACCACAATTTATACTGTAACAAATTCACAATTTTAAAGAAACATAATATTTTTTAAGTCTAATACAAAAAAAATCAAACGATACATCAAATACATAAAGTAGTACCCATCACATCTTTACAGGTTGAAGTTGAGAGAGGCACCAAACTCTCTGTGCAAAGGGAGAGCTGCATGACGGCCCGTTCCCTTCCCTTTCTCTGGTGCAGTCTTCTCTCCCATCAAATGCCTCGCTGGAGCAGTTTCTCGACAAACAAAATGCATGATAAAGTCATCTGTAGATTCAAGAACTGCTTCAACAATCTGCTAACCACATGCAAACACTGTGAGATGGAGTGAAGGGGGGTACTCAGCTGCCACAATGTGGCCATTGTTACCGAAGTTGTGTGGAAGCGATCCTATTAAACTAACAATGTGTGAGCCATTCTGCTAATGATTACAACTATGTTCAAAGGCAACGGGTTTGTACTGCAGTCACTTCAGTGACCAACTCTACTCCCTCTGTGTGAGGGTCAGTATCATACAAGGCTACTGGGAATCATCAGCTTCTGTCTGCTATACGGTTTTCACATGATGGCCACCCTGAAACGGCACCTCTTTTAGACGTCTATTTGGGTTTGTTTTGTTGTTTGGCTCAAAGCTTTTTAAGTCAGCTCGCAGATGAAAAGCAGCGTCATAGAAAGAAATATGTCACACAAAATTACAAAACAAAGAAGAAATAAGCTTGGGGATCTCATCAGTTTTTGCGCTTTAACATTAATTTAAATAAATTTTAAAAAGCTGTCTATGCAGTAAACATGACAATGAGACAGTTGTGTTGTGACAATTTTAAAAAATCTAATTCTGTCCAAGTAAAGGCCAGTGAAAAAGTTTCTGAATGCAGCTGTAGCAGTCAAACCAAATATTAAAATAACTATAAACCAAACATGCATTCAGCATGTGAAAAGTGGCATCTTTTGTTTATGTTTGCTTTAAATTCTCTTGTCTTCAGCAATAGTTTTATTACATTTAAGTCAATCATCTACTTCACTGAGCTGGAGAATTAAAGCTCTTGTTCTTGCTTGCTAATTAGATTTTATTGTATAGATACTGCAATCTTGATTTTCGTTCAAGCAGCCATTCTTTCATTTTAGGGATGATTTCTGTGTTGCCTAACTTAGCAACACTACTTTCATCTTATTATTACAATCACCAAGCTTCAACAAGTCAGTTAACGTCCACAAATGTATTTCTAAAAGAGCAAAAGTAAAGAAATAATTTCAGCTGATTAGTTCTTCAACTGACATGATTAATTGATGTCTGTGTCCCAGGTGTTGCTTTCTCTAAAACACACCAAAGTAATCTGGATTTTGTTTGATTTCTCACTTCTTTCCTCTCCCTCCCCACCACCCACTTCCTGTTATTTACAAAACCTGAAACTTCCAGGAGTTCTGGTCTTTGTAGTCCAGACAGTCAGTGGCATTGAAATTGAGCTTCCAGGCAGATTGGTCCTTGTAATCTAGACAGTCGACAGCTCCAAAGCCCAGTGAGGCAGCTGTGTAGCCCTGTGAGGAGAGCGAGGCAGGGGACTGACTGAGCGGCCCCCCCATGGAGGAGGCTGTGATGGGGCTCAGGGCTCCTCCAGTACCCGACAGCTGCGGGTGCATGGGGGACAGGTAGGAGCTACAGTCCAGGCCAGTGAAGTAGGAGGAGGAGCTTGCGTAGCTCTGGCTGTAGGCTGGGGCTTGAGTGTAGGTCATAGGATAGGTGGTGGTGCGCTGCATGCAGGGGGTGGTGGAGGCAGACAGAGGGTCTGGCAGTGGAGAGATGGAGGCTGGGCTCCAGATGGACACTGTGGCGCTAGCTGAGCTGGAGCTGGGGGTGATGGCGGTGCCTGGAGGAGGGGGAGGAGGGCTGTAGGGTCCATTGGTGGCGTTGGCACTGGCCTCCGTGTTGGCTTCACGAGCAGGAGATGCCTTCTTTTTAGGAGGTCGTGGTTTGGACTGGCCTGTGCTCTGCTGCTGCTGCTGGCGGCATTTGGCACGACGGTTCTTGAACCAGACCTGAAGGGAGCAAAAGAGAGTAGTTCTAAAACCTGCATTTCATTATCAAATCGAGGGATGAAAACTAACAAATAGTCAAAGTGGTAAAGAGCTATGTAAATGATGCTGTTATTTTCACACATACAGGTGTTTTTGGTCTTACTATAGTTATGAGGACAAACATAGACATGCAATCCCTACAGCCACCCCCACCCTAATCTTAACCAACACTACTAAATGCCTAATTTTAACCCTCACCCAACCCCAAGCCAGTAATGCACTAATAAAATAAACTGAATATGATGTGTTACCTGGACTCTGGACTCAGGCAGGTTGATCTTGAGGGCCACCTCCTCCCTCATGAAGATGTCTGGGTAGCGGGTTTTGGCAAAGAGAGCCTCCAGGATGTCCAACTGTGCGCGTGTGAAGGTGGTGCGCTCCCGACGCTGCTTGCGTGGTGTGCCTACAAGAAAAAGTATTATTATTATTATTATTATTATTATTATTACTATTATTATTAGCAATTGATTATTCATTCATTATTAATTATTAACCGAACAATTTAAGAGGCCGATAGCGTGGAGCACATATGATGCTAATGAATATCCAAATAAACAAGATGTTTAATAAATAACTACTCAAAATAAAATTTCAGTAATAGGGCTATTTATAAGAAATAATGAAACACGCTGTTTTAGCATTTCATTTTTATTTTTATTTTACTTTACCTCTTCATTTTCATTTTATTTTATTTGTCCCCGAACGTCGAATGTTTTTATGTCTTGTAAATATATACGAGTTTAATGGACAAATTTCATTGGACCATGTTAACCATGTCTCGTATCATATGCCAGAAGAAATTGAGGAGTAACGTCAAATGTCTTGATGATTGGTGCATTTGATTTGATCGAATAAAATCATCTTACATGTCCTGTGGTTTTATCTTTCATAAATAGGAGTGAATCTGAATCGAAATACACAAAAGAAAAAAACGAAAATTACTCCATATCATGTATTGTGATTTTTTAAATTTGTCATAAAAGTTCGTTGATGTAAACTCCAATCTATGCCAAGATGGTCAAACTGAGTAACACGCATTCCGCCTTCATTTCCAAAAAATCGGCTTCATTTAATTCAAACTCCCTTGTCAAGCGTGACAGATGCTGATTAGGTCATGTAGCCCATCCAAACAATATAACCAACCAGAAATGTTCATTCGTAAAAGAACATTATGGGACAAAATAAATACAATGAGCATCATTTTGTAAATAGGTTACAAGATAAAGGCAACAGATTGGACTGGATGTTAAGTCTGTGTGAGAACAAGCTGCGTCTCTATTCACACACGTTTTTATTGTTTTTTTGACTCTGTAATCCCCTGAACTTATAGGTCAAGTGAACACATGTTGTGATGGCTGAAGGATCAAAGACTTCTATTCATACTCACAGAGCATAACATTACACCTAAATAAAAATACATATCAGTGAATTGGTTCTTTTTCACTGACCATTTTACGCATAACGCATAACGACATTTTTGTAAAATCTTTCAGTTTTAGAATTTCAAAGTAAACATTTTCGCTTGGAACGATGGATATAAGTAGATTTCAAACACATAGTAAGAAGTTGCAGGATTTTACTTACTGGGGTATCCAACGGCGGCTGTGTGGAGCAGATCCATGCCCGGGCCGGACAACGTTAACCCGTTCACGGCGTAATGGGGTTGCTTAATGTAGGACATCATGCCTCTTGCCGGCTTTAAAACACTCCCTCACTCCCTCACTTTCTCTCCTTCTCTCAGACCGGGGGCCGGGTCTCCTAGCTAGTCTCCAGGGGGTGTCTCTCTCTCTCTCTTTCTCTCTCTCTCTCTCTCTCTCTCTCTCTCTCTCTGTCTCTCGTTTGATCTGTCACTCTGTTTTTCTTTTAGCCTCAGTTGTTTGTCACTTAGTTGTTGTTTTTTTAATTTCCCTCGCTGGCCTTCTCATTTACTACTTTTGTAAGCTACTCTGACTTAGTGCCGCAGCGCCAGGCACCTGTTTCTAACAAGAAGTAGCCGCGGTACGCCTTTACACCTGTTTACACCTGACGCCTAAAAACTGCCGATTTAAGGATTTGCGTTATATTTCACGCTGTCTTTGCGCAGGTAATAACGATCACAATTCAAATCAACTCAGGACTATTAATGAAAACATCAAATAACGGAATAAACTTCAGCTAAACAAGACCCGCGATGAGATGCTGTTTCCGTTGAAGTCATGCGTAATTGCTGTGCGCACCAACGTCGCCAGGTTAAAAATGCCAAGAGCAGCAGTTCGGGCGTCTGAGGTCTGGTGGGAGCTGGAAAGTGTAGGGGCCTCTGGCGGTCCTGGTCCCTGAGGAGAGGATGCGGATCTGCAGGGTGGACAAATGAGGCGAACAAGAAGAGGCTGGCTAATTAGAAGAAACTTCTTACCCAAGTAGACATCTAGAGCCCTCCCTCTCTCTCTCTACCTCCCTCTCTCTCTTCTCTCTCCCTCTCTCTGTCTGTCTCTCGGGCGCGCACACGCAAGCTCACGCGCACAAACATACTGCCATTATGCGTCCATGTTGGGTCTGTAGTGCTAAAAAATAATAATGTGTTTGGTTATTTAATCCAAGGCCATTATGAGTTTCAATGTTGATTTCAATGTTGAATTTGTTGAAACGTTTAGCTTTTCCATGCAACCTTGACCTGACTGCAGGAGCAGACACTTGTTGATATGTAGTTGATATGACTGGTGCTACCTAAGAATTCAAGACTAGTATTTAAAATGCAATAATGAAAATTAAGACATGAAAAGATAATTAAAGCTGGTTCGGGTTTATAAAGGTACTTAGCAAGTTTGCTTCATACGGTTATGCTGATGATAGGAATTGTATGAATTGGCTTCAGCACTTTAAGTCCGTCTTAGCTTTATTTTTTTTTTACCAATATAGACGTTTTGTTGTGATGAATTATTTTATAAATTGGCCTCATCAAATATTCAGACAACTGAGTGTGTAGGCAGAGGTAGAGCAACCGAAAGGCGGAGAAGGGGGTACAGGCCGGATTAAAAGCAACACAAAGACCGCGTTGTTCTGTTATTAAATCCCCTTCTGATCCCCAACATGCTCCCTCCGGCCCATTCGTCCATTTATTCAGTACACCCAATAATAATATAATAATAATAATAATAAACGACATTATTTTATTTTTAGTATTTAATTCTCAGTCATTCGTTAATTATAAATATCAAACAGCAAGGTAACAAGTTATGTCTTATAAGCTGATAATTAAAGTTTATATATCGTGAAAATATACTGTATAATACATAATAAAAATATACTTAAAACATTGTTGAAATAAAACAGGTAAGCCAACAGATCTTCAAAATCAATCTAATTAAAATGGCTACTAAATAAACTGAACTATTTGTATTGAAATAATTTAGTGCACAGAGTAACGTGCTGTACAAATATGTTATTATGTTACAGCAGGTTTTATAGACTATAAAGATAGTCTGGCCTGCTGCTAATTTTTCTAGCACTAGAAAAACTCCACAGGCGATGCGATTCTAATTAAAGTTTATTTCCTGTAATTGTGTTGTTCATTACTGCGCGTCATTCCGGCAGAGTTTTGTCAAACTCGGTGCGTTTTTCCAGACACTGAGTTGTGTGTCTTCGCTCTGGGTTAGTTTGGCCTGTGCCATCCTCTGCAGCGAGACAATTTCACAGTGTCCAAAGCCGATTCTCTGCGCTTGTTAATTGAATCGGATTTCTTATAGTTTAAAATCCACACACAACACACACACACACACACACACACAGACCCATGTAGCTACAGCCCAAACTGTATAAGGGGTTTATCTAGCTCTGTAAAGCCAAAGCGGAGATATAAAGACACACACAGAGCGACAGAGAGACTTTACCGGTGTGTTTGAGCGTTTCTAAACCTCGAATAAAAAATCTTCACCTGCCCAGGTGAGGACATGTGTTGCTCTGTCAGTGTTGCAGGCCTTTGTGTGTGTGAGTGTTGACGTTTGGATACCTCCTGTGTCCAGTGGACGTCTCACCTGTTTACTCTCAGGTACGCTTTGTTTGTTTGTTTTCTTTCGCTGTTTTGCTGTTGCACTTTGAACTAAACTAACCGCTGACAGGACACATATTCGAACTAACAGTGGGGAGTCTCCATAGTGAGAGACCTCAGACATGCCTCAGGGCGCGCGCGCGGGCGCGCTACCGGGTCATGCACGCGCACACCTCACGCGCCTGCTTCTCTTCTGCTGTTGTATTTTATTTTGTACTTCAAAAAGGGAAATTAATTTGCGCCATAAAAGGTGAAATATCAAATAAATTAGCCAGTGTTCTTAACGTTAAGCGGTGCTAAATGTTTTTAATATTTAAAAAAAACAGCAGCCTCTTTGTGCTTTATGTAAAAGTGCAAGAGCAAATCAAAACACGTTAATTTATTATGTAAATATTAGACTGAATCAGCAGATAATTAATCCATACTCATTTAAGCAAAATAGCATGAAAACGAAAAATATACGTCGTTAAGTTCGCATAAATATAAAGAGATCTGTTACTGTAGATTTGTGTAGGCTACGTAAAAAACGATACAGCGAGTCATCTGGCCTATTCGGTGTCTCTAAAAATATTGTAGCATTGTAAAATATCGGGTAAAACAGCACATGAAAGTTGCCTAGGGGAAATTGCTCACTCCGTTACTATTAATAACAGATTTTAATAACAGGGATACTGTGCAAATGTTGTAAATACTGTAACTGTGATAGTTAAAAAAAACTCAGGCACCGCAGTTTCTATATAGATGACATAGAAACACAGTTAGTATAATGGATTAATTATATTTTCAAACACTGTGTTGATTATTTTTCCAAATGATTTTGTTTTTAAATTTTAATCCTGTGCTTTTTAATATGGGCATTATACATACTTATTTAGTCATAACGTAAGATAAGTACTGTATATTAATGTTCTTTCAGGTCAAAACAGTTATTTTATTGTTGATGTTTTCTGGGTTGTTTGTGTGGAAATTGCTCCGTGATGAAGGACTGCTGGTAGTTTGGATGCACTAGGACCCAGAGCAGAAGCAAATTAAGGACAACCAGCACATAAGAGGCTTAGTACATATAATCTATGCTACTACTAGTACATGCACACACACACACACACACACACACACACACACACACACACACACACACACACACACACACACACACACACA
>JAUMHL010000005.1:9734563-9757738 GCA_032362345.1 Sandelia bainsii
ACACACACACACACACACACACACACACACACACACACACACACACACACACACACACACACACACACACACAGCATTTCATAAACATCCCATTTTAAAACAAGCACGCATACACATCCCACAGGCAAACACAGCCATTGTATTTTCATTTAGTTTTCATTTTCTCCAAACTCTTTTATTCCCCTTTGTGACCTTAACTTCCATTCCACTTTGTTGGAGAACATTTGCCCATATGCTCCATTATTTCTCTCATCACGTTTTATTAGCAAATGTACGTATATTCATGTGTCCTCCATTGAACTAAGTGCAAAGTGATTCATTGCAGACAGCCACAGTGAAATAACTTAAGTAACAGTAACATTTGAGGCATGTCCTGTTTGGTCAGTGTATGTGCATTACTGACTGTTTGATCAGTCTGTTTTTCCATTAATTCAACTATACAATCCCTCCAACAGATCAAAAGTGAATAAAGATCCAACAGATTAAAAATGAAGACAGATTTTAAATTGAGATTGAAATGAAGTTGGATTCAGACATAGCTTCAATCTAATCAGCATTGTGATTGAGTTTCTTTGGCTCTTTTTTATTTTACAAAGGTTTTTGCTTTTTGTTTTTCATTACAGAAAAATGAAAGTAACAGACTATGTGCACTTGATTCCAGCCCTCTGTGTTTGTTTTCATGATGGAACCATGACAAGACGAACAATTAATAATAATGTATGAATTATTTACACTAAAAACAACAGGTTGCACATTATTGAGTTATGTCAGTTGAAAGCAAATACTGAATGTTTATCTGACTTAATAGTTGAATAAACTTAAATATTTAACTTAATCTAACTTTTACATTAGATAAACTTAAAATCTTTCAACTGACATAACTCATGACCTGTTGTTTAGGTGTCATTTTATTAAGTATATGTCATGGAATAACCCAAAAAATATCATATCCCAGAAGACCCCATATACAACCATTTATATACACAAACAAACTTGACACACATGCTTTTCCAACTGTTAGGCACCTCTGACATCATGTTGTTTGATACCCACAGTGTATTTTTGTATGTTTGTGTGTGCACGCTATGTGCTTATAGTGTATGTGTGTGTGTGTGTGTGTGACAGTTACACACTCACACGCACAGAGTTCAGCCGATTTATCATAATATGCTTTATCTGAAAAGTAAGTATCTTACCTCGGGATAAAGGGAGGAAAGAGGGGTTTGTGGCCAGATTGACAGAGGAATGGACGGAGAGAACCGAGCACTTGCTGCACAGCGACAGAGAGCAGGACCTTCAATTTGGTGACTGGATCGATCATTATTGATAAGGTAATGGGGCATTATGGGACAGGAAGGAGCTGTGCTCAAAGAAAGGACCACAGCAGTGTGTGTGTGTGTGTGTGTGCTGGAGGCAGGAATACTGTGAGACATACAAATTGGGAAGAAGGTATGCAGCGTTTACACTAAGGGACTGGTGGAGGTTAAATTGTGACTGGAGGAAACTGGGCGTAAAGTTACGGATGGGGTGGGGTGGAAGGAAAGAAGAGTAGAGCGTCATTATGAAATAAATGAAGTAGAAGAAGAGAGACAGAGAGGCAGATGGGAAGGGGGAGTATGGGAGGGGCATTGGGATAGTCTGAGTTGTTCTTGCTGTCATGTTGCTTTTCTTGTTTGTAGGTTTTAAAGTTTATTGACTTATAAGTTGTCATTTTGCAGTTATGTTTGATATTATTCAGCTTTTTCAGCATGTATTTATAACATTGTTTATTTCTGAATTCATATACAGTTAAAATGTTAGCGTACTGCATGTGTGTGTGTGTGTGGTTCTATCGAGGTCAGTGTTAATTCTTCATTAAAGTGATGTGAGGATTACGCTGTGTGAGTCTGAGCCAGACCATGTGTCTCTCTGCACAGCACTCCTTTTTCCATCTACATCAACACAATAGGCCATATGAAATGATGGGCCCATGCTGCATTCAGGTTATATTTAGTGGTAGGTTACATTAAATGTCTCTGCTGTCTGACTGCAGATAGCTTATGTATATGTGAGCTATATGTGCAGGATAATATGTGTTTGTGTGTGTGTCCATTTAGGATTGAGGTTGCCAGCAGTCTGTGATGAACCTAGGCTAAAGATAAACACAGGGTTATATAATGCGGAACTATTTTCATGTACAGTATGTACAGTATACATAGAACAATAGTGTCTGTTCAGTTTAACAGCATTTAAAATCTGTTAAACTTTAATTGCATTTTGTTCACCAATGTTAAACATTAGTCATGCAATTTCACATCAGTATGCACAGTACATAAAACATTTGTCTATTTATAATTTTCCCATGAAATTTGTTGCAGTGACAAATAGATCCACTACAGAGATTCTAGATCAGTTATTTAATATATACTGTAAACTTCCTATGGATATTAGTTGCATTAGATGTACAGTACTGTGCAAGAGTTTTAGGCCACTATTAGATTTGTCGTTTTGGCCGTGCTATGACCATATTTATTTCTTAGTTTCTTTATTAGAATGTAGCAAGAAAATATGGGTAGTAGTACTTAATCTAAACAGTACTAAAGAACACAAAATATTGGGGGGGGGAAACAGCTTCTGTAGGCTAAAGTGAAAAATATTGAGTATGACTTCTCTAGAGGCATATTGAGCGATCAAGGACAAAAATAGAAATGGAGCTGTCAAAATCTGATTAGAATTTTCTTGTAGTTTCTTCTTTGAGAGACCTGAAGAAGTCCAGCAAGGACCTGCATGGGTCAGCATCAGCTTCATGTGGATGCCAACTTGATCCTTGCATAGTTTGAAGGTCTTTGTGGAAGGAAAGCAGCTAAGAAACCACTTTTTGTGTTTCTAGTTGTTCTAATGTAAAAATTGAGAAATAAATGTATATGGTCATCAGAGCATTAAAAAAACAAACAAATGTGATGATGGCCCAAGACTTTTGCACAGTACTGTTTATTTATGGTTCTAAACATTAAAATAAAAACCAACAACCAAGACAAGTTTCAGGTTTTTAGATGTAGTATGCACCTTTGTGCCTGCTTGTGGTTTTTGAAATAAGCACACTGTATACACTGTCTGTAGTCAGTGGTTATTCTTCAGGCTCAGGCGTGTTAACCATCTGACAACTGGATTTGTGGAAAACTCAGTTCCACCTTTAGGATGGCAAGAATGTAGTTTCTTTAGGAAAACAAATTTGTCCTTATTTTTTTCCTCTGTTAATCGAATGAATTTTACACTTTTTAAAATTTGAACACTTATGAATGAACTGTTTTGTGTATGTCTTAATTCTACATGAGACACTGACCAGCCTCTGAAAAGTCATTACGTGACAGAAGAGTGTGCATCAGTGTGTGTGAGTTCATCTGTAAATAATGTCTGGCCAGCATCTCGATCAATTTCACAGACTGCAGACCTCCTGCTGTGTGCATGTGTGTGTCCTGCTGTCTTCTGTGGGTAGACAGATCTCTAATCCACTGCAGACAGCAGCAGGTGGGGTCTGTACCTACTGTGTGTGTTAACTATTATCATTTAGCCCCCTCCTTGACCATTGTCTGGAGCTTTAGCAATTTAACACCTGTTCATGTTCTGATACTCATATACTTGTAATAAGAAAAGACCAGCAATTTCAGTTGCATTTGCACCTTCAGACTGTTATCAAGTCACACAAAAAATGTCTTTTACAAATCAAATCAAATCAAATTAAGTTTTATTTTTATGGCCCCAAATCACAAATCTGGTTCTACAGACCAAAGTGGAGCTGAGGAGATTTTATATCAAATGTCAATTTTACTACAGAAATGGTTAAGATTTTTTTTTCTCAATTATCATTGAGATGTATTTAGAAAAATGTCCAGTCAAAACACCAGAATATTACATTACATTACAGAATATATACTCTAAAAACATGCATTTTGTGTTTAGCTGTGAGACTAAATTATTATTTTTGTTATAACACAGATGCATTTCTTATATAACTATTTCTTGTAAATCTCAGCAGTCTTGATGTGTTCTCACGCACACAGTTCTGTGAGTAAATTAAATTTTATGTGTGGAAAAATGACATTTTTGCTGGCCCTCTCAACTTCAAAGAGCTGTTTGAGGGGTAAGATTTGTTTTTAGGATTAAGGTTACAATTAGGTTAAAGTTAAGATTAGGGCAAAGGTTTGGGGTTAGGCTTTTAGTTGTGATGGCTAACGTCAGGGTAAGGGGCTACAGAACGCATTATCTCAATGAGTGTCCTCACAAATATTTAGATACAGGAAGTTGTATGTGTGTGAACCCCCTCATGTGTTCTATAGCAGCATGTGTGAGTTAGCGTGGTTACTTGTGCGGGTGGACAAGGGAGGAGTGAGTTTGAGCGTGTGTGTGCAGAGTGGTACAGTGGCTTGTACACCCCACCAACCACTACCCGCCCCCACCTGCACCCCCACCACCCCATATGGCAGTAGACAGCCGTAGTAATCATGGAAGTGGAGCAACAGGCCCTGAGCCTCACTAATCCTCAGCCACACTCCGACACGTGCCACACTGATGCATATACCCACCCTACACACATACACACACACACGGCTATTAAAGACACCATTTATATACACATTTCTGCACACACACACATACACACAAAACACAGCATAGACATACTACACATGCACACATCAGCGGATACAATAGAATAGAACTGTAACTATATATTTTACATTACTAAATAAATGTTTAAAAAACATACTTGGCAATGGAGCCTGAACAAACGCAGGATTAACGTGCATCATTAACAAGACGATGTCAAACACAAACACACACATAAATCATGTGACTAGCAGCCACTACAGGTCCCACAAAGTCCTATCTCTCACTCTGTGCACTGTGTGAGTGTGTTTTAAATTGTACACAGTATAAATGTAATCTCTTTTATGAATATACAGCATGCACGTTCAATTAAAACCTCAGCAGTGCAATAAAGGAGTGCAGCAGGCTGGTAGAAAATCTGAGAGTGGAGTGCTTTATGAGCCACAAAACCACCTTGCACACATTCTCACACACAAATAGTCACACACTCACTCACTGTGACACGTACACACACAAAACCCTTTAACTGTGACGCACAAGGAGACAGGGTTACAATGGTTCTCTTATTGTTAATTGGCCGTTTAATCCCAAAGAATGCGTCTGATTAGTACCCACCGGTGGGTCAGGATCTTGCTCAACACTCTCCTTCACAATGGACAGGCTGTAACAGAGATCACACACTAACACACACTTACACATGGACAAAGGTGTGCACATAAACATTAGGAGTGTACAAGTCACTTAAAAATACACATAACGGAGCAGCTATACCTCTATGTGGACATGTAGGGCCGTGGCGACCTCACATTTCCCCCTGTGTGTTGTTACATTGACCACACAAACCCAGCAGTACACCCAGCAAGCAACTCTGCACTAAAGAACTCTAGTGAAGATAATAGTCATATAAAAAAAAAATATTTGAACACTTGAGAGGCATTTGAAGTCTCATAGCAAACACTCCTTTCCACACCATTACAACCTGACATTTTGCTGAATGTGTCCATGTCTTGTGACTATTGCTATTTCTGCAGAGTATTTTCAGTCACACAAAATGAGACAAACAAAATTAATTTGCATAATCAATATCACAATTTAACTTGCTTGTTTGCTGACTAAAAAATTCAGATTCACCAAACCTAGATTTAATTTGCTGCTGTTGAGGGAATCCACTGATTGTAGTGATTATATTTAAATGAACAAGATTTTGTGCAAAGTTTCACTATGTTCGCTGGTGTGACTGAGCCTTATGTTTGTTTTGGGGTCACATGTGGGGTGATGCCTAGTGTATGCTACAATGGTCTGCATGCATCACAGAGTTTCATGTGCCTCAGAACATTTACATAAAAGTGAAAAGATTAAAATAAATAAAAGTAAATTAGAAATTTTACTTCAAGAAATGGCCTGAGAGATAGGGATGGTACAGCCAGAGTGGTTGCAAGTAAATAGGTGGAGTCTCAAGCAACCAGGGTCTATGTTTGTGTGCTTGTGTATGTGTGTGTATTCTGTAGGAGGTCCAGGCAGGCTACATCACTGCTGACACACTGCTGCTGGTAAATCCAGCTTAGTGTGTCTAAAACAGGCCTAGGAAATCTGCCACAGGGCCCCTAATGCTAGGGCCGCTGTCACCCTCAATCACTCACACACACCTAATCCCCACGCCGTGACCCAACAAACATACACACATACACACACACACACACACACAGAATCCCTACCCAGTTCGCTGCACCCATTCAGCTTGGCAGGCAGTCCCCGTACCAGGAGACACCAGCCACAGGGTCAACATTTTATACCAGGGAGAAGGAGGAAGGGGGTGATGGGGCAGAGGGAGGAGAATGTGGTGTAGAGCAGTGTTGGAGCATTGGACGAGGAGGTGAAGGTAGTGGTTGAAGTGAGGTGAGAGCACATAAACGATGAAAAATGAAAGTGTGGTCAAAGAGTACGCATAATGAAGAGATCTAATAGACAGGAGACACTAAAATCAATTAATTACCGACAAAGACAATTAATTAAAGTCAAGAGCCAAAGTAATTAGCAGGTGTGAATTTATTTTTTTTAAACAGCAGGACTCAGAGACCCATTAACTTAAATTAATATACAGGGGTTGTGGAAGACTGTCCCGTCAGATTATGTGTTAAGCAGTGATTAACATAATGCCAAAGATGAGAGAAGCCAACTCAACACACCGTAAATTCGAATTAGTTGACTTAGTTAACTAACTAAATAGTAAGGAAACCGATTTTCCTAAAAAAATGAGGAAAGTGAACTAGGAATTGTATTTTGTAAAGCTTATTTAGCCCCCTAAACTACTACAGTGTAAAATGTAAGTCACTGCTACAGCCCTGAGCAAACATGAAATATTTTATTTTAGCTTCACTCAAAACAATAAGTGAATGTTTTTTCACCCTGTAATTAATTCAAACTTGATAAAAAACTAGTAAGAAGCACATATTGTTGCTAACGGAATGAAGGTAACTAATTAAATTTGTAAATTGGGACAACTATTAGAATTTACAGTGCATATTTAAGTAAATGGGTTCAAATATTAAGTGTAGCAAGGTTTATGTGAGAATACTTTTACTAAATTTTTTTACTAAAGAAGGAAAACAAAGTGTATAGTTTTAAACAACCAGGGACTACTTTATGTGTCCACAACAAAAATCCTACATGTTTTTCTGTACTATGCAAATGGGATGGCTGTTGGTTTTAACTGAGGTTTTCTCCTTATTGTTCTGTGTTTTTCCAGGTTGTCTTGTGCATTCAGTACCACACACAAGAACGAAGAGACCAAAATGGAACCAGTCTGTGAATAAACCTGTAACCAAAGATAACATGTTCAAATGCATAAATGTATTTTACTCATTGTAATGTATGCCTTATTTACGGTGGCTCCTAGAGACAAAGCACATACAAATGTGAAAGCACAAACAAAAAGGAAATGCACTGCAAATCACAAAACATCCTGGAATCACTTATACTTAATAAAACCACATGGTTTTAATAAAACCATATAATTAGTTGGTAATTGACACTAACTAGCTATCTACCTAGCCGGCCACCTAGCCTAATTAGCAAATTTAAACTAGATTTTCTGTAAATTAGTTAGTGGGGTAAGCTAGTGAAGCTACAGTGGACTAGCTAGTAGCGGTTGCCAACTAATTTACAGTATTCAAACTTTATTCACAATAATGTGTGTAACACAACTTACAATCAAAAGACAAATTGTGTTTTGTGATTTGCAGCGCATTTCCTTTTTGTTTGTGCTGTCATATTTGTGCGTGCTTTGTCTCTTGGGGCCACTGTACTTTTTGCCTTTGTGCAGTGAAGCTCTTTCTCTATCAGTACGTTTCTTTAGCTAAGAAGTCATGAAAAGCTCTGGCCTGTACCATAAAGTGGACTAAGAAGAATTAAGTTAAGAAGCATATCATTGTAACTTAGAGCCGTCTTGCACTAGTCGCTTTAAGGAGACTATCAGTCTTCTTGCTGTTGTGAATGAGTCATTGATACCAGCCTCTCAGCATACATCCTGATTGTCTGCAAACAAATGGATCCACCTTTTAGCTATCCTTCTCCTCAGTCTCTCATGTGTATATTGTTATTAGTCAGATAATTTTTAAATTAGCATATAATATTTTTACCTTTAAAATTACTGTCTGTCTGTGGGAGCCGCAGCATTAACCTCTATGTCATTGATCCCATAAACATATTATAAGCAATTGTTTAAGTAAAAACTAGGGCACTGGAACTCTGTAATTTTCAGATTAAAATTTGCTCTCAAAATAATACATCACTTATAATAACGCATAATCCACACCACTCAATGCTGTTTTCCTTACAGGTAAGTAAAAATGTAAAAAACATATTTTTGTTGATCTAAAAACACTTAATTATTATATGATATTGTCTTTATGTATATTCTATGGATTTGTAGTGCAAAGAATGTATGTAATGTAAGATTTCTGATGTAGTATCAATCTTATAAAATGAATCAAATTCTGTAAGTGGATAGAATTTTCCACGTGTCACCTTATATTTTTAATAAAGTAAAACCTAACTCACATTACTGTTCTGTGTGTACATATTTACAGTGGCTTCAGAAAATATTCAGACCTCTTCATTTTTTGCACAGTTTGATGTGTTGTAGATTACATTTTAAATGAATTTTTTTTTTACATTTTCATTCATTTATTCATTTTCCTAAATGGGGTGCTGGAGCCTATCCCAGCTGTCATCAGGTGAGAGGCGGGGTACACCCTGGACAGGTCACCAATCCATCGCAGGGCCAACACAGAGACAAACAACCATGCACACACACATCCACACCTATGGACAATTTAGAGTCTCCAGTTAACCTAACATGCATGTCTTTGGATGGTGGGAGGAAGCTGGAATACCCAGAGAGAACCCACACAGACACGGGGAGAACATGCAAACTCCACACAGAAAGGCACCCGGCCGACCTGGGGATGGAACCCGGGTCCTTCTAACTGGGAGGCGACCACTACACCACCGTTTTTAACATTTTGATTTTTTCGAACTTGTAAATGTATTCAAAATCAAAAACTGAAACTTATCATTTACAAATCTTTAGCCTCTGATGTGGTACAGTGCATCCTGTTTGCGATCAGATGAGTCTAGAACCAGATTGGAGTCAACCTGCAGTAAACTGAACTGACTGAGGCACACACTTGTATGTATAAGGACACACACTTCAAACTGTATGTCAGGATGAAACCTAACCATAAAGTCCAGGGAACTCACTGCAGACCTGTCTAATAAAACCTGTCTAATAAACCAGTTTGTAAAGTTTTGAGTGTTCTCAGGAGCAATATGGACTCAATAATTGAGAAATGGAAGAAAACTGGAACCACCAGAACTCTTTCTAAAGTCAGCTGTGCCACCAAACTAAGTAACAGGAACCAAGTGGTCACTCTGGCAGAGTTGGGAGAACCTGCCAGAGAGACAAACATCACAGCAACACTTCAGTCAGGCCTTTATGGTACTGTGGCTAGAGTGAAGCCATTGAAAGGTCTCTGAGAGCATGAAGAAAAAGATTTTCCGGTCTGATGCAGAGCATATTGGTAGCAGCATCCTGCTATAGGGAGTGGGAAAGTAGGGACATTGAGAGGTGAAGTAAGGTTGAATGAGGCAAATACAGAGAAGTCCTCAAAGAAAACCTGCACAAGAGTGCACGCAGCCTGAGACTGAGACGACAGTTCACCTTTCAAAATGACAATGACCTAAAGCAGCCATTGCCAAGACCAGGCTGGAGTGGCTTCGGGACAAGTCTCTGACTGTTCTTGAGCCGCAAAGAGCAGACTTTAAACCCCATAGAACATCCGTAGAGAGACCTGAAGGTGGCAGGTCACAGCTGATGGACCTTTAATATATGGGATAAACTACCCAAATTCCAGTGTGCAAAGATTTACCCAAGAAGATCCAGGAGGAAGTTGTAATTGAGCAGCTTCAACATAGTACTGAACTGAGGGAATGTTTTAATTAATTAGCAAAAAATTCTAAAATCATATTTTCACTTTGTCATTATAGGTTACTGACAGAAGATTACTACCTACAGCAACTGAAATTGTATCCATTTACAATTAAATTTAAAACAAAGAACAGTGTGCAAAAAGTGAATGCGTCTGAATACTTTCTGAAGCAACTGTGTGTGTGTCTCTCAAGAAATGGTTATACAGAACACACGCAGGCCCACATAATTAGATGTCATGCCAGGACTGGCTGTCAGACACATAAGTGTACGTGTTTACAAGAGTCAAAATAGGTTTCCCTAAATAGAAAAGTACAAACAGAAACGCTGAGTTCTGTTATGAAATACTCTCAGGAAAGCAGAATCAGACACAACATTGACATCTAGTGGTCATATGAAGTATCTGAGAACATTGTTGATGCAGTGGACGGAATGAATGAGTGACAGACATACTTACTCAGGTTATATTTGTGTACTATTAAAATTTGTTTGATGATCTGAATCATTTAAGTGTGACAAATATTTAAAAAATAAGGAAGGGGCAAATACTTTTTCACAGCACTGTATTTCAGACACTCCACATGCACCAGGAATAAGAGTGACAACTTCTTAAAAATTAAGTATTAATAATACTGCTATTACTGCTTCCAACATAACTAGACACCTTAACATGAGTGATAATCTAATTTTTCTAAGCATAAATACAATTACATTATAATAATAGAATTCACAATAAGAACCACAAGTACATGGTCATGGACTTAGGTCACGTTTATACATGGCCAAATCTACAATGATGTGATTTGGTGAAATATATTTTACATTCACAGAGTCCTGCTCTCTAGACAAGAAAACTATTAGGTAAAAGGAGGAAAGCTGCCCTCACTGATGCCATCTGCTGACCAACAAGGGGAATTTTGTTCATTAGAAACTACAAAATAACTAAAAATATATTTATATATTGCCTTTCTTTAACTTATCAAAATGGTTGTAGACCATTGATTTAATATTTCACAATGTTTTTATATATGGTCTTATGATATATTTTAATATTTTACATAATCTTTTATAAAATGTTAAAATCTTATTCTGAAAGACAAATAATCACTAAAGTACAAAATGTACATAAGTCCTTGAGTAAATGTACTGATGTTTGTGATGGAACTCAATGTAAAACTCAAAGTAAAATGGAGCAGTGTTTCTAGTATTCTTTTATTTCTTTTTTATTATTACAGTAGTTTTTTAGAAGTTCACAATGTGGCAGACGGAAAATTTATTGCAATTTTACACGTGTATAAATGACAACAAATGGTGCTGTTATAAACATACAGTATAAACAGGCTGTATGACAAATGTTCTATACTATATCCTATAGTATAAATAGTGTCATACCAACTGAAATGGGACTTCAAATATACAAATATGTTGCAAAGTGGAGGTGACATGTGTGGCCTGTGCTGTCCACTGAATATGGTCAAATGTGTCAGATCTGAATTTAAACTTTCCTACTGTATAATTAAAAAAAAAAAAAAACACTGTGGATGCCTGGTAAATCACTATGAATCTTTGTATTAATCTTTTCTTCTTCTCGGTATGTGCATGGTTAAGCTTTGTGAAAACCAAGTGTACTTAGTAGTCTAGTAGTCTGGACTGTTTCTAAAAAATGCCATAAAGAATCATGGTCTGATGTTTGTGAAGGCACCTCTACTCCCGTTCAGCAATGGCAACTAGGTGGACTTCTATCTCTGCTTCAGACAAAGTCCTAGAAGGATGATAGTATGGAAAAAAGTAGACATGAAGAGAGAGTGATGTTAGAAGAAAGCCAATGCAAATTTAAAAATAAAACTAGTGCATCAGTCATTTTAACTTTCTGCTCTATTCCAAAAAGATTCATGTTAAACATTGGAATGAGCTCAAAGTTACATCTAGGAGAACAAAGTAAAATCTAAACTACATGAAATACTGGACAAAGCAAAAATTCTAACTGTGTCATGTTACAGATAATAATCAAGATAGCTCCTTGTCATAACATCAGTCATGATCATATTTTAAATCTCTCTGAGGTTTTGACAGAGTAAGAGTGTGAGTCAAGATACCTGAACTTAGGTTTGTCTTTGGTGACCACGCCGATCTCAAGTTCACTGGACTTGAAGTCCAAGGACAGAACCGAGGACAGACAGGATATAGCCAACTGGGAATACAGTTAAATACACATATAATAAACACTTCTGTCACACCATTAAATATGATTTTTAGTAAAGGTGCACAAAAAACCTTTGCTCCAAGTACACACCTTTCCTATAACACACAGTTTTGCTCAAGTGTGGTAAATTCTCGGACATTATGTGGGTGATTCACACTTTTCATTCACAAGAAGCCATTGATGTCATATCTACTGCATGTGTCGCTGTGTCAGAATCACGTTGTTGACTAAAAAACTGATAAGGTGAAGATGTTAGAACAGCATTGAATAATTAGGCTATATTGGGTGCATGATTGTAAGAGGGCAAGCAGAAACTAGGAGATTATAGAAACCAGCTACATGTCAAGCTGGGATGGTAAAGTAATGAGCTCAACCTGACTATGACTAATAAAGATCAGAATTGAAAAACATCCTACAGAGAAGTCACAAACATCTGCCGAGACACCAACACTCAATAAAGACAAAAAGGCAAAACACATCAGAGACCAACACTGCTATTATCCACAAATGGAGTGTGTTTGAATTCTTTGTCTGTGCAAAGGTGTCTCAACACAACAAGGCCAGGTAGAAACAAACAAGCACATTCAACACTGAATGTGACTGTTTGGAATTAGGGTTAGAAGTAGAGATAAACGCAATGCGCTTAAGCCAGAAATGCACACATAATTCTAATCTTTTGGGACCATACATTAAACCTTCACAGTGCTGATGGGAAAAGTAAGTTAACACTTCATACTAGTTATCTCAACCAAGCTTGGTGGCTGTAAATCAGATATGATCATTACAGGAGGACTTTTGGGCCATTCTTATTTATAGACTTGCTTGAGCTCAGTCATATCCACTCAGGATGCCTGGTGTGAACAACTCTCTGAGCTCTTTGTTGGGTTGAGGTCTGGGCTCTGACCGGGTTACACCAGAACGTGGATTTCCTTTCACTCAAAGACAACTTTTTTTGTGAGGCAGCATATCTAAGTCAGGTGGCTGTGGCTCAGAAGGTAGGACGTGTTGTCCGCCAATGACAGGGTTGACAGACAAGTGCAACACAATGATTTGTGTGATGTAATTTAAAATAAATTGTTTGTTCATGATTTTAATTTTAATAATTGGACTCTTTTGAACATAAATGGAGGTAAGTCACATGATTCAAACACAAAAAAACAAGTAAAAAAAACAGGGGTCTCTCCCTGCTACAGAAATTACAATTTTTATCTCAGTACTTATGAAACACTAAAGAGAGTCAGGCAGTATGTACAAGATGAGAGAGTTCAGAGAGAGTGTTGTGTTCAAGGACACTAATACAGAGCTGTGGCCTCTATTTGAGGATCATCCTTATGATGCCACCCTACAACAAAACTACTCTTCATGGGATTGAAATTTATCAAGAGTTCATAATAATATTTTCATATTTACATATTGTAGCTCTATTCATTAGGTTTCACTCTACCTGTACTGTCCTGTCGTGGGTCAGTTCAGGCTTTTTCTTCAGTTTCTTCTCCAGGTAACTGTTGGCCTCCGTCTGCTTGGCGCCAACCGCTGTGGCTCTGAAGCCACAGTAGTAGCCTGCTGGGTCACATTTATATAGGACAGGACCCTGCTGTGGGTCAATAGCCACCATGATCATACCTGGGAGTAGAACAGAAGAGGAGGAAGAGGAAGGTTAAAAGAAGGTGAGAGGAAGATGTACTTTACATTATGTGAATATACTGTGTTATTAGTATACTGACATTTTCTAATGACTTTTTGTAAATTAAAACCATGAAGACAGATAAAACTTTTGAATAATACAAACTATATTGTCCTCAACACTCACTGCATAAGTTGTATTAAGATTAAAATGATGAAAGCATGAACAACAGTCAGAAATTAAGGACCCCACTCACAGCAGCCTAGAGGTCTCATTTCAGCGTTCTGAGTGTAGACCTGAGAGATATCAGCCAACCTACGACACAATACGTCTGCCGTAATGTCATAACCAAACTTATACTTCCATTCACCAGCTTCCACTCGTGCCCGATGAACCTGGGAACGACTGTCCGCTGCACAGGACAGAAAAGTGCACAATGAAAACACAGAACATGCAGCTTTTTAAGAGCATTTAATCTGGAATATTTTGCAATGGTAAGTGCAATGAGTTAAACAAGAATATTAACAAGAGACTTCAACTGAGACAGAGACTAAACTGTGTTCTACCCTTAAATCTAAAGAATTAAAAGTGACAAAGGGAAATCACTGTAAATATCACTTCAGGCATGTTTATCATCCTTAAATAGTGAAACAGAAAATGCCAGGCTGTCTGATGTGAGATACAACACATTCACTGTATCATGGACATTTTATTATATTACATTTGTGTGGACATTGGTCTGGTATGTGTTTGCCAAATACATACCATTGTGTCCAGTCATTGCACAGCCGATACGAGGGGTCAGTTTGAACATACTGGTAACAGTGGAAGAGTCCAGCAGCTTGTCCTGCATTTGAGAAAGGTCACAGTGTGACATCCATTTTGCAAAATTATGTAAATATTTCAGTGCACATTAAAAAAATACCAACACTGTCTTTATAACAACATCATAATCACAGACATCAATACACTAATGAGGGAGTTATGGTATAGGTACAACCAAACCTGCTATATGCAAAAAGACACATTAAGCAAATCAGATGTAAAACTCCTTTATATGCAAATTCCATCTATAATTAATAACGTAATGTCTTGCTTGGTCCCTGTTATTCACTGTGATGAATATTGCACACTGATGAAGTTATAAAACATCTGGGGATTGCTCCCTCTCTGCTGACATGTGACAATTTGAACTAAATAAAAACAAACATGTCTTTGATGTTGGTGCGCAAAGCCTCTTTTTGTGGTATTTACTGTAATGATAAAATGTTAAGGATCAAATCTGGGCTTGATTCTGATAATGAGACATTTCATGGACGAGGGAATGAGGTGGACCGTATAGACTTTAAACCTTTGCGCTAATGAGATCAATAACAATATAAAAATAGTACTACTCATAAATATCCTTTTGGTCAGCATACAGTCTTGAGGGCCATGCAAACACAAAAATTAACCATTAAGTAGGCTAAAAAATGACTAAATATTTCCTTCACAGCATGCTGTCTATGGTCCTTTTTTAATTATTAGCCTATTACTATTATTAGCCTGACTATCTGGGCATTTATTCTTTTAGCAAGTGTCCATGTTAAGCTACATTGGCAAACACATCATCATGCATCTACCACAATATCAAATTTCTTTCATGGGGAGGAATTATCAGGATATATCATGGACGATACAATATGGCCCAGCCTTACAGGGGATGACCAAAAAACAAACTTGATTATGCCCTCCTCCTGTATGTAATGAAAGCTTCCCAAAAGTCTCTAGCTTGGTAATACAGGTTTTGACAATATTACAGCAGTATCATGTTCATATATTAAACAGGGAGGTCAGCAAAAAGCTGGCGTTATGACTCCTGTGAGGCTTCAGGATTTTTCATCAACTCATCATCATCCTGAACGGGTGTGTGCATGTGTAATATCTTACAGGTACTTTCTTTTGTGTGACCACCACAACGCTGTCTGCACCACGGATCCCCACAGTTGTCAGCCCATTCTGGGAGATGGCTTTGAAGGCATACTCTGCACATATAACATACAAACACAATATATTATAACAGAAAGTTTTTAAATGTAACACACTCAAATGACACAATATCACAACTTTGAGGAGCTTTAACTGCATGGCTACACAGTCTAAAAGAAGCTATAGCTAGAACATAGCCTACCAACCAGTGTAACACTTTGTAACCAGTCAAAACATACCACAACTTACACACATTTATAATTTTGGAGTGCAACAGGTTAGGTTAGCTTAAAAAACAACTTCACTCTTAAAAAATAAAATGAGAAGTGTCACATTTAGATGCTAACTGAACTTTAACCAGACAAGATAACACATTTCAGCTGTATTATCATGTCTTGTGGCATTGTTTCAACACATACTGAACCACGTAGCATTAATAGTTAGTCTGTTGTGTAGTAGGTATGCTCGAGAACGAGCTAAAACCGGAGAAAACGTCTCTCTTACCGACTTGGTAGAGGCGGCCCTCCGGTGAAAAGATGGTGATGTGTCGGTCGAAACCTGCGTTTGAACCCCGGGACATTTTTTTTCCACCTCGTGACCTCAGATGAACTTAACAGCACTTACTCTGTCTTTATATCTATCGACGGTTATTATCTTTTAGACCCTCAGTTAAGAAACAGCATGCCTGAGCTGCTACTGAAGGCTAAAGGAGTTACTTCCCTGACTGTTTTTTTTACTTTCTCTTTCAGTTGTTGTTCAGCCAGAGAGCTGCGGCTCCATGACCTGCCTCGCTCTTTATCATTGGATGGCAGCAATGAGGAAGTCAAGTGACTTTGCCAGTTAGTCGCTTTCTCACCTGTGGACGAAAAGTATTATGACTCTGGATCCTGGAGGAGCAACTTGCCGTTTTCTTAAAGAAGTTTGCGTAAATATTAAGGGGGAGGGTTGAATGGACAGAAGAGGCTCCGTATCACACATCCCTCTCTTTGTCTGTGTCTGCTGTCATTTGGCTGCTGGTGGCCCCCCCCAAGAGACAATCATCAAATGTCCGGCCGCAGGGTTGGCTTCTGTGTCAGCAATAAAAAGCGCAGAAGAATGAAACTGGACGCGTTTGCAGAGTTCTGTGCGTAAGTTGATGCCGACTTTATACATTTAAATTCATAAAGAGCTCATTAATATTGTAGTGTTCTGTTAACTATAAGTAAATGGGCCCTTTGGGGTTCTTAAAGTGGGATACCTTAATAGATATTCAAAGGGAGGCTATGGCAAATTGGAAAATCTAATGATTTCATGTTATTTTAACGCAATACAGATATAATCACTTAAGGAATTTGTTAGAATGACTATAATATGAAGAGGTACTCCCTCACAGTAACAGCCTTTACTGTACACGGTTGGGCAATTTTTTATCAGTGGCAGTGAAGATTTAGTGTTAGATGAGAAGCCTTTACTGTTTGATATCAGATGACACCAGAGTGATCACATTAAAATAAAGATTTCAGGGTTTTTTTTCCCTGCAGGGGCCATGGAGTGGAAGTGGTGGAGGTAAGTGTTTTTCCTCACATACACTTGGAATCAGTGGGCCTCAGTGTCTCATGTGCATGTGTTTGCTTGTTTTCGAGATTATGACTGAATGTCTGCTTTCATGCTCGTCACAACACCCACACAAACAACAGGATCTGTTTTCGTTCTAAATAATAAAAAAAAGGTTGTTAAAGAAGTTAAAGTATGGCAGTATTGGGGATCACTGCATAGGCACACACACATGTCATGTACAGATGTCCATGTCACAGCCACCTGCAGCCACCTCCTGCAATCTGCTTGTAGCCAGCAATACCCAAACAATGGCTGGCTGATTGTAACGTGTATCGCATGTGGATATCTGTACAGAATCATGTGAGAGACTTTTATACTACCAAATGAGATCACTGCAGAGAAGATAAGCAGCCTCTATTGTGCATTTACCATTGTCTGACTCAGCAGGGTGCTGAAGATCACAGAAATGCTGCAGCAATGCTAAATTTAGAACATTTATTTTAACTTAAGTTACTGCAATATAAAATATAAATTAAAGATCAAGATAAAGACCAATTTGAAAAGTGTTAAAATACTATATTGTAAAAGATTACCTACATAGGGTATAAAATGCAGTGTTTTTCTTCTGTCAGATTGACCTCACTCAGCCGCTGGATCCCCAGGGACCATTCGATGTCATTGTTCACAAGCTGTCTGATGTCATTGTGGATGCTGAGCATGACAGCCAATCACAGCAGTTTCTTGCCAAGTTCCAGGTAATGCTCCTTTAATAACACATGCAAGCAAGGACTGAGGAAGAGTTAAAACTGGATGACTGAGTAGACAGTTTCTGTAAAGATTTTTTGTATGGTTGAACTGGAAACTGTTTGACTCAGCAATTCAGCACTTCAGATAGTCATGCTGACAGTGACAAGTGAAAGTAAAAGTCTCCCTCTGTCTGTTCCACTACAGAGCTATGTGTCAGCTCACCCAAGTACAGTTCTTCTGGACCCACTGCCGGCCATGATCCAGCTACTAGATCGCTTTGCCTCCTATCGGATAATGAGCAAGCTGCATAATTCACTGCGAGGTGAAATGTAGTTTTATAGTCTAAAAACTGTGGTTTACTTCTCGATTAGAGATTTTAACACCTGTCTCATCAATTTAAACATGTTCAACAGACTGGCATATCTGCAGTCCTCCCTACCTAGAAGTCAACACGCTCAGTGACCTGTCATCCGTTCAACAGGCGGTGATGGAGCAGGGCCTGAGCTTCCCTCTCAGTCAGTTCACTCTCTGCCTCTCTGTAGCCATTCACTCTTTTGTTCATATAGTTTCGAATTTATAAATTCTGAACTTCTGAGGTTTTCTTAAATAGATAACAGTGTGCATTATAAGCAGATTAGTCCACTTTATTTTAAAAACTGTAAAGATTGTATCAGACAGATTGGGACTGGTGTTGTGAGGGAGCGGTGTGTTAATCTACTACCACGCCACAAATATCTCCTCTTTTTCCCCATTGACCCCAGTTTGTAAAACCAGAGTGGCACATGGCTCACTTTCCCATGAGGTAAATGCTTAGCTTTGTCCTTGTCTCATTTCAAAACATATCATCATATTATCATTTAACTTGTACATTTGCTTTTCTCATTCGGTGTTGTTTATTTGCTGTGGGTTCTCTTAATCTCTGTGCACTGCAGATGTGTCTAATCTTCAGTGAAGACAGTTTGGCTGATATTCGCCCTCCGTGTGTGCTTCAGAGCTTCGTAAACCACGGAGCTGTTCTGCATAAGGTGTTTGTGGTAGGAGACAACCACTTCTGTGTGGAGAGGCCCTCACTCAAGAACTTCCCTTCTGGTCCTTGTGGTCAGTCTGCACCCCACCAGCAGATACATTACCCACCAAAAAGTGTTGGAATGGCAAGGCCCATTCATTGCACATTGAAACGTTTGGGTTTAAGCTTAAATATAAAGCTATGTTGTTTAATATATTTAGATGAAAATACCATCAACCTGAAATTATGAACTTTTGTCTCGTCTTTTGATCTTAAACCCAAATGTCTTCAGTGTACAGCAAACATGTTTCCATTCCAGTACTTTGAAAGGGGTGTATTTCCATAACTTTCCTTCTCTTTCTTTATCTACGTTGCCATTTAGTCTTGTGCATTGTGCTTTAATTATTTTTCCTTTTTCAATCACATTTTTTCTTTTACTTTCTTGTCCTGTCATCTCGTGCGCTATCCTATGTCATGCCTCTGTGTTTTTCTTGGTTACAAAACTTTGCTTGCTGTATGCACTGTAGTTGTGTCTTTTCCTCACCTTCCAGACAGGAAGACAATCTTCTTTAACAGTCATCAGGTGTCCAAGCCAGAGTCGAGCTCCGACCTTACAGCTGTGAGTATTATGTATTATGTATGTAGGATATAAATGGCATTAAAACCACACCACATAACTATTGTATATATCCTGTGCTAAAAGTATATATATAAATATATATATAAAGTAAAGATTGGACCAATAAAGCATTTAGATACAGAGCTACTTACTTTGACTAAAAATGCTTTTTCTCCTTTTGTAAGTTGGATGAGCAAATGCCGTGCCTGCCTCCGCCCAGCCACGAGGGCCTCGCTGCCCTTGTCAAAGAGCTCCGTGTTCAGCTTGACATGGCCCTGTTTGGCGTGGACGTCATCATCAACATACACACACACACTCTCACTATAATTGACATCAATATCTTCCCAGGTAATGCACACAGTGACCTACAGACACACGCATATACAAAGTGATATACTGACATATACACTCTTTACTCCATCAGGCTATGAGGGAGTGCCCCAGTTTTTCTCCTCTCTGCTCAGGCACATTGAGTCAGTGTTGGACAAACAGACCTCTGCTTGCCTCCAGGCTACTGACTGTCCTGAGTCCACACAGACCACAGGTGGTCCATCTGCTGCTACAACTGGCCTTTAAATTGCCTCGGGGAGAGATTATGGATTGTGCAGTGTTTCGTCAGCTTACTAGGACAAACAAGTCATTTTTAACTTTTTTCTGTTTTGTTGGGACCAGACTCATCTGTTTGTGGAAGCACAAGAAGGAATAAGTTATTTATTAGTAATTTGTTACATGAGTTGATCTTAAAATCACACTAATCATATTGTGGTGTATATATAATGTGATGTAATTCTGCTCTGTTTACAAGTTGACAAACCAAACAGAAGACACATAATAATTCAATACACTTTCCGTTTATTGACTGACAGGTAGCATAGAAGAAAATACAGCAGGCACATACGACAGCACTCTGATTGGCCAGTAATATTACAAATGGTGTTTTTGTTATAATTTTTTTTTTTTTTTTACTGTTGTTTGAAATGTCCTCTATTCCCAATATGTCACCCCCTCCCCCTGCACCTTTCTTGCTGGTTTTGTTAGATACATTGCATTTTGTGGAAACATTTTGCACATCTATAGAAAAAAAAACTACAGTACATTCATTTTTCATTTAAGTGAACAAACATTTCCTCTTTGGAATCGACAGTAATGAGCTCATTAGTGTTGACTGATTAATTTGTGTTATTACTCTGTGTTTACACAAGTTCACCAGATACTTTGCAAGTGTTCAAATACATAAATGTATACCTTGGCTGTGTAGAAAAAGGAGAGATTATATTTGCTATATGAGTACTATATGATGCACTTTGATTACATATTAAAATACATGAAATTATCCAATATTTGGGTAATTATTGCATCCACATGTGCTGTAGTCTATATTTCGTTATTGCAGTAAGTGGCCCTCCAGTGGTAACCCTGTTAATCCTGCACCATGTGCATTTCTACCCAGTGTCCTCTTGGGGGCGCTGTTGTATCATATATCCTATGACCTTGGCTTACAGACCATGATATGCAATATTACATAAATGACATGACAGCCATGTGATGTAACACTACTCAGTAATAATCAATGTGTTTGTCAGTGCTGTTACCAAAAGACAACAGAATGGCTTTAGTGTCTCCCTCTTCCTTCGACTTCTCCTTGGTTTGTTAAGATAAGAGTGCAAAGCTGGCTGAGAACTTGAAGTGACACTTTTAGACCTTGTAAGCTTTAAGTACAGCATGTCCTGTGGCCACACACTAACCACGCTTGAGACAAACGTAACATTTGACATACGCGACAGTGTGCAGAATTACAGGAAACTTCGTCTGTGTTTTGTGTGTGTCACCCCAGTTCGTCACAAACAGTCTGATTTTAACAGTGCATGAGCCAAATGAAACACAATCCTTGTTTTTACTTTATCATCAAAGAAATGAAAAGGAAATAATGTCTTAGTCCTGTGTAGAAATATCAGTAATATCATTAACAGTCAGAACAGCGTACACCTAAGTTATCAATTATTGCACAAAATATATAGGCCTACTAAAATACACATATCACATTTTATTAGGGAATCTGTTTTTCCCATAAAGAACACGCAATCAAGGAGGATACCAGCAGAGGAAAGAAGCACTGATTGCCAGTATTTATGACTTACATTTCAGAGATGATGGTGTTTGTGTGGTTAGGAATCTGCAGTCAAAATTAACACTTCAATCGAAGTGTTGAATGCTTCGCATCCATGGTGATTTACAATTGAAGTGAACGACCTGTCTACCTTACAAACAGCATTTACAGGTACTGACACAGGGACGCCAGTGATGACAACAACAAGTTTTCAGATTCTCTAAAAAAACTGCATCTCTTTTTCCTTAATATTTCCATTTAAATGAGCATCAAGGAAATGGTGAGAGCCTTTTCCAGGCTATCTAAAAGCTGAAATGAAACAACAGTATGTACAGTTTCTACTACTATCCATTTACAGATTCACATCTGATGACATTTATCTGAGTGCTGTGGGGATTTGAAGGCTGTTAAGTGGAAAATGTGTGAGCTGAATGTGTGATTGTGAATGCAACAAAGGGGTTTGACAGTCTTATGTGTGTGTGTGTGTACGTGTGTGTGTCTGTCTTATCCTCTGCGAAGCTCCCTCAGCTCTGCAGCGACTTTGCGCAACTCTGCTTCAATCTCTAGCAGCTCCTGTAGACATATGAAGCACATACAGAGCACATGGTAATGGTTTACAATGTAAATATTTTCACTCTAATTTGTGCTATAATGTAAACTTTACATTATAGCACAAATTAGAGTGAAGATATTTTGTACAGTGCATAAACCTAATAGTCTGTAAACTACTGGTGAAGACTTGGTAAAGATGAAACAGAAATATGTTATATTTATTTAACTATCTGGTACATATTAAATATATACTGAAAGGGGAAAAACAGTTATAGAGAATTCTCAGTGGACTTCATTGTCAGGGAGGGCCTCCAAGTCCTGTAATATAATGCTGCATCCTGAATATTAAGATGTTGACTTTGTTGTTGTTGGTGAAAATCAAGATACAGCAGTTAAGGCCAACACACACTGGAAGCGTCTGACGCGCGTCAAACCATTCGCTCACATTGTTTTCACTGAGAGAACACACACCGGACGCGAATTGACGCGCGTCACCTTTCTGGGATTAGAAAATGTTCTGTTCACCCGGTGTTGACGCGCATCAAACCAGCATTTGCTTTCTGGACTGAAACGCCCCGGCCACCGTACTTCCACTACTTCTCTCATTAATGAAATCTGTTAGTGTACTTTTGCAGCGGTTATTGTGCAAATGTAAATATGCAGGCATCCCTCACGCAGTACATGAGGACAGCGAACAATATAATTTACTGTTCTGACCGATCCTGACTAATCATGAATAAT
>JAUMHL010000005.1:9771276-9796395 GCA_032362345.1 Sandelia bainsii
CCCTGCTTAGGCTGCTGCCCCCGCGACCCGACCCCGGATAAGCGGTTGTTAATGGATGGATGGATGGATGGATGATTTCAATAATGCAAATACATTGTAATTTATTATTTATCTAGATAACCAGATATACCTAATGATGACGTTTTGTTCAAACTATACTGCGTTATACAAAGAGATGTTACTGTTATTTAGTTGAGCTTCACTGATATAACTGAAGGGGGCAAAATCATAGAAACTGTATAAAGCAATACATATAATGCAATACAATTTAACAGAAGCTCAAACTACATCCTACGTGATCATACAATTGAATCAACACCTCAATAACATCATCCCCTTCATAAAGGATTTTTTTTACAGGACTATTGTGCTGAATCAAATTATTTGTATTTATTTTGTTAATATAATAAATGAAATCAATATTTAGGTTTATTTCCAGTTAAGTCAGTACAATTTTGAAACAGCCTGCTGCTACAAATGTATGAAACACAATATATGTTGTAACTGACTGACACTGAACTCCTTCAACCACTGTCGCCCTCCTCCTTTGCGCCCGTGTCCCCTTCTCGCCTCCTCGTCTGATTTTTTTTAGAGACACGCCCCTGACAAGTAGTGTTTTTGCAACTGCTACACACACACACACTTACAATTTTCCTGACATCGTCCTCTTGCAGGTCGCCCTTCCTGCTCTCCACGTTAGCGATGACTTTGTCGGTCTCCTCACACACTGCTCTCATATCCAGCTCGGGCTTGTCGCTGTAGCATGCACGAACATGCTCATACAAACTGCTCCGGACTCCGTGAGAGAAACGGTGCGGGATGAACACACTGGTTCTCTGTCTCCTTGGACACTGTCCAACCACCGGCTTTAACACTGTCAGTATTGCACCTCTAACTCTGGCGACCATGCTGACAGGAGTCGCCATGTTTGTCCATTGGACGCTGACGCATTCAGGGCGTAAAGGAATAATCCACCTTGTATGTGTAGGCTCCTGGGCAGCCTTTCACAAGATGTGCATTTGAGTTCATGTTTGACTGTTGTCACTTAAATGAAAGCATGATATATGTTTTCCAAATGTGGCAAACACGTATGGAAAATCTGTGTAAAAAAAAAAAGATAGAAAACATAGTGGCAGATGTCAAGTGCTCAGTAGGGGTTCAGTATGCAAACTTACACAGCACAAAATTATACAGTGTAAAGTGTTATACCACACCAGGTAAATGTCAAAAAGATTCTTGGACTACTTTAAAGGAAGTGGGTAATGAGTTTTTCTCTTCTTTTTGTGGAAGCAAGTCTAAAACGGTTGCAGAAACCATCACCAGAATCTTCTCCCCAGCTGTGTCTTATTAGGAGAGAAGTCTCTCCTACTACCAGGTAGACCCAAACACACATTTGGACTTGTCAGGCTTTATTGGGGCTTTACGAATTGTTCTTCAACATTGCAGGAGTCATTATCATTATTTTGATACATAATTTATTTCACAAACTCAGACTGATGCCCATTTTCTTGGTTGAGAACTTGTACTGTTGTATTTAAAGTAAAAGTAGTTAAACTTAAGTTTTAAGTATTGTGTACTGGCCATGAAACCAGTGAGCAGTGTTCGTACCCGCCTTGAATGCAACACGAATGCGGATATTAGTACAAAGAGTTTGGAATAAATTAAATCATTACAAGTGGGTCTTTCAAATATTTGTTTTTATATGTGGCAGTTATTCCATACATTTTTCGTTAAAACATGTGAAAGAATGAGGGGAAAATAATTTATTTTGGGGGAAAAACAATCCCGACAATCGTCACCAGGCAAAGGTCATCCAATCAGATGAGCGGAAGTTTAGCGTTGCGGTAATCCGGTTCAGACATGACAAGTGCGGCCGACTGAAGCTGAACTCAGTCCTAAATTTCTGCTCCTGAGGCTCCAGAAACTACACTCTGCACTGTATCACCACCGAGCTGGACCTGGCTGTTTAATGCCATGGTGGACCGCTGTGTTTTACGACGAGAGGCTTTTGCACAGGAGGAGAATTGTTCCTTTGTCAGCTAGTTGTGGTTCGCCAGTGAGTGGTGATGTTGTGTAGGGGGCTGGATGAGCAGCGAGTAGCCTGACGCGTCTTCACCGCAGGCCGGGTCGGGTCTTTCAGCAGAGCCCAGAGGTCCAAGACAACCACATGGAAGCCAGAACAGCCCCTGGAAGCTTCTGGTAATAACCGGATACTTGGATACAGTTAGCCTGCTGCAGACTGCCTCACTAATTCCTGCTAAAAGTGAGACCAAAACAGCTTTCACGGTGGAAACGAGAAGAAGAGCAAAGGTAATGCAAGCTAAAAACGGATGCTACAGCAACAGTTATTATAGCCAGTCGCATACGGAGGTATTCTTATTATACTTCTGGTAAAATAAAATACAAATGCAAAGATGCTCTCAACAGTGGGGTGGCATAATTAAGCAATTCGCAATATTACATTAAAATGACACTGTACAATACTCATGCTGTATTAAGCTTTGTTTAGAAACGCAACAGTATTTCACAGAGAGATGTGTTGTCTGGGTCAAATCTGTTTTAGCCCTCCATCTATAACACACCTATCGGTTTGCTGACAATAGGCCTTGACTGTATAAAGTTAAATTAAATCTTTATAGTGTTTGCTCACTTGATGTGTGTGTGTATATATTGTACCTCAGATGAATGCTGTGCGTGGGGGCACAGTCACCTGGCGTCCCCAGCCGTGGCAGGACGGGGACGGAGGAGGAGGGGAGCCTCTGTCAGACAGCGACTCAGAGGAAGAGGACTTCCCCGATGACAGCACCACCCCACTGGGAGACTACATCACACACGGTGAGACAGAAAACAGATAAGTTAAAAAGGCTGTTGCTTTTCTCTCTGTTTCCCTCCTCTCTTTTGCTCATCTGCCCTGTTCTCACCTTTGACTCTATTTCTGTTTTATCTTTAGGACTGAAGCAGCTCCTGGATGCTCAGCAGCTGTGTGATGTTACTCTGCTTGTTGAGGGAAAGAAGTTCATGTGTCACAGGTACCGTACACACAAAGAAGAGTGTTTTAACCAGGACTCACTTATGCTATAGATCTTATTTGATATCCAATCCAATTATTTGAATTCACTCAAATTGAAATGCTTGTAAATTAAAAAAGCAAATGAATCATTACTATTATCACCCAATATCTTGTCTTTTTATTCAGGGCATAACACGAATGATCACTGCATTCTTTTTCTGCTAATTTAATTACTGATTAATTGATGAATCATTTCAGCACCAATTATAAAACTGAGTTCAAAATTTCTATTGCAGGGAGAATAACAGTCTTTCAAAGAGAAGAATGGAAGAAGGAGCGCAAAAACGGATTAAATGCTAATTTCTAATAAAGCTGCTATGATACAGGCCAGTTTTGTACTTGATGAAAACCTTTTTCGGCTTTTGTTTGATATAAGAGTCCCTGCTGGTTTGCAGCAAGCTGCTTCTTTCTAATTACTCAGACAAACAGTAATTTGTGTAGAACCTTGTTCTGCATGTTTAATGAATTTCATAGAAGCAGCTATTTTTTATTGTTTCTCCCTTTCTTTTTCGGACCTCTTCTCCCCTCAGAGTCCTCTTAGCGGCTGTGAGCCCTTACTTCCGGGCCATGTTCACCAGCCCTCTGGTAGAGTCTCGCCTCACTGAAATTCGCCTGGAGGAGGTGACTCCATCGGTCATGGAGACAGTCATCCAGTTTGTGTACACTGGTGAGGCAGGGCTGTCTCTGGACACAGCCGAGGATCTGTTTGTGGCTGCCAACCGGCTTCAGGTCATGCCACTTCAAGACCTGTGCTCCAGGTAAATCTGTTGAGATCAAGTTTATATTAGGCTTTAAAATGAATCTGTTCTATTTTTACTTTGACACTGTTAAGTCAGTCTTAATTTTGTCTTCACTCCACCCCCCCACCCCTGTCTTTCTTGCCTTATTTTTTCCTCCACTTTCATATTTCCAGGTTTCTATTTGAGCACCTCTCTGTGGATAACTGCCTGGGCATGTACTCTCTGGCTCGCTCTCACCATGACCAGCTGTTGCTGCGGGCCTCTCTGCGACTAGTAGCCCAGCACTTCCCCCGGGTGGCCCGACAGAAAGACTTTCTCCTGCTTGACCATGGTACCCTAGGCAGCCTCCTGAGCTCAGACCGTCTGGGGGTGGACTCGGAAGCGGAGGTCTATGATGCAGCTCGCCGCTGGGCAGAGCACCAACCTCTAGATCGCTACGCCCACATGCCTGCACTACTTCACCATCTGCGGCCAGGGTTGCTGTCCCAAGAAGAGAGCCGAAGACTGAGCCAGGAACTGGGGCCAGCTGCAGCTGGTGAAGGCCTTGGGGGGCCTCTTAGACCACGGGAGGGCATGTTTGACAAAAAGATTGTCTGTGTGGATCTGACACCTCGAGAAGATGAGAATTTAGCTGTAAGAGACAACACAGTGGACTGCTTTGATCCGCGGACAGGGAAGTGGAAGAAGTTAGCAGCAGTGGGTTCACTTGTCAGTCCTGGCTGCACAGCTGTGGGTGACAGGCTGTTTGTAGCTGGAGGGATCCTGCGGACAGGGTCTGTGTCTGCAGCTGTGCATGAATATGATGCAGTGTTGGACCGCTGGATAGAGCGACCTTCAATGGTCCAGCCCAGGGCTATGCTAGGTCTGCTGGGCTGTGGAGAGTCACTGTATGCCTTAGGTGGCTGTAACCGCTCAGCCCTGTTGGACTCCAGTGAGACCTTGGAGCTCACTACACTACAGTGGACTCCGGGACCTCGGCTACCACTCCCTCTGCGCGCCTTTGCCTGTGCAGCGCTACGTGGACGACTTTACCTTCTAGGTGGAACCACACTTGAACAGAACCGAGCTGTGGTCCACTCGGGGGTGCTTATTTATCACACCCTGACAGACTGCTGGACACGTGTGGCACTGGACTCTGGCGCCACCTGCCTTGCTGGAGGAGTAGCAGTGCGAGGAGGAGTCTGTGCAATTGGGGGATACATGAGGGATACCACCAAGTTCCTGGATGGAAACTACACCAATCTGGAGACTTTGGACGCCACTGGACGTGTGCTGTTTTTCAGAGAAGGCAAAGGGTCTGGGTTAGAGAGGGAGGTGACTGGGGGAGGGGTGATGGTCACTGCAGAGCAGCGGGGGGGTGCAGGCGGTGGAAGTGACAGAGCCCCAAGCCCTGTGGTTTTTCCTGGGCTACCGCGGCGGATTGCAGCTGGGGGTGTGGCCAGGTGGAAAAGGAGGATTTATGTGTTGGGTGGGGAAAACGGTTCACGGTTCTATGACAGTGTTTACTGCTGGAAGCCGGGCTGGCGCAGCTGGGTCCAGAGACGTGAAAAACTCCCTGGGGATACTGGGGGGGTGAGCCAGTTTGGGTGTACCACTCTTAAATTCCCTAAGAAACACATTCTGTCCAGACTGAGACTAGCCAAAGAAAACTGCAAGTAGGCCACCGACTAGTTTGACAGGGACCAGTGTGACCGAAGCCAAGGCAGCCATTCATGTGACACAGATGTACTTCAGGCTGAGTTTGAATTAACTCGTCACTGATCATATGAAATGTTGGTGTTGACATCAAGCCACAAAGAAGAGAGCATTTTATGCAATTTGGGTGCAGCCACAGAGCAGGCCTATAACAGAGGTGGATGCAGACAGATCTTGTGAAATCTATTATGGATTGTCAAATGTACAGGCAGAGAACAAGTAGACTGAATAAAAAAAGAGAAAACATTCACCCGAATGTAACCTAATTCACTAGTTGTCAGAACTGTAAATTGATTTCAGAGAAGAAAGGGCCTTTTATTTGTCTTCTCAAGTGTAAAGTCAGCTTTTGGCTGGTGTAATATGTTCAAGGCTGTTTTGGGAGGTATTTAAATGCTGTCAAGTTTATATCAGCTCTAGTTTTAGACACAGAGATACTTGTCCATTTTTGACAATGCTATGTTCCACTGATTTGCGTAAACTTGAAGCCAAACAACGCTCTATTAGAGGCTGAAACAAAGACATTTGCTGTATGGCATAAATAGTTTCCAGTCTTCCTGTTTGCAGCACACCTGAGTTGCATTCAGGAAACAGTGCTACCTTGAATACCCTGTTGCAACCTGTTGATGCTGGTGGCTTCTGTAAATGGTCTAAATTCTAGTTTCCTAGTCATTTTCAGAAAACAGGTTTTACGCTGCACCATTCTGCTCAAACATTTACACCCATTTTCACGTCAACACTGTCTGAAGTCTTACACTAATCTTTTTTTAACAGTTGAGAACCTCAGAGTTTTAGGTTTAACTCGAAATTCTCATTATTATGTAGAATATGCCAGCCCACCTGCACAGGCCTGAGAATATTTTTTTACTTAGTAGAAACCGAAGTGAACTTCTGTTCATGTTTTGAATGTTCTTATAGGCCCTAACGAGTCAAAGAAGTGGAACATAGCGTTGGGAAAGGAAGGATGGACTGATATCAGACATGAGCCAGAACGCCTTCTTCCAAAGTCAGTATATGGCACAATGTCTTTTAGGGATGGAAAAATCAGTGTCACTGTGATTTGGTAGATCATCATGGCACTGTATTGCAGAGTGACGAAAAACAGGAATGGTCATCTCCTGCTAGAGAAGGAAATCATTCTGTGGAAAATTTGACACACAATTGCATCATATTGTTAGTTCTGACAACAAAATCATGTATCTTTTATTCACAGTCTCTTAGACCCCAGTGTATAATTACAGAGATAGCTGGTGAATATGAAAAGGTGGCATGCAGCCAAGATGTCAAGATGACTTATTTTTATGTCTGGATTATCACTGTGTTCACCTTTTGTAAACATACATGCCAGGTGAACACTAATTTGATTCAGTAGGCATGTCAAAATTACTTTTTTTTCCCAGTTGCTCCAGCCATTTGACTTGAATGTGCTTGTCATGGAGGTTATGGATCTGAACACATCAGTAGTGCATATTATTTATTGAAATGTGTTTTTTAAGTTTTTAGAAATATTTGCTATGACTGCAGTGTAGGAAGCCTAACCGTTGTGTAGGAAGGCACTATATACTATAGACATGTGAAACAAGGGTATATGTGACAAAGGGCTTAAATCTTAATTCTGGAAAGATAATTTTATGAAAGGTCTGAGCGTAGTTGTACACCGCTATGTTTTCTTTACTCCTTTCTCTTTAATTTATTCAGATTGTCCAGATACCTTTTGAAGGAGATATGTGCATATGGAAAACATCACCAGCTGTGTCTGAAATCTGCCTATGACATTAAAAGGAATGGGTTCCAATTTCTAAAATGCAGCAGAGAACTATTATTATTAATTCACTAAGAAGGTTTTCATTACTGTAGACCTGATATTCTTTTTCAGACATACCTTTATATTAGTTAACATTGATACAGTTTAAATGCTATATGGATACTGTTGTGTTGTCACCCTTTTCTCAACATTAGCCCCTGAGATAAGAGAAGACTACAGAATTTTAGACCTGCAAAGTTTAAGCTAAATCAGTAGTCTGAAAAAAGATACTTTGGTGAGAGGGGGAAAAAAGTTGTTTTTTTAACATAACGTAAACATGAAACATAATTAGGTACATCTCTGGGAGGATTGAAGCCAAATTCACCTATTTTCCAAGGAAAAAAAAGACTGTGGCCGGATTTATCTTATAACTGCTTTTCAACTAGGTTATTCTGAATCAGCCAACTAATAGAATCAGAACTATTTCATCATTTTCAGTCATACACTCCTCCCACTTTACAAAATGTTAGTAAATCTGCTTTGAGAACAGAACGGTGGAATTTCCCCATTTTTCCAGCCAACAACAGATGTTTAACACCCCAATAAGTTATTTCTAGTGAGGCTAGAAATGCTCCAATGACACAGCTACTGTATAACTTTATAATAACAGTTTTCTCTGTATATTAAGTCTTTAAGTATTTTACACAATAAAATACGTACTTGAATTTATTCCACCACATGTAATTAGTACATAAAGCCAAACAATATTGCAGGATCTCTTGCAGGGTTACACTGAAGGGCTCACAATGTGCTCTCATTGTGGCAGAACAGTGATTTAACACAACATAAAGTGCGGCTGTTGGAGTTTTACTGTGGTGCTGTATCTAGGTGAGATGTTTGGGTTTATGACATTCGAACCTCTATGAATTAATACCTGAGAAATATAGTGTGATAAGTTGCAAAAAAAATCTTGCGTCATGTTTTTCCACTAACACACAAGAAGATTTTTTTTTTTTTGTATTGAGTTGTGAGCTTCCCTTTGTGTTTGTTGAAAATTTCATGCGACACTGTTTTTTCGCCCCCACATACCTTGCTCTGAATATTCACCCAGAAATGTCAAATCAATTGAAATTCTTTTTCTGTGTGCTTACAGCTTGTGTGATGTGAAAAGTGATTGTGTGCGCATGCATGTTTTCTATGCTGAGTTGTAAATCTGTTTAACACAAGCTCTTTGCACACATCCACACCCACGTACTGTGTCCATTGAGAGAAGTTAAGCTGCCCTCATTTGTACAATCTAATGAAGTTTGTGAACTGAAAGGCAAATGGATGTTTTGATGAAAGCAGTGATATCAAATGATTAAAGGACTATTTGCTTAAAAGTTTTTACTTGTGACTTTATTACAACTCTACATACACTTGCTGATCAATGACCAGATAGATTTTAAGTAACTCAAGAATATTCTCACTATCAGAATACTTAATAATTATTTCAGCATTAGTGGTTAACATTTCCTTCTCTGTGGGCAGAGATAGCTGCATGGGCAGAAAAGAGCACATGACTCAACTCCTGTTTTTCACAGTTTGGTGTTAATAATTACTGTAATTAATAAAATGCTGAATCTGCCTAAGTCACTACTGGTCAAAGTTCTTTTGAACTGACCACCACAATCTTCCTGCCCATACATCGGTATAGACATACACTAATTCATTTGCTGAGTGCATTTAGCCTTACTGATATCCTAGTTTAGGGTTTTTTGCATATGAGGGTGATTTTTTTAGGCACAAAATATTAGAAGCAGGTACAACTAGAGCAATGGAGAATTCTTCAGACAAAGTGACCATCAATAACCCAGCAGACATCATTGTTATCACTGCCTATTTCATCATGGTCATCAGTGTTGGCATTTGGGTGAGTGTATCCAAGTTGGTCTATGTGCATGACTTATTTGTATGCCATGTGTATGTAATGCTACAAAATTTGTCCCGTCTGTGTTTTAGTCAATGTTCCGGATCAATCGTGGGACGGTTGGAGGATATTTCCTGGCAGGGCGGACAATGACCTGGTGGCCAGTGAGTGCAATGTAGCTTTTTACTATCTGCAAATGTGTTGTCCAATGTATAAGAAAAAAATAAGATGCTGTGGTACAGGAATGATAAATTTGATTTAATTTAGAAATGGTGTCACCTTTTAATAGTTTGCCCACTAGAGGGGGCAGATGCATTTCTAGGTCAACAGTAAAATGTCCTGCTCAGGACAGGACTGGTGGTTTGATTCCTAGTTTGCCATCATCTATTTGCAGCTGTCCAACAACAATGGGGACTAATAAAGTAGTTAAAAATATAGACCTGCTTAAATCGTAATAAGCAGTGAACTCGTGACTGCTTCAAGAGCTTGATTTTTCTTGTCAAAGTTTTGCCTCTTTAGTCCTGTTGGACTTGTTGTTACTGCACTTGTGACAGTGTGTTGTGTGTTTTTTTCACAGGTTGGTGCATCTCTGTTTGCCAGCAACATTGGTAGTGGCCACTTTGTGGGCTTGGCAGGCACTGGAGCGGCTAGTGGCATTGCTGTGGGGGGGTTTGAGTGGAATGTAAGCCACACTGCATATTATCACCTGGTTTAATGCTGCAGCTGTGTTGATTATACACAGATAACATGAACCACCAGTATGGATAGTGACTTGCTACATGCAGTACATGACAACAAACTTTGGAACTATTTATAGCTCTTTGTGCTGATTGTCATTCATAGTGGACTGTATAACATGTCATGTGTTATTGTTTTTTTTTTATCTAATAATGTCAAAGGCTCTGTTTATTGTGCTGCTGCTGGGCTGGCTGTTTGTACCTGTATATCTTACAGCGGGGGTGAGTATTTCTGGTCGTTTAATAATTGAGGTCCATTGTAAGCATCAAGAACTGTATTATTCATGAATGTGATGACTCTTTTAATTTATTGTATTGATACACACTATACATAATGTACTGTGTTAGGTGGTCACAATGCCCCAGTACTTGAAGAAGAGGTTTGGAGGGACGAGGATTAGTCTCTACCTGTCTGTTATGTCTCTGTTCCTCTACATTTTCACCAAAATCTCAGTGAGTCAGCTTGTCTGCACTGTTATAAGAACAGATGACATATGTATATGAACATATGTATGTATTTCTTTCCTCATTCCTTCACTCCCTCATTCTCTCTCTTCAGGTGGATATGTTTTCAGGAGCTGTGTTCATCCAGCAAGCTTTAGGGTGGAACATCTATATTGCCGTCATTGCCCTTTTGTTAATTACGGCCTTGTATACTGTCACAGGTATGTGTGTTTCTGTATATACTAAATTACTCATGAAGAGTCTGTGAAATTTGAAAGATTTGCTAGACAGAAAGGATTTAATTAAAATATGCTACTGATTACAGTGAATCCTAGTATGTGTTGGAGCTTGACACATACGAAATCTGGATAATTCCAGAGTCCCTTAACTTTGGAAATGCAATACTCAGTCACTGGAGTGCCTGTTTAAACATCAAGATGAGATCTATTGGTGTATCTATGTGTATGTGTGTATTACCAGGTGGCCTGGCTGCTCTGATGTACACTGACACTTTTCAGACCTTTGTCATCATTGCTGGGGCCTTTGTTCTCACCGGCTTCTGTAAGTACACATTTTACAGCGTCATATGTAATCTGCCAATAGGTATTTTTCAATCCTATTACCTTTTAACACTGCACATGTTGGCTTATGTTAATACCACAAGGTACATTTCTATCTCTCTACCAAGCTGTTTCACAACAGGAAAGAGATTAACCAAGTTCACCAATCATTAATTTCACTGCAGTGTTGTACACCATGTTTACGGTGCAGAGAAACCTCTAGCGGACACAACAACAACTGCCCCCTGCAACCTTATTGATTTTGTTTTATAGAAAGTCAATGTATATCAGAGTTTCATCCCGGTCAAATAAGTCAAAGAAGGAAGCAGACAAGATAAAAGTAGGAACTTAACCAGAAGAAGAGGAAGGACAGTATCCTATTGTGAATTAGTGATCCGATTAACAGTGCCAACTCAGCAGCTAACTCATATCTTCAGTCAGGACAGTATCAGACAACAAGAGAACACTATTGAACTGAGTAGGACAGAACAAATATGGGATAATGTGCTACACAAACTACTTGTACTGGGGTGAACTATACATGAAAAGATAGTACTATAAACACCATTAGAAAATATTCCTAATCTGTAATTTATCTGGATTGACCCTTGAAATGTCCTCACTCATTTTCATCTTCACCTCTAGCGTTTGCTGAAGTAGGAGGCTACAACTCTCTGCTGGCTAAATACAGTTCTGCTATACCACAAAATTTCTCTTCCATGGACCCCCAGCGCTACAATATCTCGCTCCACTGTTACACCCCCAGACCGGATGCCTTCAGCTTGCTGAGGGACCCAACTACAGGGGACCTGCCTTGGCCTGGGGTGTTGTTTGGAATTGCTATAGTGGGAGGCTGGTACTGGTGCACAGACCAGGTAAAATGCTTTGGTTTAGTTTCTTCATCATACTACAAAAGTCAAGCATAGGTAAGGGGCAGAGAGTGACACAGCAGATATTAGCACTGTTACCCGGGTAAACCAGCCTCATATCAGGCCATAATGCCCCACATACCCAAATGTGTTAACTACACATTTAGTAAATTATTTCAATCAAAAAAATGAAACTAGAAACTTTAGGTACTTGTTCATAAATAAAACAAATTCAGCACATTTATATGTAATATATAAACTTCAGCCCTAGTCAGTGCAAATTTGTCTTTTCCGTGCACAGAATAATTTGATTGCCCCCATCCTGTCTGTTTGTCTAGGTGATAGTCCAACGGTGCCTTGCAGCTCGTAGTCTCTCCCATGTAAAGGCTGGCTGCATCATGTGTGGCTATCTCAAACTGCTGCCAATGTTCCTCATGGTGTTCCCCGGCATGATCAGCAGGGTCCTCTACCCAGGTCTGCAGAGTACATATTACCGTTCAAATCCCATTTAAAGAAGGTTGAAAAACAAAAGAAACATATGATGAAAATGCAGTAGATACCATTCTGATAGAAGTGTTGACAGAGGTGTGTTGACCCAGCAGTCGTGTATAAAGCCTAAGGGTTGTACTTTCATTAAGCAAATGTTATATTTAGAAATAAATGTCTGTATCTACAGTGTGTGTTTGTTTCTATCCACCTGCAGACGAGGTTGGATGTGTGGTCCCTGAAGTGTGTAAGCAAGTCTGTGGGACTGAGGTGGGCTGCTCCAACATTGCCTATCCTAAACTGGTGGTGTCAGTCATGCCGAGTGGTAAGGACACATATACAGTGGCTACCTTTTAAAGGAGGAGGAAGGAGAAATTTTATCCAACATTTCTCACCACTTCTAAACGTTGTGCTTTCTCCACCATTTTTTCCTCTGCTCTTCTCTCCATCCTTTGTTCTTCCCTCAATTTTCTCTCCCACTGTCTCTTGGCAGGCTTGCGAGGTCTCATGTTGGCTGTGATGTTAGCTGCTCTCATGTCTTCTTTGGCCTCCATTTTTAACAGCAGCAGCACTCTGTTCACCATGGACATCTGGACACGCATCAGACCACAGGCCACAGAGAAAGAACTCATTGTTGTAGGCAGGTAAATGGATGTATTGTAAAGAAACATTACCTTCAATTTTAAGTGTTTTTATAATATCCTTTGCATTTTATGACTCATATTTAAAATTCTCACAGAACTGTCTTTTACACTACCCTATCTAAAGCTGCATTGTTACAGTACTGTTATGGTAACGTCTACTCCTGGCTTGGCTGAAATGTGAATGCATGCTTAACCAGCAGGATCACAGTTGGAAGTGACAACTTCTTACTGCTTTCCTGTGTCTTAATATCTTTTCATGAAGTCTTTTCATGAAGGCATGGTATTGCGTGTATCATAGACAATGTCGACACCTGATGCAACTAATCAAGGGCTTCATTATTTGAACCACAGTTTCAGTTCGCATAGTAAGGTGCATACTAAACTCTGAAAGTTTCCATGCCATACCTCCAAGATGTACACCACTACTGACCCAAAAGCAAAAGTATGCTCAAAATCATATACTGTAAATAAGCCACAGAAGTGTGGGGATTCTGTTCTGTGGAGTTCTGCCTATGAATCAGTGGTATGCCTGGAGGAAGAATAACGAAGCACACGCTGAAAAGAACTCCCTGCCTACAGTGAAGCATCTTAATGGCTCAGTGATGCCTTGGGGCTGCTTTGCTTCCTTTGGCACTGGCAAAGGCCACCACACTTGGTTGCAGACGAACCCATAGAGGATTCTAGACTAGCCATCATAGTCACGTGACTTGAACCCCACAGAACATCTCTGGTGGCATTTGAAGAAGATGGTTGCAGCATGCCATCCCAAGAATATTAGTGAACTAGAAGACATTACCATAAGATTTCTAAGGAAAGCTGCCAGAAGCTGGTGTCTGTCTATGCATCACGTTTGCTGCAAGTCAAAACAGCAAAAGGGTGCTCTACTAAGTACCGAAGACACTTGTCATGAAGGGATGGAAACATTTTGAGACTGCAATGGACGTTCAAATTTGAATGTGTTGTATTTGAGGGAAAAACTTTCAGTGTGTTGAGCTATTTAAATTGTTCTTGTTTGGTTTGTTTGTAATTTGTAAAAGTTTGTAAGTCTTGTCCATACATGTAATTTGCAATGGCGGTTGAATAATTTTCAGTGCAACTGTATATTGTGGGGATGAAATAGCCATTCACTTAATATCATCTTCTTATATTTGCACTCCTCTTCAGAGTCTGGGTGCTTTGCATTGTAGCCATCAGTATCTGTTGGATCCCAGTTGTCCAGGCAGCTCAGAGTGGTCAGCTCTTTGATTATATACAGTCAGTCTCATGCTACCTGGCTCCACCTATCGCGGCTGTCTTCCTGCTGGCTGTGTTTGTAAAAAGGGTTAATGAAATGGTGAGTAAGAACACATGATCATAATGCATCATATTACCATTCATTATGTCTGTGAAGATTCTCAGTCATCCAGGTCATGGTTATCCCAAAAAATGCTGTTACGTGACAACTGGACTTGTTTTTAAGTTCTTGAAAATGTTTTGCCTTCCATCCACGAGGCTTCATCAGTTCTGACTGACTGGCTGGAGTAGCAGGTTTATAAACCCTGTGGAACCTGTGGGTTGTTGTTCCACCTGGCTTTCATGTGTATCACTGTCACCACCACCTGAGTGTGAACAACCTGGGTAGTATTGAAAGAACAGCATTTTAAGTGGGTGGTGCCTTAGGCCACCTCCTCTGTTTAACAAGGGTCATTCAGCTTGCAGGAAACAGCTTCCCTCACCCCTCGTTTGAACCAGTTGTTTTCCTTGTCCACAACATTTCTGTCTTCAAAGGAGTTGCCCTTGTCTTTCAGGTACAGATGTACTGCTGAGTCCTGTTGAGCTGGCTCTTCTGTGTTGTGCCATATATTTTTTGAAGCTGTTGTTCGGTTTCTCTTATATACAAATCTGCATATTCTTCACTGCAAAGAACTGCATTGAACTGCGTAGTAACGACCCTCGTTGAACAGAGGAGGTGGCCTAAGGCATTATCTATCACCTATTTACAATGCAGTTCTTTCAACACTACCAGGCGGTTTCACATTCACATTCACAGTGTCTCAGGTGGTCACAGTGATACACATGAAAGCCAGGTGGAACAACAACCCACAAGAGACCATCAAGTGCTAACTACTCAATTATTCCACAGGATTTATAAACCTGCACTCCAGTGAGTCAGTCAGAACTGATGAAGCCTTCTGGATGGAAGGCGAAATGTTTTCTAGTTGCCACTGAACAGCATTTTTTTGGGATAACCATTCATTATCATAACATTTGTGCACTGCGGATACAAATTAAACACTGTCCACAGAGCCCTTAGTTTTCTGTGTTCACCTCCAGGGTGCATTTTGGGGCCTGATAGGTGGTCTGGTGATGGGTCTCTGTCGAATGTTGCCCGAGTTCTGGTTTGGCACTGGCAGCTGCATTTTCCCCTCTAACTGCCCCTTCTTGGTGTGTGGGATTCATTACCTCCACTTTGGCATCATACTCTTCTTCTGTACGTCAGTGCTGGTGCTGCTGGTCAGCTACTGTACTGAGCCCATTGACAATCAGCATGTAAGTGACTTTATCATAACTGCACTTAGTTGTGCACTGATTTACGAAGACCTAAGATCCAATATGTTTGTCTAACAGGTACTTTACGTCAGTAACAAATAATCAGCGAAGCAGAACTGGTTTACTTAAGTTTTGCCATTGAGATCTTACAACATAAGAATGACCACAGACTGAGCTCGCATTTTTCTTTCAGCTCCATCGACTAGTTTTCAGCCTGCGTCATTCCAAAGAGGAGAGGAAGGATTTGGATTGGGAGCAAGAGGAAAAAAGGCGAAGAGCTCGGAGAGAGGCTAAAGAGAAAATGAAACAGAATAATGCTGCAAGTAAGCAAGAAAATCAGTCAAAAATTGGACAAATATACATTCACACAGTGTATAAGTACTAACTTTTTCACTCTTCAGAAGCTGAAGAGGAAGAAGAATCAGCCATCTGTCACCTGATTGACCGTTTCTGTGGAGGGGCCAGCAGCTCCCAGGACCTTGAGGAAGAGGAATCTGAGACGACGGGGCAGATGCCTGACATCAGTGAGGACCCAGTGTGGAAGTATACCGTGGATGTTAACGCTCTCATCATGATGAGTGTAGCAGTTTTTATGTGGGGTTACTTTGCCTAAGAGTCTTCTTGTTCTGAAGATCGATGTTGCAAAGTGAATTTGTATCTTGATGGTACAGTACTAGTCACTCTTCAAACAACTCAAATAATGCTGCCATCTATTGGTGATAACCTGTCATTACAGTGCATATAACACTTTCACTTTCAAAATGATTAGTAATGTAAATCTACTACCAACATTGTCACTTTAAGAGTACAAGAGATTGTGATCCATCACTGCATTACTTCACTTTTAAAGGGCATGTGTTTTGCAGACTGTAAAAACGGTTTATCAGATTATACAAACCATTACTGTATACGGTTACATGTTGATTCAATCATAATTCAACCTTTGTCTGCTTCCATCAGTGAAATAAAAGATGAGAAAATAAAATTCGGAATTTGGAAGACAGGTAAAAACTAAATTTAATAAAGCCACAAGAAGCTATACGATGTGTATCAACTTTTGGCTCAAGAAACAAATGGAAACCACACCTAAGTACACACAGTTTAACACTATGTGTATAAGAGAATGTCTTGTATATGAAGCACTAATTCCATTTATGCTATGGTGCTAAGCATATTTCAGTTCTCTTACAGGTACTTGGCCATTTAGGCATATGTTTTATCATAATATTGTCATTAGTAAAGTACAAATATTGGTGGGTACCCAAAAATACAAAGTGCAGTATTGCCAGACTTTCGTTCCCTTATACTCTTGGACGCTGTTTTGGGCTCTTTGTCAGACTGAATGCAGCTCTGATAAACACTGGTAATGTTATCGTTTAGGACAAATGAAATCACTGTAGATGAGCAGATTTAAAGTTGGGTATTTACTCATCACACTCACCACACAAACCAAGTAGTGGTTTCCAGTTTAAATCATCACTTCTGTTTTTATTTAAGCAGATATTTCCTATTAGCATTGTACATGTCTGGAACCTACAGAGTTCTCTCATGACTCGCCAACCATCTTCCACCTCCATGCAGTTTGAGCATCATTCATTACATCAGTTCTTTAATGTCCAGTCTGTCAGCTTGCAGGGGTGGGGGACTGTAAAAGCAAGGTGGGGGGAGAGAGGTTTTTTCTTTTTCTCAAGAATGAAGAGTCAGAGCAGTCACCAGGCACTGTTCATCTTACACCCCCACACAAGAGCTATGGGTGGATCCAAAAGAGCCGGACGGAGTCTATTGAGCATCTTAAATCTAGCCACTTACAAGGTCATGTGCAACTCCCAACACTCTTAGAGGTATCTGGTGCCTCCATCTTCCTGCAGGGTGGGTAAGAGGTAGGGGGCTTTTAAGGCTGGAAGCTGGTGTAGAGAGTTTCTGCGGTCTGTGGTAGGTGGTTTCACTTGCTTCGAAGCATGAATGATGGCTTTGGCAAGCATTGCCCTCTGCCAAATCGGAGGATGGAGGGATGGGAAAGGAAGAGAGCTAGGGGTTAAAACAAAGATGGAGTATTTAAAAAATACATCTTTGAGTTTGAGTAGGGTGACAGACTGATAGGAGAATACAGTCCTCAAGAATAAAAGCAAATACAACAGCAAACATTCTCTAACACACACCCCAATAAAAACAGCCAAACAAAAAAAAAAAAAAAGGCAAACAAGCAAGTCAATCAAACCATACAAAGTGACATCAGGCCTTTCCAAAGTGACATCAGGTTTCTCTTTTAATCCCATTGAATCGCACTGCTCTTAGAAAGTCCATCTCCCATCATTTTCTATAAACCAGAAAATACCTAGTGGCTCCTTTTTATGGCTGGTCAGCAAGGTTAGGGTCCACTCTGAAACAAGAACAGGTCTCGGTGTCCAGTTAGACTGGCTAATACAGAGAGACTGAGCCTGTCATTAACCAATGGTATGGCTATTTCAGAATTAACAACAGTGACACAGGCAATGATTTCAGCAGCATTATCAGGGGACTGATCAATATAGTACAACGTTACAGCACATTCAGAGAAATAGAAACAAATGGCAATCTCGTACAAGGGAAAAAAATCAAGTTTGCTTTTTACAATTACATTTCTAAAGCAACGCTGAACATTCCACCACTAAAAAGTTTTGCATCTGTTGGACTCTGTACAGCTCATTCCTTCAAGCACCATTGTACAGCTTAACTGGAAATTTGTGATACGACACAGGACACAGAACAAATACTGGGAACAGTAAGCTGGCGCTAGGTTATTACATTTCTATGCGTCACTTTATGATTGCTAATCTCAATCAAATACACTGCAAAGTTCTCACATTAATTACCTAACAACCATGTATGGAGTTAGACAGATACTCAAATGATTAAGAAGCAGAAAGAGGGCTGACAGCAGCAGGAGGGGACCCCAACCCTGGTATGCAAACTTTTCAAAGATGCCACTCTGGAGCACAGTGCAGGGAGAGAGGGATTCTAGAGGGCTTGATTAAAAGGCAAGGAGAGTGACACACCTCTCTTCCTTCTTTACCTCTCAACCTCCCTCCACTGAGGGCAAGTATGAAAAAGGAGTGCTGGAGGAAAGAAAAAAAAACTGTCCTGGAGTGCTGATTTCTCCTTGTTCTCTGCTTTTCAGAGGGAGAGAGAAGGAGATACACAGGAGGACATGCGTTGGTATGTGTTAGGAGTACTGTTTCCTCTCTACCTAGCCTCCTCTCTACCTAGCCTCCTCCCTCCTGTCCTCCCTCCTGGTGCGGATGGGTTGAGAACCATCAGCAGGCTGCTGTACCCAGTTGTTGTCATGGAGCCCAACACGGCAGCCTGGCGTGTCCTTGTCTGTACGCCGGCAGCACATCCAGTAAGAACGTCCATAAGGCAGGTCATGGTGGTAAGGTTTAGGGTGCCAACGGCACAAGGAAACATCTCCACGCTCATATTGCCGCTTACACTGCTTGCAGGGGTCATCCCTGTAGAGAGGGTCTTGATTCCAGCGTGAATCCACTGCCCGCACCCCATATGTCTCAATCAACACCTTAAAGTAATGGCAGGTGCACTTGAGGGCTGCCAGTGAGCGTGTCGGCAGATAGCTGAATATGTTAACCATGATGTGGTCTGGCAGCAGTAGCATGTACTGGCGGGGTTCGAGGAGGCGCTGAATCTGAAAGCGGATCTCCAGGAAGTCATGAGACACATGACGGTAGAGACGACACAGCGAAGGGTCTGAACAGTCCTCCCCAACACCAGGAGAGTCTGGTCGAGTTGATCGCTCCCCTGAGCCCACTGCCACCCCTGGCCTAGGGCCGTTGTTGTTGGCGCAGTCCAAAGAGCACATTCCTGACCCACTGCCAGGGCCTGTTGCTTTTACATCTTCCTCTGGGCCCCGAGTGGGTTGAAGGAAGAAGAGCTGTCCAGGAGGGGGATCATCTGATGAAGGGTCAGTGGAGCTGCCTACACCCCCACCACTCCCTCCCCCACTAGGCATAGCAAAACACACTGTCTCCTCCTGCACATTCTCCGTACTGTCTTTACCATAAAACACACACTGATCCACAGCACCTGTCACCACAACCTCCACGTGGAAGCCAGTCACTCGCTCCCTCCCCACACCCACAGATTTCTTCTCCCCTGAGGAAAGCTCCTGGGTTGGGTCTGGGGTACCACACGCTGGTCTGTCCGGGTGATGGTGGTCTCCATCTGGTTTGGGGGCAGCAGTTGTGGCAGCAAGCAGCAGACTACTGGGGTCTCTTGATGAGGGGCTGACGAGCTGGTAGAGGTCACAGGTGATCTTCTCTTTGGCCCTGGCTGCTGCCTGATTACCCCCACCACCACAGCTCATAAACATACAGCGGGACCTACCAGCTGGTTCCAGTTGAGACCGTGGGTCCAGATTTGACACTCGGAAAGCTATTCTAACCTCTCCATGACTGTGACTGGGGGGCGGAGGAGGGGTAACAATGCCAGACTCCCCTCTACACTCCCTTTCTTGATCTCGATTAGAGGAATCTATTCTTGAACCAAGATGGAGCCGATTCTCTAGGTTCTGGGACTCAAAGTGCGCAATGGCTTGGGCTACCCTGCATGACTCCTGCTGCTCCTCCAGCTCCTGATCTGTTTGGATGGGAGATGATGATTCCTGGACCTCTTTCGAGGGCTGGCCATTTGAACGGTCTGACACAAACACCATATGTGCAGGGTCTGACACTGCGCTCCGGAGTAGAGTGTGCTGGTGGGGGGCAAGGACCTGACTGTGAGTGGTTGAAGGGGGCTGGTGGTGGTGTTGGTTCCCATGAACAGCCACAATCCCCTGGAGGGCCATGGCGGTCCTCTGCTCAACCAAGGCAACCATCTCTGCCACAGACAGAAGGTCCGTTTCATTCACCCCTCCTAGTCGTGGCTCGTCAGGGCTAGGAGGTGCAAGGGAGGAGTCATGGCTCAGGTGTGGCTGTGAGGCTTGGGAACGTGTTGGAGGATCATAGGAGGAGCATCGTCTTCGTCTTTTGGCTTTACTGCAGTCAGTTGCCCAGTTACCTTTAACCTGTAGACAAGGGGAAAAAAATCATGTTCAATTGAAAAATAACCAAATTTAACTAAAAATCTCTTGCTAAAAGCAATTCACTGCTGCACGTGTTGTTTCAGCTCCTCACCTTCATGGCGCTTGGCCTCGGCTGGCCTGCTCCACTGAACTGGTGTGCAACAAAGAAGGCAATCTTCTCCTTTGTGTTACCTGGCTTAATGACATACCAAGTGTCTAACAGCACGCGGCCATCTTCCATCTGAGGCGCAGAAGAGTGTGGTGAGGGAGGGGCCGAAGACGGTGGAGGGGTCTGGCTCTGTGTCATGGAGCTGGATTCAAGCTCCGGTTCAGGTGGAGTGTTCTCAGAGCCCACATCTTCTTCTCCATTTTGTTCTTGCAACCCCACTATCATCCCTCCATCTTCACTTCCATCCACTGTCCTTCTTGCACCTGGAGAGGGCTCACCTTTGCAGAGGGAGGGGGAGCCTGCCCCACCACAACCTCCACTGCTGCCCCCTGAGCCTGGGCTCCTAGCTTTGTTCTGGGAGTATGTGCCGAAAGGGCGTGGGCACCACAGACGGATGTGGGAGAAGGTGTCTCGGTCCATCAGGATGCGGACCACCGGGGCATTTCTGCATCTATACTGGCCGGCAAACACACAGAGCCAGAGCTCGCATTGTGGGCTCCCTCTGCCAGTGCCAACCCAATGGGCACAGTCTGCCACCAAGCTCACCAGCAACACTGGGCATACAACCTACATCAACAGGAAAGGAGAGATAAGAGGAAAGGGTGGAGCACAGGCAGGGAAGGTGGAATGAAAGAGGACAGGAAAGAGAAAAACAACAGTTCAGTCACTGAAAACAGCGTTCATACAGTATCACTAGAGTAACAGTGCTAGTCAGTGCCACAATCAATTCAGATAATCAATGAACAACCAAGGTTGTATTGAACAGTTGCCTTAAGGTACAATTCAGACAGCATATTAGCACTGCACACCAGCAGCCAAGCCACTACACTGGAGAGAACAGAAGTATCATGATACTACTGTCTGAACTTATCACAACTGGCCTGCCCCGCACTTTGGCCAAACTCAATTAGCAATTACATTTGCTATAGTGTACTAAGGTCATCTACTCCGCCTTAGAGCCTCTAAATCATATTAAAGGGATTCCATTTCAGTTTTGGTGTCTGTGGCCAGCAGAAGAAAGGAATGAAAGATGGAACACAACAGCACCAAATGGACCATCCTCTCTCTCCCTCTGCTCTGCTCCTGCATCTCAATGCTTCAAAGAGGACTTGCCTAATAGGAGGCAACACAGGGAGGAGCATGCAGGACCTATTTTTAGCGACGAGCAGGAGGGGGTGGGGTAGTCGTGAAACTGCTATAGCTGTTGTCCTCACCCCTTTCTCCCTGCTAAAGAGCCTATGCTACAGGCTAGGAGGGGGGAGCCTTTAGTACACCCAATGTGCTTTGCTTCTGCAGCTATGCCAGCTGTAGAGGCTGCCAGGAACGTGCCAGCACGCTTAGAGAAAGGAACAAGTGGCAATGGAGCAACACGTTGGGCTGACTGCTGATCTTGAACCCACAGTTACACTTCATCTGTCAATGCTGAGCTGCTCCTTTTAAGGTTACTCTTCATACATGACAAATAAAAACTGTATTATAGGATTAAACTGGACGTGGCTTTACTTTTTTATGAACTTGTAACTCGAAGTTGCAATTGGCTAAGACTGTCCCGACTATATCATCAAGTAAAACCACATAGGTACATACACCAGCATTGACCAGCCACTCCAACCTCTATTATGTTGTTTCCTCTTGTTGGTATTACACAATTTGGTAGCTTTTGTTAACAAGAATGCCAGAACATGTCAACCAGCACAACATCCAGGTGGAACAAGTCACATGATACAGGTGCGCACACTCACCTTTATCAAATGACCCATCTTACCCTATGACAATGTGCATCAGTATTTTAGTCTTTTCTTGGTTTTAATCTTATTTGGGTTGTGACTTTAACATGGAACCCGGAACCACATTCATATAACTGTGTACATGATTACAACAGTATCCAGGTTTCTTTCATTTGTGTAAAGTTGTAATTTGAATTTTCACCAACACTTTGTTCTGTTCCAGCAGTGAATGTTCACAAATCTAGATAATGTATTAACGTACTACAGTATTCTGCTTTAAATCTGAGTCTTTAAGGTAGGATATCCAGATTTCTCAAAACTGAGTTAAGTCTTATCCTGGTTTCTGAAACCATGATAAGATGATATTTACATGTGTGAAAGATCACGTGGATACTCCAAAAACCCGGATAGTGGCATGCATTTAACCAATTCAATGTTAAATTTAGTGATTGCCAGCCATTTTATTAGGTACACCTGTTCAGGTGTTTTTTTAAACAAAAATATCTAATCAACAATGGATTTAGGCATGTAGACATGGTCAAGATGATCATGTTCAAACAGTAGCAAAATGGGGAAGGAAGATGATTTAAGTGACTTTGAACTTTGCATGTTCGTATTTTGATGACACAATAGCCTGCTTTCCATTTTAGTCACTGAACTTTAATCCATAGGCTTTAAAACAGGTCATTGTTATGTTTTTCTGACATGCTAAATGGAAGGTGCATTGTACATTTGGACTAATGGAATGGCTCTGAGAGGTGCAAAAAGCAAACACCACCTACACAGTGTGGTGAACCAATTCAAATGCTTCCTCTATAATCACACGGTAACAACTGAGCTAAGAGCAGGCAGATTATACTGTTATGGGGGGAAAAAAGCTAGTGAACCTTTTTATTGCCCTTTCTCTACATGATCTCTTATGCTTCTCTATCTCTTTAATCATGTTTATTCTCGACCTCAACTCCTCTTTACCCCTTTCTGTCACTGCATCATGCAATCCATTGCTCATAACAGATTGGATGGCTTTATAAGAGGAGCCAGAAAAGAGACAGTCTGCCCACGGCAGAGCTCCAGTCTGAAGTAACACTCACATACATAAACACACCACACTGAGCATGAGCCACCTTATTGAAGTACTGAACTAGCCTTTTTCCTGTGGCTAGGAAAACAGAGACCAAACCCTTGATTTTCTGGACTGTCTCCATTTATACTGAAAGTCAAAACAAGCTCTTCTTCTTGTCCCTCTTTGGGTCTGTAAACACCACATTTGTGCAGTACAGCCAATATCTGGCAAGGACTAGCACACTCAAGCCAGGTTACTCCTGTTGTTCTCAGCAGGTTACAACTCCATTCTGTCATTTCCTGTTCTCCATTATCACTGACACCTTATACCGTTCTTCAATGTAGCTTAAATCACAGTTCAACAATGTGCATACTTTGTCTCTGTTATCACATGATTAAACCAAGTACTTAATGGCACATAAATGCCATTTGTTAACCAAGTGAACAGTAATTGCTGGCCTGCTTCATGGAAACTGTCAACATACTGACAACATAAACATTTATAAAGATAAATGACAACAATTCTATTGCATGACCATCTTAACTGGCATTCAAAGACATTTAAAGACAATTGGTAGCACAAGAATGTAGGAGTATTAAAATTAATGCTACCTACATGTTTGGTAAAGTGTTTTCCCTACAATTACAAACCTGTATTTTCTGATCCAGTCCACTCCATAAAGTTTTTTTTTGGGTGAGAAAGGGAACAGATAAATGTGGCAGTAGATGCCAGTTAAATCAAATTGCTTTTGGCTGATGTTTATTGATAAATTTATGGACTTAATGCTGCTGCTATCACACTGATCTTCAAAAGAAGTCACAAGTCAACACAAACAATGCCACAAAAAACAAACCATTGAACAGATCCCTTTAAAAGATGTCTAAGGTCAACTATTTTATCCAGTATCTCACTTCCAGAGTCTGTTGAAAGAGTCATCATTCATTCAATTGTCAGTACTCTACATTAGTCCTTAAAGTTAGTACTGAGCCCCTCTTCATTTTAAACAGTTCTTGCAAATGAATGCTTGTGTTTGGTTTTAAGCTTTCTCCATCAAACTAATCCTTCAAATCCTGTCCAAGCACAGTTGTAACCATCAATTAGCAAGGCTAAAGTGCTGGAGACACTGCATCCTTAGATACCCAAACTGTCTAAAAAAATAACTGTCAAAAGAAGAGAATTATGATTTTCTTCATGCAATACAATACAATAATACAATTTCACAGCAGGACATGTCAAACTGACTGACACTAGCTCATGTTCCACAGCATGCAGGGATGGTATTGCTAAAGGGTTTTATATTGAACAGGTCAAATCATACTGTTAATAAGTCTAAAATTGAAATGAGTAGACCTGACCAGATATAGAAGTTGTGTTATATAACCTATACACATGTACTTTCTGTCAATAACACACGGTGCATCATTTCTCGTCTGTCTGGAAGATTCTGATGAAGTTTTACTAACATTGTGAAACATGTCTCTCACATGTATCTAGGCATGGTTCAGTGTACAGTCAGCCTTATTAGTTAAGGAGTCAAAAAGTAGAAATCATATCACATATTACTAACTAAATATATATATATATATATATATATATATACACACACATACACAGCTCTGGAAAAAATTAAGAGACCACTGCAAAATTATCAGTTTCTCTGATTTTGCTATTTAAAGGTATATG
>JAUMHL010000005.1:9804557-9817618 GCA_032362345.1 Sandelia bainsii
CCCTACTTTCATGATATAATATCACTGTAGTGTGAACTTTTTACGTTTTCCATAAATTTCACCCGAAAGCCAAATATACCTAACTTTTTGTGAGTAGTGTACGTACTGGACACTTTTATTCCAGCATTTTCAGTGTTATAGTTTAGACTATGGGGTGGTGCTATAGTTACAAAAATTATTGAATGAGAATTAGAAGGTCAGCATCATTAATAGACTAAACTTGTTTCTGTCAAGTAAAGTCAGAAATATTGTAATTAATAATTTTGCAGTGGTATTTGGTCATCAATTGAGTACTCTGTTGTGAGCTTTGCACAAATTGAAATAATGAACCTGCTAAAAATCACAAGCACAGACTACATGTTTGTTGATTGTTTGATACCCAGTCAATATAATAGTTCTAGGAGCTTCTGGTAGACATAATGTAGAGCACATCTCTACATTATAGGTGGAACAGACAGATGATTTTAAATATACAAGTGTGATTTGCTTGATTACACCAAAAACCGGGAGCTCCCTAACACCCAGGCCACCAGGGTGTTCCATACACTGCGTGTTTAAAGCAGTGTTAATTTGTACAAACCACGTGTTATAGTTGAAGTTGAAAAAGTCTGTTTTCTTTGGTTTGGCCTGTTGAGACTTGCTTTATTTTTTTCTCCACAGGTTTGTTTGCAGACAGCAGCTTAGAGGTTCTTCAGAGGGAGTTGGCATGGGAATGTGACTATAAGAGGGAAGCAGAGTGTGCTAAGAAGTTCAGGTATGTTTATGTTGTGTGTTGAACCATAAAGCCTCCCCCACTGAAGCCTGTTAACTTCAGAGTAGAAACCATTCTGGGTTAACTTGTAGGTTTCAACACGGTTACTCCGTAGTTCGGCGGAGGTTTCTCTGAATGGTTGGTACTTCTACAGACTGCATATGTTGCAGTACAACAACACCAGAGGACTGGTACTTCAAATATGTTTTTATTTCATTCATGATTTCCACAGATTAAAATTTATTTCTACTACTCTGCATTATACATGTTTGCAATATGTTTGGTCCTGGTTTTATAGCTTTTAAAAATTACACCACTTCACCTCCTTCTCCTGCACTACTCTACTACTAGTACTATCTATGTTATTATTGCTGTTGCCACAGTTACAATATTTGGGTCTGGCTATGTATCATAATTGTTAACATTATTATATGAAAAATAGTAAGTTAAGTGTTCCTATTTGTATATTTAGGTCATAATATTTAGTCACTGTTAGATGTCGATGTGCACATTTTTCTGAATTTACAAATATTCAGCAAGTATTGAAATCATTTGTTATGAATATGGTGCCTGTTTTTTGTGTCTGGTCCCCAGATCCCTGCTGAAGTTCAATGAGTTTTTCCAAGTCCCTGAGGTGATTGATGAGTTGTCAGGAAAGAGGGTGCTAGCTATGGAGCTGGTACATGGCGTCCCACTGGACCGCTGTGTAGACCTGCCCCAGGAGACCAGAAACCAGGTATGGGTTCAACAGACGACATCATTTTCTCAATGTGACTGAATTGTCAGTTGAACGTAGTAGATGGGAAGACTAGGTGAATTCAGTGCCTTCTCTAGTCTTGGTTTATGGTTAAATCTACTGCTTTATAGCACGTATTTCTTGATCAGTTGACATTATGAAATATTATAGAATTGTACGAAGTGTGTTTTTTCTCCTCACTAAAGCTACATTATATCATATTAGGAAACCGGTGAGGATTTTTTAGGTCATTAAAGTGCTCCAATCTATCATTTTATGTAAAATGAAGAAAAGGTCATGAAATATTACATAAAGGTCACAATGAGAATCATGCCCAGGACACTATCTAGCAGATTAAGTAAAGAGCAGACTGGATACAGTAGCTCTAGTTTTGTTGAAATGTGTTGTATGAATTGTATTTCTTTGTTTCACTGCTCATCTCACCATTTCATAAAGAAAACAAAGTGTGGAGATTTTGTGGGATATTCACTTCTTGGTGGTAATCAGAAGTAAAATTTAAATCACTTTTATTGTAGCTTGATGAATGCCATAAAATGACAAGTGCAGCACTGAGGAGAAAAGTTATGCGTTGGAAAATTAAAGAGCAGTGTGAAAAGGACAGTGAAAATTGCTGTGTGTCACAGTAAAGATATGTGTTTTACAGTTGAGATTTATGCAGTTGTATGACATACAGTAAGAAGGCATCTTTAGATTTGGTGAGTGTGTGCACTGTACCACAGTACTATGACACAGAGTAGAGGGGTTAGTGGTGTGGTGGTTAGCACTGTCACCTCACAGCAAGGACCCGGTTTAGAATCCACGGGTCAGTCATGTGCATTTCTGTGTGGAGTTTGCATGTTCTCCTCATGCCGGCGTGGGTTCTCTCCCACTGTCTAAAGACATGCAATGTGAGTGTGAATGTCTGTCTGTCTCTGTCATGTCAGCCCTGTGATGGACTGGCAAACCTGTCCAGGGTGTACCCTGCCTCTCCCCCAATGACAGCTAAGACCTGATTAAGAGTTACAACATGAAAATATCACATTAATAAAAACAACATGGCAGTAAACACAAACCTCTCTTGACCTTTTTCAGATTAGTTTTAATATCCTCCAGCTATGTCTCAGGGAGCTGTTTGAGTTCAGGTTCATGCAGACAGATCCAAACTGGGCAAACTTCTTCTACAACTCGGAGACAAACAAGGTGAGAGGAATAAGTCTCGATGTTTTAAATTATTTGATGAAAACAAACAAACAAAAACTAACATATTTACCAAATGCTTAATTGCATGCATTACCTCTTGTGTTCAGGTTATATTGTTGGACTTTGGGGCATGCAGAAGCTACCCAGAGTCATTTACAGATGACTATATACAGGTATGATGAATCTAAAATGATAAGACTCCTAATGAAGCTTGCAACATGACGTATTCCACATTTCTGTGAATAATTAAGTGTTAGTGTAAATTGTGCAGCATCCATTGAAAAACAGTCATACATAGCACATGCGCGTACACAGATTACTGTAACTAATTTATAAATAAGTGTAAAATAAACATGATTACCACAACCATGTTGTCCTTTGTGCTAAGGTGGTGCATGCAGCTTCTGTGGGTGATCGAGCCACTGTTCTTTCCAAATCGAAGGACCTGAAATTCCTGACTGGCTTTGAGGCCAAGGTAAGGTTTTTAGTCTCTGATGCTGGGTTCATCTATTTTTGATCTGGTTTAGTATCACTCCTTGTGCTCGATGCTGTTTTCTTGCAGTTACAGTGCTTGAGGCTCCTCCTCCTCTGCTTTTATTTGTGTCTTTGCTGAAAGGGTCATATTTTGAAATGTTTGTTATACACAAAGATTTCTTAATATTCATGATTTCTTTGAAAGGGGTGAAGGATTGACTTAATGTTGATTACCTTTCCTGATTGCAAAACCAACTTTAAAACTGATAGGTAATTGATTCCAAAACAGTTTATTAATTTTGTAATGTAAGGAACTGTATTTTTGAGTGAGTGTGGTAGTAATTGTTACAGTGGCCAAACTGTATACTGTGTGTTCTCAGTTGTATATATTATATGAAATATTTATTCCAATATTATGCAAAATGAGACCAGGATTTGAAGACTTGGAAAAATAAAGAAATCTGTTATGTATAAAACTATTTAATCTAAGTAAATTTTATATGCATATATACAGTATTATAACAAGTCAAATCGGCAGTTCCTCAGACTGCCTCAGAGTGTGAGAGTGTTTATCCTTGCTCTTACTGTTGAATTCTTTGACTGAACTGATTATTATGCGCACAGAAAGACTTGCACACAGCCATTTAACATCTCTTCCTGCTCCCCACCAGGCCTTTGAGGACGCCCATGTGGATGCAGTAATGATCCTTGGTGAAGCCTTTGCGTCCACTGAACCATTTGACTTTGGCACCCAGAGCACCACCCAGCGCATCCAGAGCCTCATCCCTGTCATGCTGCGCCACCGCCTGACCCCTCCACCTGAGGAGACCTACTCCCTCCACCGCAAAATGGCCGGCTCCTTCCTCATCTGCTCCAAACTGAAGGCACGCATACCCTGCAGGGACATGTTCATGGATGTGTACAATGCCTACAATCAGAGGAGGAAGGCCGGGCAGGGCGAACAGGCGGCACAGGCCAGTGCTTAGATGCCCAGGGGCAACGTTACTGCCTAAATATGCCTTGGACTTTTTCAGAGTAGGCACCAAAGTGAAGAGAGATGGTGTCTGAATGTGCAGTGGAGTCGGTGGATCAGACTTGTCTGTGATTCTACACTATGTCCACATGTAACTGACTCTAACAATGACCATGAGTTGTCTTGACTACAGTCCAGTGACATCCCTTTGAGGGCATGATTGACTCGTTGTGGCTCCACTAAGCTCTCACATATAAAAATAGATCATTTTAATGACGTGGAATTAAATTACTGTGAAAATGATTGTGATCATTCGGTCATAACAAATATACACTAAAGCCTAAATGGCTCCATTTTTGATTACATCTGTGAGTTAATTGAAGACAAGCAATTTTAATTCACTTTGATTGTTGGTCTCTGATTATATGGGCACAATGGTTACATCCCTCTGTCACAGCAAATGCACAATACAAGGCTGCAGTTTCTCAGTAGACAACATGCTCCTTTTTCTTTTTGATAGCGAAAATGAATTAAATCTGAGTCCTTCTCGTTTTTGCATCAATACCCACCATATTTCTAATGGAACAACTGTCTCCTGTCTTTAGTATAGATAATGGACCCCGTGTTGCCAAGCTGATAGTGCCAAGTGCGCTCTTTTGTTGGAAGGTCTTTGTGTTCGGCCTGATGAGTTGGCGAACAAAGCTTTCTCTTAAATGTGATGACTGGCAGACTAGATGAGCAGATTATAAGAGGAATTAAAGAAGACAGTCTAATGGAGCCTCACTGAGTAATGGCCTTGCATTATACAGTATATGTAATACACAACTTCTTCGTGTGAAATACTGTCAGTACTTGTTATGCTTCAACACTTCTAAAGACAGTGATTTGTACTGTAACAAGCAAGACTGCTTTGTGTTGTTTTTTTAATGAAATTTGAAAAAGGTTTAAAAGCATCACATATTTAGCTTTACTGGCAGGTATCGAGAAGAGGCTAGAAGCCAAGGATTTCCTCCATTCTGTATTGATCTTTCCATTTCAGTTTTAGACCTCTTTGGGAAATGGCATTGACTTGAGGCCATGTTTGACCTCGTTCTCCTCCTACACTGTTCTTGTATGGAGCTTTTTAGCATCACAATAGTTTTGACTCAAAACATATTAAGACTTTAGCTGATGGTGGAATTTATGGGTCTATTCTTCCAGGATCTATTTTTATTTCAAAGCAGTGCTATCTTATTTTTCAAACCATTAAAGCACTGCAGTAGTGTCTGCTACAGTATGCGTACAGTTATTGTTCACAGCACGGGAGCTGAGATGCAAGGCTTTCAGTGACACAATAAAAACCTGATGGAGAAGGATGCAACCTTTTACTGTATTTGCATTAGTACTTGCTGTTAGCCTCCCTCCACTGAGCACTGTTAGATTTCACACAGTACAGCTGCTGAGCTGTTCCTAGGAGTGAGCTTTGCTCTGATACACTACATACAAATTAGTTTTGTCTTTTGCTGAGTATTGGGAATAAGCCACAGGTAATGACTGCAGCATGTACAGAGAACAAGCACGTTATTCTCATGAAGTTTCATGCAATGGAAAGTTGGAGCATTTCTCTGCATGTAAAAAAGCAGCTGGCTTCAGTTTACTGGAGGAGAACTGTGTCTTTTTGGACCAAGTGTCAGACTTTTAATTAGCTCTCACACTGGACTGGTGTGGAGCAGTGTATTTGTGAAGTTTACAGCATGTCACATTCTAAGTGAATATTACAGTGTTTGCTTGTTTCAGTGTTGTTATTCAGTGTGATATTGTTAAAGTAAAGTCTATTTGGGACCACAGGATGAAGATTAGGAGACAACTGGCAGCCTGATTGCCCAGTGTCTGTTTTTTATTTCATGACCACTGGGATCACCTGGGGATGTTTACTGGTTGTAATGGTCCTATTGTGTTTGATTATATTTAAAATTTTTAGTTTATTATTTTTTGAGCATTTGTGTTCTCATGGCCCCAATACTTATCATTAGGGATATATATAGCTAGGTCATTGCCACTATAGTGTTTCTCAGAAGAACATGGGAGTTTATACTGTACAATGTAGAAGAATCTTCTGAACATTTCATGGGCTGAGTCCTGTATTTTATTTGCGTTAATATATATAGTGGTCCTGACCCATCAAAAAGTGTAACTAACTACAGTTAAGAGGAAAGTGAGGATTACTTCATTACATTTATCTGAAAGTTGTGGTCCAATAAATAACCATAACTGTTTGCAGTTTAAAATTCCACATGTAAAAAAAATACAGCACTGTATGAGCTTAAAAATATAGAGCACATTTTTACCTAACTTTAAAACTGTACAATTAGAACTTAATTCACCTTGATCAAGTGTCAGAAAATGCTCCTTAAATATTAATGCACAAAATATACACTCACGTGTGCCACGCTACTGTAAGTACTTTGGAAATACTTAATAGAAGTAGTCAATGCAGGTCTTTTACAAGCAGTGTAATATTTTATTTTACATAGAAGTTTTACTGAAGTTAAAGCTCTGCATACTTCTTTCAGTATGTATAGGGCTTTAAAACTAAAACTTTAAATGCTCAAGAAGCAAACATAGAATATGACTGAACAGTTGACTGTAGTAATTGTAATATAGTAACATAGGCTATAAAATATTCAAATGACACAATACAGACTTTCTTGTTGCTGGTCCATTTTGGTCAAGATAGGAAAAAAAAAAAATACTAGGAAGGGGGGCAGGTGGAGGTGACCTCAGTATTTCTAAAATCCTGTCTGTGGCCTTTTTTATGAGGAAGAGGTTTTTCTTTTATCAATCTTATTTATACAGTCTCATCAATCTTATCTGCATGAACTTAGAAGACTTCACCTACAGGGATAATTGATGCAACACATTATCAGATCGGAGTACCGCACGGTGGCGCAGTGGAGCGCCTGAAAAAGAGCGCTGCGCTTTTTTTTTTCTTTTCTGGAAAACATCAATGGGAAGAGTGAATTTGCATGTCCGGCCGTGTGTGCCAATGGGCGCACTGGGAAGGCTGGGTTTGCGGGTGGAGCCGGGGGTAGCAGCCCAGTAAGTGCACAGTCAACAACTAAAGCATCTAAGAATACTACAGAGACCCCAGTTTGACCGAAATCTCCCTTGAAACGCCGTGTCGGTCCTTTTTGTGTTTTTGTTTGCAAGAGTGTGGTTGGATCGCTGTTTTACCCTGTTATTTTTGTGTGTGTGTGTGTGTGTGTGCACCGACCAGGCTGATTTGCAGCTCCACATCGCCTCCACACATCGTTTTCACTGTGCGGATGAAGAAGATTTTGTGAAATTACTACTTAGGCTACAAATTCTTCTTCTTCTGAATAATATATTTCTGTCCGGGGTCCTGGATTACACAGAGGAAGAGCGGGGAGCCGATCATCCGTCGTTCTCTTGGGTGAGTTCCCTGGATTTCCGTCCAATCTGGCATCCCTATTTACTGACACTTTCAGGGTTATTTGGAGACCCATTAATATCTTTATAATTGATGAATCCATTATTAAGAAGTCAACGATCCACTCATGATCATACTAAATTCATTGATTTGTGAGTTTTTGGGGGGTAATTAGCCCCACACTGTTTGGATACACCTGCAACGCTTTTCAATCACCAGTGGGCCCATACGTGTGAAATGAATGAAATGTGGCAACAGCCTTTATGATTACGGTTTAGGACATCCCCGGTCCAAAACGAAAGACACTGCTTTTATATCTCTCTGATCGCCTCTTACACAAACTACCGGCACTAGTGTGGATATTGTCCAATTGTGCCATATTTGATAAAACTATTTAACTTTATAAGCCTTTTATTGACATATGCCTATTATTCTAATCGTATTGCACCCGATTATGGTCAGGAATTGCAGTTAACTACGTCTTTATTGAGTTGGAAATGATCTGATATCGATTGAGCTGTGGAGAGTCGCATTGACTATTGGGTAATTATTAGTTCAGAGGAGAGTTTTGCTTTAGTTGCGGTCTTTCTAGGCATTTTCTTCAGGACAGCATGGTCACTGAAGCACGCGCCTTGAGTTTGAATATGTGAGACCATAAATCTACCTGCCTCCATGATTCTTGCCATCTCTGTCCACTGCATCATGCTGTGTGATGAATTGTATCTTTTGGGTATGGCTGCATCATCTTCAGAGATCTTCAAGGCTTATTGAATAAAAGTGCTGCAGCTCAATGATATCTCCTTGTTGAATGATATGAAGAAGAGTCATAGAACATGGAAACAATGGCTCTGACATGACTGAGAGTCAGAAGACATTATGCACACACACACACACACACACTTAGACACTTGGCACATGCCTTCGTATATAGGCTAGGCTTAGTAAACGCATGCGGCTCCATTGTCTGTGGAGCTCCATCTGTTGCATGACATGGCATTCCTCAGACAGCCGGTCATGCTGTTAGGGGGTGGTCTAACCTGACCCACTGCCTCAGAGGGAGGGAGAGAGAGAGGGAGAGAGAGAGAGGGACAGTCACATGGGGTGCACTGAGAGGGTAGGTGTAGAGTGTCTCTGCCTGCTAGACTACCTGTGTGGACAACTCCTGAGGCAGAGTGGACGACTAGTTTTGGGGTTGGGACTTGGATTTGGGCTGAGATTAGGCTAGACGATGGAAAGTTTGGTTTGGAATATGAGCTACTCTAAGACTGGATTTGATCTGATTTGATTGTTGTTCTTACTGTGTGTAAGTATGTGAGCGCCACTAGAAACCAGAGTCAAATTCCTTGTATGTGGCCAATAAAGCCAATTTGGATTCACACTGTGATTCTGGTGTGGAACTAGAGGAAGGCTACATTTGGCCTAGATCACAAGCTAAAGTAGGTTAACTTTAAGCTGATGTAGGATGACTATAGCTACCCCAAAGCTATGGCTAGAGGAGGGTTAGACTTAATCTTGACCACAAGGTAGATTAGGTATGCTAGACTTGATGTAGGGTTGGGACTAAAGAAAGACCAGGTTTGGTCTAAAGCTAGGACTAGAGGAGTGCTAGATTTCACATGGAGCCTGAAGTAAAAGAAGGCTAAGTTTAGTCTAGAGCTGGGGCTAGAGGATGGTTTGATTTTGCTGGCTGCTAGGCTTTTATTGTGCCATATTGGGCTAGATTGTCTAGATAAACATAAAATTTTACAAAATAAACAAAAAAAAGGCGAGATTTGGTGCTGGAGTAATAATTGTTCTGGAGTAGTTAATCACTGCTGTAACTCAGTCATAAAAGCTAGAGCATAATTACACCAGCTCCATCCACACAGCAATACACACGTATAAATGCATCCAATGCGTCTCCATGCATGCACGCTCTCCATTTCCCCTTAGACCATTTCCCTTCTTCCAACACTGTGATGTACTGCGTTAGGACTTAGTTGTCTTTTGTTGTACACACACACACACACACACAGGGGGAAGGGCTCTCTCACAATACAACAGGGATCAAAGGTCATCCAGCTGGCCAATCAGGGTGCTGTCTGGGTTGGCTGATGACGGAGGAGGGCGTTGCCCCCCTTTGTGCTGGTCAGGGTGGGTCTGCTAAACAGGCGGCTCCACTTCCAGCCCTGGCCTTACTACTGCCGGTAGCTACATTGTGCTTCCTCAAAGCCAGGCACATAAGTCTCTGAGCGCTTTATTAGATTGAAGGTCATGGTCTTGTCCAGTTTAAAGAATTTCCTTTATTGGTCTAAAGTTACTGAATTTCCAGTTTATCTTCAGCTGTTGCTTGAAAAGTTCAATTCTCGAGCCTTCATGGAGAAAGATTACAAGCATAAAAATTTGAAATTTAAACAATAAAATAGGTTTACAACTGTTCTCAGGTATATTTTTGTTGGCTATAATATTGCATAGTGGCTGATAATTAGTACTCTGCTTGTCTGTACAGTGCATTTCTAATATACTGTATGTATGTGGATGCGTGTAGGTGTTAATGAATGAAACCATATACTGCAGCTAAAGCTTGTAAATTGATTACAGAATTACTGTGTACTTCTGTTGGTGGGATTAATTAAAGGAATCGAATAACATAATGAAATTAAAAGTACTAGAGAAGGGGTGAAGATGGGCAGAGATAAGTGGAAGAAAGAGGTAATGCTGTCGAGTGAGTGCATATATAACACATATTAGGAGAGGCACAGAGAAAGACTGATGTTGCAGAAGAACAGAGAGGAAGATACAGTGACAGTTTAAAAGAATGGGGGGAAAAAAGATGGACCAAACACAATGGGAAAACAGAAAGTAGGAATTAGGTAAGAGGGGCTCGGAAAACCATTTGTTCCCTAGTTACTGCCTCTAATTTGTGGCAGAAACTCTCCTCATTGGATGTGTTTATGTCAGTGTGCACAGACACAGAAGATGTACTTGTCTTCTAACACTTATGTCCATGTCACCCTCCCTCTCACTTTCTCTTTTCGCACATCTCTGCTGTCTGATGCTTAAGAGCATTCAGTATATGCTGAGTGGAGTTATCTGATTTCGGCAGGCTAGTTAAATGAAAACTCTTCTTTCTCCCATATAGTTCCATTACTACACACACTAATGGCATGCCCACTGTTTTGTGTATGTGTCTCTTTACAGTTGGTGCACTCTTTTTGTCCTCCATTATGTTTATGTAGATTGATAAATGATTGGAGCAGTGGATTTCAATGCTGGTGGACACTCGTCATTGAAGTCAGTGATGTGTGTTTTTCTCTGTGTAGTGATGTGTGTTTTTCTTTGTGTTTGACCATGCGTGTGTGTAGAGGGATGTTTGCTGATTTGTGTGTGTGTGTGTATGTATGTATGCCTGTTTCCCTGGCGATCAGCAGTTTATTTCTTTGCTTTAGTGGCGTTTTTCACTGCAGATAACTAGGAAAGTAGAAATGGGTCTTTTTCAGCAGCAACAACTCCAAGTGGAGCGCTCAGCACAACTAATAACCGTCACTTACAGTTGCAAAGGTTGCCTTTTTTTGTCTCATTGGAGTCTTGATTTATTTTTTGGTGATGACCTATTTCAGCCTATTTAGATCTGAAGCTTTGATGCAACAGTTCAATGAAAAATGTGCATCTACAAAACCCCAAGTGAAGCCTATTTAACACCACAGCTCTCCCTCAGGGTCTGATTTGATCTATATCCTTTTCCAACCTTTTAGCAACTGCTTTGCATTGTGCTTTTCAAATGTTTTCACATTGTTTGTCCCAAACTACATCTAGCACCTACTATGAATGTTCAATACAGAATTATTTTTATCCCTTTCTGCTTCTGTAGTGTGATCACAGTTGTCTGCTGCCTTTGCATTATTTTGACAAGAAGTATTGATACTTTAGGCAGAAGTGTAACACAGTCCTAGCTTGAGATTCAGAGTGACAGAATTTTCTAATAGCCTAATTAATCTTCCTTCCTTGCATTATTCTGATGGTAACATTTAAAAAGGATAATGTGAACTATGTTAGACTCAAGAGAGTGGTTTAACATTTTGGGAAACTGAGTTATTTTCTTTCTTACTGATAGTTAGATCCATGCCATGTCTGTCTATTAAATATGATATTACAGCTAGAACATTTGCTTAGCTTGGTTAACTAGCCTTGTCTTGTTTTCTTTGTGAGATTATTGTTTTGCCCTAGAAATAATTACATAAAACAATATAGAACAGGAATGGTCTGGTAGCTGATAAGTTAAGGTGCATGCCACATAACCACAGTTTAACTTTCTGTTTTTTCTTTTAAGTTTTTTTTACACCATTCCTGTTGAATAAAGGAATAAATATGCCCCAAAATAAATAAAAAAACAATATAGAACAACTTTTACATCTTTTGTTTTATTTAACATCTTAAAGGAACAAATGGTTCGTTTGACTTACTGAAGCTCAAAGACTGGAGGAGGAAACTGTTAGCCTGACTCTGTCCACAACTTGTCCTTATGAACAAATGAGATGTAACTTGTTAATTAGTGGGCTTTTGATTAGTGTTTGTAGACAGACTTACTGTACTAAACCAGTCTAGCTGTTTCTCCCTGTTTCTGCTTTACGCTAAGTTAAGGTCACTGTAGCTTCTTATTTACCCTACAGACATGGAAGTGATATTGATTGTCTCATTTGATGGTCTCCAGCATGAATCCTTCAACCAGCCAGGGAAATTTACATGGAAAAATAAATAAGGCTCCCCCCTCCCTGCACAACCATTACTTTGCCACCAATGTCTGATGGATGATTGTAGCCATTAGATGACATTTAGTTGTGTGAAAGTAAGGCATGATATAGATGCTTTCAAGATTCCCTGGATTAAAACAATCAGGATTGGAAAATCAGGACTCTCCATTTAATCTATATGAGGAAGTAAATGGGCCCAGATGTCTCTTCTGCACGGTAATGCATCAGAGGAACGCTGGCATTTTTAGAGTCTAATCTTGTATTATTTACTGTACCTACAGCCCATGTACAATGACTTTCTCCTTGCACTGTTCTGTTTGAGTTCAATGCCTCTACAATGTGTGTGTAGCTGAGCTTTGGTTTCACAGCATGGAAAAAAATTTTATATGACGTTGGCTTCTCCGCTGCACTATGTCAGACTGACACTGAGGAAGAGAGATTGTTAGTGAGAACCCAAGTTAAATCTTCCAGAGCACAGAGGAGCCTATTCACTGTGCTAAGTGAAGAGTGGAGAGGGAGAGAGGTGGCAGTGAGTGAGGTAGGGGTGGGATATAGGAGTGGGGTGGCGTTTTTTACGGTTGTTCTGTATGGTGTGTGTATGTGACATAGTGAAAAATTTGATTGAAAAAAAAATTGATTTCGGACTTCTACTGATGGAAGACATATAAATATATATACTGTATATATGTTGGGTTTTCTACAAATATTCTGTATATATATATTTTGTGTAAAGTCCTAAACCTTATACTGTAAAGTGCCTTGAGATG
>JAUMHL010000005.1:9817628-9846611 GCA_032362345.1 Sandelia bainsii
ATTTGGCGCTATACAAATAAAGTTGAATTGAATTGAAGTTGAACTGAATATATATATATATATATATATATATATATATATATATACATATGTATATAGGAATGAAGCTCTGTACATATATTGGTGTGTGTGACAAAGAGAAAAAGAGGGGACATATTTCAGTTTATGTGGGAAAGTGGCTACAAGTTACTTCCAGCTGAAGAAAAGAATGAGTCACCAGATAAAATAGGTACATGTCTGCACTTTTTGTTGTGTTGTGTCTGTGCGCATGTGCTGTTCAAGTGAATGTGTGACTGTTTACTCAACGATGTGCATATGACAAGCCATGACGAGGCCTAAGAAAATAAAGGTCAAGTACATTATTGTAGGAGAAGACTGTTACCGGCTACTAAGCAGGTCTAGGAATGACAAAGTTAAGATTGTATTCACACTCTGTATGTAAATTTTAATAATCAAGCTTAAGTGATCCTTATCAAACAACTGAAAAAGTCTCCCCACACCTGAATGCACCACAGAGGTGTGTCAGAGGGTAGTAGAAAAGGGTAAATAGAATTTACTAAACTTTTTTCTAAATACAATCCTGTCAAACATACTATTATTGTTGTTCAAGAAGTAAATATTCTAAATCTCTAATTGAATGTATCATTAAGTACTCAAAGAAAGATCTTCAGTGCTCTTGCTTTGTCGTTGCACCAGTGTGTTACTACAATTTTAGAAATATAATAATCATGTAGTTATTTTTAGATCACTGGATGTCGCTTTGCAACACTCTAGGGAGAGTTCACAGACCCAGTAAAACTATATTGCCTGACATCAGTCATTGCTTCACTTTGTCCAATGAAATTTAGGTAGTGTACTAGTAGTTCTGTTTGGAAGTGAATTGACTTCCTAGTTAATTTTGTGAAAAATTACTTTAAGTTCCCCTTGTGAAGCTTTGTGTTATGTCAATAATAAATCCAACTATAAAAAATGACTGACGGAGGGACATAGTACCCTTTGTAAGCATCCTGTTATTTTCCGTGGGCCAGATTGTGGCTCACCTCCTGCTACAGTATGCTTGTAAGACGTAGAGTGATGCCATGGCGAATGTGTAAGCGAGGCATTCGCTTCTCTCTATTTACCGGTGCTATGACTCATGGTTGCTATGGCGAGGAGCTCTGACAGCAACGCAGCTGATTAGGAGCATCTGACTCCACATGACTGTACTCTCTTCATCTCTCTCGCTGCCTCCATCAGTTTATTGCTCTTGATTTCTGCCTATTTTCTTGTTTTTTTTCTCACTCTTCTTTTGTTTGCTTCTCTTTGCAGCTTCAGTTTATTTTACTTCTTCGTCAGAATTGTAACTTTTTCTTGTTTTCTCTTTCACTCCTCGTTTTCTTGTGTCTTTTCTTTAACATATCTGATAGACTTTCTTATCACATCACTCATTGCTATCCTCTTTTCTCCTACTGGCCTCTCCGTTCTTTCCATCTGCATGTCGATCTATAGTGGCCAGCTGTGTGCCAGATGCGGCCCACTGTCCCAGCTGTTGGCATCATGAAGAAGAAAGGAAGGAGATGGAAATTATCTCTCTTGAAAAATAGTGCGTAATAATCCTCTAAATAGATGTGACAAAGGATAAATATAATACAAATGTCAGAAAGAAGGAAGAAGAGCCTAGTACAGGAATTTCAGAGTAAAATAACTGATTAGTCTTATGAGAGTTAAAAGAACTCAATCATAAACCCTGCAGTGAGTACCACAGACACATTGTAAATCCCTATAGGACATTGTAGTGATGCTGCAGAAGATAAAAATGCTATTAAGTAGAGTAAGGTCACTGTCGAGGACCACAGAGTGACTTTACTATAAGCCTATATTACGACATCAGAGGCTTGCGTTCATTAGAAACATCACATCACTAGCATGCAAAGGAATACACTACCAGTCAAACATTTGGACACACATAGGTAAAGGATACATGTCTTCAGCTGTGTTACCATCATTGTGAAAGGGCTTTGTAATGATCAGTTACCCTTTTAAATTAATAAACTTGCATTAGCAAACACAATATGCTGTTGGTAGAGCAGTCTTTTATGAACTCCAGCGTTAGTGCTTCAACTCCTAGTTCCTCCTGGCCACATGCTGAGGTGTCCTTGGACAAGATGCTGAAACACTAGTAGTGCTGTCATCTGCTGCAGCTGGCCATCAATAGTTTCCCCAAGGGAATCAATAAAGTGTGTCATTATCATAGGCCTCTGTACATTTATGTAAATAGAAGTTTCTTTCGGCTGCTCCCTTTTGGGTTCACCACAGCAGATCATCGCATATTTGATTTGGCAAGGATTTTAGACCACATGCCCTTCCTGACACAACCCTCACGATTTATGCAGCCTTGGGACCAGCACTAGTGAGGGACCAGGAGGCAAACCACCAACCCTGGGGTTCATAGACAGTTAGCAATTGCCAACTGCCCTGCCTACTGCGCTACTGACCCAGCTCTGTACATTCATTTAAATATGCCTTTAAAGACAGAATAAGGGGAAGAGGAGTGATCCCACTACGTAAAGACAAGTTGTTTTTCAGGAACTTACGTAAAATTAGATCAATTCTTGGATAACCTTTTCACTGCGAAACATATTTCTCTTCTTTCTCTTGACTGAAGTTTCTACCTGTGTAATTTCTTAATTAACTTAACTTAACTGTAAAATTTTATACACTTTGACTGGAGAGACTTACTGCGTTTACAGCTCAAACTTTCCTGTCTCACAATCCTAAATAATTCAGCATGATTATCTGAAGCTGTTTAATTTTTTAAATAGTATTTGCTTGCTTGAGATTACTTTGAGTAGCTAGTATGTGTTGTGTCTGCAAAGCTACTTTCAAAAGAATTGCAAAAATGCAAGACATCAGAAACCCTGGTTGCCAGATGGGTGGGGCTGGAGGCCAAGAGGAAAGAGCTGAGGAGCAATTGTAGGTGCTGGAGAGATGGACAGAGCAGAGGGAAAGATGAAAGGAGGGCAAAATGGAGGTGAGAGAAGTGTCTTGTTTCACAGACAAGCAGTAAGAAAATGACACCTTCACACTGAAAGTAGAAACAAGCATATTGGAGATGGACATTGTTGATAGTGTTAGCATTTAAAGTGGACTGGTCCTCTATAAAGAGTTCCCCTCTTCTCTCTTAGTCAGGGGAAGTGGCTTTTAGTGCTTGCTGGCTCCCAGAGGAACAGACCTGCACTGTAGAAAGATGAGTAGCCAGTGCACCCAGTAAGCCCAGTAGGAATTCATGGTTTGCCTTTGGTGTGCCAGCCACCCACAATGCCTGTAAAGCATTGCCAGCTACTCAATCCAGGGCCTTCCTAGTCTGTTCAGCCAGCCAGCCATTCGTCAGGTATTATGTTAGGCACCCATGACTATTAGGAAGACTGGATGGGAAAGCATGCTACAGATCAGGCAAAGAGACTGCAGACCTTACATAACTTTGTTTTCAGACTTTGAAACCTGAACTGAGACAGTGTCATTAAAAACTATTCTACTTATTTCGGCAAATACCAAAATGTGAAATTATTGCTGCATAATTTAAACCAGCATTTAATGAAGTGAGCTACCGGTGGGAACCGTCAGATGCCACAATTTTTTTTTCTTGCCTGTTGACTTCCACAAAATAGTTTATTGATTGCCTACTAGGAACATTTTTGTTCACTGAAACAATATTGAAATATAAAAGTAAATTTGATTATCTTACATATTGACAAAGACACATATGCCTCCTACCCTCAATTTGCCATTTACATGCTAAGGTGAATCAACAGCCACACAGTTTATTAAAGGACATTTGGGGAGATACAGTTAGACATGGGAGTACATTTTTACACAGTTGCCTTTAGATTACAGTTAATTTGAGGTTCATATTATGTACTTAGTGTTACAGAATAATAATTCAGTAGTCTGCACTGTGAAAATTCCCAGCGACGTTCCACATTAAATAGATAAATAAACTTAATGAAAGCAAGCGCCAGAGAGTAGAGACACTTAAGGAGGCATAGAGAAGCAATGAAACTACGGCACCAGCTTCTTGGCAACTGGTTTGCTTATCTGTCTGTACAAGCTCATATGATCACACTTCTTTCGAAAAGGTTTCTGTGTCTGCACAAGTTCTTCACCCAACCACATCCAATCCCCTTTGGGACCGGAAACCAAAAACATCCAGTAACATTGAATTTCTATTATATTTCAAAACTGAAACTACTTTACACCATTACTCACAACACAACTCTTTTTGATATCATTTTCACAGCTTTGATTACACTCTACACGCATGATGCAATTGAGGATAAAGCCAGAGTGCTTTCTTTTTTTCTTGTTATGTTTTAATGGATGAGGCTCCAGGCACCTCAGGTCTCAACAAGCCTTAACAAGGAGATCAATAGAAAGTATATAGACTGTCTTCCCACAGGCTGTCTCCTCTTGCCTCAGATCACAGAGGAATATTGTGGAGATGCCAAGGCGACACCCAGCCAGCACGGAAATTATTTGATGTAACGGGAACACTATGTTGTGATTAGTGGAGCCTTTCTCCCTTCATCCCTCGCCCTGCACCATCACTTCAGCATCTGTGAAGTCAATATGTTAGGGGAGGTGAGCATGCATTTGCCATTCTCTTTAAGCCTCACTCCCTTACTCCTTTGACATAACCCTGTGTCTTCCTGTTTTCAAAAGATGGTATGGGGGTAACAGTAGGGTGGTTTTGGTAACAAGGAAAGTATAGGAGGGGAGGATGGGAGCGATGCTAAACGGTTGTGAGGAGAATAAAAATATGTGGCTGCAGGGCTGGTCAACAGTCTGACTCAGTCACGGCCTGGATTGTCAAGTTCACCAGATGGCTGCTTGATATGTGCAGGGAGAACAGACCAAGACACAGCAGACTCTCTGTTCCTGAGTGTGTTAACATGGTATTCATCCCGCTGTATGTTGCTCACCGTGCTCCAAATAGGGAATGTGTTATTGCTCTTGCTCCTCATTCCTGAGAGCTAGGGGAAGATCACAATCCCTTTTAACCCTCCCCACCCTCCCCTCTCAGCTGTAGACCAGCTTTGAAGTGTTTTTTCTTGTCTCTCACTCTCACTTCTGGTCTGATCCCACAGAAGATCTACTGTAGCACAAATTGTTGAAAATGTAACTTTGATGACGATTTAATGCTGATTTAGCTCTATTAGCAACGGCTGTCAGAGCACATAATGCATTAACTGTTGTGTTTGCGGCTGCATAGCGACAGACCAGTCCATGCTGACCCCTGTCCACTGCTAGAAGCTACAATAGGCGCATGAGTGTCAGAACTGAACCATAGAGCAATGAAAGATGGCGGCCTGGTCTGATGATAATGGTCAAGTTTTTACATCATTATATTTAAGTGAATGCCTGCGTGTATTGTTTTTTCTGGAGCCAGAGTTGGCACCAGGATACACTATGTGAAGAAGACAAGCTGGTGGTGGCAGTGAGATGCTCTGGGCAAAGTTCTCCTGGAAAACCTTGCGTCCTTGGATTCATGTGGCTGTTACTTTCACATGTACCACCTATCTAAACTTTGATGCAGACCAAGTACACCCCTCATAGCAGCGGTATTCCCTCATGGCAGTGGTCTTTTTTAGTGGGACAATGCACCCTGGGATAATGAGTTCAAAGAGTTTGTTTCATGTAGAAAACATGCAACTTACATACAACTCACCTCTTGCTGAGGTGTTAGAAAGTCAAGCTATATGTGCATAAAATGATGTATTGGCTACAAAGTGCAGAACCCATTTTGACACAAATGCATTTCGAAAGGTTTTTAAGATGGATGGGTTGTTAGTACTGCGAAAGAAAACAAACTTACACGCGGATTTCCTAACCTCTCCTTGCCTTTTCCCTGCAGACTTGTTTTGATGGATAGATCCTCAGCTCACAGATAATTTGCACGTACCCACTGTTTATTAAGTGTAGGGCTGTTTATGCATTTTGTCATATGTACTATATATAGTTGATATATATATATATATACAGTATATATACTGTATGATACATGCTGTGCCACAACAGCTTTTGCACATTGTTTCCATAGACATTAAGGAGGATTTCTAGTCGACATTCTGTTCTCTGGGCAACACCAAAATGACTGAATCACTAGATTACCTTTATGCCACATGAGAAGTCATATGTCATATCATGTGTGTGCTTCCGTGTCTTTAGTGACTGACAAGATGTTCAGAGGCCTGATGAGGCACCTAACAAAAACCATCTTATGCATACATTATGTATACACATTTATATATCCATTATACTGCGTTATGCATCACTATCCTCGCTTCTTTCACTCTGTTTTATTCATAAATTTCCCAGTGCATATCTACAATTTTTAAACTTCGACTAATATGCTTAAAAAATCTTCTAATCTAAGTGTTTGCCTGAGGCTCTAGCTTTACGAAATAAAGTTTAAGAGATTTGGTTAGGCCCCCCAGTGTGCTGTGTGGGACCCTCCCTGCATGTGTATCTGAATATTACTGTCTGCATGTGTATTACAAGATATTAAACACAAATATGCATTGTTATGAAAGTAAAAAGAAATAACTTAGTCCAATATTCAACTTTAAAATCTTACTTACAAGACAGTCTAAAACATGACCACATTAAGTGTTTTTTCAAATTTACTCTAAAGTCTTCAGGCTCCCCCTGTGTGAATCTGTGTGTGGCTCTATGTAGGTCTGTGTTATCTAATACAATCTGTCCCTATCTAATATTCACACTACTAACCCTTGAGGGTAAAGCAGGAGAAGAGAGGAGACACACTTACACACATCCAGAACTATAGCAACAGGACATTTAGTATGAACTTAAAAGGCCTTGAAAACCTTTTTTCACCTTTTTTTCACTATAAATTAAGGTATCCTACATTAATCCACATTTTCAAGTTTGAACAGTTGGTTCTTTTACATCAGTTTGTTTTCTTTTTATTGGTTTGAAATAGGCACAACTTAGTTAAAAAAAAAAGGCAGTGTTACTATGCAGCTTTGTAACATATGACCATGGCTGTGGGGGGACCTCAAAATGTTAACCTGTGTTAACCTTTTATAGAGAAATACTTAAGTTTGGGAACCATTTTGGGGGGCTTTAAGAACATTGCAAAATAACATTAAAAGAGCAGAATAAATTGAAGGACAAAGGAAGCTTTTATACAGTAACTGCTTAGGAGCCGAAAACCACTGCGTCCCTTCAATAGACTTCATCTGTACTGCATTGCACTGTAAGTTGGACCAGTCATATTCATTTGTACTAAGGTATAGTGTGTTGCTGAAGATGTAAAGGAAGTCTTTGCCTGTACCAATCCTAACCCTGTTGGGGCAAAGCAAGTACAACAACACAGGAGATGGATTCTGTATTTTATAAACTCAAATCAAATTCAGGAGCGATTCACTGCAGCTCTGAAGTGACTTTCCTGAGTTTGCCAGTATTTTTTTCACAACTCTTCCACTGCCTAAACATGGGCCTAATATTCATTTTTCTTTTGCTCTAAAGCAATCAGTGTTTGGGTTTTGGATCTCTATCTCTCTATTCTCTCTCCTTTCTTTTATTTTGTGTTGTTTTCCACCAACACAGCAGATTCACCCTGTCAGCTACACACGAAGACGTGCAAAACAAGAACAGAGCTTGAATCAATTACTCTGTGAATGTATTTGATTTAGCAGTGCTCTGAATAAGCACTTCTGAAGTGATGTTGGCTGCATCAGGCGAGGACTCACTTTCTTTTTTGGTACAAATCAGAGCTGAGCGTGGATGCAGATCACAGTGAAGGAGGTGGCAAATGGAGGTGGTGAGATCCATCAGCCAACCTCTCCCTTCCAAGAGGCTTAATTTGAGAAATGCACTGTTGGAATAACAGCATCTTGTAATTAGAAAACCATAATGAATGATGATTCTTTAAAGTAAAGTTTCATTATTTGGGATCAGTTGTTATTTTATATTATAGACTTTATAAAAGGCATCAGCCTTAGTCAGCTGAAATATAACCTGTATTAAGTTATCATCATAAGACAACATAATGAAAACATTGATTGTGTTTATTGATTCTGAACTTATAAACATTTGTAATAAGATACTGTCTTATACAGATATGAAAAACAGCACTGCTGAATTTAGCTTCTCTGCATTGCTTTACAACTGTGTGTGAGTCACAGCCTTCACTGAAATGATCCAGGGAACCTGTGTGAGGCTTTGAGACGTCAGAGAAGGCTTGTTGGAAATCGTCAGGTTAAGAATAGTTTCATATCTTTAGGGCTTTTGTTTTGGGTGTGGTGCTGTGTTTTACCGAGACTGTCTCAACACCATTATGGAGCAATCAGAGAGACAACTCTCCTCCTACTGACAGATGGTCGTGTGTGGAGTGTGTGTGTGTGTATGTCTGCCTACACTTCGGTGAGGTTTCTGCCTTGTGGGGGGATGGGAAGTGGAGTTTGGGGAGGAAGAGGAGGTAGAGAAGAGTGGAGAGAGGTCAGCAGAGGCACAGCTGGTGAGACCCCCACTTCAACCAGCTGCTTCCTCAAAAGAGCCCGTCAGCAGCCTGCCTGTCTGCCTGCATGCTCCTGCCTCTCTCCTTCTTTTTCTGTCCTATCAACCCCCCATCCAACTCTCCCTCTGTTGTGTCCCCCTGCAGACTCAGCCCAGCTGTTCCAAGCTTTCTACTCTTCTCCCCTGCTACTATGCACCCTGACCCCCACAAAAAGAATCCGTCCTGCATTTGCAAAACTAGCATGCATGCTCTCGAGTGCGCACACATACACATGAGCACCTCTAAACTTCATCTTGTGCTGCACACAGTAATGCAGTAAGTCACATCAAAGATGTCCCAGCCGTGGTGGTGTATCTGTAAGGTTCTGTTGAACCAAATTGAGGCCTGAGGCTGGAGTAAATACTCCAGCTGGGTCTGGGCTCTCCACGGTGTACTTTGTGGGCCTTAGTTATAATCCATGACAAGAAATGCCACTAAAACACCTAGGCAAGTGGTTTTGAGTTTCATGATAATAATAATAATTAATAATAATAATTGATACTTATATTATGAGTTGCATGAGTTACATTTTTGCCCATTTTGATATGAAAATAAACTTGAACCACCTTGTACATGTTACACATGTAGCCTACAACCTGAGTTACAAACACCAAAAAAAATCAATGCTGTGAAATAGATCATGATTTCTTGCATTAACATAACTAAGAATCTACAGCAGTGCTAGCACTTCTTTTGCTTGATCAGCAAGCTAAAATGCTTAATGCCAATGTTAACATGCTGACCATGTTCGCCATCTTAGATAAGCAAGTCACCATACTAACGTGTGCAAATTTGCAAACAACACAGAGTACAGCTGTTGATGGGAGTGTAATTAGTTTTGTAATTAGGTGTCAGCATAATTAGTTTTGCCACTTGTTCATAAAATGGTGCTAGATGGAAAGTTACCTAAAGTTATTACAACTGGTATACATCCAATAGCTGTTGAGATGCTAATGTGGCTAAAACGTTTACTGTGCGGCAAGAGAATCTGTCAACAAGTAGAGTTTGTTGCTCCAACTGCACTGCAAACAACAACCTAAAGTGGACTTAATTGTGATGGATTACAGATCTCATGCATGTTTTATGTCTGTATGAATGAAATCAAATGGCTGCCTGTAAGGTGTAGGAAGTTAGTCTGAAAGTGTGGTATGCTTTGATTAACAGGATGTATTCATGTAACGTATATATCATTTGAAATTAATGAGTTGAAACACATAAAACTGCTATCTTTCCAACTAGAGATAAAGTGAAGGAGTGACTAATAATTAGGTGAATCATTCTTTGATTTAAAAAAAATATTTATCATATGACTATTTAGTGATTTCTGACTATTTTGTTTGTTACTTGGCCTCCATTTAAATAATTCAACCTTACAAGTTCAAATCTGAACTCAGGGCCACCCAGGCTGCACTTTTACCATCCCCAGTTGCAGTGGGTGCTGGGGTGCCACACCCTCTCTTTCCCTCTCCTCCAGTGCTATTGTTCCCTTGATGACAAGGCCCACGTGTCCCCCTATTCAGTGTCCTGGTGGGGGGTAGGCGGACTCTTTGTCTTGCTGCCATTGTCGCAGACACACGCTTCCATTTGACGGACACGTGCTGACAAAAGAGAGAGGGAGCGGAGAAGGAGGAGGAGGGGCCACCACTGGCCATTATTCTCGCCGATGATGGCGGTGAAAAGATGAGACGCGCTGGCCATCTGTGGTGCGTGTCTGTAATCTGTAGTGACTGGGAGGGGGAGCACTGCACACACACACACACAAACATACACATTCTTCTCTGTTTCTAAAAGAATTCCCCTCTTTTGTTTCGCCACACTTTTCTAGAGGCATGACGCCTATTGAGGTGGCTTCTCTTTACTTTTGATTGAGTTTTGTTTTGCTTTTAAATGGGGTGGGGAAAAATGAAAGGGTGAGTGTGTGTGTCAAAGAGGACGATATGGTTGAAGTTACACTTCTTTCTTAGGGGATTCTCTTTCCTCTGTATGTTAAAGTGACTATAGTTGACTGTCTGCTTTCTAGCAACAGGCCAAAACACCAGTCCATTTGCCTTTTTACTCTGTTTTCTCAGTTTGACCCTGGATGATGCAGTCTGCTTAAGGGTCTTTACCTTCACAGTGTTTACTTTGCTTCTTCACAATCCCCATAAACTTCCTTTTTTCAGGGGGCACACTAACCTTCTCAGAACTGAAGGCTTTAACATAGACAAGTCATTGTAGGGTGCTCTATCCAAGCTGTAATTTGAGATAACTGTCCCAGCTTGTTGACCTATGAATGTCTTGTTTCCTTCTCCCATCTTTCTTTCCTTTGTGGAATTCCTGTATTCATTCATTCAATCCTTCTCACCCCTTCCACTACCTCAATTTTCCACTGCGTGTTCTAGTATTTTTTTCATCTTCTACTCCCTATTTGTGTCTATAACTTCACTAAGTCAGGGAAGAAAAAACAGCTCAAAACACTAATAATTGAGGAAAAGACTCTAAGCTCAGACTTCCACTTAATAATGATTCATCTGTGACATGTGCTCCTAATAATAAGCAAATAAAGATATTGTTCCCAAAGGGCATTAATATATATACTCAAAATGTCCTCTGTCAGGCATATATAAGCAGTGTATTGCAGCTTCACCACAGTGAGTGTTTGCCTGGATTTCAAAACCCATTTCCTCTGTCTGTGTATCTGCATGACCAGCTTGGGCTTTTAGTTTTGGTCAATAAGACATGACCACCCTGTGAAGGTCATTCAGTCACAGCTCTCCACAACAATCAAAAACCCCAAACCACTGCAAAGACGGCTACTGGGATTGTTCATTACCACAATGAACTGTAAGTTCTTTTCTTGTGTCCCTGTGTACAGTAAATGAAAACAAGTGATTTAGAGGTATTTTCTTTCATTCAGCAAGTTTCTGTGTCGCCAGATGATACTGTAAGGACGGCTGATGTTCTCTGAGGACAGATTTGAGGGCACAGAGACATATGGTTGGTGTCACACAGGCAAATAGATTGATTGACACACAGATGGATAAACGGACAGACAGATAATAGATGCATATATATACACATACTGAGCATTTTACCATCAATGAGCAGGAACACCATGTCAAAACAAGATAAAAACAGCAACATTTTGATTAATATTAGGGCCAATAGGTCATATATTTACAGTAATTGCAGGTTTAATTTCAAGACAGGCCATTATATTGCATTAGGTCATCTCAAATGTTTCCTGTTGAGGAATGCACAGAGCAAAAACACATGGACAGAAGCGTCTGTCTGATAGACATAGGCAGGCAGGGAAAGGTAGGGCAGATGTTAAAAGCTTTAAAAGCCTTATTGATTTTAGAGTTCTGGTCTTGTAGCTAGTTGCTTCACATGCATAAACATGCATTATGCATGCACGCTTTGTATTGACAGTCAACACTTAAAGTCTAAAGAATTGTGATTTTACATGGTGCCCACATTAAGACGTTTGCATTCAGTTCACACATTCATGCATGTGTCAGCAAAGTGGATTAAAAAAAAAAGAGTTTTCCTGTCTGCGCAGATCTGACAGGAGGTCAAAGGTGAGAGGTTAGAGAAAGTGACCTGGATAATGGCACACACAGGCAGCTGCTCTGTTGCCATGTGTTACCACAGTGTGTTATACTGCTACCAACCAGCAGGGACGCTGTTACACAGGCAACAAAGATCTGTGCACTCTCCTCTCCTCTCCTCTCAGACTATTTGTAAAGTAAAGTAACACTTAGATTTCTTGTACTAGATTACTTGTAGTTGCAATGCAATAAGGGAGAAAGAATTTTAAGGTATCATATTTTACCATATTTCATCATATTTTACAATATTACAATATCCCTTTATTTTTAGCATATATAAACAACATTAGAAACATTTAGTGATTATAATACACTATAATCTATATATACTATAAATACTAACAAATATGTATTTAATAATCTACAAATACTATACCTCCTCTTATGAATACTTCTTGTGTGTCTGGTTACAATTACACGTGTTAGCTAATATCCTTACATTAAGTAAAAGGTTTTCAGATGTGAATACTGTCACTCACGAAGAAAACATTTTCGCTAAACCTGAAAAGAAGCATGTACAATATACAGTATACAAGTATGTATGCAGTACACACTATACAAAATATTAGCATTGTTATTTAAAAGCTGTAATCTCAAGCATCACCAGAAATTATTGTTAGAATTACTTTTTCATCTCTTTCTATTGCTCCCTAAACCACTTTTCCTCCCTTGTTTGCCTGCCCCTCAACAGGAAGACCTCCTTGTGATCAGTGCAGAGGGAGGCCTCCTTTCACCCACAATGTTGTCACTGTCTGTCTTTCTCCTCTCACCCTCATCTGATCTCAGCACAGTGAAAGAAATGTGTGTCTGTGTGTGTGTGTGTATTTGTGTATTCATGCTGCTCCGCTACTTCCTCTGCCTTCCTCTCTCTTTCTATTTTTGTTCTTTTCTAGAGTTGCTGTTTTTCTCCCAAATATCTGCCACCTCCTGTTCCTCCCCTTCCACTCTCTCTCTCTGTCTCTCTCTCGCTCTCCACCAGCCCACAAAAAAAAACATACTACTGGTTGCTATGGGATCTGGTTGCCATGCACCGAGATTTCCTCATGGTTCTTGTATGTATGCGTGTCTACTGTAGTGTGATGGAGTTTGGATGCCATGTTGATTGGGAAGAACGAGGGTGGTGTTGCAATGGAAATCTAGATGGCCCCAATACCTGACCCATACACAAATGTACACACCAGAGGACAGAAAAAAAACACTCACACACTCCTTCACTTAGGCTTTGTCTGTAACTGCAGGCTTTGTGTTGGTCTGTAGAGAAAGACACAGTAAGTCGGGGATGGAGACATATGATTATGGAGAGTCACTGAGGAGAGGAGAGACAGATGAGGGAAGGGAGAGAAAGAAGAAGAGAGTGGTATTGACCAGAGGCAGAGATCGATGAGCAGCTTGTCAGTGGATTTGGCTGTCATGCTATCGGACAGCCCGTCCTTCTGAATAGAGTTTTACAGAGTGTGACTGGATGAAAAAGAGGATTTCGGTGGAATCTTTGGCAGTGTTTCGGGGTTTTATCTCAGCAGATGATTGGAAAGATTATGTTTGGCTCAGATAGCATCATGATGAGCTGGCGTGGCTGAACTCCCTTCTGTGAACTACAGTGGAGTAATAAATCAAATCAACAAACCCACTTATTATTTTATTATTACAGATTACGGTGCTGTGAACAAGTATTTGCCCCCTTCCTGGTTTTCTTTGTCTTTTTTTGCATATTAATCACACTTAATAATAATGATTAAGATCATCAAACACATATTAATATTAAAGCACAGTGTCATCGACTTGTGTTCAAAATGTGTTATTTGCTCACATCCTCAATCGCACACTTGCTTTTGAAGTGACTGGACGCGTGCCTAAAATCTGTAGTGTGTTAAAGGAAATGATGTCATAGAGAGTTGGTTTTTAATTTCCTTCACTTGGCTTTGTCAGCTGCACAGACAAACACGACTTTGTTTATTGATTATGTGAGCCTGATTTTGTTGTCTTCTCGCTGATTGTAATTTATGCTTTTATTATTATTTAGTGAAGGAAGAAAATTGCTTAAATAATCTTATATAATTTGTTTAAAAAATGTAACTTATCCTTAAACATAATTTATGAATGTAAATACTGAATACTATAAGAACTTTTATTTTTTTTAATGTCATTACAATTTTGAGTAAGGGAATAATACGTATTATTCTTTGTTACTTTATACAAGCCTTGAGGACCTGGTGGCCCCTGGTGCACTGGGAGATTATTATTTGTACACAGAGTTAGATTATTGAATATTTGTAGCAGCCCCTATTAATTGTGGTTATGTGTGTGTGTTTCCACGTGTTAGAAGGAGCCTAATTTACATTCAGACAGTGTTGGTTAAAATAACAGGATGTTACAGAGTCACTGAGGCACAGGGGTTGTGAAACCACAAAGTCTCAGATTTAACATGTTCGCAGACACAAACATATTATGCACATCATTGCTTACACAGACAGCATGATTATGTTCCTCTGTTTCTGCTCTAACTGGTGGCTCACTTGAAACATGTTCCTCAGGGCTTATTTATTGTTAGCAGAGAGTGTGTCTGTTACCACCTGGCTGGTGTGATCATCGTGTTTCATAACTACACAGCAGTTTAATAGGCTTATGTTAGTGTCTGGCTAGTAGACAGACATACATGCTTAGACAAATGAATATGCATCCACAAGTAGAAGCCTGCACACACACACACACACACACACACACACACACACACAGCCACATAATATCTGTTTTACAGTACAGAACTGCAGAGGTAATATCTAATGCACCCTCCTCTGGCTATTTCAAAACTCTGGCCGTTTTGTCTTCCTCTCTCACAGCTTATTTTTAGATTATTTTCTTTTTCAACCTCCTCTTCTTTTTGCCTGTGTATCTCCTGGGGAGTGCAAAAAGAAATGAGGATGAGGACAAGTTAATAATGGTCAAGATAGAAGCGAAGAAGAAAAATGGGAATGAAGTGGAGTTAAAAATAAAGGAAAGTAGTGGCTCTTACTTTGCTACTAATGTTAACAGGTCAACTTTATAGCACCTATTTACCAGATTTAATTTAGATTCACAAAACTATTGCCTGGAATTATTTCCCACAGTTCAGACATCAGATTTACAAAACAATAGACTGGCAACATTAATGCCACTGTGACATTTGTGCAGTTTTATCTGGTTTTATAAATGTCATAGTTGCTGTTGTTGTGCACCGTTCAACAATAGAAAAATACCTGACTGTGCTCAGTGTGTGACAGCATCGTGACAGACAGCCATGTTTTTGAGTCTCGTTATAGCGTCTACTATTCAACATGTCTTTCTTGTTTCCAGAAGTTGTAGCAGGTGTGCAAAATGTCTTTAATGTACATGTGTTTGGGATAAGTTCTGATTTTTGTCTTAGCTTCATATGGCTATGCAGTTATTTGTTTATGGCGCATATTTATTCATATGGCTTTTTGTAATTAGGGCAAGTCTAAAACAATGAACACTAAGTCATGTTTCCCCATGGGCTCATTTAAGCAGGCTGTAATCACAATGACGTTAGGTTTGTCAGCATTTAATGTCAGCTCTGCTAACAGAAAGTGGTATTGAAACAACTGGGAGTAAGCATAAAGGGAGGTGGTGTTGAATGTTGCCAGTAAGCTGTGAAGAGCCAGGGCACTGTGTCTGTAACAGACACGCAAACAAAGTCAGAGAACAACTAGGACGTTTTGATCCCTCTCAGTCTCATCCATTGTTGATCTCTGGCTCCCTGTGTTGGAGGGTAAACAGCTTAAGGGATGAACTGGCATTGTGTAAGGTTAGGAATATCTGAGAACAGAGCTATAGGCTAATATTAACACACACACTGCTATAGTTTATTCATGGTCAGAATCAGTTCCAGCAACCCAGTCACAAACCCTCTGTCTGCAACTCGGACTGAATAAAATGTCTAGATCCAGTTGCAGATTACACCATTAGAGGGTCATCAGAAAGTGTCTCAAATGCATCCTGAGTGACCACTTTACATTTGATTGTATCTGTGTGGGAACTAAACTACTGCAGCAGTTGAGGATAGCGGTTATTATCTTACTGCCCTTTGGGTACAAATTCTTATCTGTGTAGTTTAGTGGAGACAAATCGACGGTGAGTGAACAGGCCCTTGTTGAGGTTAGGAACCATTTTGCATTCACACACTATTGTATATATATGTGCCACATATTCCTGAACTACATGTTTCAAAGCAAGATGCAAAGAATGTGCAAGGTGTGATTTTAATGTGCTTCAGCTAATCCGAAGCTCATTAGCCCAGAATAATCCCTAACTGCCAAAGTTTGTTCTCAACCATCTTTTTAAGTTCAGTTTCTTCTTCATATAGCTGTGTTAGTTCTTAATCCTCACCTCTAGAAAAAGCTCTCTGACACTCTTGTTTGTGCACAATTACCAGTCTAATGTCTGACTGTTCTCTCTCTTAGCGTCTTCCTTTAGCTGCTGCACTGTTTGCTAAGTTTCCCATCCCTATGTGGCCCTAAACCTAACCATACTTTGAATTCCAACCGTCATCTGGCCCCTGATCTTCTTTATATTATACCGGACATTCAAAAAATGAAAAATAGCCCTGTGCTACAAAAATGCATGGGACTTCTTTGGTGGAAGAGTTGCTTTAGCTACTGAAGAAGGACAGATGGAGACTGTCTTAACCTACTGCATATTCAACAATAGAAATAGGGCACTAATCTCAAATGTGATCAAAGTTTTCTAGTTTTGCCAGTGAAGGTTTTTCCAGCTAGAAAGTCTGGAAGAGAAATCAATGCATACCCAAAACATTTAATTCTCACACAACCAGGTGCTTGTGCGGGCGTGTTCTGCAAGTTTCATCAGTTTGAAAAGGGAATGAAACACAATTTAATCATCTGTTGGGAACAAAGCCTGCTGTATTTCTGTGACCAGCCCTTCAGTATCCAGTACTGGGAAGCAACAATCCGCCTCATGTCCAGTAACGCCCCTGTGGAAACAGACCATCTGGCTGACTTCCAATCATCACGTTAAACACATCCTCCAGCTTTGGCCCTGTTCCCCAGTTCCAGCTTCAGCGCCTGTCCCCAGACTCTAACCCCAGTTCTCGCCCTCTCCCCCAGTGCACTCTTGACCAGTGCACCCATAGCAGATGGAGAGTAGAGAAAACTGTGTCACCCGCCATGACTCACTTAATCACCCCTCCCCTTTTCTCTTCCTCTCTTTTATTCTCACTCTCTTTCTATCCTCCCACTCCCTTCTTTCCTCACTTGCAGAATTTGGAGCATCAAACATTGATTTGTCTTTATTTTTAGAGCAGCTGTAAGCATACGTGTGTGTGTGTGTGTGTGTGTGTGTACAGTATTTGTTTGTGTGTGTGTCTGTATACCAGATGCTCATCCACACTGGGTCGTGGGCAGTATGATTGTGTTTGGGTGCATCTCTGTCCGTGTATTTGTGAACGTGTCAGGGCTCCTTTTTCCAAGTTAATCCCTTAAGAAGAGGTGTGGTTGTGTCTTGTGCGCACTGTGCTCTCTCTCTCTCCTCTCTGTCCCTCACTGTGAGCGCAATATCATCACATGGTCTATTGCTTCTCTCCTCCTCTCATCTTTTTCTCGTGCTGTTGTTATTGCTGTGGCCGCTAGTTTGAGGGAGTTCTTTCTCTCAGCTTGTCATCTCTGCATCTTCTCTCATCTGTTGTCGTTGCTCTGTGAGATTAACTCTTTTGGTGAGATGGGGGAAGCAATTGAACTCAGGTGAGTCAAATACAGAGTAGAGAATGTGAATTTTGTATTTTTGTTTAGAACATGAGAGATGGCATCTGATAAATGGGCAAATATTAATTTTATTTGCATCTGTGCATACGTGTGTCATTTCTATGTGTGACTATACACTTTGATGTGTTTTGGTTTCAAAGTGGGTCGACTGTTACCGTAGCGAACTGCACCTTGGGTTCTCTTTCTCAGCCTCACCTCTTTTTCTGTCCATCAAGTTGACCTGTTTTAACAAGCCAACAATCTGTGAGCTCTATAGAGGTACAGGAGACCAGTTGTTTTTTTGATAGTAAGGTTTGTTGTTGTTGTTGTTGTTGTTGTTGTTAGGTTACTGGCTACAGTGGTAGTCTCAGTCACTGCCAAACTGATAATAGGTCTAGTCTAGCCTGTATCCACATTGCTCATAGCAGCTAATAGCCTTAGCAGATGCATTATCCCGCATGCCCATATGGAAGAGATTAAACTTGCTAAATTGATACAAACACCCAACATTTTTCTTGCATAGCATTTGTGCCTGCACATGTTTTTGTGTGTATGTATTGATATGAGGGGTCGTGAGTGTGTGTGTGTGTGTGTGAGAGAGAGAGAGAGAGAGACATACACCTTTTTTACATAGCAGAAAATATGTGTTTCCAAGCCTGGTCAAGCTGAAGGGAGGGACTGGTTTGCTTAAATTCCCTCCCGAATTCAACACTTCCTCTCTTTTTCTTACATTCTTTTTTCCTCTGTTCTCATGGTTAGGTAATCAAAAAATACAGTTCTCAAATGTGTTGCAAAAAACAAAACAAAAATAGGCAAAGAGTGAGAATAGTGTGGACGACAGAACAGACAGGACGAACTATGTAATGAGTGAAATGAGGACACTCAACAGGAGAGAGAAGATGAGAGGAGGGGTGTGAAAGTGAATGTTTGAAGAGAAAAGAGGGGGAAGGAGAGAGTTTGAAAAGGCGAAGGTGAAAATGATATGAGGGAAGACAGTGTGTGTGAGTAAAAAGTCAAGGTGAAGTGGATTTATTGCAGTGAACATGAATTCCCTCCCTTTTTCTTTAGCAGAGGAAGTGGGAGATAAAAATGCATTCAATAAATGAAGTTAGTTGGTTTTTATTATCACATGGCCTTGAAGACCAGCAAAATTATTTTACATGTTTATTCTCACTTTAGAGAGATTTTTTTTCAAAATAGGAAAATTTGTTTGAAAAAGGTTTGAACCCTAAGAAAAATAATAGAAAACAAGCAACTGCCATCACGTGGCATCTTCTATTGCACAAGAGTCTGATGTAAAATCTGCACAAATTAAGATCAAGGGTGGGGTTGACAAGACATTGTTTTTGTTTTTTAGTTCACTCAAGTAAACTTAGCACAGTCTTCAATGTTCAATCTTCAATGCTGTGTGGCAACATGTGGCACCCTCTGTATCTGCAATCTTCAATCTTCAATGACACTCAGTCTAATGAAGTTAGTGTTCCACATGTTGATTATGTTTTAAAGTAATGCCTGTAAAAAAAATGACCATTAGTCATATTAAATATGGAGAATCGGTCTAATCTGTCACTCAGGAATTCGGTAATTTTCCTGGCTTGTGAGTCTTATCTCTGGCCCTATAAATGAAAGTGTGCCGCACACTTTGCTGCCATATCAGAAATGTGAAAGTACAGATGATAAGATGGCCTGTAGCTCTGGTCTAGACTGATTATTAGGGTAAACAAAGTGGGAACACGACACGACAATAAAATACTCGATCATATCGACTAGACTGCTCCACTTCACGCCTGGCTGCACTGTTTAGATTAGCTTGCTCATGTACACACACTTCACACACATTTCTCCTGTCATAGTTACATGCACATGCTGGCATGCAGGGATGTGCATGCTTTGACACAAAACCATGCCATGCAGATATGAATGCATAGAGGCACACACAGTCACAAATTTGCATAACGCCAGCATGCTCTGTACCCTCTTTGCCTGCTGTTCCAAGGGCAGAGGGGGATTTGGATATTGTTATGTTAATCTGCCTCTCTTTTGTGTCTTGGAAGCCATTCAGACACACACATACACACTAACAAGCAAGTGCACACTAGCATGATCACGTTCAAGAATGAACAGACTTCTGCACACAAATGCATGCGTGGATCTTGATGTATACACTGCAGAACACAAACACCTTTGCTTACAAAAATAGAGAGGAAGAAAGTCACACTGCAGCAACAATCTCTCTCTTGCACACACACATGCACACACACACCTGCACACACACACACACACACACACACACACAAAAACCACATGTATGCCCATGCAGACAATCTTCTCCAGGCTTAACTTGAGTGGGTGAGAACTGAAACAGTAGCAGGAGGGGCAGTGATACAGCACTGTGATAAGCCTGGAGGAAGAAGATAATAGGTGTGGGAGCTGTGTGTGAATGTGTGTGTCTCCCGGTGTGGAGGTGACAGAGCATGTGTGTGTAAATGTGCTAGTGTGAGCACAGCACCACACATGTGGCACCCTCTGTATCTGCAAAACTAATAATATTTAATGTGAATAAGCCCACCTTATTTGCTTATTTGTTATCTAATCTTTATGACCAAATTTGCTCTATTCTCCCACACCAGCTTAATGATATTTGCAGAAAAAGGGAAGCAGATCATTTTAATTGGAGGATGTTTTCTTAGACTCCAGATAGACCTCCTCGTTCAGCCACCAAGTGTTCTTTTACTTTTGTTATTCTAGTGCACATAGTAGCTTTGAATTTCATTTTGTCATTTTCGGTTTAGCTGTGTGGTAACAAATGTATTTGCTGTATGTGTGGAAACATACATGAGCTCATATCTGCTGATCACAATAATGTCTGTGTGTGTGTATATGAGTGCATCTGTAGTCACATTGTGAACTGGGTGGAAACTGTCGTTGCTTCCAGGATCTATACATCTTCATAGTGTTAACATTGAATTTCATTCCTAATACCTTCTTTAGAATTTAAACTTGTCCAAGTTATCTTGTCTTAAACTTCACTATTTGACTACAACGTTATCTTTTATCTCTCTTTTAGTGTCATTTACATTATACTTTCAGGTACTGTATTTTTTTTAACAAACCTCAGGTTAACCAAATATTAGCCAGCTTCATTGTCAGCAGTTTTGTTTAATAGTTAAGCATGAAATGTCTCCCATTTTTAGCAGCACTGCACTAGAAACTTACTATATATTGACACACAGTATATATTGTACATAATCAGGCCATAATGCTGAAATTACATTCGTCACACTATGTTTTTATCGTTTAATTCACTCTGTGATATACGTGATCTCCCATTCAATGTGAGAGACAGCACGCTTTGTTAGAAGATTGTGGAGGAGACAACAGAGCCTTTTTTAACTTCATATTGTGTTCACTTCGAACAATTCCAGCATCACAAAACTATAAGAAAACACATGCACCCCCTGCTAACCAGTCACAGCTCTTGCAGTCTCTTCATATTATCTGAGTACGTGCTGTAGCGCCGACATGTTATATTATCGAAAAAGATCAAATCAGCATCAGTATAACTGCAGACCCTATGCACGTAGCCACCGTATCTATGTGTAACTTTGTAATGCACAAATATAAAAGAAGAATTGGCAAGAGAAAACAACGTTGAATGTTAAAACTGCTGAACATTATGGAGAACAGCTCACATCCTCCCTACAACCTGCTGATCAAACAGCAGAACAGCTTTAGTTATAGACTTCTCCAGCTCTGCTGTAACAAATAAAGGTACACAAAGTCATTCCTGCCAACACAATGACTCTACTCTGACAGAAGAGAGCTCTGCGCCGACAGTATAATAATCTGTAACAGGGCAGACTTTTATTTTTATTACCACATATTCATTCTTCAATTCAGTTCATACAATTACGCATCATGCATCATAGTTTTTGTAGATTCAAAAAAATAGAGAAAAACCTTTGAATAAATGTGGTAAATCATAAAAACACACTAACACATACTAGATATTGTCTTCCGCCCCTGAGAGCACCAGTGATTGTAGGGGACACAAAAAGTGCTCCTGTTTATATTCATATTCTGCAGCTTTCAGCTCCATCACTGAGTCTGAGTCAATAAGTTGCTACATAAAAGTGTCAGTGACGGAGCTGACCCCAAGTCGCCTCTTCATCTAGTTATCAGCTATCATCACGGTGACAACATCTGTCTCACGCTCCATTCAGCTGTAACTCTGATAATGCACTAAATTCCTGTGCTGCATTGCACAGTCACAGAGGGCCATTCAATCTTATTATGCAGGATGACCACCACCAGCCCAAACGCTGACACACACAAACACACACTGACTATAATTGTATTAGGACAGCTTTCTGTGCTGCTTCACCCTGCCCAGAACCTCCCCTGACAGATCATATTGCATTAGAGGGTCACAGGAAGGACAGGCTATGTGTTTGTGTGTGTGTGTCCACGTCAAGCTAATAGGTGTTTGTTAACCATGTTGACACTGTGACTCATACACACACATACTTGATCATTCGTCTTCCAGGTCAAGTCATTTAAATTATTCTCTTCAGACCATAGCTCATGGAGTTCTGTGTCAAATACAACATAATCAATAAGACCAACATGGTGGGTGGGACAGAGAAAGTGACATTAAAAGAAACTATTAATCATAAGTGATAGGTAGGTGAAAATACTACTAATCTGTTATAGAAATTGGTTCACACAGACAGTTTAAATTAATTTCATAAAGTAAAATATTGCATGACTCTTATTTATTGATAAAGTAAAATTGGAAAAATGACACCGTAAATAGATTATTATATTTATTATAGTTTGCTTGGTTCCATAATGCATTTCTTCTACGTTCTTAGTGTCCTCTCCTCAGTTAGGATCATTTCTGTCCTGTTTGTGCACATCTTTATCAGTTACAGTATATGCACAGTGAAATTACTTTGCAGTGTAATTTTCTTACATAAGATTAAAATTTTGTTTGTTTTTTAATGCTAGGGTACTGCATGATCTTGAATTATTTGCAAGCAGTATGTTAAATTATAATCCGTTGCTTTTTTGTGCTGGGAAGCATGATTGGTAGCAGATAAAATTTACTTAATAAATAATGCATTTTACAGCATGGAAAATCATTCAAGGACCACTATTCAATATTTTATAAGAGCAGTATTGAACACTACTACAGTGTAAGGAGCACTGCAAAAAAAACAAAATAAAAAAAACACAACGATGGACTGTGGATTGGTTCTGAATTTTAATGACAGAGAAATATATGAACTCATTGACCACCACAGAGAGAGAGAGACACACACACACACAATAGTCACAGTGGGTACCAGGCTGTTAACACGCATAGCTCTGCTTCAGCTGCCACAATACATCAATCTTTACACACTCACACACAGTCCTAATCTCGACAGAAAGTCCCACTACTGATGCAGTATGGTCGTGTTTGCCTCCTCACTTACAGAAATGTATGCTGCAAAAGCCACCTACACATTATACTATATACAGTACAGCTCTTAACTGATCCGTGTTGTTGCCAGAGAGGTTCTGCTTCTGTATATTTGCTCATGGTAGCTGCAAAGACACTGCTAAATGCAACTTTTACTTTTACCTTTTTACTTCAGTTGGAGTTGTTCCTCTGTTTCTGTTGAAATGTTATTGATACATTATATTGTAATTTGTGGGACTGTGTTGTTTTCTTGCAGCGATACTGATGTAAAAAAAAAAAATCCAGCTCTGTTTGTAACCAGTCTGACATGACTTTCAGATTGTTGTGTATTAGGACATAACTTTCTTTGCTCCTTAGCTGAAATAGGATTGGATAGGAAGTATCAGAATTTTGATTAAATGTGACAAAAGGACAATATTATTAGGTATGTTGTCAATCTAATCTTTTTGTGTTAGTAGGGAGACTGGAGTGCTTTTAGCCTAACTTAGCAAACAAACCACTATCTTGTCAAGGTCAAAACAGTTTAATGAATTTGTTGTATCTTTTGAACTTTACTTCCTTTTGAATGTACAAAATGCAGTATATACTGTAAGTACTAGGCTATTTCCTTAGTTTTATATCCTTGCATTAAGTTAGGGCCAATAACAACAACTTTTGTGAAAGTCAAGTGTAGATTTTGTTAGGACAAGTCCAAGTGTACAAGTGGATAAAATTGACTCCAAAAGTTGATATCAGTGTTTTCACTCAGCTGCCAATAATAAATCAAGCAAGTCAAAAATTACTTTAGTATGCATAGGAGATTTCACATTGCATACTGAAATGTACATTTGAGTAATTATGTATTCTATATGAAAATCTGTGTATGATAGCTGTGTGTGTCCAGTATTTGTGTGGTTCATTCTGTACTGTAAACGGTTATTTCCAGGAAAGAACGCTGACCTTACAAAAGAATGTAGCATGCTCTCTGTCTTTGTCTGTTTCTCTCACTATGTATCTCTGTCTCTCTTTCATACACACTCTGACACAGCCTCATAAACCACTGGAATGAATAAGGCCATCCTGTCCTGGGTCAGGCTTCAGTCTTAACACAAGTGCCCTGGTTTATTACTGCTACGTCACAGTCCTTTCTTTTTTAATCACACACACACACACATACTCGTGCACACATAAGACACACACAGACCACCTGTCATTTTCTTTGAATGTGTGAGAGAGAAGAAGAGTGAGACTGAGAGTTCTGGATGGTAGTAAGTGTGCCTATCCGGGTCACTCCGTGTCAGCTGAAGTCTGCAGGGCCCAGAAACTGGGTCAGTTTTCTGTGTGTGTTTGTGTGTGTCTGTGTCTAATGTGTTTCTGATTTATTTCTGTTAACTAAATGACTATTTATCATCTTAACCCAGAGATGTGTCACCATTAAAGTGATATTTAATGCTGGTTGTAAATTGAACTGAGGAGAACATTTGTGTGTGTGCGCGTGTATTTGTGTGTACGTGCTTTTTGTCTGTAATGTGGCTAGAAGAGATGGAGTATGTAGGGTAAGACATATATCACAAAGTTGAAAATGTGAAGAAAATGTTCACTCTGTGCAAATGATACAGTAAAGGTCACAGATGTAATTCTCAAAGTCCAACAAAATAAGCAACAATAAATGTGAAACAAAAACCTGAGAAACACAGGCACCGAACAGATTAAATGTGAGAATACCTTAAGGAAGGACTCATTATTATACGTAATAATTTTTGTTGTAGTTAATCATCAGTCACTTACTACTGATTTATACTTGAGTTAGAACACATGAATGAGCGAAACCTCCGGGTTGTCATAAAATCCCTTCCATTAAATTAAATTCCTTTAATAACAATAATAAAAAAAGATAATGACATATTTTATTGATCCCCTTGTTGTTGGACAGCTGCCAGACAGTACATGTTGGCGCTACTATAGGGTTTCAGCATCATATCCAAGGACACCAGCCAGGAGGAACCAGGAACTGAACCACTGACCCTCAAATTCGTAGACAGCTGCTCTACCAACTGAGCTCTTTTCTGCTTCATAGTAAAGCAGTTATACATGGTACCAATCCATTAATAAATGCTCATAAACATTTTCCCACAATACTGACACATTTTAAATTATAAAGTTGATGTGGTGAACCTGTGAGCAAACAGTCGCTTATTTAAACATCCAGCAGATATAAAATAACATTCACATTCATCCTGCTGAATGTATCCACAATATTCAGCTCTGAGCTTGTGTCTCTACCATTTTCAGAGGTAAATATCTAGTTCTTTATGTCAGAAGGCCAAAATAAATACATAGAAATAAATAAATAGAAAATCATTTTATTAGAGGGTGTTTGCTGCAGACAGATGCCCACTGTGACTCAAAATGACACTAATGAGAATGAACAAAAACAATAAAGTTTCAAGCTGGCAATCCATAACAGCAATGTGTAAGATTTTAAAATGCTCCATAGAGTGGAGGCTAATTACAGAGCCAGGTGATGATTCTCTGAAAAAAGAAGGCATCGCTAATCTCCTCTGTTAGTGATGTGTCAGCAGTGTTAGTTAACCATGACCGAAACAACAACAAAAGCCTAAAATATGTTAATATTTAATAATGTTAATATGTTATAATGTCACTGTATTTCTGTAGCTTCTGTCTGGAGCAGAAGTCTCTAAGTGGATGAGAAATCCAGTGGTGTTTGCTGCTACATTTGTTTATGCTTGTCAGATTATTGCTTGAAATGATTTGACTTGGCTAACATGAACATAAATGCTTATGCTACATAAATTGTCAAGTCATACAGCTTGTTTATATGGGTATTCTGTATCCCAGAAAATAGTTTGTGTTATACGGAGATGTAGTAATACTGTCTAGCTTGAATCTGACCCTGAGTCACACTGACAGTTTTAGCAAAACAAATCAAGCCCTCAGTTGTTCAGCCAGTAAGACACAACATGAATTCAATCAAACTGAGTGCTGGAAACAGAGAGTGATATGCTATGTCCATATAAAGTGGTCAGCTCTGCGATGACTAAGCCAAGACTGCTGTAACACAAACAGACGTTTGCTCTGCACTGTCCCCTCCTCGTCTCTCCGGAGATTCACATACATATGACTTACAGTAATGCAAGGTGGCAATGACTCATTGTGTGTGTGTATGCGGGAGCATCTACCCCTCTCTCCCCTACTCCTACACCTCGTTCTCCCTCCTGTCTGGTTGGGAATACGTGTGAGGGAAAAGTGTGTCCCGTTTTGCCAAAATCTCTGAGCCGCTGTTGAACACAGAACATCTGGATCAGGGAGGAACACTGTGTGTGTGTGTGAAAGAGGGGGAGTGTGCCAAACATATCAATCAGGCTCACATCTGGGGAGCACAAAACACAGCTGGACACACATGAGTTCATGCAGTCTTAACACAGATTATATGGAGTGAATATAGAAGTGACACATACTGAATACACAATGACATTTAAACTTTGTTAACTTTGTAACTAAGCTAATAAACTAATTTTAGTTGTATTAAAAAGCAGACACTCCCACACTCTTAATGAGAATTGTCCTAACCTCCTGACAGTTAAAATAGCAACTTAACAAGCTGGAGCAAAATGGTCACATATTCCTCCACATTTTATTAGTCTGCACACGTAGGCCAACTTTTCACGCAAAATTCATCTCTGTTAAACCCATTTCCTTGGCATTCGCATCACCAGAGCTGCAGACAGTTTGCTTCAGGCTGATTTTTGCATCTGACATGGTATCTTTTGGGCAAGAACAGAATTAAGTCATGTGGAGAAGAAGAAGAAAATTGCCATGAAGGGAGGTCAACTTGGTTGAACAAACTTGAACATCAACGACATATCAACATGAGCATCAGGGTCTCTCTTGCCATGTCCTCTGCAACAATACATTCCAGATGGCTTCAAACTCAAACGCTGGATGGGGAACAACTATGTGTTTTCTGGCACCAGGCCTCCTGTTTGTGTACTCTACACTGAAGTACTTAAGAGTTTTGTGTGGGTTTTTGACGATAGTGGGATTTCATTTTTATAATTGATTTATAGATTTATTTGGATGTTTTTGCATCCTTGCCAGCGAACCAGCACATCCCCTCTGTCTCTTTTTTATCTGTCTTTTTTTTGTACTCATGCAGATGGTTCTTGTTGTACATCATGAGGTCACAGCTATGTTGCATGCTGGGTAATGTCTCCACCCTAATGTGTCCCTACAGACACCATCAAAGAGCTTTTACTACTAGATTTTTGTTCATGGGACTATCAACTTTTTCACTTGTGTTCTTACTGCAGTCTGGCTTCGGTCATATTTTTACATCCTTTCACCATGATTCATGGGAATTTTATGTCGCATCTGTGCATAGATGGATTCTGGTGCGCTGAAGAACTTAACAGAAATTAAAGTATTTTGGCTATTTTTTTTTATTGTGGCATTTTAGCCTTTATTTGATAGTTTGACAGTAGAGAGGTAGACAGGAAACATGGGGAGAGAGACGGCATGACATACATCGTCTGTGGACATGAACTTTAAATCATACAATCACACAAACTATAAATCATGAAGGGGCCTGAGTAATATCTGGTGTCACTGTACACTTAATAATAACAACTGCATTCACAAGTGCATGTATATAATATTTTAAGTGTGCAATCTCGGATATCACTTTGCAAGAAAGGAAACTGGCCACTGTGGGGATTATGAATTTTATTAGACTCAGTGTTAATCTCAGTGTCAGCAGAAGGTGCATATATTTCCCCTAAAAAAATGTTATCTGGCAATTGAACTTGAAAAGGAGTTAATTTATCTGATCTCTGGTTTTGCCTCCTTACTGCTGGATCATTTTGGTTTTTATTCTGTGTTATTATTGGATTTGTTAGTCTGTCTCTCTTTTTGTTTGCTTCCCTCACACATTCCTATTTTATTAGAACTAAATGTCTTATAGACGGTGAACAGGATCATTTGCACTGTTACAACACTCATTTTCACACGTAATTTCTTCACTCCCTCACTTCTTCTAATGATGTTTCACTTGTCCCAGCACCAGTTCACGTCATTTAATTTCTGAGTTTTTCCCCTGAGGCCTCACATCAGTTGCCCGCTCAGTCCTCCTACACCTCTCCCACTGTCCAAAAACCATATGAGGGCAGTTTCAGGACTTCCTGTATTCTCTAAATAGCATGTCCATTCCCCCACATTGCCCCAATAACTACCCCTCTCTCTCCCTTGTGGGGCATTACATACCAGCTCGGTTTCACCCCTTTATACACACGCGTTCACACCAGCTGCAGCAGTGCTGCTGCCAGCCATATACCAGTCATTTGTTCACTTTGCCCAGAAATACCTGGCACAAGCCTTGACATGTGTGCAAATCTAGCTGCAGAGTGGCTGTGTGCATGTGTGTGTGTGTGTATATATGTTTGCTCTTGGCGGAGGATGCATGCCTTCCATGCCAGAAATTAGTAAAGCCACTCGAGCTGTTGCACTTGAATACTCTGCATTACACACACATCTGAGTATGTGTGCAAGACACACAAGAATGTCCAATTGCAAATGATGCTGACTAACCAGCCTTTACAAGAAGTGATAAGCAGGTGTATATAT
>JAUMHL010000005.1:9853239-9863429 GCA_032362345.1 Sandelia bainsii
CTGAAGACATGTATCTTTTCATGAAAAACATGGTAATTCCTATGTGTGTCCAAACTTTTGACTGGTAGTGTATATTGTTCTGCTGCAGGTAGTACTTACTACATTTATTAATACGCAGCTGAAAATATTCGTAACCAATGGGAAATAGATAATCTAAAAGTCTAAGAGAAACAATATTGAGAACGAGACAAATGCTCTGTTGGTTTGGGTTATTTAATAGATAAAAATAATTACTGATACTTTTTTAATCCGCTAGGGGAAATTCTTGTGGACAGGCTGCCCCTTTGAGGCGCCAAGGGGTCAGCGTTTACTGTCTTGTCCAGGGACATTTCGATATGTGGCCAGGAATCAGGGGGAACTGGGAAGCGAGCCACTGGGGTTCATAGACTACTGTCAACTGCCGTACCAACGGTGACACGATCACCCCTTTCATTTCATGGAATTTGTTGACAGTATAACAATAAATAATAACACCTGTTTTATTCTTTATGGAAAAAATCACTCAATCAATATTAGTGAAAGCAAGAAAGTTTTGGTGTATTTGCACTAAACACAGATAAAGAAGAGTGAATATTGAACTTGTGTTTGTCAGGCAGCAGAGAACACTAGTGAATTCAAAGTTGCTAATGCCTTAAGCCTCCATCTATGAATCAGCAAGCACACCCTCAATAACGCCCACAAAACCATTATTCAAACCCTTTCCCGCAGTCTGCGAATGTACAGTATATGTGGGTTAATGTGTGTGCATGCGTCAGAGGCGCAGCCCTGTGTGACCTTCATGATGCATCGGTAGAAAGAAACAGTCATGTTTTTTGTGTTCAGCTGGTTTTGTGCTCAAGGCTTTTCTGCATAGTTAAGACACACTGAGTTACAAGCTGCTGCTCTCTATTCTTTCTTTCAGTGATGTTGAGACATGATCTGAATCACCTTTACACATACATGCAGATGCATTGTTTCTGCAGAATTATCAAAAATCCACCTCACATGAATAGTTAAAATTATAATTCTTCATAAAACCCACCTATGCATATTTTATTATGTGTATATAATATTCTAGTAATTTGTAGAAACTTACTGTAGCAGTGATGAAGAAGCACACACACACATACACACACACACACTTCTCCCTGCTCAGCCTTTCACCTCGGTACCAGCATCCGCCTTCATTCACTAATTGGCCCTCAATGAATGGACTGTTCTTCCACCTCTTTCTCCTCACATCCCTCCTTCCTTTCTCCTCCTTTCCTGTCTTCGTCCTCCCTCTTTCTCTCTCTCAGTCCTCCCCCTCTTTGTTTTCTCTAACACTGAAGGAGATGAAGGAAGTGGATGGAAGAGTGTGTGAACCCTCTTTCCTCCCTTTCTTCTCCCTCTTGCCACTTGTTTTCTCTTCTCTTTGTGTCTTTTGTGAGTCAAAGAGGTGAGCCATGGGCCCCTTAACATACACACAGAAAGAGAAGGGCCCCTCTTAGTTTTCTCTATAGTGACTATAGACACTGAGACAGGCTGAATAACCCTTTTGTAGAAGGAAGGGCAAGTAGTGGAAACATCCCAGAGATTAAAAGAGGGTTTGGTGTCATTAGGCTGTAGTCACTTTTTTTCTGTCATTGGTGGAAGTTTAAATAGGTTGTAATGAGGCAGGTTTCACTGGGTTAACTGAAGTTGAAAGCAACGTGTCAAGTATTGGATCGGTTTACAAACTGGTGGGCCCAGTATTGAAGTTATATTTCCTGTCTGTCATTGGTTAGAGCTATTGCTACAGAGACAAAAACCATGTCAAATGTGTTTTGATGCTATATACAATACCTGCTTTGGTACTGTGTGAGGTGGTAAATCTGATTCTCTCTGACCTCTCTGTCTGCTCTCATTTGTGTCTCTCTCAGGACCTCATTGTGGACCAGACCATAGAGAAGGTTTCATTCTGTGCTCCTGATCGTAACTATGACAAGGCCTTCTCCTACATCTGTCGAGATGGGACCACCAGGCGGTGGATATGCCACTGCTTTATGGCTCTCAAAGATTCGGTGAGGAGACAGTTAACCTTCCATTTACTGTTCAGGAAAGTTGAAGTCAGACGTTTGGGCTAGCCTTTGTTGCACTAGCTTCTGTAACTCTAATAAACCTCTGACAGCTTCAGCTTCATGGTGGTTTCATCAACATAGACTCTGAGTTAGATTAGTAATAGGGATGGATAGGACAGCAGCACAGACCTGCGGGATTAGGAAAGGGGATTAGACAGAAGCCTGTGGAGTTATCTGTCCATCTCTGTTTGTCTCCGTTTCCACCGCATGTTCTGCACATCTCAATATGCTCATCTTAAACTGAACTGTCTCTCCTCTGGCTGTCATGGTTGTCTTTGTTAGTTAAGACAGACAGGAAGCATGGTAGGGAGGTGGAAGAAAAGTAAGAATTTATTGCACAATGCAGGTTGGAATTAGTTGCATTCAGAGCCATGAGGCATGTGTGCCAACCTAATTCTGTTTTCAGATGGTCTGACAACATTAAGTGTATATGTGACTTTAACTGTGAAGTGTTTTAATTGCCTTTCTCGACTCCAGGGAGAGAGACTGAGCCATGCAGTTGGCTGTGCCTTTGCCGCCTGTCTAGAGAGGAAGCAGCGCAGGGAGAAGGAATGTGGAGTGACAGCGTCCTTTGATGCTAGTCGCACCTCATTTGTTCGTGAGGGTTCCTTCCGTGCAAACTCTTCCTGCAGCCAGCAGGGCAGCAGCAGCGAGCGGGATGACAAACTGCAGGACAAGAAGAAAGGTAGGAAGACAATTTAAAGTATGCATTGTTAACTGTCTACATCAAGTACTTATAAAGTTGATGACTTGACCTTGAAAATCTTAAACATGAAGGACATACATAGCAAATTCACTGCATGAAGGCACTTAGAGTATATAATATACTGTATATAGATTATGCACTATAAAATCCATGTCCTGCACAGCACTGACCATTGATCCGTACTTCCTACTCTAGACCAACCTTCTGCCATCCCAGCCCTCCCGCCTGGTACTGCCTCCCCACCTGAGGGTGCGGCGTCCCCAATGGAGCGTCCGGAACCAGGTGGGCCTCATGCTATCCCTCGCCGTCACGCACCTATTGAGCAGTTGGTGCGTCAAGGCTCATTCCGGGGATTCCCAGCCCTCAGCCAGAAGAACTCTCCCTTCAAGAGGCAGTTGTCGCTCCGCCTCAATGACCTGCCATCTACACTGCAACGCAAGACCGACTTTGAGGCCAAGAACCCTGGTGAGTTGAGAAGCTGAGGACTTAGACTTGAAGGCACTGATAAAGAGACCCTCTGAACCCAGTAAATTTTGTTTAATGGCATTAGAGGTTCCTTAACTTTTGCTGCTTTGATGAGATACATGTCTAGTTAATAGGGTCAGAACTGTGTTATATACTTTTAATCTATACTGAAGAGAGGGCTGACAATTATTTTAGAAAGCAGAGGAGATTTTCTTAATTTAAATTTATTTTATATCAGCAGTTGTTGTAAGAAACAGCCTAGTGTACTTTATTGTTTGCAATCTGTGGTGAGACTTGAGTTTTTTTGTTGAATGTAATCCTCTCCCATAAAACTAGAATTATTTTACTAGTCAGACATCTGGTACAAAATAAAAGTGTTTTCTGGACATAATCATAGAAGAATAATTTTCATATCATAGGTGGGTGATATTAATTTGCAGAGATAATAGGTCATGACATTAAGCAACTTCATTAACATTGGCCTCATTTTGAGAGGTGATTGTTCTACATTTAATTTACAGTAACATTTACACTCTAATTCCCAAATATTTTAGTAGTTAATAAGTCAAGCAACAGTTCTACCAGTTGTACACACAAACAGAAATGCTCATGGGGACTGTGTGTTTGGCAGTTGTTTGCAGATTACAACATTATTACATTTTCTGTCTGGCTTCACTGTGGCAACACTGACCCCTGTCTGAAAGGATCTGAGCAATCATATTACACAATAAACCATCTGCACATTTATATTAATTTATATATTCTTCAGTTTAATCCTGACGCTTGCCTGCCAGGGAATGTGAACTAAGATAAAAAGCAGTTACCTAAAGTGCTGTTATTATTGCAATAAGCGATGAGTGCTTGGCTTTTTACTGAGGACAATTGATAATAACTTATTTACCCCTCACAGGCTGATGTATACACACACACATGTGAACACACACAGACACACCCACTCAGTGTGGGGCCACAAGACCCGAGCGCTCAGTAGCAAGGCTGATTATAGTCATTAAGAGTGATGAGAGAGTGGACTGGGGGACTCCTCTGACTGGAATACTAAAGCACAACATGCAGCTCCCACCCTCACTCCATTTCTCATTTTCTTTCATTTCATTTCCCTCTCTTATTCTCCCATGATGATTATTATACATACATCTAGTTGTGGTGGATTTGATGCTGTTTCAATCCTATATAGACGGTGATCTGTCTCTCCCTCTTTCACACACAGAAACAGAGATGCACACAGAAAGTGATAGCAGCTAATTCTCCATGCTCCCTTGTGACTCTGAACAATGTGTATATTGAATTGTGTGGTCAATCTGCTGTCCTGGTTAGCCTTCAACAAGCCATCTACCAGCCCTTAAACCTGAAAGAAATACACACACCCAGACAAAAATATAGACACATGTGGATTGTTAACTCTGTGGGATATCGACAAGAATAGGAAAAGAGACGGATCACAAGGCCGGTCTTTGCAGAACAAAGCACAGAGAAATCTTTAATGGGAGACCTTACACGTGCCTGCAGCACCCTCTCCACCCTACAATATAATTCAAAGCCTGTAGCTACACAATGCACCCAGATGAGAGAGACACATATATATTAGAAGAGTGTGTTTGAATGGCACAGCAGTAGGGGATTGGAGTTTGACCTACAATGGGACCATCTGTGGTAAACATCTATTCATTTACTTCACTTTAATGCCACTCTATACAATTATTCCTCCACATGTGCGTGTTATAAAATTTTACATCAGTGTCAAAGAAGTCATCAAACTCTTCTTAGTGAACCGTTTTGGGCAATTTTGTATGTCAGCAAAAACACAAAGGATGATGGGGGACATAAAAGTCTCTAAGGCACTGGTTGTGAAGTGAGGGAGCAGGGGAAAAGGAACAGGGAATTAGATATTATGCTGTGTCTGTCTGCTATCCATGCACAAGGTTTAAAGTCAAACAGGAACATTATGCTGCCTAATCCCATGGTTGCATCAGTTATAGGGTTCCATCTTTCATGTTTTTAGCATGGATGAACAGAATCAAATTCACCTCTGTCTGAGTCATTCCAATGCACAAAACACACAAAGCAATGACATAACAGGCTTATGTACATCAAGCAGAATACTACAAAGGGTCGGGTAGATCATGGACCTTAACATACTTGACCTGCTTGTATGAACATTTTTTTTATTTTCAGAAAAATGGTTCTGATTAGCACAATGCTGTATTTGTCTAGAATCTTGTGTTTAAGGCTTTTTTAGGTCATTAGTGGCCAACATCAAAGTCTTCTCTTTAATCTCTGTGCTTTTGATGCTAACTGGATCTGTTACATGAATTAATGAATATTTTTTCTCCCTCTTTCTGTTTGTTTGTCCTTTTACTCAATCCTCCTCTTCTCCTATTCATCTTTTTTTTCTCATTGTTTTCCCTTATTGTGTTGTTTTTCTTTTCTTCTTGACCTCCCCTCTTTGCCTCCCTCTATGCTTCCCTTTTTTCCTATTACCAGAGATTGATATGGGGTTGCCAGATGAGGGAGATAGTATTAATGCCCTGTGTAGCCAAATCAACAGCTCCTTCACCAAGCCATCAGATGAGCTCTTTTCCAACCCCTCCATGGTTGCAAATGGCCCTCCAACCTGCACTGTGCCCCCTGTCCTGCCTCCACCACCTGCACCGATGCAGGGTAAGAAAGACCGCATCAGATCGATAGTAATATTGACTTTTTTCAAACTGTGAACTACTACTGTGAGAAAATTATTACACTTTCTAAATATATTACTTTATCTCTCTAGCCACTTCTACCTGGGTGCAGCCAGAGCCTACACTCAACTCTCCTCCTGGAATTTCTGTAGTGATGCAGATGCAGATGCAGAGCGGGCACAAGCGCACACCCTCTGAGGCCGAGAGATGGCTGGAGGAAGTCTCCAAGGCTGTCAAGGCTCAACAGACCCCTCCCCCAGGCCCTCCTATCCCCAGCATCCCTGGACCACCGTCTATATCAAGTCATCAAATGTCCAGTCAGGCAGGCATATCAGCTGCCCAAGTGTCCACCATCCCCATGTCCCTTGGGACCATGTCTAAACCTCTAATCTCTGGCCCCTCTGTTCTTTCAAGTCAGGCCCCAATTCCTCTTGCACCCATGCCAATGTCATCAGTTCCTTTAATACCAGGCCCTCCAGTGTCAGGCCCTCCTATGTCTCTACCATCTATGTCTATCCCTACAATGTCTGGTCCAAGCATGTCTGGTGCACCAATGATCCAGCCTTCTCTTCCTGGGCCCCCAGGCTCCCTTCCAAGCTCGATGCAGCCCTTCCCCTTGGCTTTTGATACCACTCCAGCCCCTGTGGGAATTTTCGCCAGCCAGCCTGTCCAACCTGCTTTTGTGCCCATGCAGACCTACATGCCAGGTCTGGCCAGCAGTATGACCTACCCCAATGCCAGCGTGCCTGTGGTGGGCATCACACCATCACAAATGGTGGCCAATGTCTTCTGCACTGCCACAGGCTCATCAGGCACAGGCAGTGTTATGGGTTCAGCTACAGGAGGACACAAAGTGGGGGCACTCGGAGCAGTCGGGCCGCACAATAATTATCCAGGAGCACCTGGTGCAGTTGGACACACTGCAGGATTTTCTACACCACCATTCTCTTCCACCCCTCCATTATCCACATCGATTAATGGCCTCCAACCACACAGCAGTGCCATATTAGCTCTCCAGAATGGGACCTCCAGCAGTGGTGGAAATTGTGGCAGCAGCAGCTGTTGGCCGCCAGAGGGCAGCCAGCTTACAGCTCCGGTGTCCGGTAATTCCCAAGATAATGATCGTTTTGAGGCCAAGTGGGCAGCACTGGAGTCCAAACCAGCACCTCAACAGCCTGGGAATAAGGTGCCAGCAGCAGGGGCCAACCCATTTTCCAACAATCTGCAAAAGACTTTTGAGATTGAGCTCTAAGCCAGACTCGTCCTCCCAAAGTTGTAGCGCTAACCCTGAGGTTAAGCCTGAGGAAGCCACTAATTCTTTGCTTAGAAAGGGATGCAGGTCCAAAGTTATTCATCCATCATCTGATCTGTGGCTGCCTAGCAACTTTCTAAAAGCTCTTATAGAAGTCAATACTATAATGATCTTAATTCCTTTCTTTACACTTCCGTGAGAGCTTGGGAGGAAGCTGTTATATTGCTGGGCTGCCACCAAAGGATGAGGTCTCAAGCTCACTAGACTTGATGGGCTGAATCGTTCCACTCCACCCACTACCACCTCTTTTCCCTGCGTTCACTTTTTCATTCTGGCTTTACTTTACCTGCTGCAAGTCCCTGGATGTACTGTATGTGCCCCTTTGAACACTGAGGGGGAACACAGTTCAGTGGTTTCTTTATTTCAAATGGGACACCCCTCAGATGCATTCCAATCCCATTAAATGTTTTTGGTAGTTTTTTTTTCTGGTGGAGATTGTGTTGGTGGATTTAGCAGCTATGGTTACATCACAAGACATGCAAAGAAAGAGAGAATCCAATTTAGACACATGAAGAGACTGATGCTGATGTCTTTAGCATTAGTTCGGCTACCTGAAAGGACTACTAAGTGATGTAAGATCCAACCTTACCAACCCAAAAGGACTTACTGACCAATAGAAGAGATTTATGGCCAAGATGATTTTATTTATTGTATTTTTTTCTATTATTTTAACAAGTTATATATACTTATAAATCTGAATTTTAAAGCAGTATTTCAGGAGCGTATTGTTTTCAACCCCTGTATTTATATTTGTTGAACCATAAAAAGGAGGCAAACAAAAGGTAACAGACAAGTAACGTGTGATTGAGCAGCAGAAGTAAAAGCATAAAGCATTGTCAAATAACAGGAACCAAATAGCCCGGGCTGATAGTACAGCAGTGTGCAATGCAACATGTGAAACAGTATGTGTACTGTATATAGCAGCATGTTTCTTCCTTTGGCCCTCACATATATACGCTCCACCGCTGTTGAGGCCAGTTGAGTCAGTTTGGCTTCACTTTGGCCCTGTAGCTCATTTCTGTTGCTAGAGCCTACCTTCAAGGGCACTGGGACATGAAACATCACTTCAGGATTTCCAGCACACAGACACTCTGGATAGAACAGCACAATGGTCCTTTGGTCTCCATCTTCTCCAGACAAACCCAAGGAACTCTATCAACTCAGTGGATATAAAACAAAAACACTGTGCAACTGGTTGAAAAATAATGATGCACTACATTACAACATTCACAAATGCTTTAATGTGTTCAAACACAGGGTATAGTCTCATTGCATACAGTATGATTGTGTATTCACGTCTGCTCTACTGCTGAATCAGTTGCAGTAGTACTGCACTCATGACAGATGTTTGAATTAATGATTTGGGGTGAGAAGGGAAGAGGGGCATGAGCAGAGAGATAGACCTATGGAGACATGGAAAATAAAATAACAGAGAAAAAATGATATATTAAGGACATCTGTTTGATAAAGCAACACAAAAGAAAATATCGACAACAACAGGAGAAAAGATCGATGGAGGAAAGAGGAAAGAATAACCCGCATGTGAGAGACTGAAGGAGAGAAGGGAGTTATACCTTTAAAATAAGATGTAGGAAGTCTGATGGAAGGAAGTTTATAGAGGATAGTAAAAAATAAAAGCAACTGATCGCATGGAAATATGGAGAACAAAGACACATTCGTCACAGAGCCCGCAAACAGAACACTGTTCCTCAACTCTTAAAACCTCACAAACAGCATTTTTGATCATGTTAAAAAACAAAGCAACTTATTATGTAATTACAGTCTCATAAACAAGATTTCTTATTTCTACTTATGTTCAAGTTCCCTATATAATTAAATATTGTCCATAATGTCAACAAAGCTATCTGTGTTTTAACTTGTAGTTTCTGGCACAGGTCATAAAAGTTTGGTTCTAAGATGCAACATTAGACAAAGTAGAAATGTTTTTTATAGAAAAGCTTTTCCAAAGGTTGTTTCTGTTTGTTACATTAACTGTATATGGCAAGAGATGCTCCTGTTATGTTCCTTGGGATTGAATTGTATGGATGTGGACTGCTACAGATTAGGTTTCCTGCTCATTAACTCTCTGCAGTTTAATTAGCTTCTTGGGTCTCTTCCTGTGGCAGTGATTCCCCCTGATAGGTTGCCTCAGAGAACCTAAATTTATGTGCCACTGGTCTAATTTATACCGTCTTAGTTCCACCCAGGGTTTTGTCCTTTGTTTCTGGACAGATCAGTATTTGTTCCCCACCAAACAAATGCAAACTGCACTTCCTAGAAGATAAGACTGAATCACATGAAACTGATGCTTTTATTTCATTGGAAATATATTTTAGCCCCCGACTCTTGTTTGCACACCCTCCAAGTTATAAATGTAGGTTAATTGTGTTCTGCATTGAAGCAAACTAAATGACCTCATAATCTTGATTGTAAAACCATAGTTTAGTGATGGTAACAAAGCAAACCAGTGGAGTTTATTTTTAATCTTTATTTACAGAATTTTTGTATTTAAACCTACATATTTGTATTGTAATTACACTGTACAAAAGATAAATAAAGTAATATAATATTACACATGCCCATGTTTTGTAGGTGGTGACGTTTTGGCTGGTTAGAAATAACTGATGTTCTTTATGAATTTATGTTTTTATTTTTTCTTTATTTCCGCTGTCTTTTTGTTTCTGTCCTTCTGATTGATACATGAATTTTCCACAAAATATAAAGGAAGACCTGACAAGCTAATTGATTTAAATGCTTGTGTGCAAACTAACTGTAAACAAGTCAGATGAGGTAGATAGAATGAAGTGGATCCTGATTGTAAACTCTAGTCAGTGGTTTAGGAGTCTAATGGCCTTAGGGAAGAAAGAGTTCTTTAGCCTGGTAGTCCTGCATTTCACACTTCTATACCTCCTGCCTGAGGGTAGAAGTGTGAA
>JAUMHL010000005.1:9870003-9898385 GCA_032362345.1 Sandelia bainsii
GTGAATGAGAAGCAGTGTAAAGCGCTTTGAGTACCAGTATAGGTAGAAAAGCGCTATATAAGTGCAGACCATTTACAGTAACAGGTAAATGTACTCTACATCTGTCCTGGACAGATGCACTGACAAAATATTTGTTTTATGTTGTCTTGTCATTAAAGGATGAATAATATACAAACATTCCCAATATCGTCTTACCAATATTGCGTTGTTTAATACTGATGTTCATGATACCATAAAATGACACTAACATGACAAACATAGAACCTATAACCTATAAGAATCACATGTGCTACTTTTCATGTGTTTCAGTCTGTGCCAGAGTTGCTCAGTCAAAACCCCTCAAATCTGTATCAACACCAGAACAACTTTTCTACTAAGTAGGAGTAGGTGAAATGGAAACTATGATTTTATTTTTAGAATATTACTATTTTAGAATTTGTAGCTTAAGATCATTGTGTAATGCTCCTAAGCATTTATGTCTTGTTGTCATGATATTGACCGTATAGTCAGTGTAACTGTGAGGCTGGAATCAATTTAGGCTTGTATAATTGGTTTGTGAAGGAAATGAGCACTTCTTCATGGATATTAGTCAGTGATGATTCTGAGCACTAGGGACCATGACCTTCAGATAACCTTGAACTGGAGTTTGAAAGGAGAGAAAGAAAGAGAAAAATATACAGAAACATGCCTGCATGTACCTGTCACCTACTACAAGTAAAGGGCAAGATTTTTGGTGATTCTCTGGCAAACTTGGCCAGAGGCAGATCTCATGGGCCAATAAACACAGACAGGATCAGAGAAATGATGCAAATCTCAGGAAAGTAGCTACTGTATTATTTGATTGTTGAAGAACAAACACACATCATCAGCTACATAAGCTTATCTGAACTGTTAGCATACATCAGCATATACAGTAGTTTTTTACTACATTTACTTTTTCTGAAACACTGCTTTAACAGTGCAGTAAGTAATCCAGTCACTACCATCATGAAGCTTTTGCATAAAAATAAGACAATGAGTTGTTCCAACAGCCCCAGCAGCTGGTTAAAAAATAATAGCTTCATGCACTAAAGCCACAAAACTCAAAACAAAAAGGTTTATCATAATACAAACAACCTATTACAGATGGTAAGACCAAATTATGCATAGAGGTAACTATAAGACACTTCAGAATTGATCAGTTTAAGAACAAGAACAGAATAACACAAATAAAAATAAAACAAAAGATTTGCAAACATTGACAATTAAGACACACAGTAGTATTTTATCACTCTTTTGCTCAAAATGTAAACTTAAAGCTACCATGTGCAACTTTTTTTTTTTTTTTTTTTACTAGGGGCATGCCCTAAACTTATCTTGATGTGAGTTGAGTAAGTTTTGTACCATTCTTATTCATTCTAATTCCTTAACAACTAATACCTGGAAGCCAGAGCAGAGTGGACTGATTTCGAGGCTCATACTACAGCTAGTTCCATACTGTAGCTTTAAGGAAGCATTATATTTCCCAACATGAGCTACTATAGAGCTGTTAAATGCACCTCTGCAGGGTGAAAATATAGAAATCATACCAGCAGATAAAATGTTACTGACAGAAATTATGATCTCTAATGTCCACTGCACTATTAATGATGACTAATTTTTAGGGAGTAGTGAATGAGTGAAGAGAGCGATTTAAGGTACAGCCGGTGTCATTATGTGGTGTCACAGTGTCTTTTGCAGCAAAGTTTATTTCAAGGACACAAAATTGATACTGGTGAGAAAAAGGGCAGTAAGTGATATAAAGTAATACATTTATAGACTGGCACCCAGTAGCTGCTTAGTTTTCTTTATTTGGAATGATTTAAAAAAATCCAGTTCATCAATTGCTAGATTTGAATGAAAAACAACTTTAATTAGAATTTGTTATTTCTAGTTCGGACATTAGCATCCAGTATGTTACACAGAGAAAATCCCGTTGAAATAATGTAATTTTCCACCAGTGTGTATATAATTTGTATTTTACATTGCACTTGATTTAATATGAGCTCTTTTCTAATATTAAAACACCTCAACTGTCCAGTCTAGTGCAGATTTGTTTATTTATTATATAAACATTATACCTATTTTCTATGATAACATCAGTACACAGGTATTTCCATAAACTGGAATGTCTGTAATGCATTAGCCTACCAGTAAACTACATATCTCTGTAACTAGGCACAAAAAAGCTCATTAGTCCTTGCTTATGTAGATGAATCCCCAAAAACAAACCTTAGGGGCTGCAGAATCAGGAATAAACATTCCCATAAAGGCACACGCTGCTGTAGCTTGTGTTTTTATACTCCCTGCCCTGAGTAATGCAGGTGCACACAAGGTTAATTTTTTTCCCCAAAGGTCTGAACTACTCTGGGTTCTACCATCCATAATTTTATACTCATCCTCACCAGGCTTTACAGGTCAGAGAGATGTTTCAGTGGAACAAAGTGAAGAAGGTAAAACCACTTCTACGATTTTCTGGGAACTTTGCAAAAGAGTAAAACAGTTTAAAAACCCTTCAGACTTTAAGATCCACCCACCATCCCCACTACATCTCTCTCATTTTCCTCTCCGTTTCATCTGTTTAGACTGAGAAAAGGCAGCCTGCTGCAGGGGTGTGCAAACAGAAATCAACGAACAAGGAAGAATACAATTGAGTGCAGTTTAAAATAACCACAATTCAGGTAAAAACATGTGCCCAATTTTCCACTTGTCCAGTTGTTCTAAAGCAGTTAGACTGGTCCAGTGGCGCTGTAATAAAGATGATCTATAATTCATTTTTTTCCTCATAACTGATGCAGAATCAGTTGCTCAGAGAAAGAAGACAGAAAAGCAGAATGCAGATCCAAGGTCAGTACTGATAACTGTCTGGAAACTAGATGATTTGAAGTATCTGAGCAGCTTGTCTTTTCACACAAAAACAAAGCTGATTCCAGTTCTGCTATTTAGTGCCGTTAAGTCAATCCCCAATGTTTGATTGTAGCGACCATGCCAGGATTCACAGTGTTTTTGTAGATCATCTGAGGAAGACTGAGTGCACTTTTTGAGAAGTTCTCCTGATTGGAAAAGTCACAGGCTATCGTTGCGGGCGTGACACGTGTCACACACTCTGACCGGGTGGTCCCAGCCTCGAGAGGGAACAGGCTTGATGTGTGTGGAACAAGGACCGCACACACCCTGTCCACAGGCCCTGCAGTGGTGCTTGGACATGGCTGAAGTGAATGTTTTGGAGCACACGTGGCACTGAGTAATGTTGTGGTCTGGCACCCAGTAGTCTGGTCGAGCCACGTCCTTCACAAAACCTGGGGGAACAAACAGGACAGTAAATAATTAATTTAAAATAACGTTTGTTTGTTTTTTGCTTTTTATTAGAACAAAAACCAGCATATCCTGAGCAAACCATCCTGAGAGACTGCTTTATAATATATACACTGGCAATAACCTAAATCACTTTAAAGTATCCTTAGCTCCATAAATGTTTACGGAGTGAATTTCCAAACAACCATTAAACAGAATCTAGGCCTTTAAAGCATTAGTTATGCCATATATTCCTTGGAGGTAAACCATCAATTCAAAGTGCAAGTCCATGGTTTAACATCTCATCTGTCAGTATTTAGACTAGACTGATTTGTTGTTATTAGCACAAAACTGTGGTTTGTTGCAACATGGTTCGCATCTGTGTTGGCTATGTGCACAACCATGTTGGCAGGACTTTTCTCCACTAATCAATGTCGCTATTTTACTTCCAAGTTTATCTTACAGAGAAATGACTACATTTTATTTTAAATAGATGATTTTAGTTGGTGATAAAAACTGCTGGTACAACAGGTCAAATCAGTTTTGTTCTGTAAAATTGGAAATTACAGTCGTGCTCAAAAACCATGTGATTAACCTTGCCCGAGAGATAATGTGCACCCAGCTGCACAATACTGGCAGAACGTGTGATGGTGAAATTAAGCTGCACTCACAGAGAGGATAGTCCACCGCTGTGGTGACCATGTCCAGCGTAGACTGAGCCACCTCCGTCACCCTGCGAGCTATAAGACCACGAGGCTCCACCTTAGACACTACGGAAAAGAGATGTGTGAGAAATGTGCATTTCACAACAAAAGCAGCAATAACAATATTTACATGTAAGCAGCTATCACAGATACAATCAGTATTTAAATACAGAAAATCTCAGTATCCTGTCCTACTGTAAAATTAAGCATTCTAAGCAACCCTATATATTTAGAAACATGGCTATTCAACATATACTCTTTTATTGCCATTTATAAAACTTTATTTAACACATTTTACAACCCAGTCTTGTTTGCTTTAATAGTAGTAAATCCTGAAAATAAAAAGAGATATCAGAGAAAAGAAGTCTACTAACTGTGTGCACGAGTCTTACCCTGGCTGTTAGTGTTGGCCGGCCCTCCCTGTCGGTAACAGGCCTTACACACCCTAACAGGACCACTGCCCCAGCCCCTCTCTGGTACTGGCATCCTATGGCTGGAGCAGGGATGACAGAAACCCTCACCACAGGATCGACAGTGATGCTTCCTCTCCGCCTCTTCAAACACCTTCTGACACTCATGACAGGTCTGAAGAGCATAAGGAAAAAGTGGAGGAGACAATGATTAAAGGACATACACTAAAATATAATTATTTCAGGGATTGATAGAATAATAAAACATCTTCATGTTAGCTTCCTGTGCTGTTTTAGTTGTGTGTCTCAGCTCCAGTTCTTCCTACTCACAATGATCTCTGTGTTGGGTCTCCAGTAGGGTGGCGCCACCTGGTCAGTGAGCCAGGCAGTGACAGCTTTGGTGGGGCCGGTGCTGTACTCCGACACTGACTGGATCACAAAATTCATCCCATCCAGGACCCTCTGGGCAGCGTTCTGATGGGTGGTCAAGAAAGTGTCCGACTGAAAGAAGAGAAGGAGATGAGAAAATATCCAGAAAATGGAAAGGCAGATGCATGGGGATTCATCGTTGACCACTAAAGTAAGGCAGAGAGGGAAAAGCTATAAGCTATATATATGGATGATCTCTGGCCTGGAATTAAAGAATAGTTTTGACACTTGATTTGGAACAATGTCATCTGAGAGATGCCAAAAAATGATTTAAATATTCAGTACTTTCAGTACTTAAAAGTTATATAATCAGAGCTTATTTGTCATTTGTAAAATTAAGACTATTAAATAAAATAAATTTATGTAATGATTCATAGGAGGTATACAATCTTAAAGCGTGTACGTGTGTGTAAAAAACTTTAAAGCAGAAAAAGAGAGACAGGCTGGAGCACTCACCCCTTCCCAGACATGCTTAACCTCAGATCGCACCACGCTGCTCTCAGGGTCCTGGTTTCCCATCCAGTACTGTCTACTGCGGTAGATTACACCACAGCTACTACACTCCAACACATACCTGAGGAAGGCAGGGGAGGAGAGGCGCCCACAGTTAACAGTCAGTCAGAGTGAGATGATTAGCTGAAAGGCAATGGAAGGTGTGGGTGTGTGTGTATATTTGTATTTACCTACCCTGACCAGGCATACTTGGCCAGTCCAAACCATGGGTTGTCAGTGGAAGCTGATGTCTTGGGCACAACAATCACCTCTCTGCCTCCTTCATAGCACCTCTGGAGGCACAACACATGGTCAACAATATAGAAAATGAACAAACATAAACAATGTGTTACTCTACTGTGCTAGAATGTATATAACAAAGAACAATTCAATAGACCATTGAAACCACAACATTACCCAACACACAACATTTAAACCGGCTGATGATTCTGGTGTCAGGAGTCAGTTTTACCTTACAGATGATGACCTTGTTGTTGAACTGGTGCGCATACTGGCACAGTCCATCTGCCATGTGAGGGACCCTGTCTCTCAAGTGGTTCATTCCATTTTTACAACGAATGCTGGAGGTGAGACAGAAAAACCAATTGGAACAGACAACATGACAAATGTCGGTCAGTGAGTACAGGTTTTGTAGAAGTCAGAACTATGTACAGTATATAGTCCATTAATCCAGGATGAAATCCTTTCAGAACCAGTGATGTGAATTCCCCCACTCTCTTCTCTTTCCATAAAGAAGAAATACAAATAGTGGGGACTTCCATTTCATCATTCCACATGGAAAAGACATCATGTCCCACTGGTGAGATAGTTAATATCTATAAGGGCAACAACAGATTTCTGCCTTAAAAAGTAAATTCTAATCTGATTCAGCCAGAGACAACTAAAAGATTTATTTATGTTTCCATGTGGAAACAATTTTCTTTCAAGTATTCTTCTGTATGAAGATTCAGAAGTACAGGGATGTTTTCTAACTCCGGTATTTTATCTTGTTACAACTAAGAGCCAGGTGGGTCTTAAGACATACAAAATATTTGAATAATGCAAAGTTTGACCATTAGATGTGGGAATTCATTAATACCAGAGCAAAACGACTGCTTTCAGTCCAAATGGCCATGTGAACTGTCTTCACACTGATACTATTCTAAGTGAAAACAGAGTAATGGACAATAGAGTGGTGTTTTGTGGAGAGCAGGCCAGAGATGGATCACTCAGAAAGCATCAAAGACTGAAGATATGCAGCCCAATAATAAAACTGCATGTGTGATACAGCCACCTCGACGTTCATGGTGTAAATTCCTAGAATATAGCTTGACATCATCTTTTCAGTTCCAATGAATTAAAATGGAAGAGTTTTGGATTTTAGAAAGTAGAAAATGAGATTTAAAAAGAATATAAGTATTTATCCGACAAGGATTTCAGTCACAATCTTTCCAGGTGTAAGCACAGCAAAAATTTTCAGTTCCAATTCACTCACTAGAAAGTAGAAAAGCTGAAGACAAAACAAAAAGAGACTGAGAATCTGCTTTAAAATGTTTATAAAGACTTACTTGCAGCTAAGGCAGACGGAGGAGCAGGTGAAGTACTCGTCGGGGAAAAAGGAGTACAGCGTCATCTTGTCATCTGACAGTTCCCCACAGAAACGCTCGCTCAGGGCCTGAGAACGTAAAAAGAAATAAAATGAAGGTTGAGAGAAAGTAGAGAAACCCATCAGTGCCTTGAGCAATAACAAACATGTTTTTCATCTATATGTTAAATGTGTTTCTTTCTGTGTCAACTTTGTGTATTTAACACTAAAACTAACAGCCCACTGCGTACTTCAAGAGCGTGAAACACAATCCCGGGCTGGCGGGGGGAACGCGTGTGAGTGTTTTTCACTTGCTGCCCAACGGCCTCAAGTAGCCTGCTGTAGCCAGTGGGAGGCGTGATGGTCTGTGTGCCTACATACTGCACGGAGCTGAAGGCCTCTGTCCCCAGAGATAGCTCGTGAAAACGCTTCTGGAGCAGCGTGTCAGCATGACCAGCTACCTTTGAGTCTACAGAAAAAAGGATTTTTTTTAAAGTTGGACATCAGGGAGTAATAAAAAAAACACAAAATACTTACTGTGAGAAAAAATATGCTTATAATTGTGAGGTCTGGTTTTGAGGTCAAATACATTATGCCTTTTAGTATATTTCTCTCCCTTACCATGACCCAGCAACTGGGTGTGTGTTGTCTCCTGGAAAACAATGACAGCAGGTCCAAGAGAAGAGAGGGGCACGTCCAGACCACAGCGACTGGACAGGGCCCTGAGCTCTGGGGTGAAATGTTTTAAGTAGGCCCCAGAGGCATTACTGAGGAAGTGGAACATGTCGTTGTGGAGGCGTTCAGCTCGTGTGCGATAGACCACTATATCAGACACTGCCAATACCTGGAAGAGATGTGAGCAGGTGTATAGAGAAATATTGCCATAACAATATGTGTTGATAAGATAATGGTACACTCAATATAATATTTTTTTAGTCACAAGTCACATCAGCACACAGTCTTTAGAGGCTATTTGTGTGTGAGAAGAGGTGGGCAAAGAAGCTAATGGCTTTAAAACACAGCAGCAAATAACTCTAACTTACTCTGAAATTGTTAAGTATAACGATTAACCACAAGAGCAACAACAGATTTCTGTTTTAACCATTAAAAACAATACACAGTAACCGGTAGCTGTCCCAAAAACAAGCACACTACCTTTTGCAGTGCTGTGTGTTCTCTCTCAGAAAACCCCCACTGCAGAATGCTTTAAGTTTGGCAAAGAACACACTGACACTTCAGCATTGTGATTTGGGGCTGCTTTGCTGCCTCAGAGCATGGATCAGATGATATTTTATGACCAACTAAGCAGGAAACCACATAATTCCACAGAGTTCTTGCCACTCTAACAATAATCTGTGAAATGTGCAGACAATCTTGTACTTTCTTGCTTTGTGTAAAACCATGTGTTAATGCCAATAAAACCAACCAGTGGTCAGTAAAATTACCTTCAGCAGCAGTCGCATTCTCTGGTTCTGATTGGCTGCAGCTCCCAACAGACCCTCAGTATCCAGGGCAACCAGGCTGAGGTTGGGGTCGTAGGCGGCCCACACTCCCACAGTACAGGAGCTAGGGGACTTGGAGGTGTAGAACACACTCTCACCATTGAACAAGATGTGGTTGAGGGTGTGGGACTTGCCATCACCAGTGTTGCCAAAGATGGAGAGGACCTTGACACCTGCCACGTCTCCACAGCCGAGTCTGTCCACAAACTCAGACTCATCACGGACCTGAAGGAAGAGTAAGGATAACACCAACCTCAGAACCATATATGTACAAAATATGAATTGCTGTCTTAACATAATATCACTGGCCCTCTATTGAATCAAGAGAGAACTTTATTGAATTTGAGTGACCAACGATCACCACGGTCATCCATGACAAGTAGCCTTAACGTACAATAAAATAAAGAAATGCCATATTTTATTTATGACACCATTTACGTTCAGTCTAGAAAAAGGTCTATGAAAAACTGAAGACGGTATTATTTATTCTTTATCTGGCTCCCATTAGCTTCCACTAAGTGGACGCTAGTCTTCCTGGGGGTCCACTGATGCAGCCATTAAACAAACAACTGATAATCAAGACTGATAAAAAAGTAAAAAAGTAAAATAAGCAAGCTAAAGAAAGTCAACAAGTCAAGAATGAGAATATTAATACAATAACAGTGAAATAACAATAATAGCTACAGTCATATGATGTAAACAAAACCATGACAACGGCATGCAAAGACTATCTTTACACAAACACTAACGACTAAACTGACTGTGTACATGTCCCAGGCTGCTTGGGTTAGTATAAAAATCATTATCGACTGCACCTTGTACAGCTGTAGCAACAAAACGAGTTCCTCCCTGCGGGTCAGCTGTGCTGTATGATTCACCAGGGACTTTCCCCATGAGAAACCCATTTGCTGCTCAGTTGTAATTTATACCTTTCAGTTCTTTGAGGTACCATGTTCCCTTGTTTACGAAAACATATCTTTAGACTAAACATTACGAACACAACGTTACCAGGTTGTGTTGTTAACAGTTACATTAGCAAACAGCGGATACAAGAAGATAAATCTGTCGTAAACTCACTTTCCTAAATTATAGAATAACCAGACTTTCAGCTGGGTTTTGTGTATGAGAGCTGGTCTCGTGTACGAGCACTGTTACCGTTTGTAAAAGTGACGACGGATATTTTATGGGCCTAATTATAATCTGTGTTGTCTTCCTCGTCTTAGCCTAGCATCTAGTTGTTAGCAATTAGCGTTAGCTCACGTTAGCTAGCGTAACTTTACCTGCAGGTTTTCTTGTTCGTCCACCAGCAGGAAGCTCCGGGCACCGTCTGCACTCTCCTGTGGCGTCACTTGGCTGATTGATATGCTCTCCATTTCCTTCATCAATATTTCGGACATCGTTGTTCAATTACTTAAAGCATGCTTGTGACGACGAGAACAAAAATGAAAGTTCAACATGACTCCGGTCCGTCTGTCAATCACAACAACATCGCGTGTACTGCTAACGCTGCAGGAAGGGCCAAGGAGCACGCAGGCAGTGACGCAGGACGCATCGTACGTGCGTTTAGTCGACGTCCCGGCTGATACATCAGCGCCTCCGTGTGGCCAAATGTAGTATGACACGTAACCTGTCATTCAAACTTCTGAGATGAGGGGAGAAACAAGCATGAAATTAGATGAGATGTTGATTTCTCACACCTCTCAGTGTGGTCTGCAGTAGATTTGTAAAATTTTGATTAATTAACCCAACAAAATTCAAGTCCATATATTTGTTCCACTGCATAAAGCTGGAATGTATGCATAGACTGTTTAAAAACTGCAACTAATTCATAATCAGAGCAATACACACAGAATCAAAATTTCACTTTAAGCAGCAGAGAGTGTTTTATTGGAGCAGTGCTGCCACGTTAGAGCAGCTTGCTAATGTTCATTAAATATTTGTTAGCACAGATCTATAAATATCACATGTCACTGAATGGCTTCAGAGTGGCGCCACTGCTGCTAACATGACATGGAGAAAGAAATTCCAACATTGGTTCCTAAGAGTCCTGGTTAGGCTCCGTCCGATCTTCCTTCCTTCAGTCCTTCCTTCCTCCCACCCCACATGGATAAGGGATTAAATTAATTCTGGGGACACTTCAAAGAAACACCAATAGTTAAAACAAGCCTTTGTATATGATAACACATTGATCTGACTGTAAAATAGTGCCATCTGAGGTGGATTCGTTAAAAGATACAGGAAAGCAAGAGAGCAAGCGGAGAAAGATAGCAGATGGGAAGGAATTAAGGAAGGAATGAATCAAGGGTGGAGGAGTAAAAGGTTTGGAAAGGGTCCCAGCCTTTCTCTAGGCTCAACCATGAGAGACAAATGTCTGAAAGAATCAATTATAGGCCTACTCCCAACCCATAGCCCCTGATTAATGAATAATTAAAGCTGCTCAGTGCAGAACTATCTAGCATAGATAATATAAGATTAACCATGGGTCTATCAACATGCCACCACTAATGTAAGGTTATGTAGGCACAGCGTCTCATAACTGCCCTAAATAGATGAGGGGAAATAAACTGATTGAATGATTTGATATTATATAGTATTTCCAACTTTTCAATGAACAGATAATAAGTGACTGCATGTTTTCAGCTTTCCTGAAAATAAATTTATTTAGCAGTTTTTATTATTCTCTATAATGAGCGCAAAAGTTCTAATGATATTTGGTCTGCACTTTACTAAATGTATACCTATTTTACCTGGTGGCCTGATTTGCACATATAAGCCAAAAATAAATTAATAAATAAGCAGTCTTCAGTATGCAATGTATCCATCAAGTTCTATAATGTGATGACATGTTGGGGCAGTTCAGTTTGAAACCTCGCCCATTCTTATCCAGACATAGCAACAATGCACTAAAGAAACTGGCATCCTCAGATTGACAGACAGTCCTGCAACCCAACCTTGACATAACTGTAGATATTTTTTTAAATAAATTTGGATCTAGGGGGATGGCTTTGCCCTTACAAGTCCGAGGCGGGACTGTGGTCCATTCAAAGCGCTACCCTCGCTGGTACTTGTAGTGCCCTCGTCCTTCATGTTTCATGTTGACATGCGTAAAAAACTACACTTCCCCAAAACTGTCACAGAGCGCTCCCGCGTCCCATTGGCTGCTCTCTCCAGCCGCAGCCCCAGAGAATGAATGAAATTGAAATAGCTGCTACATTACATGTACAATACCGGGCTCTGCAGTGTTGCATTCTATCATACTATATCAAAATGGCCACAGCGGTACAGAACCCCCTCAAATCGTAAGTACAACATATTTCCTGAGCGTTTGCGCGTTTTGTATTTGTGCATGCTGTCAGTGCAATTTAAGATCCTTGAATTCCCTGATATTTTCTCAGCATGATTACCAACACATCTATATGTGCAATGTATACAGCAGAGATTGAGGTAATGTCAGGAAACGTGAATCAGCTGTGAAAAAAAAAGTTATATTTAAAGCTGACAGGGGTTTCTGTTTTCGGCATGAAGGCATTATTGTGCGCTCCGTTGCAATTCAAATAATCGTTTTCCTGAGCCAACAGCAGCGCGTGTGCAGGGATATGGAGGAATGCTGGAGGTAGATTTGGGTGACCCGGTATGTCCCTTGCCAGTGTAGTCAGCCAAGATCACGGTCAAAGCCGGACTGGAGTGGCAGGCTAGCCGGGAGGCAGGGGGCTTCGATGGCTTTACAGTACCTCTGTGCACATTTTTTTGGACAGAGTGGGGTAAACAGGTAGGCAAAATTACGCTCACTGCTTGGGTTTTAGGCTGCAGCGTTACCTTTACTGCCAGATCTCTCGGAAATATACAGGCTGAGGTAAATACGCTGGTGTACAGCTTCAGCTCCGAGACTTGCTTTCATCTTCAGCCCCTATAATAAAGCCCATAATAAAACCTAAATTGCAATCCAGCGTTTTTACACTTAACATACATCTTAGCGGACATTTATTTCTCCCAAAGGGTCTTTTTGCGGCTTTATTTCCCGTGAAGTTTCTCCTGTGATGATCCCCTTTGTGCAGATTTTTTTGGAATCTTTTTTTGTGTGTGTCTTTTTCTGAGACTAGTTTCAGCGGAATGTAGACGCCTGCTGCCCGCCTGGGCTTCCATCCAAAAAGGTGGCTGATGTGCGTCTGTCAGCGGGTAGTTACACAAATCTAGTCCCCCCAAAACATCACAATAGCTCCAATATAAACATACAACCTGGGAGTGTTTGAGCACACAAAAGATCCAGGTTAGGCAGTTTGAAACAAAGAAAAGTCACAAAGCATAGGATGCTGCACAGGTTTTACCTGAGCAGGGATATAGACTGTCTGTCTGTCTGCCTGTCTGTCTGTCTGTCTGTCTGTCATCCTTTCTGAGATGCAGACACAGGCGACATTTCGTGCAATTCCATGAACGACTGCCCTGTACGTGCCTGCTTTGAAGAGCACTTCACAGGAGAGAGGATTACAATGGTAGCTTACTGATTGGGCAACTGTGTCCTGCCTTCAGTGACTGTGGTGGTATTTAAATGCGTTTTACCCATAACACACACCCCAATAACAGTAAAATGAAGTGTAAGGTTAATAATTATAAGTTTTAATTAGATCTATGATTTAATGAGCTAGTATGTAGTAGTGTTACTGTATGTGGTGATGGGACAGGAATAGACAGGTGGGCTGGATGGAGGCTGTAATGTGGGACCTCTCCTTTAGTCTCTCCTCCTCTCCTCTTGTCTCTGGGATACTCATCCAAGCAGAGCCAAAGTGTGACTAGATTGCTCCCAGAGGCCCTCAGTGACAGCATGTCAGGGGATTAAATTGACTGATTTGCATGGGATATATACCAGGGCAGAGAGGGGAAGAGGCTGTAGTAGCAGAAATAAAATACAATGGGGAAAGTGTAAATGGTGTAGAAAGTAAATGGTTGAAAAGAGGCTCAGAGCCAGTGACTAATGAACTAGTGCTCAATTTTCAGTTGTCACATTACATTGATTTTTAAGCGCTTACAAAGTTAGACAAAAGAGAAAAAATAAGACATATAACAAAGCAGCCAAGTTGTCAGCCAGATTTAATCCTGCTTGGATGTTTTACTACAGCATCTGACTTTATGTGCACAAAAAAAAAGCTGAATGCATTTATAATACAAGGCCACATCTCACCAACTGCATAAATACCATTGTTATGCAGTATGGGTTTAACTACGTTTCAGTTACCACACTGCGATCAGCTTTTAAACAAGCTTTAGTAATTAGCATGTCTAAAAACAAACTTGCTATTAGAGGCTTACAAATTAAAGGCCAATCTAGTAAAATGGGCCCAACAACTAGCAAAATTTGGTTCTTTGTCAGTCCTAATAGTGTAGCTGACTGTGCGCTGGAGACAATGCCTGTTGTTTTAGTAAATGTCCTTAATAATTGTTGAATCTCAGCAATATATTATAATTAATTCAGTGGATGTAAATTCTGTGGGAAGCATTTACAGTTGTTACCGAGCGCCCAGCCAAGCGAGAGTCGGACTTGCAGCGTGATAGCCAGTTGAGATACATGTGTGTGGAAGTACAGTGGAGGGTTCATTTGTGTGCAATGGCAAATCAGTGGTAGCAAGCAGCTAACTAAAGATTCTACTGGGCATTTCCCCACCAGCCCTCTCTCTGTCTGTGTCTCTGGTGGATTAGAGACTCGTGTAATCTCTCTTTCTCTGCTTCTCCTCTGTTTCCATCTACATCTCTCTGCCTCTTATTTCTTCTCTGTCCTCCCATCACCTCTGCTGCCCCTTCATCCATGTTCCCTCCCTCTTTCTTCATCACTTTCTCCATCCATCACTCTTTTCACAATCTCTCTCTTTTGTTCAGCCATTTCCTTTCTGTCTCACTCTCTCTTTTCTCATTTTCCATCTTTTTGGCCTCCGACCATCTGAGCCCTTCAAGTCACTTACCCTCAACCTCCCACCACCACACTTTTTTACACTGTGAATCAAGGTGTGTCACTAATTTGATATTTAGAAAAAGATATAAGACATATTCCAGATCTGATTGAATATTTCTGGATATAGCTTATTTCTAAGACTTCCTTTTACTGTAGATTTGAACTATATGCTGACATAACGTGCTGACAGTCCACTGTTCACACCAAATTATACAGTCTTTCCATTTGTGGCATCACAAATGTTGGTTATGAGGAAGACATGAAATTCCTAGCTCTAAATGGGTGCATTTATTCCTGATGTTTCCAGCTAATTAATTTGATGATAAAATCCTTACAAATGAAACTATTTTAGGAACAAGGTACAATTAAATTAAATTAACAGTAGGGATTTGACAACACGACAATCATTTTAAATGCACAGGTGGCAAAATTTGCCAAAATGGCAGCTAATATGGCATATTTTTCAGCGTTATTACTTCTTTGTGGTGGTTAGAGGGAGAGATGTAGATAATTGTGTGCTGTGGCACTGGCAGTGGTTGTGGCAGGGCCTATATAATATCATTTCTACCCTGCCTGACTGAGCCGAGCTAAATGAGTTCCGTGTAATAACCAACTGTGTGCAAACAGACCCGCTTGATGGCTGAAACCACAGCCTGAGCATGCATTTCTAGATCCTTCCCTTTCAATCTCTCCCTTTCATTCCCTCACTCGCTCATTTGTGTGGTATCACCAGTATGGATGGAGACACACACACACATAAACACACAATGGGAAATACACACTCATTCCCTTTCTTGCTCTCAGTTCTTTCTTTACTTGTATGGGAGTAAGCCTGAGGTCTGGTGTTTTTAAGGGTATTTCTTTTTCTGAGTTATTCCTTTCATCATCCCTTTATGTAGACTATATCTGTTTTACTTTGTCTTTTTTAAGTAGATGGAATAGAGAGAAAGAGAGAGAGAGAGAGAGACATAGATAAGTATTTTTAGCTCTATGACCTATTTCTCCAGTGCTACCTAACTGACTGTCAGTCAGTTCTACTGCTTTGGGACCTTGCGTGATTTCCAGGCAGGATATTTGGAATTTGTAGTTCTGTGAGGTTGTAGTCCAAATGGAAACTGTGTGCTGGTAGAATAATCTCTCCTCTCCTCTCCTCTCCTCTCCTCTCCTCTCCTCTCCTCGCCTCTCCTCTCCTCTCCTCCTCCTCAGCATTATTTCTCCCCTCTTGTGTCTCTGCATGTCCAGTGGATCCCTATCAGGAGTTGTTGAGGGTGGAGTCAACACAAACAAATGATTTCTTCCCTCAACAACACTTTAATAAGGGTGCAGACACACAGGCACACACACACGTGCACTCACACATGAACACTGTGATACAGAGGTAGAGAATCCAATGCCATTATAAGAGGCCAAGTGCAGTGGTGATAAATCTCACCTGAAGGAGCTGTTCAGAGGCAGATTGCCTTACCCTGATGTACTGCCCTCAATTCACACTGCAGCTAGTTATATACAACCACACATATAGACCAAGAATGCATGCACACACTTATACAAATTCAGCATCATAGGTAGTTATGGACTAATGGAAGCATGCATGCACAGACACAAACACATGTAAATCCACAGACAGGAAACATGCATATAGAGGCCTCAGGTTCACAGTTTTATTGTGATTTCAAGATAACCACACCCAGTGGACAATAAGGGAGATACAAACAGGAAATGACACGTAACTCTTTATTAAAATCATACATAGCAGTTAACACAAAATGCTTGCAGGAATAACACGATCTGTTGCATGACTCTGTCTCTGTCTACCTCCCTCACTCTGCCATTCTCTGTCAGATCTCTCATGGTGTTCAAATATGCAAACAGTCAGTTGCAGACACACACACACACATTCACACATGCGCAGACACAGTGCTGTGACAGCGATTCAAGGAAACTGATGTTTTCCAGCTGGTAGTGTGGCAGGCGTCCGCTCCCGCACAGATACTGCCACACACACTCACACACACACACTCCTGTCTGTCCATCTGTCTGTCTGTCACTGTCAAACTGAGTGTGTGGCCTCTTTGTGTTTGTGACTGACACACACTCTGTCACTATTCACATGCTAACACAAAGGTATGTCTGTTCTTGTTTTCATTTACTCAAATAAGAGCTGGACTGCATTAGCATGTGTGTGCATGTGCCTTAAGTCTTCCCTTTGTTATTGTAGAAGTATATTTGCTAGACAGCGTAGCTTCTTGCCTTTGCATTGGTTTGTGTATATGTGTGAGCATATATGTATATACAGAAGAAAAGGAAAACATGTTTATGTGCTCGCACACAGAGATTGTGAAGACAGAGATATAAGACAAATCATTTCACTGAGAGTGAGAGAGAGGAGCAGAATGGAGAAGAAATTGAATTGAGGGTGATTTGGATGGGGGAAGGTGGAGAGAACAGGGGGGAGGAGGGGGGAGGTGATAAGGGTGATATTGCATAGTTTAATCTGTTGAGTTCAGCCATGGATGGGCTGGGCTGGGGGAGGGGAGAAACATTACAGTAGTAGGCTGCTTTATATTAGTACTCCACTGTGCGGGCATGCACACACACACACACACACACACAGCTCATGGGCCAGACAGCACAAATGTGTGTGTCTCTGTGTGAGTAACTGCACAGATGGACAATGGTGGATGAGACAGGTGTGTGGACCAGGTGTACAGACTTGAGGATGTCGGCACAAGTGTTTTAACAGACTTAGAAGTAACCCATACACAAACATACACACACAAACACACAGAGAGAGCTACAAGAGATCGTCTCAGCAGCATTTGCTACAAATCTAAAGTGCAAAGCACTCCCATACAATCCGCCCTCAGACCTCATAAAGCCATTTTCATGTGGACTACTTAATTTCCTTCCAGTTTAATTACCTCATTTCACCCAGTTGGAAACCACCATTGAAATGAAATCCTTTGTTGGCGTTGACGTTTTTGTAATTGTGCACTAATTTTTTATGATTTCCTCATATTTCTCTTCGGTATTTACAATGTCATGATTTCACCTCTAGGGGGAGCTCTCTGTTTCTCTATTGGTTTGGGAACCAGCTAATTGGGGTGGTTAATTGCACCGTAACCAGAAAGTGCTGCCGGCAGTGTGTGTTTTAGCAGAGTGTGGATGCAACACTGGACTGAGACTCAGTATGTGCTGAAGTGGACTGCTTCTGTTGGATGGGACTTGAGGGATCACCCAGAGATTCAGACAATAGCTTACCCACGGTGGGCTTGGTGGGGTGGCTGTGCTTTTTAGGAAGGCTGTATGTCTACTGACTGTCAGGATCACAAATGGGTTTGTTTGTGGGTGTGTGTGTCTGTGTGTGTTTGTGTGTGTGTAAGTGTGTGTGCTCCCAGTGATACCAGTTTCTTCAGCGTTTTCATGGAGGCCTCACCCTCCCTGCTGTTTGCTTAGTGCAGGCTGAGGCAGACAGCTCAGTGTGGGCTTAGGATTCATACACACACAAACACACACAGTACATGCTCCAGGCACGTTCTTTCTCTTTCTTCATCTAATCTTGATTTGGTGTGATTGTGTGTGTCTGTGGTGAAAGGGTGTCGTGTTATACATATTGTAAAACACACTGAAGCAAATTTGTGATTTACATTTACATTTAGTCGTTTGACAGATGCTTTTATCTAAAGTAACTTACAAGTCAAGCAAGTAAATAGCTAAGTTGGAGAGAAGATGCTCAAAGCAAAATGCCACAACAGAAAATGACACTAGTGTCAGACATAGAATAATGGAGAAGTTGGATTGATCGAATTTGAAGATTGTGAATGAATTATACTATTATGATCCTAATTTGTATATGTATAGACTGTATTTTACAATTGTTCTCAGGTCTTTCTTGTGAAACAGATCTTAATTTCAATGAGAATTCCTGATTAAATAAAGCATACAGTAGTGTGTGTGTGTGTGTGTGTGTTCATGCATGTGTACAGGTGTACAGGTGTCCTCTGTGTTGTTTTTGTGCCCTTGCATAGGCCTGGGTGATTGTCATTTCTGTCATGTCTGCCTCGACATTTTTGGTAGTCAGTTCCAGTTTGTCAGAGAACTGGCTCTATGTCAGTTAATTACTAAAGCTGCGAGTATTTCTCTTTGTGCTTGTGAGTCTGTGTGCATGCATGAGTGTACAGTATAGCTGGAATAAAATAGAAATAGAAATACATGTTGAAATATCACAAAAATTAAATGAAATAAAACTGTAAAATGAGTTTTCACGCTGAATGAGGCACAGTTTGTGTGTGTGTGTGTGTGTGTGTTTGTGCCAATCAGGTCTTAGTTTTCTGTTGTCAGCAGTGTGGTTTGATGATGGGCAGTTTGATTTCTCCATGCTTCACTCTGTGGTCTGTGTTTAGGCCACCTGCTTGGCTGGTAGGACCACAGTGGCCACAGGCCAGAGTGGTGCTGCTATAACAGTTTCCCTCTATATGAAGGAAAATACACATAGAGAAGCCTTTCTGCCTGGAATATGTTAAAGAAATGGCTGTACTGATAGCCCTCTTATGTCTGCGTGTTAAATATGATGCTACAGCCAGCAGACTGTTAGCATATCTCATAGCACACATGCTAGAAATGAGGTAACAGCTAGTCTGTACATATTAAATAAACAAGATATACAGTAATGTGTTAATTTGTGACATGTAGAGGTGCTAGTGGGTGGATTTGGACAGGACTATGTTATAAGCTAAGATAGTTAGCTTCATATTTAGTAGATGCACAAGGATATCAATTTTCTCATTTAACTTCTAGATACAAAGCAAATAAATCACTTTCCCAGGGGATGATCACTGGTACTATAACTAAGTGTATAAATCTTTTTGTTGCAGCTTTGCTGCCACAATATTCAATCACTTATCTAATGCTTTATCTGTTTCACATTTTGACTCTACGCATGGATACTGATGAACTAACATGAAAGCCACTCGTCACCCTCCTCACCAAGACTGACTTATTACTTAATTAACTAATTAACTAGGTTTATTTCTTGGCTATTAGGTTCATTAGTCTATTCAGCAAGACAGGAAACAAGATCATAGACAGCATGTGAAGGAATGTTTGTGTCCTGAATGTAATTTTTGAATCAAATCTCAGAGTTGAACATCATTGTTTTGCAAATCGATGATGAAAGCCTGTTTTTTCCTCTGGTGGCTATTTGCAGATTAATTAGGGGTTTCATGGCCTAGAAAAATGTGTCTGCAGCGCTTTGTTAAATAACTGAGAGCTAAAAGATGAAAAATGTTATCTGTGAGCTCTATGTCCAAAATGAGCTTTTCACAGGTCATCCTGCTCTGTTACTGCAGAGATCAATACCCTTGTCTCTGTCTTATTTTTTGTCCCATCCTCCCCTCACCCCTTCCCTCCATCTATTCCTGTATCTTTGCCTGTTCCTCTGTGGATGTCACAGTCTAATTTTCTCTCCCGTGCCCATCACATCCCCTCTTCCTTTCTTTCTTCAAGTGTCTTCTCCCGACTTTCTCTTTGTGTATCTCCTTCTCTGCTTCCACTTCGAGTGCCTCAGCTCTTCGCCTGTACGAGCATCCAAACAGGCAAACAGTCATGCAGCTCTGCTATCACAATATAATGAGATTGGGAGCACCCAAATTGAAAGAAGCCATTTTCTACAGCTGTCAACTTATTATTGAGGGGGGAACGACTTATTCCAGTACCTCTAAAGGCCACGGCGGAGAGTGGGAGGGAGGTGATGGAGGGATGGATGGAGAAGGGTTTGAAGTGAGAGGGGTGCTAAGGGAAAAGGTGGAAGTGGGGAGCTCAGGGGTGAGCTGTTTTGCATTTTGAATGTTTTCCTTTTTTCCATCAGTCTCTCTCTCTCTGGTATTTCATTTTGGTCACTAGTAGCCTTGAAGTCCAAGTCGTTATTCACCATGTTCCTCTTAATATTTGAAAAAGCATCCAGTACGACTCTCTGGATCTGTGAATGTATGTGACTGTCTGAACACCTCTCACAGTGTGTGGATGTTTTTTCTCCTTCCTCCTGTCTATTTATTTGCAAGCAGTAATGCAGTTATATTTGTGTCTGAGGAAATGGCTGCCTTTCTATTTTGGCCAGACTTCTGTTGGTACAAACTGATTTAAAAATTCAGGCATTTAGGTGTCTGCAGTGCGAATGGTGTCTGATTGGCTGTGTTGATCTAACCTGCTATTTTCTGGACAGGTCTCTATCCTGCTCCATTCTTCATTCGTTTATTGTAAACTGCAGGGATGATCACTGGCACAGCACTAAAGCAAAGTGAAACGAGGTGAGGAAAAGTTCTGGTGACGCACTTCCAGCGCGGCCATAAAATACTCTAATGGTCATATGCACTGCCAACTGCAGGAGCTGAGCTGTAAAGAAACATATTCTCTTCAACAGAAGGGGAACAGCTCATGCCCAATGTCACATTAATGAACATGAGCACAGCATGCCCCACATATTGACGCCACGATCACATCCTTTAAATGTCAACGTCCAGTGACGCTTCACAAGGTTGCAGAACTGGTTTAGGAGGTTTTGAAGATGCCACGCAAAAGCTGTCAGGCCTCACCAACATCTGCTGGGTCAGATGGTAGAGTTGAATTTGTCCTTATTTCCAACCAGGACATTTATTTTATCTTTATACAGGAGTCTTTCCATTCCATTTTGTATTTAATTTTATATTGTGAAAAGTCTGATTTAGTGTAATCTTTTTGCTTGAGTATCTTGTCAAAAGGTCACATACTGTATTTTCAGATCTAATTTTCATTTATTCTGCTTAAAGACGTGTTGTACTGTGTTGTTGTGGGAGCCTTCAATAATTTCCTCAGCCAAGGAATTTGCTTTTTGTCTCTTAATTAGAAGATATCTCAAAAACTGTTTAACAGATTAAACAGTGAAATTTGGCAAAAACTTTAGGCCTTGGGCCAAGAAGGAACTGGTTAGATTTTGGTGATAAGGCACTACTATGTGATCATTTTTCCTTTTTTAAAATTATGTTTTTGGCAAGTTATTTTTCTCTTGGATTCCTTGGCTCAAGATGAATCCCTCACCCCAATTTCGAATGTCAAAATTTTTGTTGCTTACAAACACACTTCTCTGCACTTTGTTGTGTTTGCGTTCTCAAAATAAAGGAAAAGCTTCATTTTCCAACAATAAATTTTATTCAGTGATTACTACATATAGTAAACAAAAAGGAAACCTTAAAAAATGCTTTCCTTTTTTTCAATATTCTTTCTCTTCTTTTTTGTGCTATTCTTTCTATATTCTTCATTAGATGTGATCCACTACTCATCATAGCCTGTTTGCAAGTGTGTTGGGCAGAAAAAGAATAAAAGTTGAATAGAGTTGAATAAACTTTGCAAAGGTAAGATGGATGAACTGCCTCCAGTAATTTAGCTTGAATGTGAAGAGGTTGGGTCTAAAGAGTACAAGTCTGAAAATGACAAATATCAGGAAGTGTGGAGTTAGAAAGTTAGAAAGAAGTGAGCTTCTCAGCTTCCTCTAGGCCCATCCTCAGCTCTGATTGAGGTGACTGCTGTGCCATGCTGTGTTGTGGGTAATGTAGTCGCCAAATTTTGACAAAGAGGAAAACAATAAAACAATATCTCAACTTGTACCGCTTTGATTTTTAGCCTTTATTGAAGTTGTGAGTCTGATATTTTTCATCTAAATTGACTGGTTTGGACATATTATGCCATGATACACAAACATGCAATTACAGTCAAATTTGGAGTCCAGAGCTTGTTTGACTGCTACTGCAAAATATCTTATAAAATTAGTCAAATGTGCCTTTTAGAGGATGCACAGACCAAATCCAACAAATCCTTATCAGTTGTTGCATTGCACTGTTTTTGCAAGGTTTGTGTTGGCCCTGTGCTGTAGCTGTGTGTGTGTGCGTGCGCGTGCAACTGTAGTTTTGTGTGTCCTGTATCTACCGTCTGTATAGCACAGTGACCTTGATGTCTACACTCAGCAGGAGGACCCTAGAGAGGAGTGATTAACAGGAGAGACAAAGAGAAGAGAGAGAGAGGTGTGAAGAAAGATGAAAATAAAAAAATAAGTGTAGCAAGAGACGGGCAGAGTGTGAAAGTTACATGCAAAAAAAAAGACAAAATACATAATTCACAGAAAAGTGAAGGCGAACGAAAGCAAAAGAAAGATGTAAAAGAATGAGAAGCCAAATGAACAGTAGGCGGGGTGTAGGAGTGACTCACCACACATTCATTGTTTTTTTTCTTCTTCTTCTTCTCCCTACAGGCAATCTGGAGGTGCAGTCATCAAGAACAGGTAAGAGGGAGAATGAGAGATGGGAGGGAGGTGAGGGGGGGATGAAAAGAAAAGAGGGAGGGAGGAACAAAGAGAAAAATATCACACTGAATGTTAATCAAACTTACACTTGTACAGGTGAGAAAATACAGTGCATACATTGTCCTCGCAGTGAAAAATGTGTTACTGTACTGCATGTGTGTGATTTTAACTGTGTGTAGTTGCCAACTCATCTGCTATGACCCAGGTTAATAGGAGTGTGCATCTCCACGGCTCGCCAACATGAACACACATACATACTCCACTGTCCACTTTCTGCCCCTTTTCACTTACACGCATGCACTCAAAAGTGTGTGTGTGGGTGTGTTAAAGCTTAGACATACACACACACAAACTTGCCCTACACCTGTCTGTGAATGTGTAATTGTAGCCCTTCCTCTCTTGAGCCCCACGCGTGTTTAAACACACACACAAGTGCTGTGGTTTTGGTTTTCCTGCTGATGTTAAACTGTATCCCCTCATTCTCCTTCACCTTTGACTCACACACCCTCTCACTCTTTCTCCTGCCTCAGTCTTGGTGAGGAATTCTACAAAGAGGCCATTGAACACTGTCGCAGCTACAATGCCCGTCTGTGTGCTGAGCGATCCATGCGTCTCCCCTTCCTGGACTCCCAGACTGGTGTGGCCCAAAGCAACTGCTACATCTGGATGGAGAAGAACCACCGTGGACCAGGTGTGTGTCCGTGTGTGTGTATTAGTAATCTAGGCAGAATAAGGTGTCTGGTAGAAGCTTGAGGGGTATTCCAAAGCACTCGTCTTGTTCGTGTGTATGTTTGCCAGATCTTGTGCTACACAAATTATTCTCTCCAGTCATTTTTCCTGTGGCGTGCTTCCTTCCTCTGCTCTGCTTGTTTCTGTCTCTCTTTCCTTCCTCCCTCGTTTCCTCCTCCACTTTTCCAGGCCTCCTACATTTTCCACCTCAACTTTTTTTTACTTCCCCCAAAGGGTGTTTTCTCATTGCTTTTTCTTTCTCTGTAACATCAGTGTGTTTTGGCAGTGAATCAGACACCCCTTTAGGCAATGGTATGCCGCTGGCACCAACTATTCCAGAGAGACGTACTGTGTGTGTGTGTGTGCATGTGTGTGTGCAGGAGTGTGTAGACATTTTGACTTTGTAGGTTTTGCCCAGTGTCTGCAAGAACAATTCTTTTGTTTGTTGGTTAGTTTCCTGTTAAGTTGCATTGAATTGTACTGAATTAAACTGAAAATTGAATCGAATTTCAGTATATTTTTAAGTAAAAGTAGATAGACAAAAATAGTTTTCTTAAATCTCATATAAATGATGGGATCAAATGATGCTTTTTTGGTATACAACCCAGTACAACCCTTTACACCACAACCATTTTACATTTAGCCTTTATCCAGAGTGAAATCCCAACAACTATTAGATGGACTGAGATACAACAGACCTTCATGGTTCTCAGATATATGATATATATATATATGTATAGATGATATTTGGAGTTCAGTGTGAGAGTCTCCATTATACAGTCCTGTGAAAAAAATATTTGCTTGTCACACTTCAGATTCAGATGATCAAACAAATTTTAATGTTACAGAAAGATAACCTGAGTAAAAAAATAAAATAAAATTTAATGATGACTTCATTTATTAAGGGAATAAAATGTCCAAATCTTTAGTATTTACTCTAGTTATCTTTGATTAATATTCATATTATAATTTGTATGATGATCTGAATCATTTAAGTGCCACAAATATGCAAAAAAAAAAAGTTTTTTTCACAACACAGAATGTGCTACCATGACATTTGGCTGATATTGATGTTATTGTCGAAGTGAAACAATTTTGATAAGAACCGAGCACTTTCCACTAGCACTATCAATGGGTCTAATTTTTAGTTTGTTTCATGTGTATTTTTGAACTAATACCTGCAACACATGCTAAAACACTAAATAAACACGTAACAATATAATTCACCACAGTGATCCACACCACAGTGTAGCTCACATGTATGATGACTTTTATCTTGATAATGTACAGTAGTTAGTGATGCAGAAAAAAGAAAAAAAAAACAACACAATGCAGACATACTTTTAAATACTCCATGACATCAGAATTATCCATGTGTGTACTAATTTGTTCATATACTTTTTATTAAATAATGATAACATACAGTAGTCAGTAGACAGTAAAGTCTTATAACCTGTAATATATATTCCTCTGGGTTTCAGGTCATGCTCCAGGTCAGTTGTACACATATCCCGCTCGCTGTTGGCGCAAGAAGAGACGGCTAAACATCCTGGAAGACCCACGGCTTGTACCAATCGAGTTCAAGATTGGTAAGGGGGAACTGGCATGGTCCATTTTAAGAACTGACAACAAATGTGGAAACTCTCTATCTGTGGGATACATATTGATAAATTGTAGATTAATTCCATAATCTGTCATTTTTAACTTTTGTTTATTTGTTTATTTTTTTATCTCTTTTAGCTCAAGGCAAGTCTCCCAAGACTCTATAATAAAATGACAATAAACATATATTTAAAATATTATGAAGCACAGCAATGTGCATATAGCATGTTCCCTTTATTTCTTCTTAAGTAGCTTTAAGGTTTAAAAAAAAAGGTTTTAAAAAATCACCTTTATAGAAAACTGTGTGACATCGCCTGGAGGTGATACATATACTGTACCATGTTTAGGAACATACTATATTATGAGACAATAGATTCTTGTGCACAAAGATCCCCTCACTCCACTCCACACTTAATATGTCTTTTGACATTTGGTAGTTGGCTTGTTTCTCCCTGTCATTTTGCATCTCTGTGTTCGTTTTGCATCCTCTTTTGTCATCTTTGTGGTAGTTTTGCATCTTTTCTAGCCATTTTGTCTTTTTAGTTGTTATGTGTCTCTTTGTGGTCTAATTCTATTAAATAATTTTTCATCTCTTTTTAGTTATTTTGTGTCTAGAAGAGCCCCCTTGGACACACACCAACCGTGACCCCTTGAGTACTTACAGTATTCAGCAAGCTGTCCATGATCATTTTGTGCAATTATCACTGAAGCTATTATATTATAACATGCCCCCAGTATTCAGACTGACATATTTAGTGTTTTTAAAACTTATAAATAAGTTCAGTGAAATTGAACATTATTAATAATAGTCACAGTTAATAGCTAAAACCCACAATAATTTGTATATTTTTCTCTTTTACTTATATTCTATAGCAGGTGGGTTACAAAAACAAACAAAAATGTAACAAAAAACAACACATCATTTCACACAAATGACAGATGATCGCTGTACACTGCAGAAGTCCTTGTGCCTTCATGAACCAGCCAAATTTCATTTCCTGAGCACTGTCAGCACAACTGAGCATGTCAGCATGAATGTGAGATCTCTGCTGTTTTCTGACTGTAATTGTCTCATTCCTCAGACTACGAGGCTTCACTAAAGAAAGAGGGAGGTATCCCAGATGGTCCTGTGCTGGAGTCACTGCTCGCTGGGGAAACCCTGGACAAGAAGGTAGAAACCAAGGAAGAGGAGCCAATGAGCGAGTGTCAGGTGAGACTATATGCCTATTTCTTCCATCTCATTTTTTGTTGTTCTCTGTGTTAGCCCATCTATCGTTTTTATCTCTGTATTATCCTACACGTTTGTGGCTCTTTGTCTGTTCGTGCCTTCGTCTAGTGTGTAGAGTGTTTGTGTTTTGGTAGTGACTTAGGCTCCCGTGGCTCTGACAACTGTCTCCTGGCACTGTGTGTGTGTGCACGTGCTTCAGACTGTGTGTGATTGCACTGGAGTCAGCCTCGTGTTTTACAAGGATTCCACTTGCCATTCCTCATCCTTTTTACAGCAAACTGCACTTAGTAGCTTCTGAGCAAAAACTTAATGCTCATCTGGCTGGAGTATTTCACCAGCTGGAGGTTGTTGCTCTTGAACTCAGATGGACAGCTAATCAATCACTAGTTGAGTAAATGGCCCTCACAGTGGCCCCTTGAGAGTCAGCGTAGCATTTAGGGTCTCTAATCTGGAGCATCTTCTGAATTCAGGCTTGGGATCAACACTCTGCTCTTACTGTATCATTTTCAGATTAGAGTCAGAGTTGATCAAACAACAAACATATTAATGTCTTTTTGTAAAGTTGCTGTTTTCCTATACTTGCCTACACTAAGCTGACAGTCCCCCTGTCTCTTTCTATATCTAACCCACAGAAGTTACTTGTCGGGGATTTCCCTCATGAACTGGAGGTGGACGAGATGGAGGAAGATGTTCCGAAGCGCAAAAACCGTACCAAAGCACGGGTAAGACAACATTGATGTTTCATCTCTCTTTTTCCCCTGGTGAGTTTATACTGAACTAATGAGCCAGGAAATAAATTGTTGGACTTTCAGTGTGAGGCCAGGGAAGCCAAAATTTGCAAAATTGACCCAGACTGAGCTCAGACAGAAACTGTGGTGAGCCTGATGTGAAGGTTCAGTGGCCTGCCCGTCAGATGCATAAACAGCTTTGTATTAGATGACAGTATGAGATGACAGCCCATAACATATTCTGATGTATAAAACAAAAGGAATTATACATGCACAAGCACTGCAAGCACAGTTTTTCACTTGTTATGTGAGTCTTGATCTCGGAGATACTTTAGTAATTGACAGAGGTGGGTAGTAACGAGTTACATTTACTCTGTTACATTTACTCCGTTACATTTACTTAAGTAACATTTTGAAAAAAAATTACTTCTTAGAGTAGTTTTACTGCACCATACTTTTTACTTTTACTTGAGTAGTTTTGTGAAGAAGAAACGCTTCTTACTCCGCTACATTTGACAACACTCGACTCGTTACTTTTTTCTTTTTTTTTTACCATTTATTCTACCAGAGAGATGTCGTCTAGAGTTGTGACGTTCACGAACGAATCAAATCTAGAGAACAAATTAAAACCATGTAGGACCGTATTTAAATCATAACAAGCTAAATATAAGCACAGTTTTGTCTAATTTAACACCTTGTTTTTATCCCCTTTACCGTTTCTCCCTTTTTAACTTTTTAGCGTCAAGTGGATGTACTGCGATTGTTGGCCGTCCTTTCAAAATAAAACTTCCGTTTAAATAGGAAATTACAAAATAAAAGCAATCACCTAAATTATCTGAGCAAAAACCTTAAACAAGTTACATATTGCTCACACAGTGAGTTGATGTCATTTACACCACTTGAAAGATTATTCACAAAATAATACTGAGTTTTTCTGTATTGTAAAAAATGTAAGGGTAAATCCAAAATAGTGATCTCACTGTCAAAGCAGACCTTGTGAAATGTTTGTATGAATTCAGAACAGACATTAAAATCTAGTCCAGACATGTCAAATTAAATTATAACCAATATTTCACAATAATTCAAACTCATGGCAACTGGATTTATTTTTTGGTAGACTGAAGCTACTTGGATGAGTAGTGACACGTTTCAACCTAAAAAGAAAGAAATCCAGTTGCCAGGACTCAACTTCCAGATATCTTCATAAATAGTCTACGTGCTATGTGACGTAGCTGACAGTAAATGAAAAAACACATGAGAAATGTAACAGTTCAAACATACATATGTTACCTACTGTAGGTGTTTGATTGTTGATTGTGTTTCTTGTGCCTTAATTTGTTATTTTGTAAAGATGTTATTTATTTTTACTCATTGTTTATTTTATTATTTGG
>JAUMHL010000005.1:9905946-9937995 GCA_032362345.1 Sandelia bainsii
ACCGAAACCCCGTAGTAGCGCTGACACAGGTCTAGCAGCTGTCCAAACAACAATTTCCCCAAGGGGATCAATAATAAAGTATTCATTATATCAATGTCAAGTTTTACCAAATTGCCCCAAATGTATAATATAATATAATGTATGCTGAGTCATATTCTATACTTTTTTCTATTTAGCTGCAGTATTGTGTTTGCATAGATGTAATTGTATGTAAATTGGCACATGTGTCTACAGTTCTTATTTTTTGTCCCCGTTTGAGCACCAACAACCAGAAAACAGGCTTTGTGATCCACACAAGTCTTAGAAATGCTTTACTGTATTTTCAGGCCAAGCATAATCTGAATAATAGCATATTGTGCTACATACAGATATATATATATATATATACAAACAGGTTGCAAGTGTGGAAATAAAGAGCGTGCAGTGCTTTCTGGATGTGTTCTGAACTTTTACGTATGCCGGCATTCCTCCTCACCTTTTGATTGGTTGATTGTTGCCGCTGCTGCACGGCACAGGAAAGGAAGGGAGAAACGGCTGTTGCCTAGCAATTCGGTTGCCATAGATACCACCAGGGCTCCCTCCTAAAGAGTACACTGTTATGTACATTGAAAAGAGAGAGAGATGGAGAGATGGAGAGATGGCAAGGGAGGGAGGGAGGGATGGTGGAGAGCTATGGTGAGAGTAGGAAAAGGAGATGGGAAGGTGAGAAGGAGGGAGGACGAGAGGAAAGGGATGGAATGAAGAAGAAGAATGGGAGAAGTTGAAGTATAGGAGTGGCGAGAAGGAGCGGAGGGAGCACAGAGGAGTTCATTAAAAATAACATAAAGAATTGGAGGGGAGAGAGAAAACAGACAAAGAGAGAAGCAGAGCGAGAAGCTGAGAGTTATACAGACAGAAAAGAAGAAAAAAAAATCTCTTCATGATTCATCATATAGATTCCCCCAGACAGTTGGAGTGGTGAAGGCAGGGTAATACTGGAGTCTGCTTCATTTGCTATTCTGTCTTAAGATGTGGTGCTGTGGCTTGCTGGCTGGTTGTTTTGTGGTTCCTCAGTTGTCTTGGCCATGTTAGGATAAACCCCCACACTACCACAGCCCCCCTGACACCACCACCAGCGCTACCTAACACCCCCACACTGCACCCCACACCAAGTCTATCCTCTATCTCCTGTTGTCTGTTTTTCTGTCTGTAACTGAATGCAACAGTAAAACACAGGAAGAAGAAGAAGAAATAAGAATCAACAACAAAACATGTTCATACACATTGCAATCACTAATAACCTCTACTCTAATACAAATATACAAATATCATGACATAAAGAAATAGTTAGCTCACGAAAACTTTTGCACATTGTCTAAATGGTCAAATTACAGTGTTTTACAAGTCTAGTTTGGAATAAAATGCTGATGAGTAGTTATCACATGCAACAACAGCCACCATGCTTAAACACAAAAAAACAGCACAGCCATTAACTGTAACTCTCTATTTCATTGTACAAAAACCACTTGATGCATTTTTTTCTTTAAATGTACTTTTAGTAAAATTCTCATATTTGTTGTTTTAGTCTGACAGATTATTTGACATTTCCACATGACGGTGGAACGATGACAAATAGTATAGTGGACCATGTTAGGTTGGGTACAATTCAAAAAGGATTTCACAGTCACATTCCCAGTCGGCTCTCTCCCTGGAACAAAATACGATTAATAATTTGCATTTTAACTCTTCATTGACAGGGACACAAGCCTAGCTAAGTGGCTCTTTTTAAGTGTGTTCAAATGTGAGTATATGTGCACAAACTACCCACACAAAGGCACCGTTTGTGCATGTGTTTGTGTCTATGGGTTATTTATTTGCATGTGTCTATTGGCAAAATGTGCACATCTGCAGACTCCAGAGCCTGATGGATTGTGTGTGTGTGTGTGTGTGTCCGCATGTGCGCGTGTGTCTCTGTTTCTGCAGGTCAGTGTGATTACAATGCAGCCATAGATCAAGTTTTATTATGCACCAAAACTGCCTCTGTCCTCTTTACTTTGCAATGTCATCTCTGCATACAAGCTCACGTTGCACAAACACGCACACACACATACACACAAATGCATGCATTCAGACCCACAATGCACTGTGAGTTATGCAACCTGCTGACTGGACATGAGTGAGAGTAGTACATAAGGGTGAGGGGTGGGTATTGTAAGTTTGGTGGGTGCAGGGATGAAAAGGAGCAGAAATAGGGAAAAAACAAAGGAAGAGCCGAGCATGGTATTGGTGCAGGCATTAGTGTGACAACAGATGGATTGCAGGAAAGAGTTCCAATTTCCTCTTTCAGAGTAAAGCAGAGAAGATGAAAAAACTAGAGAGACCAAATAAGGAAAGAGAAGTGAAAAAAATGAGGCACAATGAAGCGCAGAGAAGAGATTGAATCAAGCAGATAGAGCAGCAGCAATAACGAGAATGCCAAGTGCAAAGAGGAAGAGGATGGAGGAAAGAGCAAGATGAGGAAGATAGAGAGGGAAAGAGAAAGAGAGAAAGGAAGGCGGTGACTTTTCATCTGTGACTGACGGTTTCCATCTGACTGCATTTCTGCCTCCTTGTCTGCATAAAAATACCTGAAGATATCTCCTTGAACATTTGAGACTTGTGTCGGTGTGGATGCACGTGTATGTGCATTTCATATGTCCTTTTGTTTATCCCTTTGTTTCTTGTTTGAATACATGCAACATTTGTGATTCCAATTGTGCGTGCGTGTGTGTGGCTGGTCGAGTGTTCCAGGGATTCTCATTCGTCAAATTAAAGAGCATGAGTGGGGGATGGGACTGAAACTGGACGCTAAAAGTTATTATGCAAAGACTTGGTTGTAAATCTTTTTGTGTTTGCGTATGTGTGTGTGTGTGTTGACTCTACTGTATGTGTGTGGTTGTGGGTGTGTTTTGTGTGTGTGTGCTCTCATTGTGCTTGTGTGTGTTCCACTCCTGAGAGGCTCTCCTCATTAAGCAGCGAGGCGACAGGAGTGCAGAGTGTGTGTTTTCACACACCGCTGCTCAAATACAACGGGAGCCACTTTTTTTTTTTGCCTCCTCTCCTTCTCTCCCTTTTGTGCCTCCTCTTCTTCCTCCTCCTCATCTTCTTCTCTCTCTTTCTGTCTTTTTTTCTCTTTCTCTCTTTCCTCATCTGCCTGCTCCTTTTTCTCTTCATACTCCACCGTAATAACTCCTCATCCTCACCCCTTCCTCCCATCTACACCTGCAATGGCATAGTGTTTTCTGCTTTTGATTATTGTGAAGAACAGATACACTGGAAGTGAAACATTCACACTCAACCACCACTTGTTAATTCCCATCTAAACTTCAGCCTTGACTAACCAAGTTTTGTATTTTTGTGATGTTGGTAACCATAGCAACTTGTAAATGACTTAGCTTACCTGTGCCTAACTCCAGAATAGAATATAATAGAAGTTAAAGGAAACACATTAAATCACTTTGATCAGTTCAAGTAAATGTCATGCAAATGTTAAATATGCTTTAATATGCAACAAAGGAGCAGAAAGAGACTGAAAAACAAAATGTGAAAGAATTAAAAAAGTTGGTAGAAGAAAAAGTGTGAAAAGTCAACAGGTAGGTCTGTGTGTGTATGTGTTTCTGTGTGTGTGTGTGTGTGTTTGTCTGTGTGTGTGTGGAGGCAGCTTCAGATGGGAGTGCTTAGTTGATGAGGCTGTGGTGATGGTTCCAGGTCAGAGTCTGGTGAGAGACAGAGGAGAGAGAGGAAAAAGGGGGATGAAGAAGAGAGGAAGGGGAGGTCCTGGAGGAAGAAAATTAGAAAGAGAAACTGGATGATGGTAGAAGTGTGAAGATGATTATTCTGTACTTTTTCACAATGTATCAGTTGTCTCCTCATTTTGTCTCAACACAATAAGAAATATTCTGCCTCAGTACATTCCAGGTGTCACCATTGGTAACGTAAGAAAAAAATGTTCTTCAGATATAGTTATTTTATAAATTGTACTACTATAATACGTATAGCTTTGAAATAACTTTCCTCTTTTAAAAACCATGCTGGTAAACTTGGAATCTAATTGAAATTAATATGTTTTTCAAATTTAATGCCTTTTATGACTTTGTAACTTTAGACAAAATTGAAGGATCAGAAGTTTCTTTATGGGTTAAGAACATTCTGCTTTTTCTAGGTAACGATTTAAAACCCATTAACATCAAAAATGAAAACAGGGTTGTTTTCATGAAAAGTTAATGTATTGGACAATAATGGTTTCACATCTAATAAAGAAATATTTGAAATTGCACAATGTTGTAAAAATCTGAAAAAATCTGTTTTTAGTATCTTAATAAGAACAGAAAATCTGAAGGTGTATAAAAAATTTAAGCACTTTTTATATTTTTTGTATCATCTTTGAACCAGAAAACATTTTTTTTCTAGTGTGACCAGAAAAAACTTTGGATCTTTGTGGTGGTTCTCGTGGTGTATTAATAACATCATTAATACATTAATAACATAAGAAATACTAACAGAATAAAAGAATGTACACTTATTTTGTTAAAAGTGAGAAGAGGAAGTTTAAAAGGAACAGGGCATGAGGTGGCTTGGAGAGCAAAATAACAACACAAAGTAATGAAGGAGCAGCATGGAGCAGGAAAGCAGAGAAAATGAGACAGGGAGGGGGGTTATAAGCATAGAGGGAGGAAGGATGGGGAAGAGTAGGGGAGGTAGGGTGAGGAGCATTTGAGGATTCATCTCTTGCTGGATAATTCCCAGGAGGATCTCTCTTCAGCACTTGAAAGCTGTGAAGTGTGCGGTTCTGCTCATACTCCTCCTGGTAATTGGAAGAGGAGAGGAGGGGAGGGAGGGAGGAGGGAGGGAGAGGGTCAGGTAAAGGAGGGAGATATAGAGGTAAAAAAAAAAAAGAAGGCAAGGGAGAGGAGGAGATTGGTTGAAGCAGGTAAAGATTTGGAGACATAGAGGAACAGGAGGCGAGGTACAGGTAACAAGGAAAAGCAAAAAGGACCGCCTGACGTGCACCAGCTTTCTTTATTTCAGTCTCATTCTTTCCTCATCCTGGCATATATCTCTTTTATTTTTGCTCATTAGCTCACTCCGCTTTATTCTCTCTCTATCAGTGTCCTCATCTCTCCCGCCCTTCCTTTGCCGGCGATGGCGTGTCTGTGGTTGCAGGCGGCTTCTGAAACATGGCCGCAGGCATTTAATCATTGATGGAGGTTTTTTTTCCTTCATGCAGGCAGGCCAGCAGGCAGCGTCGACTCACTCACATGCGTCAGGACCTGCTGATTCACTCTCTGGGGCCTTCATGCACACACACACACACACACACACACACACACACACACACACACACACACACACACAAACAAGCACGTAAACCAGCATGAACACAAAGGCAGAGATGCACGTGCACTCACACTTGCACGAAGACGCAGATAAAATGCAATCTGAATGTGTTTCATTTGTGTGTGTGTGTATTGTGTGTGTGTGTGACTATCCACATGTGTGCCTGTCTAGTTTATCCCACCAGGGATTGTGAGGCCCAATCAGCAGCAGTGAGCACAAATAAAAGCAACAAAGATAAAAGCAATTTGTTTGACCAGAACAAGAAGAGAGAAACGTGTGTTTGCATTGGCTCCAGGGCCTGCACGCTACATATGTCTCTACAGCTTTATATGTCCTTCTGCTAGACTTAGTAAACATCTGGCTATGTTAGTTTCTTAAAAAGTAAATACACTTATGTAACTACTGTACTCATCCTGGTCGATTGTATTCTGTTCCCTATTCATATAAAGCAGGAACGAATGTGTAAACACAGTCTACACATAACGTTCAACATTCTACTGAATACTCAGCTGTACTTCTAGTGATATTTACCAAAACCAACAAATGATAACTCTGCGGCTAGCATACAGACAACAGAAGCTAGGGTTAGCTTGCTAGTTAGTTAAAGTGGTTAACTAAAATTTGTTGATATTTTCAACAGTAGAAAGAATAATCATGTTAGGTAGCTGGCAGGTTTTCATTTTAAATCAACATGACCACAGTTAGTTTTCTTTCTACGGTGCTGTGAAAAATTATTTGCTCCCTTTCTGAATGTTTTTTTTTTTTTTTTTGCATATTGTCACACTTGAAAGGTTCAGATCATTAAACAAATTTCAATATTACACAAAGATAACCCGAGTAAATTCAAAATGTTTTAAAATTATGTTTTAATTTATTGCCTGACCATATGTGGAATACTAATTGCCCCCTAAACCTGATAACTGATTGAGCTACCCTTGGCGAGCAACAACTTCAATTAAGTGTTTGCGATATCTGGCAATGAGTCTTTCAGACCGCTGTGGACTGTTTAAGGTCATGCCACAGCATCTCAGTTGGATTTAAGTCTGGACTTTGACAAGGTCACTCCAAAGCTGTAATTTTTTTTGAGCCATTCAGTGGTGGTTGGTTGGTGTGTTTTGTCTTATTTTACTGCTGCATAACCCAAATGTGTTTGAGCTTGAGGTCACGAACAGACGCACACCTTCCAAAAAGTTCAACTTTTGTCTCATCAGTCTACAGAATATTTGCACAAAAGTCTTGGTGATAATAAGATGTTTTTTGGTAAATGTGAGACGAGTCTTTGTGTTCCTTTTGGTCAGCAGTGGCTTTTGCCCTGAAACTCTACCATGGATGCCATTTTTGCCCAGTTTCTTTCTTATTGTTGAATCATGAACACTAAACCTAACTAAGGCAAGTGAGGCCTGCAGTTATTTACTGTAGATATTGTTCTGGGTTCTCTTATGACCTCCTGGATGAGTCCTTGTTGTGCTCTTGAAGTAATTTTTTTAGGCTGGCCACTCCTGCGAAGGTTCACCCCTGTTCCAAGTTTTCTCCATTTGTAAATAATGGCTCTCACTGTGGTTCACTGGAGTCCAAAAGCCTTAGAAATAGCTTTTTTTTAAAGCTTTTCCAGACTGATACATGTCAATTACGTTGTTTCTTATCTGTTCTTGAATTTCTCTAGATGGCGACATGATGTGTTGCTTTTTGAGATCCTTTAGCATGTTTCACATAGAGCCAGGCAGGTTTGGACAACTCTTTTACCTTAATATATAAGATCATCACTTAAAACCGAATTTCGTATTTACTTGGGTTATCTTTGTGTAATATTAAAATTAGTTTGATGATCTAAATCATTTAAATAGCTTTACTTACACTTAAGCTGGTGAAACAAACCCTGATATCATTTCTGTTCTTTGGTGACATATTTACAAAAGACAAGACGTAGCATGGACAAAAATTTCACTCATGCTTGAGGAATAGACTGACAACCCAGATAACTTAACATTGTCAGCACACTAACTGTCAGTTATTGTCTCCTCCATGTCTGGAGAGTAAATACAATATTTCCATATAATGTGAACCTTCAGATAACCTCCCGTCTTTCAGTCAGTCATATGCTAGCATGCCTAAATTGGTTGTCTTGTAGACTTAATCTCATGGAAGGCACATTAGAATGAGCTAATATGACTTATTATATTATTATACTAGACAGTGTTTGTCTGTATGGTCACAACAACCAATTCTGCTCAGTAAATCCATCTTTTAGTCTAATGTACAGTAAATATCTAGCACTAAAAATCTTCTACACATTCCCCATCATGAGAATATTTTAAAACATCTGATTCTTATTTTTTATGGTTGATCCCCAGCTACATTAGTATGTCCACCTTCTTTTTCAACTCTGCACTACATAGCTACTGTATAAACAGCCCAGCAGTAAAGTTGTATGCAATTCTCACAGACTAAATGATGCCGTCTTTCTTATGTTTTTTCTCAGTGTAACCCTGTTGAATTCTGCAGCAGCAGGTACAGCTTACCATTTCCCTCCCCTCCTCTGTTCTCTGTCTGTCGGTCTGTCTCTCATCCTGATCAGAGTTTTTTTTTTTTTACTATTTTATTTCTCAGAGGATTAAAGCTAGACCCTGTAGAGTAGAAACCCAATCTCTCTCTCTCACTCACACACATTCCTCACTCTCTTTTCCATCAAATTCACCAACTCCTCACCCCCACACCCCCTTCCAGCCAAACATGACTCCACCTTAAAATGGATGGATTAATGACCTCTCTCTGTCTCTCAGTATCACCTACAGCACTGTCTGTCTGCCTGAGTTTGTGCTTATCTTTTGTCTTTGTGCTGGATGAGTGGCTTTATGTGTGCGCCAATACAGTATATGTATGTGTGTACCTGTGCAATGCACTCTATTGTATTTGCTGTTGCTCCGTCCTGCCTGGTGACTCATTGTGAAGGATCCGTCCAATGCATTATATCATAGGGAAGAAAGTGCACATACAAAATAGTCTGCAGTGGTTATGTGATTGCTTCCATTATGCAATCAACAGCAGTAAGACAGGGGTAGATGGGGAACATACACACACACATATATACACAGCACTCAGACAGGCAGAGGGAATTTCTCTCTTGTTAATAATTATTATGAAACGGCTTCACGCGGAGCACTTGCCTCTCCTCACTCAGCGTGACAGCAGGTCTGTCCCAGCAGCTTCACACACATGCACACACAAACACACACACACACACACTTCTTTCTTCTTCCTTAAATTCCTCCTGTTCTTCCTTCTCTTCCACTCCTAGCAATATTTACCAGACCACAATGGCTCCCAGAGGACATCCGCCCTCTTCCCCCTCACTTCCTGGGTGAGCAGGAGTTTGGTGAATCCCAGTCTGAAGTGCAGGTCTGCACTGGTGCTTGTTCTTACCAAAGCAAACAGATGGAAAAATATAGAGAGATAGACAGAGCGTGGTGCCCAGCTGGGATAGTGCACAGTCTGGCAACAGGGACTTAGTTAAACATCTCGTTCCTTCTTCTTTGTCTTCCATCTTTACAGTTTACCTCTAATCTCTATCTGTCAGTACAACATGCTTTCAACAAAGTTTTGTCTTTCTCACTACACCTTGGTGATGTACATATGTTAACTGTTACGGTCTTTCCCTCACTAATCTGTCTTGCTGTTTAGAAATTGATACAGCTCATTCACTCCAGGGCAACATTTCATAACACTGACTTATGAGTTTACACCCTTCATCCCCCTTGTCCCAAAAGCACAAGTGAAAGCAAACTGGATCCCCATTGTCATCACTGGCTTCTTCTCTTTATTTTCTCTTTCCAGCCAAGAAAGCACCAGACGGTTCAGTGATTGCCAACGGCTACTGCGACTTCTGCCTTGGAGGTTCAAAGAAGACTGGATGTCCCGAAGACCTTATCTCCTGTGCGGATTGTGGACGCTCAGGTAGGGCACCGCTGAAGGGGATGAATGGCAGGAGGAAGGCGGTCCTTTGTTGATGCACAATTTTGAAATGTTTCAGTTCTTTAGATTTCATATTTACTACATAAATAAATTAAAGTTTTGCTTACTGTAATACTTAAAATGAATGGACCATACCAGTGTTTTTTTTGTTGTTTTAGCCCATTTACTACAAATCATGTACAGCATATGTAAATGTATTAATGTCAATTTTCTGTAATGTTTTATATTTTTGAAGTATTTTTCTGACCTTATAGGTAGCTGTGGGTTTCCATTTGATACATTTGAAAACCACATTGCAGAGACACACAGGATATAAAATAATACTTTTCTAAACTGTGGTGGCCCCAGAGGACAAAATAAGTGTAATAAAATAAGTATAAGTGCAATAAAAACATATATGGCAGGTTCTCCAAATAAAACTATAAATACCAAAACATATACAAAATGTTTAGAAGTAGTTAAGTAATTGCAAAATGACGTAAGAAGTAATGTCAACTTATGTTCACTAACAAATTAGCATGACCTCACACGATTCCTGACCTTTAGCATTTACTGTAACTTATATGAGTTATATGAGTATCTGTTTGAACTTGTAGAGGTGTTAATTTTAAATGTTATTGTTCTTAAAGGTCACCTTTCATACAAAAAGACATTTATGCCTGCCTTTATTTGTAAAAGTTAGTAGTAGTAATAGTTTTAGTAGCTATAAGTGCAGTTTTATTTGAGAAGTCTTTGCTGCATTATCATTCAGCAATTACTTTACACAGCAATGCATTTACAGAATAAATAAGTACATGATGCATTGCCTTTTCTTAACTTATTCTCTGCAAGCTGATTTTTCTTGTGTATGTAATAGAAATCATCTGCTGCCTCAAAGGTAGAAAAAACATTCAATCTTCTTAAACAATATGATATGCTTTGGAAATGTACTAAGTCTTCCATGCAAGAAGAATTTTTCATTGCTCACGCACTCTTCTATTGCTTGCTGAGAGGTGTGAAAGTGGTAAGAATTTAAATTCACTTTAAATCTATTTAAAACCTTTTTTTGAAAGCATCAACACCCAATAAGAAAGTGCGACTGTGTATACAATATAATCAGTTTCTTATGAATAACACTTTAAACATATTGGGAACTGGCTTTTGGATTTTATATGCTTTTGTATAATACCAAAAAAACTGTATCAAATAGATACATGAAATACAATTTCAAGATATTTAACAAACTGCATGTACAGCTCCTACTATATGCAATAAATATTTGACGATACCTGCAGTATGCAAGAAGTGCAAAAACACTCTAAAGTTTCCAAAGTCAGGAAAAAAACTCTCGTGCTCAGTCTGGAGCTTATTTTCTTAATGTGGTCATGTTCAACAGCAACATTTCTTGACATTAAAATATTAATGGATTCAATCCGTTGTAATCTTGGTGTGACCTTGTCTGGCAAAAAATACAAAATTGTTTAGAATCTTGTATGCTGCACACTTTTCAATTCTGGCTTTTTGTACATGAAACAACAGTACTTTATAATTGTGATATTTTAAATCATTGTCTATTTCTTTTGAGAGGGTGCCCCATGTGTTAGAAGTAACTTAGATGAGTTTGTGAAAGAATGATCTCCCCTTAGTGTGTATTTTGGTTTATGGGAATAGAGCTTAAAGTATGATTTTTTTTTATATGGTTGTATTATTTTTTTGTAAATTCTGGATATATGTATACATGCAGAGATTGCAGTGTATATGGTACAAATTTTGTGTACTTATTGCTTGATTGCATGTACTGTATTCATTTATTTTCCCCACGTGTTTCTTTTCATCTGAAAAATAAAAAAGAGAACTAAAAAGATGTACGTGATTTGTAGTGAATGGGCTAAAGCATGCAGTACATTGGTATGGTCCTCTTCTTTATAACCACTCATATACAAGACAAATGAAGGTCAGAAAATGAAGATGACATATTATTCCTGTTATGCTCATGTGACAAGCAGTTTTAGGAAAAACTAAAATAATAGGGTAAGAAGAGAGAGATTCTTTTGTAAATGGCATGGAGGCGGAATGCAGTGGAGTGGCAAAAACAGTTCATTTTTTATTTACTTTAGTTACCCTTTACTGAAATTCCAACATTTTTTGTATTTTTCAAAGCAAAAGCAAGTTAATTAGTAATATATCCTGAGCAGAATATGTTTACCTTCACTATATTATATAAAATTTGTTTTTCCACAATTCAATTCTACATTTTTCATGTAAAAACAAGAAAGATGCTGTGCAAAAATCTTTCAGCTATCTCAAGTGATATAATGTTCACATCTGCAAAACACTACTATTGAATTCCCATTTTAGTATAAATAAATCACCTACGTATGAAGCAAACAAACTGATGGATGGATAGAAGATGTGGATGACAGATGATTGTCCTCAAAATACAGAGAGCCATGGTGAAAAATGTTGCGTGGGTGTATGTGTGTGTGTGTGTGTGTGTGTGTGTGTGTGTGCACCCAGGCCACCCATCCTGTCTGCAGTTCACAGTGAACATGACGGCTGCGGTGAGGACTTATCGCTGGCAGTGCATCGAGTGCAAGTCCTGCAGCCTGTGTGGCACCTCTGAGAACGACGTAGGATCTCACTTCATACTACATGTTGACTCAAGTTAACACATGTGGCTGCACACGCACACACACGCACACACGCGCACACACACATAATACATATACAGACTGCACATACATACTACAGTTTACACTGGAAAACATAACCTTTTGCTTAACATTTCAAAGTCTCGCTGAGCAAACTTAGGGCACATTAATGTTAAACCTTGTAAAATCCACTTTTCAACCAGTGATCCAGGAGCTAGTTTAGATTCACTTTCTCATTGACTTGAGTGCATTAAGGTTTGATCCCTCTAGCTGAAGGATGATTCCTAACCACTGGGCTATAGTGTTGCTTAATTGATTTCACTGGGATGAAACAGATTTAAAACCTGAGAATCCACGGATTTTAACCTGGAATAAATGCAGCTTTTTTAATTCCTCAGGAGTAAGCAGGTATTTGTGTTTACACACACAGTAATGCAGATGAGCAACTCACAGTAAAGAGAATAAACTGTGTAACTATGTAAAGTATAACACACAGGGACGGTGCAGTATATCACACCCTCACTTCTTTATTTATATTTATATAAATCTTTCCCCATGTAATCACAACTGTTTATGTGAGTATTTTCTTCTATTCCAGGACCAGTTGTTGTTCTGTGATGATTGTGACAGAGGCTACCACATGTACTGTCTGAGCCCCCCCATGTCTGAACCACCAGAGGGTATGTATAAAAATAATGCAAACATTGTAATCTAGTGTAGATGCTGCAAAGCAGGATTTCAGACCTGCATCTGATCAGACTGTACAGCTGAAGGAATCTCATCTTGTTTTTAGTTATGTACAGTAGGTGGTGAGACAATACATCAGAGTGAAGAGAGTGAAACCCCAGGTCATAAGAGCACACTATTTCTGTGCTGACCTTTGGGAAGTGAAAAAAATAACTACAATATAACCCGTCATGTATGGAGTTACTGTCAGGAATTTATTTTGGAGCATTTTAATCTGAATTCACCAGGCTGCAAGAGTCCTGAAATTCTGTCTATAATCACTGAAATGGAGCAGGTACATCTATTTAAATCAAGCTGTCATTTTCCTACCACACGTAAGATGGCTGCCTTGGGATGTTTGATGGTGTTGTCATGGAAATAAGTAGTAGAAAAGATAATCTGTTTCCATGGCAAAAGTGTCATTTGGCTGAAAATATAGTTGCAGTGGCACTTGTGTTCAACACTCACTAACAGTGTCATGCTCTGCCCACACATGCAATGCTTTTGATTTAGAAGAAACATTTTTCAGTAGTAGTCAGCTATTTTAGATTTACACTCAGGAAGAGCCCCGTCTCAGGCCTCACATGGATGGTGTGAGAAAAACCTATATTTTTATGCTCTGCTTAATGTTCACACAACACCTTTAGGCACAGTGCAGCAGAGTTTACATTCTCTTTGAAGTCTAAAGGTTGAAAGTTGCATTTTAACATCCCTCTCAAGTAGATGTTTAATTAATATCGCAAATCCCATGTTAAAATCCAAACCAAACTAGTTGTGAAATCCCCCAGCATCCACACACCAAAGGCACAGCATGTGATGTTTCAACATGGAGCTTTAATTTACAGTGTTACTTAATGCTCTGTCTGAAATAAGGGATTAATCCACAGGGCTTTACAATAGTGGTGATTGAACTTCCGATCTGTGACATACTGTGTGTGTGTGTGTGTATTTCTCAGGGAGCTGGAGCTGTCATCTGTGTCTGAGACAACTGAAGGAAAAGGCCTCAGCCTACATCACCCTCACTTAATCTGCGTAGCTGCGCTTCATCCTTTCAGCCCTTCATCCTCTCCCAAACCACCTCTCTGTCACCCGTCTCTGTGCCTCAGCTGCCTCTCCTCTTCCTCAGATCCACTTTGTGCTATATCCTCTACAATCTGGCCCCGTGACCTTTGACATGACTGAGCACACAGTCCCTAACAGCGACGCACCCATTCTTGAACGTCTCTCCAGCCACGAGCCAACCTCTGTCCTTTTGTGTCACTCATATTCCCTGTTGTGCTTGACCTAAACCCCCCTCTTCCTGCTCTGTCTCAACAGAGGAATTCATCAGCTGGCAATAAGTTTGCTAGCGAGACACACACTCCAGCCTGCCAAGGGCACTTCAGAGGCATACTACTCCATGGGAACCCTCTTAAGGGCCCTTGGAAGAGTCCTAATGATCTTCAGCTGCAACTCAGTCAAGTAGTGAGTGAGAATTAATAAGATGGATAGGTGTTAGGCCGAGGACAGGGCTTGGAAGACCCTGGATAACCACGGAGCAGTATGTTACAGTGTTAGCCAACTGTGAAATATACACCGAACCAGAATTTCATTTACTCCCTCTGTCCTTTACTGTCTAGAACTGAGATGCTCCATTATTGTCTGCAGGGCTCGCCATCCTGTGCAGTTTCAAAGGGGAAGTGAATTGTACAGAATTCAGACTGATTCTCTATCTACATACTTCAAAACTCTCCTCACTGGCAAACAATGAGCATCTGGTCAGGAACTCAAACCATCTTTGACCTCATCCTGTCCTATCTCTTTGCATGGTGTTCCACAAATTAATGATGCATTTTGGGATTGACACTGAATGTCATCCTCGGATGAGAGGAGAGATGTATTTTTCTCTAGTCAGCTATCGCTGATCAAACAATGTATTTAAAAATGACAATTTAGGTTTAGCATCTCTCTCACAAATCCTTTACCTGACCTTTATTTGCTCTTCTATGAAACACTGACTGTGAAGCCAATGCGAGACTGGTGCTTGGTGTGTAAGATCTGTGTGTTACGAATGTAGGATTGATGTGTGGACAATGCAGATCTTTATGTGGCCCATGCTGAGGCCTAAAAATGTCTTTTTTATGATTACCTTTTTTATTTTATTTTCATTTGCATGTTGTTATTTCAATTGTTTTTAAAGACTTTTAATTGAAATTGAAAAGAAAGCACACTTAATTTGCAATAATGTGTTTGTGATGAACTAGTTTGGCCTAACTGAGTGTGTTTTAAAACTATGTGTGTGCCTGTGTGTCCGTGTGAGTTTATCTGAGCACTACGGTAATTGTAGCCAGGTCCATGCCAGAGAGTAGTACAGTGAAAGTAAGGTTATGTGAAAGTAAAGAAAGTCAGCATTTTCTTCGGGCATTCTGACAGAGGCTGTACAAAGTCATTGTTTTAAAAATGTCAAGACTTGGCAGTAAAATTTTGAGTGAACACAAAGGAAAACTTTGACTGTTTGGGTTAAAAAAATACAGAAATTGAGGTTTAACACAGAAGCTGTAACATGGAATATGTGTTAACTATATGTGTTAACTATTTTCTTTATAAGTGACTCCACAAAGTTACCACACCCATCCAAGAAATTTCTGGCACATTGCCTCTTGTAAAACTCATCCTTTGATTTGTGCATAGATTAAAAAATTATGCTAAGCTAAGCTAACTGTTTGCTTCATATTTGTTAGTCAAAACAAAGTGTGGCATCAGTCTTCTTACGTATCTCTCGGCAATATAGCAAATAAAGCATCTTTCTCAAGTTGTCAAACTATTGCTGAGCACCAAAACATAGTTCCAACTGAGTCTTGATTCCTCAAAATTCATGATTTCCCCACCAAATTTAATGTCATTTAAAATCAGTGACTAAGTAACACTGATATTGTAATTAATTGGAGCAGATGCTACCTATTTGAGTACATTCTTACAACGTACAATCTCAGATTTTACTACAATTTGGAGACTAAATGGCCAAAGGTGAAAACTGTGCTCTGTGTTTTATATGTCATTTCAGGATCCAACACACCTTAAAATTTCTACCTACCAAACTGCAGCATTAGCTTTATTAATTATTTTCGGGCTTTTGGTACAAAAGCACTGACGTACAATTAAAGCCACAAGACTATGGCATAAAAGTCTAAATTAATTTTCCAATACGGGAACAGAAGCTGTGAACTGATGACATTTTTATGAAAATTAAACACATTCACAAGTGTTCTTAGAAGAAGTTTTTAAGTCCTTGGCGTATCGAGTACACAGAAGTGAAATTGAAGTTACAGTACTGTATATCGTTGTGTTTTTTGTCGTCGAGATGTCGCAATTCATTTGTTTGACCAATCACAGACATTAGTCCTGTGTGCAGCAACCCCTTCCCCTGCAAGCAGCTGGAACTTGACACAGTACCACCTGCTAAAGGCTGCAGACATGTGTCTGTCTGCACACCAGGCAGAGGACGATGAGTACAAGTTCAGTTATGATTCAGTGAGTTCCTGTAGTGGAAAAAGTGAAAGGGTATGGTATTAGCTTGCAAGCGATGTTTCTAGCCAAATTAAACTAATTGTTTTATAAATTTGAGGCCACCTGTTTTGTGAGAGCATACCATAGGTAGGTCTTTAAAGGCCAGTGTCATAGATTAGCACTTGAAGACCAAGCTCTAAAGTTAAGGCCAACTCTTTCTTAAAAAATCTTAAAAACCCAGCACACATTTCTGTGAGCTTGCAATGAGGACATTTTTTCAACGCAAAGGCCTATTATGCGATCTTCAAACAATTTAACCTCTCAAGGCAACTTGAAGAGGCGTATTACAGTTGAACGGCTGATAGTGGAAGTGCAACTGCTGATTTAGGAGAATGCTTCTAAAGTTTTTGTTAGTATAGAGAGAGCATCCATCCAATGATCTCTGAGCTTTAAGCTTGGACACAATAGCTGTAAATATGGTATTGAGGGCAATAAATTGCCATTTCATACAGTATTTCATATTCCTGTGTACAGATCAAAGTATGAATCAGGTCTGATTTAGTTGGCTTTGGTTTGAATGACCATCTCTTTTAATGCTGCATCATGTCTCTACAAGGAAACTCACTAGATCAGATGGCTTGTGACAATGTACCTGATACAGAAAGACATTAGATGCGAATACTGTGCTATCCCTCAATTCAATGTAACTCCACTGATGCATGAATGACACCTGAAATGTTTCTGATTTCATATTTTGATATTGTCAGTATAGATTTTTTTAAATAACAGTGAGAAATAATATTTAACATTTGTTCATTTCCTGTTTGTTTCCTTGTTTGGTTTTGTAATCTCTGTTTTTTCACATTTTGCACAACGTGGCTGCATTTGCTCTCCAAGCGTGTGTGTGTGTGTGTCTGTGTGTGTGTGTGTGTGTGTGTGTGTGTGTGTGTGTGCATGTGTGTTTGTATACTGTATGTGTGTCTACCCCCTTATAAATACTGGAAGGTCAGACAAAAGCAAACTGAACCAAAATAGTAAATTATTATTATTCTGCAGACATTTTCTTCTCAGTGGAACCACATGCATGGCACAGCACTGCTAGAGGATTGTATTGTTGAGTACAGATTACAACAAAAGTGTACTTCAGTGCACACATTTGACACAAGGCACTTATGTTAAGAAGTATTCTTATTTCACTGTGTTGGATTTGTGTCATATTTGCTAACAAAATAAGTTGTATTCAATCAAAAATGTTTATTTCCATCGACCAATGAGAGCTAACAACAAGGTTTGAAGTGTGTTTGAGTCAGAGTAGTTTGATGATGAAATGGATGATGTGTGTTAGACTGAATATTATGGACATGTGTGTGTGGATGGAAAATAATGATGATGTTCATGGTGACTGAAAAGCCTTTGTATGGGGAACTTTCCTGGCACTTAGTAGGAGAAGCATGGTGGAGTCAAACTTATTTTGATTGTACTATCTGGGGAGGGTGGGGAAGCCATGTTGGGGTTTTGGAAGGGTGGTTGTCCATGTGATTATTTATTGAAACTCAAGCCTTCCCTTTGTACAAATGGAAAACCAAGGTGGTGGTGACAAAGCCTCACCAGGAACCTCCAGGCCTCAATCTGACGCCATTACCCCCATCTCTCTCCATTTTAGGCTGGCTCAGTCAGAGGGTTAAGACTTTAGGCCATTCTCGGCCTCTATTGTAAATTGTTGTTCTGTGATCTTGCTTGCACTTTTTTTTCATTTCCCAAAAATAAGAAACTAATTGTAAGTATGTATGTGTGCGAGTGCGGGTGCACTGTTTGTTTCTAATCTTAGCATTTTTTCAATGTGACTGTCTGTTGTAAACAACACTGGATAAAGATGAGTTTTTAATTTGTATTTTTTACCTTGAGAGGAAGAGACGAAATCTTCTTTGACATTTTTTAACCCCTGCTTCCTCCCTCTTTCCTCTTTCTCTCTGTCTTTTTCTCCCCTACCTGGGAATGCTTTGAAATGTGGACTGTGACCGCATTGCTGTCATCACTGCTGTCAGTCATTCTCTGTGAATTCATCAGGCTTTCTCAATTTACCCAGTTTTTTCTCTCTTCCCTTGACTCATTTTTTCCATTAAAAAGATGAAATTGAAAAATGGCCTCTACCTTTATGCTGTCGTTGTGTTTATGTGTGTGTTTGTGTGCATGTTTTTATTTGCTGTAGTTGCTGCAGTATAAATCACTGAATATTTTGTGCATTTTTTGGACAGTAGTCAGTCTGGCTGTCTGCTCGTCTGGTTGTCTGTATTGTTGCCAACTAGGACAGCTTACCAGTCAGTTTAACATTTTTTCTCAGGTGGGGAGGACTTGCCACTAGCCCACACAATTCTTCCCTCATAAGCAGTTACATTTGCAGACTGGGAGATGAGGCCAACACCAACCACTTTTTCCTCTTTCCACTGTGCAGATAAGAATCTATCAAAGCAGTCTTTTCAAAGTCAGTTTTCAAACACAGAATTATCATTTCCAATTTAAATACACAAAAAAAAACCTTTAGAGCTTAAACACATTCTCCTTTTTTTGCAGAGCACTCCAAAAATATTCCCTTTTGGTGTTTTGTGTGTTTGAAAAAGGAACAAATTGCCTATGAGATGACAAGAAACTAAGGGACAGCATTGTTTTTATTGTATAGCTAGCCTTAAAAAGTGGGAATTGGGGACAAAGGAGCCCCATTGTCCACAATGGTTTTTGAACAACACTGCAGAAGAGAATACACTTTGCTATTCAGGGCAGGTACAGTTTTGCTATTTGTGATGTATTCCTGGAGATGAGACATTCATCATAGCTGCTGTGTTGGCCAGACCTGGCTGAGCAACAGCAGCAGGGTGAAGTCAAGCTGATCAACAAAAAACATTTTTTCCTTCCTCGCTTCCTTCCAGAAGCCAGAAAAATGAAAACTAGTACACACACTTGGTTCCTTGGGGGAATATAGGTATTTTTAACAATATGCTCCGAAAAAACCAATTCCTACATCCATCCTTTGGCAGCACTCCAACCTTATCCAAAATCCTGAACACCATCCCCAACCCCCGCCATGCTGTGCATACAGAAACCCACACACATACTCAGACATGCGTGCACACAAACATGCACTTTTACACACATACTGTAGGCTGCATGCACCCACTCACACATACACAGCCTAGAGCCCCCATCTTCTTATGAGCTTCATTACTCTGACCCCAGTCTCCCTTTCATGTCTTGGAGGATGTTTATGCTCTGTGTGTGTGTGTGTGTGTGTTTTCCACTCAATACCCAATACAATATGTGTATGTATATTTATTTAGGCCCAGAGTAAGCACAAGTGTGTTTATATGTGTGTGTATTTGTGTGCATGTGCGGGAATGAGCATACTGTATGTCAGTGTGTGAATACTGTACTATGTGTATGTAGAGTGTGTTTGTGTGTGTACAAGTGTGCATGTGTGTGTATGACTTCCCAGCCAATTACCACATCTCCCAGACAGACTGAGACTGCCTAGGCCCTGCCAGCCAATCAGAGAGGGGCTGCGCACTGCCGGGCCGGAGGTGGTTGCCATGGTAACCACGAGGCCTGTTTGCATGGTGGCTGATGGAAGAGTGATGGATTACAGTAATGGGATGGAGAGGGAAGGAGGGAGGAAGAAAGGGAAGAAGGAAGGAAGAAAGGAGGGAAGTATTGGAAGAGATGAGAATGAGGAGAAGGGAAAGACAGAGGGAGAAAGAAAATAGGAGGAGCAGGAAAGGGAGGCACAAGCGGAGGTGAGGAGGAAGGAGACAGACTCATACATAAAGATATTGGAAATGTATGAATGCATCTGAAATGAAGTGACTTAAAAAGATGAAAAAGAATGAAAGAAAATGATAAAGTGGGGGAAGAGTGGAGGAAGGGGGTATTGATGAATCGTGTTGGTGGGGACATCCATGGTGTGTGATTGAATCCCTCTCTTTCTTTCTTTCTTTTGGGCTGAGATATGTGTCTGGCCATCTGTCCTTGGAGCAGACAGAGGTAAATGCGTGGAAAGATGCAGTCTCACCTTTTTGCCTTCTCAGCAGCACTGCAGTCAGATTGTACAAGAACTACTTCAGTGTTTCCACCCCGTTGTTACAACCTGCTCCACCTGCAACTACACATATATGCCAAGATAACACCCTCCAATAAGTCATATGGAGTCTGTGCATGTTTTGCCAAACGTTGCCTGAAAAATTGACGTTCTGCGACACTGAGTTTACCTCGGCATTGTTTTCGAGGATCCATAAGTAGCCTATATGTACCCTGTGTAGAACAGTATTGAATTTATAAAGCTTTTCTTTGCAACAAACTGTTCTTGAACAGTTGATAAAAGCGGCAAAATGCATTCGAATAACCTTAAATCATAAATATTTAATGTTACATATTAACAACTATAGATTCAACTGTTTGTGCCAAAGTGAGTATTTACAGTATACAGTCTTTTATGAATCTTATTTGTACATTTCTTTGTACAATACTTATGTTTGGAGTCAATTAAAAAATGTCTTCTTGAAAACACATGTACTCAGATATTCAACCAAAGGTTAATTTGGTTTAATTTGAATAATTTGAGGTAATATTCTGTAATACAATTATTACACATTTAAAGCATTAAAATAAGTATTATTTGATGTAGCAGAAATATTATTCTGTCAGCAAGAGAGTCTCCCCTCACTGAGTAGGTGTTATGGGGCTTTTGATCATATACAGTAACATGACCTTCCTCAGCAGAGGACGTGAATTTTAGAGGTTCAAATTCTAAATCTTAACATTTAAGTTGGAAGAAAACATTAATAAATCTTTTCCAACTATGCCAATTATGATCCTCCTTATTCAAGTGACAGAATGAAATTTGCAACCCTTTTGTGTTGTGACCTCAACCCCAAGGAGGGGAACCATTGCATTAGACTGCAAACTCCTTGTTGGGCATCTAATAAACAAATTATCATAACCCCTAACCTTAATCCTAACTCTAAGTGTAAAATTTAATTGTAGAAAAATATTAAAGATAACATTAGGAGTAACACGAATTACAAAAGAACTTTGCTCTAAATGTTTTTGTCCACGTTCGCAGACAATTTTAAATGCTGATCACTTTAAACAATCACTACAAACAATACCCAAAACAATCATTTTAACCTTATCCACACTGAATCTGTAGAGATAACCAGAGAGCCCAAAGGCAATGAACATTCGGTTTGATTGTTGACTTTCTAACGAGCCAATCAATAAAAGTCTTAAGGATCAATGTAAATCAAAGCATTCCTGGACTCCTGAGAGATTTGTTTCAAGCGCTGAATTCAGAAAATTGATCACGAGCCAGATTTTGAATGTAAAAAGTGAATTTTCCCGTTCTCTCGCATATAAGGTTTTACACTGAGTTTCCTCTCACTGACAGACAGCGACTGAGGATGCTTTTGAGGCAAGGATTAGGCTAAATCTGTGTCTGGGGAACAGAGCTCCCTGTGATCTTTTCAGGCGACAAAGTGCTATTCAAGTGAATTAAAGATGCAGTCCACTCAAATTAACTTCTAGGTCAAATCAAAAACATAAAAGATGCTACTAAAATCCATCACAGCGGCAGCTCAGTGCATTCTCTTGTCATTCAGAGTGTCATCTTTACTGATTATCTGCCACAGTGTGCACTTTGAAGGTTGTTTTTTTTTTTACTTTGAAGCTGTCTATTGAGACAAAACAGTAATTTACTTGTTTAGAGTGTTGATAACACCTATCAGTGATTGGATCATCAGTTAGCAGAATGAGAATTTCTCCTTTTGAATGAATGCTTGAGTAATCTGCAATAGAAATGGTATTCGAAAGAGGCAGGCAGACTTCAAAGCTGAAGTTGAAATCACAGTTAAACACTGCAACCTAGAGGCCAACTTCAGCAATAACATCTGTATTTTACACAAATAATACAAATAGACAAGATATACCAGATGTATACATTAAACTTCAATTAATCAGATATGCACACTGAAAAATCAACTAGTTATTCATTAAAGCTTGATGATTAAATTGTAGTTTAAATTGTTGTTTATTATTGTTGAAATTGTTCCTGATTAAATGTGGTTTATTTATTTTGCTATTGTTCAACATAAGCTCATACAGGTTTGTCAGTCAAATTATTTGGGCTCTGTCCTATTAACTGAGCCTTTAGTTTGACTGCCTTTTCCTCCCTCTCACGATGTTTACACTATTTACATCTGAAATTAGCCAAACAGTACAGCTCATTAATTAGTGCATTAATAAATTTCTGTTAATAATGAAGCAATTACACTGAGCAAACACAGTTATAACATCATGTACTGTCGTGTTGTGTCTTGCAGCCATGTACTGTGAGATTTCCACTCATTGGTTAATGTGAAAAATGAATGTCAGCAGAGTAATGGGAAAATACAAGGCTGATTAAATAAAGTCTTAGTCTCTTTATCTTATCCCTGATGTTGTTTGTGTTTTTTTCTGTTATCCACCAGCCTCGGTGGTTTTATTCCAGTCCATTATTATTCAAACTTTAGTATCTACTCTTTTATCCATTTTAAGAAACAGCTGACAATAACTATGAATTAATTACTATATTAAGCTTCATTTTGAGTTTTTAAAAGCATCCAAAGCACATGTCCACAACTCTAGTTTTCAGTGACAGTACAGACTTCTAAATCTAACATCATTTTTCAGCCATCACTTCTCATTTAAGGATATTTTTTAACTAACATTAAGTTAAAGTTGGTCTCAAAATAAAGCTGTTATTTATTTATTTTAATTATAATACTTGTTGCTGGACTTTTCGCAGAAGCAATTTTGTTTCTGTCTAAGAACCCAAACTTTTTTGAGAACATATTCCAAACACATTTTATCCTTGTTAAAGAAAATAATTTAAGTCTGTTTTACAGATGTTTCTTTGCTGCATCACTCTTGACTTTTTACTGCAAATGCTATTATTGTTTCATGTTTATATTTAGGTTTTCTCCAGCACTATACCTAAACACAATTATAAAGTACTTCTACTTTACTTGAGTGTTTACATTTTGTGTTACTTTATACTTTATACTACTACATTTTTGTACTTAACACTCCCCTACATTCATCTGACAGTTGTCACTATAGTAAAATACTCTTCAGATTTACATTATAGACAAATCATTTCCTCTCTAAACATCTCAACTGGGTTCATTAAAATAAATTCAAATTTAAATTACTTATTGGCAAAAAGCCAATAAATAATATCAGAATTGTGCATCACAATGTTGTTTTTCTTCTTTCATGCCTCATAAATTATGAAGCCTATGATTTATCTTGGGGCTTTCTGGAGTGGGTCTCACCTCCACATTGGGAGCAACTGGGCAGAACAACTTAACTTAGATATTAACTTAGCTCTGCTTTAACTAACTAACTAACTAACTAACTAACTACTACTACTACTACTACTACTACTACTACTACTACTACTACTACTAATAATAATAATAATAATAATAATAAATCAGTCACAGGGCCACTCTTCATAGAAAAATATATGTTTTCATTTGATATTTTAACAACATTTTGCTTGAATGCAGGACTTTACTTTTAATGTAGAATTTTGTTGCACTGCTACTTTTACTTGGTTAAAGAATACATGTTCCTCCACTGGCTTTGAATTGTGTAAAACCCATATTAATCTGCCTCAGCTCAAATGTAGAGGTAGTAATTGAACTATGTCTTGTTGATAGCATTGGTATTTATTTGTTGTACTTAAATGTCAACATACATGCATATACAGAAATAAATCAACCAGATCAAAAGCCAGATTAATATTTAGAGGAGAACTGTTAGAGGCAAGTTGTTGCAGCATATTCTGAGTATGTCCCCCACCATAACAGACATCTACACAAACAATAATTATCCTAATTTCAGGTCAGGAAAGTATAATTATAAATGTGAGACTTGCATATAACAATACAGAAAGTAATCTGTTGCCACCACTTTAGATGTGTAGTAGGGGTGCCTCTGCTGATTATTTTCATTATTAATTGTGCTGATCAGTTTGATTAATCAGTTGATTGAAAATACATTAAATCTTCATATTTATTAAACTAAAACCAGAAAAGTTAACTCTACTGCATGACAATGAAAAAATTATCAAATTAATTTTATGTCAACTTCAGCTACACTAAAATAAATGTTACAGCAAACCATCATATTTTATAAGCATATATAAGTAAGTAAGTATTTATAAGTAATGATGCATTAGTAATGAGTAATGGTATGAGTAATGATAATGACATAACTTTACTGGTAACTTTAATATCTTAAATGTGTGCTTAACAGTTTTACAGTACAGCGCGCACCACTGAGACTCACAATAGCAGAGCACAAAACCAAGTTGTGTAAAAAAGAGATCCACCCAGTTGTACCACATTTTATTGAAAAAATAAGTCATTCATCTCTTCAGAAACATCTCTTCTATGATGAATAACATGATTCAGTTAAAGGATATATGTTGCAATATCAACTGTAGATTGACATTGAAATTATTGTAGTTCTTCATAAATATTAAGACAAGAAGGAAGATCTGAGTATACTGAAGTTAAAAGAACACCAAATGTGCTTCTTGATAAAAATGGAGATCTAACTTTTTTTTTTATCTTCTGGTGAGTTAAAATGAAAAAGTGCATTTGATAAAGAAATCTGGTTGTATTGGTAGGATATTGGATGTTTTGTATCTATGGTTTCTTGAAGATATCTGGAGTGAATATTTTGAAACCAATTTAAAAAGATTAGCAATGTTGTATCTACATTATGGTATATGGTGATTGATGGGCTGTATAAAAGGAAAACAACCTCAGGCACCACCGTGGTGAAGATGATAATAAATAAATCACAAATAAATCATAGTGGAGTGGATAAAAGTTACAGTACAATTGTGTTTTACTTTTGAGATGCCACTGTAAAACAACCCTTCAGTTTGCTGATGTCTGATACAGATCCTGACATGCTCCAAAAATCTTGGTCTTGACCACACCTCCGAACCTCTTCAGCCCTGTGAAAAAGTGGGAATTATTTAAGGAAGTGTAGTTTTGTGTTACTGGAGTAAAGCGAGAACTGGGAGGGGTCAACATGTGAGTTTTGAACCTGATCTTTGCTGCGATCGTGGGAAAAACAACATGTATGAACAGATATCTCCATGTTACCCAACCAAGGGTAACCAGCTGGCTGTAAGGAACTGTGAGTGAATCTGCCAGATGCACATGTTGTAAATTTTCCTGGCAGTGATCTTGATATCAGATAACACAAATGAATACTCAAGTGATGATTAATGGAGTTAGTACAGTGAGCATTGAAACATATTCAGCTTAAATGTCTTATCTCACAGTTACTATATGACTTACAGTGACTGTGATGATGATCGTGTTTCCAAGGAATTAGACTAGCTATATTCAGCTAAAAATAGCTGGAAAAGTGCTTGATTTCCTACAGTATTAGGCATGACATGAACACCACAGCAGGCTTTAAAACTGGCGGTGGAAACAGTATGAGATATTCTGCTCAAGTAGCAATACAACAGTGCAGAAATACTCTAGCGAGAGTCAATTCAAAAATTTACTTAAGACTAAGTAACTAACATTATCAAGAACATGTAGTACAGGAAAATACGTAAAAATATTTGCTTCTGAACTGAGTAGCAGGAAGTGCAAATACCTCAAACCTGGATTTGACATCACATAAAATACTGTCATATTCATAACAAATCACAACATCCTCTTCATATATGTGATGTCTCATAGGTCTCACATCTCCGTTGTCCCATTTTAACACACTCACTGTTGGTCATCCACATCCACACCTCGTGTGACAGCCAAACATCACGTGTGAACAAGAGTTCAGATAAAAGAAGACGACAAACAAGGTGAAAGGCAAGAAGTCTTTTCCCACAGTGTGGCAGCAGGCAGGTGCACCAGCAGGTGAGTGGAAACACACACATTCACGTGTGAAGGTGTAGGCTCTGACATCAGACCTATATACTGAATATATTTATATACACATTGTGTTATTTTCTGTTCTACCTTATTTGACTCTAGGGGGAAGTCAGAAAATCTCGATTCAAAGAGTTTTGTCAAGAATGAAAATACTGGTAACTTGCGCTCCTCTCCTACTCCTCTTCTCTGCCTGTGCAGATGTTGTGGAACGCTTTGAGGTTTGTGATCTTGTTTTAGTTTTTCAAACATTCTTTTTCAATGACCAGTAACTCATGTGTTTTGACTGACTTAATAACCTGTGTTCTTTTATTGTTTATCTCAGGATGTGCCAGACTGCATGAAGTACTTCTATAAAGAGAAGGTTCCTCTGTGGGGAGCCTCTACACCCGATGTTGCCCGTCTCTGTCAGCGATTTGTTAACAGGTCATTAACAGGCTTTAGCTAATAGTACTACAGTATGTATGCAGCACAATATTGTGAGTGTACCCACTTACACTTATGGAGCTTCAGCGCCACTTGCTATTTTCAGCAGCAGTTTTTCTGTGGCCCTGTCTTTCTCTAGCAACACTTCTGATCTCTCAGTCACTATATTTCATCAGGTACCACTTTGCCACACTGTATGACACGAACCATCGCATTGCTGTCTACTCTGCTTATCAGTTCCAGCCCAGCAATGGAGGGGGTAGGGAGACAAGGTGGTTTGTAGAGCCTCAGGTTGGTACTACACGTTTACTCTCACTGCAGTTATTGTACCTTTTTTATTTTAGTAGCTTTAGAGTAAGAATCATGTGCATAATGCAAATCTTTTATTGGAGGACCAGTGCTTGCTATTGGCCTACTGACACCCTCTGCCTGTATTTGATGTGTCTAATAGCTTGTAGACATATCCTGGCAAGCAGGGATGAAGGATGGTTACTGGCTGGAGAAGGACCACCCTGGAGTCTACCAAGGAGAGAGACAGGCTCTGAATGAGGACTACACACACTCTGGCTTTGACCGTGGTCACCTCAACCCCAACGGACACCACGCAGGTAGGATGGGGATGAGGGCAGCAGGTGGCAGTATCCATCAGCTAAAGGTGTCAGGTGAGCTCAGCAGTCAAGGAGCCCCTGACTCTTTTTTGGAAGGTGCAAGCATTTTGCACCTGGGCAACTGTCTATGTCACCTAAACTATGGGCCTGCGCTGTCCACAGTAGTGATACAGAACAATTGTTTGTGAATTATGTGTAATCGTTATGAAATCAATCAGTTTCATTTACACATATTGTATAGATGGTGTGAAGAGTGACTTTTCACAATTAACACTTGAACCTGTAGCCCCACCTGACTTTTCAGAGCTTTATAGAGCGATTTACCTCATTGTTTAGCTGTTAGCCTAAACCTTTCTGTTCTGGTTCAGTCTCACCACTTTGAATAACATAATTTTTTGGGGCAACTGTTTTTGAAGAACAAATACTCCAAAACACACTACTCAACATAAACATCAGACAGGGTTAGTGACTAACTGGTGAACATAATGGAGAAGTTATCAACTAAAGAGACTGATGTTTCCCTCCTATTTCCTTCTGTTTTTGATAAGGACCAAAAACAGAGAATAGAGAGTAAATGTAGAATATGTAAGTAAATAATACTAACAAGTTTGCCATATCAATGAACATGATGACATGTCAGTTTTGTGTTTACTGATTTTCTTTTCTTTTGTTACTGCAGGTCACTGTTAACACACTTGTGTAGCAAACATTATCTTCAATATTGCAGCTGCTGTTAACTAGGGTTTTGACATTTTTCAATAATTGCACCTCCAACTAATCACTCAAGAATTTAAAAGAATAGTTTTTTTGAAATTATAAATCCTTGTGGAATGAGACTGACACAGCTACTACTAAGTGTATCTTTCACTCTGACTTACTTCTCTGCTACGCTGTGCAGACCAAACTCACTGTAGCTCTCCATCCCTCTTTTACAGTCCCTGGCCGCAATGCCACCTTCACCCTGACCAATGTGGTTCCTCAGAACCCCAAGCTGAATCAGAATGCCTGGAGTAACCACGAGTCCCAGCTCACTGCTCTTTTCAAAGAAAAGTGCTCTAAGGCCTATGTGCTCGTCGGTGCCATACCCTCTGCAGACAACTGGATTGTCAAAAACAATGTGAAGCGTGTCAACATCCCTGACTACATGTGGAATGCCTACTGCTGTGTGGACAACAACGATCGGCCTGTACAGAGTGGTGCTGCCACAGCGAGAAACACAGAGGCCAACTTGGTGGAGAAGGTCACTTTGGATGAATTGGGGGAATTTCTGCAGCCATTCTCCAACCAACCAATAGGGGAGCTGTTTTATAACAACTGCAAGGCATAAGATATTAACAATTGGACAATGAAATTGTGCTATTGTCCTTTGTTTTTGCATTAGATTTCTGTTACTATCCAGTGCTATTTTTTATAACAATCCAAATGTGTTAATTCAGTATAGTAAAAACAAATAAAACACAATAATGTCTGTTTTCAGACATAGCCAGACTGTAACTGTAACTAACTGATCATGAATTAATTAATGTAATTAATTTACTTGTCCTGTCAAAAAGATAGGCCATCCTATTCAGGGTTACAATATAAAACAAAATTAGAAATACAGCATATAATGTATGTATATAATGTACAGTTTATAGTGAAGCTTTAGGAGACTAAGAGCAAATAATTACCAAAAGATATTTATTTTGAGCCACAAAAGATATCCACATATTCATAGATTTACAATTTAATCTGGAATTCGTACTAGTCCTGTGAAAGTAGAGAACTTCCTCGTGTGTACAGCAGCAAGTGACAAGCTGTGAAGCTGAAATCATTTGATTATACAATAAGTAATCAGTTTGTGCAATCTGACACCCACTGCTGACAGCAGCAAAGGGATTAATGCATGTGTACAGTGTACTTGTAAGTAAATGTTAATTCACTATATCTAGCTCAGAGAAGAGAGAGCATTCATCAGTAGATGTACGTGGTGTGAACCCTTTTGGCAAATTTTAATGAATACAGATAAGCTTTTGTGTTCATCGCAGATGTATACTTTATTTAAATGATACAGTAGTGAAAAGCAATGATCACTGAAATTACTCAAATATAAAATGGAAGAGGACAAAATGATAAATCAGAGATAATGTAATCTGTTGCCTTTCCAGTCTTTTGTTTCTCGTACCATTGTCATAATCGAAGAAAAATCAATATTTTTTTGCAGAAACAAGTAGAAATGTCTTGCTTAAGAGTCATTATGTATTTTGTAGCTGTCAATTTCAGTATTCAAAGGCAAATTATTTTGGACTCTGAAGCTGAGTCACTCAAGCTCTGAGGAAGTACAGCAATAAAATTCTGTTAACAATGCCACCAGCTGTTATTTATATCATTTTTACTGACGCATCTCAAGTTGTGAATCTTTCTAGACCATTAACTCAATGATTTTCAACAATTTGCTCACAAAAACCCCTAGAACAAGAATAAAAAAGCAGCCCAGTTATAAGGATTATAAGAAATATGTTCAATACTGATTATCAATTGACTTCTAACACCAATGTCTCAGCACTTTTAATCATCAGTCTGAAGTTCAGTCATACTGGGCCATGGGGTGGTCAGTCCAGGGAGGCAGGTTGGAGAGTTTCTCCTCCGTGGATGTTTTGATAGGCCAGCCCCAGGCCTTAAAGAATCCACTCAGGTTCATCTGCACAGTCTGGGAGAAAGTCTCAGTATACAGGTTCATCTTTCCCTTGTTGTCATTTGGAAAGTTGCTCATTTTGTGATAAGCAGCAAACACCTTCTTAAAGGCATCCCAGCCGAACTTTGCTTGGAGCTACATGGAAGGAGAAACAGGTAGAGAAATGTTGCCTCACCATTTTTTGTCCAACATTTTTGTTCTCTGGTGTATAATGCTAATGGGGCTAGAGAGGTGTCAAGTGGGCGGTACTAATGTGGAGACTTTCTTTGCGGTAAGGAAAGCTAGCTCAGAGGCTAAAAGCCAGTGTTTCGTTAAGTAAATGAAAATTGAGATCAGAAAGTGGTTTGGAAAAGCGTCCACGTCAGGGTTAGGGTTACCATATACCACAGCAGTGACCGCCAAGCACAGGCTAATGAATCGGCTAACAATAACTCCGCAATTACTGCACCTGACCCTAAGATATATACCGTTACCCATGCAGAAAAATTCACTCTTCTCAGTTAAAAATGTGATCCAGCTTTCACTACCAAAGGATTCACCAACTGGAGACACGCAGTAGAAACCATCAAGGGACTTAACAGACTCGGGACTTACAAGGAACATTTGGCTTGTTTTAGTTAGTGCAAAGAAAAGTGGAAGGATGTTGGGGAGATTTAGCAACTGTGGCGACTCCAGCTCTTCTAAGGGTGAGTTCAATAATCCACCTGTGTGCCAAATGTCTGTCCCGCTTTGTACAGTTTGCAATTTAAGGGTTTTCACAGTTTGCACTTTTGTAATTGTGGCTACTCAGGGTCAGAGCGGATATTATATGGCTGTATATTTATGTATATCGGTGCTTGGTGTGGCTTAACAGATGGCTCTTTAAATTGTCGTGTAGTGTGTACATTTGGTGGACTTGGTTTACATGTGCTTTTATATACGGTTATGTTGGGTGTTATTATAGCGTGAGTGTAAGCACACCAGTGTGTACTGACGGTGTATTTAGCCGACCTCTATTTACTCTCCGTTTAATATTCTTTCATGTAAGATAATAATAATAATAATAATAATAATACTTTTAATAAGTGGTGAGATGGAAAAGTGCCCCCCAGTCAAAATTATTATTATTATTTTTTTTACTGCAGGTCAGTGTTAAGAAATGGCACTTGTGTAGCAAACATTATCTTAGAGATTGCAAATATGTAACAATACAACTTCAGTTAGCTATTCTTGCCAGTGGCATCACTTATTAACTCCACCTGAGCCCTGTTGATTCCCAGCACCTCCTCATGCACATACACTGACCACAGGTTGCATGTACACTCTGTACACTCTATGCATAAAAGTGCATAAATGTACGTTTTTCAATTGAAAAGAAAATTTAAAAAAGTCTCCTTTTGGCCTGTGCTTTCACAAAAATATTTGTGTAATTCTGAAAATTTGGGCCCCTAGCTTAAGATTATTTGAGGCAATCATATACTGTACTCTACCACATACCATAAAACACACATACCAGCGGAAATCTGCACGTCAGTTACCAGACGTTCTTTGCGAGGGAATTTATGTGGTATGGCAGCCAGATCAGCAATGCCCCTCATGATGGCATCCCAGTGTGCTGCCAACTTATCAGGGTGTTCCAGACTCCGAACAACATCTGATGGTACAGTAAGGATGATGTTTTCAAACTCCAGCTCTGCCCAGGGTGAAGGAGCTCTGCGCAGCAGGGACCAATCAGCTGCTGTTGTCTCACCTGAAGACAACAAAGAGTTTTTTGAAAATATTTTCTATAATACAATTAAAACTTAAATTTGTTCATTTTATTTATCTGATAAAACAATAAAAAAAAACATTTTCAGTGTTTTTATTGACCAACTTAATTGCATTTTGTAAACAAATTTAGAGTTTGCTAATAACAGTCTGTATGGTCTTTTTTTGACAAGATGGAACATGGATTAGTCAGACCACAGAACACGTTCCACTCTGGGTTCACCTGATATGAAGCTTTGTCGAAAGTTCAATAAGGTAGATCTATATAATCACTCTCTGCTGGGATTCCCTACTAAATCTATCCTGTCATTTCCGCTTTCCCACGCTGTCAAATTTCCCCTCATTCAATTCGTCATCGCCAGTCCATTCTTTAAATGTCACTCTGTTTCTGCCATTCTGCCTTTCAGACCTACGCTTGCGCAACCCTCCTCCACCCC
>JAUMHL010000005.1:9938095-9953646 GCA_032362345.1 Sandelia bainsii
CACCCCATCACCACCTTATCCTGAAGGACACTCCAGGCATCCGTCCACTGTTTTCATCCTTCTCTCCTGGCTGATTTTTCCACCACCACCAGTGTCTAGACCCGGGGGTTTCATCTATAACCTATCCTTGCTCATCAATATGTTGCAATGTGTTTTCTTGTCTGGGGCCTATCCGCCAAATATCTCTTATGTTCAACATTAAACTTTTACATAAACACTCCTTTGATCTGTTCTTATTGAAATTAGTTTGTGGCCAGAGAGGTTTTCCATTATTCTCCTGTGACAATATTTCTCATGGTAGCGTGATGGTTTCTCATGCAATGCTGTCTAAGAGTTTGAAGGTCATGAACATTCAGCAGTGGTTTCTGCCCTTGGTCTGAGATTTCCCCGAAGTCCCAGAATCTTTTCACAATGTTATCTACAGCTGTTAAAAAACATCTTATTTGTTTGCAGTGTGTAAAAGTGTTTGCAGACTAAATATCATTGCAATTTTGTTCATAAAGCAGTACTTTTAAAATAAAAGATTAAAAAAACTATTTGAATTTATTATGAAATTTTGCCCGTAACATTGCGATTAATAAAAAATGTTAATCGCTGCCCAGCACTAATTATTTTTGAACTGATTGACAAATCTTTTCTTTCACAAAGTGTGCACAAAGTGGTGAGCAACACAATCCATCTTATCTACAAAGACTGGGCATTTGGTTCATGCTCCTCACCTGATACTGATTAACCTGCTTATTTTGGTATCATCCACAGTGGTGTTATTTATTTTCTAAAGTTTTGGGTTTTTTTGTCTGTGCCCCAACTTTTTTGAGTGTTTCAGGCATCAAACTCTAAATGTCTATATTTTTAATAATACACTTCTTCAGTGAAAACATTTACATTTTTTTCTTTGTACATTTGTCAGAGAAATCCAACAAATTGACAAATCACAGATTTTAGTTTTATTGCATTTTTTTGTCAGGTAGTGTCACCCACCACACACTTACCAGATTTGTAATATGGTGCAGATACAGCCATTTCCACTATGACCTCTACTCCCACCACTTGTGTATGAGTTGGAGCCACCAGGTAGATAAGTCCCCCCCAGAGATTTGACACCTGCATCGTCTCTGTGGTTATGAGAAATTGCTCATGAACACATGGCGCTCTTCTCAACTCATCAGCCTTCAGATAGTCTGTTTGACAGCCAATCTGGATCTGAGGAAGACAGTAGTATTCAAGAGTCAAAGAACTTTATTAATTCCCGAAGAAAACTGCTTCGCCTTGTTAAAGATGCTCTCAGCTCAAAAATAAGACTCCAATAAAATAAGAACCACACCAACACAAATACCAAAACACTATCCTTCAACATCCATCAGTGTAAAGATGGATAAAATCACGTGTATGCAGTGCACCGAAAAGTAACTGATAAAATGACATATGTAATGATTACGTTGGAGATGTGATCATAATAACATGTCATAAACAGTCATGGTAAAGTGTAGCTATAAAACAATGCAGAGGAAAGATATAATTAATTTGATAGCAATGTGTTGTACACTGATATTGATGAATGTCTAGTTCATAGTCCAATGTCCTTGGATTTATGTGGATTACATTTTGAACTAAAACAAACTTTAACCATCCTTCCATCCATTGTCTAAACTGTTTATGTTGTGCTGAAGCTGATCCCAGTTGTGACTGGGCAAAAGGTGGGTTACACCCTGAACAAGTTGCCAGTCTCAGTGTACAATTTTAACCTTATTTAGACAAAGGAGGTTAGGGTGACATATTTTTTTCTTTTTGTGAGCTCAGTAGTAGTAGTTATTTATTTGACTAGTAGTCATTTTGTTAACTGTACCTTCCATCCTTTGTTGATGATCTATTATCATGTTGGTCTTCATACCAGGAGAGAGGTGGAGTCCTGTACTGATCTATTCCTCCCCTTTTACACACACACACAATCTGTACATAATTGCAGTGTACTGGAGTACCCTCCAGTTGCTGCAAAACTGTAGGCTATACAAATATAATTCCACCAAGCATTTGTCCACAACATTGTACACAACAATACCTGCTGTATTAACATTAATTTCGATCCTTTTATTAGACACATCTGGGATCAGCAGCATATCCTTGATGAGGTATGGCAGGAGAGCATCAGGATCTGGGCAAACCTTAAATACTTCTGTCACGACACTGAGGAGTAGGTGATCTGTGGGATTCTTTACTGGGTTTTTCTCATTCACCTTGAATGAAAGTGCAGAAAAACTATTACAAAATTGTCTATCTGACACAACATACTGAATTATAAAAACAAAATAATTTAGTAGCTAAAGACAAAAATCAGCCTGAAAACTACAGGTGAATGGTCTAAAAAAGGTTGCTCACAGTGTGTAGAAGCTCAAAAATATTTTAGCTACAAAAACAACATAATCTGAGAAGATTACTATGCATTGATGTAATTTTCAGTGTTTTTTCTCCCGTAACCTTCTCTTCCAGAAACCAGACAAATACTGATCCTTAGAATAAGTGTAGATATTGCTCCTATTATGTAATTCACTGCTCACCTGTGGTATGCCTGACTTCTTTACTGAGGCCTGACAGTTACAGTGCACTCTAGGTGTACGCTGTAGTCAGTTTAGCAGTGTGATCTTATGTAAATGTCTGTTAGCAACGATTAGTTTTACAACTCAACTGTGATAAGTTAGCTGTCGTGACTTTTGACAATGGAGAGTGTATTTATTATCCGCTATATCCGCTGGTCAACTTTCAGCACTGACATGTTGCACTCATTTTTAGCGCATGCTTAATAGGAGCGCCCCACTTAAGCGCATGCTCCGCTTTAACGCACGTGTCGATCTCGTCCGGACGCCGTGCACTTAAGCGGAGTCGACTGTAGTAGTTTTATGTGTTTTTGCTTTTGAATTATTGCCCCCTGATATGCTCACATGGGTCAGTTAATCTGTCTGCACATGCCATTGTAAATGGGGCTTTGACATTTCACAAAATTTAACAAGAACTTTATTCAAAAAACTGAGGCCCCCCATAACTGATTTACCCATGCTTTGTTGTGATACCTGGCCTGTGCCTTTTTCTGAGACTCTACCTAAGCCTGAATCGTTTTAGTCTGAGCAGGCTTTCTGTGATTTCCTATGTGTTTCTCATTAGTAATAGTTTGGAGTCCTGCCTGCTGTGTGGCATTGCTTGCTACATTATCAGCATATCGATATAGAGCGTTGTATCTTGAATGCTTGCATCGTGCGTCATTATTCATTTATAACAGATGGAACTGAATAATATGAATCTTACTGGACACATTGTCATACCTGAGAAATCTGTCATTGGATTTTGCCCATGGTGTGTGGATGCCCAGTGCCAGGCATGTCCACCAATCAACAGGCCTCCTCCCTCTGCTACAAAGTCTTGCAGTTCCTCCACATGTTCATCGCTGTATGCTGTACACACAAATACACTCAAATCTTTCCTGAATTTTGTCTTTGTACAATTAAACCCTGACTTGCTGAAGAGGTTGAAAGCTTTGTTGAGGTCTGGTGAAACACCAATGACTCCATTCCGGTCTTCATCCAACCAGTTAATGGCGTTGTTCCAAACTGGTGCCAAGATCTGGAATAAAGGTCAATTTACAAAAAAGACAGCCTCTTATAAATCATATAGAAATACTTTTATTAATTTAAGCCTTATACATTTTAAGTTGATTCATACTTTTACATTAAGTACATTTCATTATTTAGCACTGTATAGATCCCAAGCTGTTGGATAATTGAATCAGCAGAAATATTTCTGGCAATAGTGACTCACAAGATGTTTGCATCAATGTAATTGAGTAACTAATTTCCTAAATATTTACTTAGTCTATTTGACTACGAGGAAATGGCACAAATAGGTCACAATTTTACTAATTCAGACCCACCTCATGTCTCAGAAGTGCTTCATGTGATATCACAACAACCCGTCCCTGCCCATAGTAGGCTCCTGCTAAGAATGCCCGTCCGTCCTCTGTGGAACCAATGGGGAAGGATAGAGGGCCGTGGACCAGAACCTCAGACAGCACTACCCCACCCTGGAGGTTAAACTCTGAAATTCCCTTGAGCAAGAACTTCAAGTCATCTTTAAATTCCTTACCAACTCTGAATTAGAAAAGGGGAGAAAGAACAGTAAAGAAATGGTTGGAGATGAGAAAAAAATACACTTTTAAGTGATGTATACATTCATTCCAGGCAATAATAAATAAACCAGTAAAGATTAGTTCATAAATACTAATTAAATAATGAAATGTGTGGAACGATGCTACCACAATGTATTTCGGCATATTACTATGCCACCAATGGAGACACTGAACAGTTCTATGAAATCCCTCATTATATTATAAATGTACTTACGTTGCACTTTTCCCAAAAAACTTTACATTGTTGTTTCTCACTCACACACACCAATTGCTTGGAAACTTGGGGTTCAGTGTCTTGACACTTGGAAAGGCTGTGTCGACCCTGTGTCTGGTGGCTAACCACTCTACCTTCTAATCCAAAATCACCGCAATGTTTTAAAGTGTTTCTATCTAGCCGGGGCAACTCCATAATTGTTAAGTTGCAGTTAAAATAGCAAGTTTTCACATAAAAAGACATTTTCTCATTTTGCAAATTGGTACATGGTCAAAAGTACATACTTACTTAATAGCCTTCCAGGATGATGGGATTTGAGGGTAGACAGGCAGGATTTCTACCTTGCCATAACGGTCAGAGAAGTAGATCCCTGCCACACTAGACACTTTATTTCCTGGAAAACTGAGGATTATGTTCTCCTTTGGGTGACCTGCAGCCCATTTCCATGCCTGACCTGCTATCAACACTCCTCCTCCAGCTTTCAGAAATGCCACCAGATCCTTTCAGTCATCACCCACGCTGTAGGCATCCGTCACATACACGCCAACCCCAGGATTCTTGCTAAAGGCCCCCACAACTTCTACTTGGAAGCTGGATCTATCAAGATTATCAGCCACTGCCTTGACACCTTTCTGGATCCCCACAGAGAGGTTGTCAGAGCCATCTCCTCTTAGCCAGATCAGAGCGTTCTCTACCAGAGCAGGAAAGGTAGTCAGGTAGGCCTCATGACTCAGGACCACAATCCTTCCACGGCCGTACAGAGAGGCAGCCATCAGGACCTGGCCATGGCTGTTCATTGCTAAAGGAAATGCTTGATCTCCAGTGAGCAGCAGATCACAGGGAACAGAAGGGCCACAAAAGTCCAACTCTCTCAATCCTCTCATCAGGAACATGTAGGCTTCATGATGGGGTTGAATGGGCTGGAGTGGCATGGCTAGAAGGTGGGCTGAAGGTTGGATGAGGAACGTGACGGCTGAAAGAAAAGGTGTGTTGAGTCAGATATATGTTGTATTTGTAACTGCAATTTAATGGCTGAAACCAGTTTGGTGTTTTGTGTCAGTTTGGCTGGGAATAGAAATTGAGCTTTAAACAAAGCTTGAAATAAAAATTGAAATCGCATTGACACATTAAACCATTCAATGAAAAGGGTTTTAACAGGGAAAGAAACTGATCATTTGTCACTGGTCAGCGTGAACAGTTTAGCAGTAATATGACATCACTGTTCATGCTCCTTTAAGAAAATGACCTAATATTCACATTGATAAACAAGAGCTGTATGTTCAAACAAAACTGTTTTTTTATTATTTTTACTGCCCACCAACACTATGTGATATATCTTCAAAACTATCTTCAACTTCAAAACACTATGGGATGTGTCTGATGTAAAGATTTAATAATGTAATGTGTGACAAGAAACTGTTTTTTACTGTCAAATGTATTTTTGCAAGTAAATGTACTTATTCATTATAAATGTCTCACCACAAAAACCAATATCTTCCCCATCTTAACTATTAGCCAAACATATCTATGTCAACTTCAGCATTTTTATTTCCTTCCTTTACATTTTTCACTCCAAAATTTACAAAATAAGCACATCCAAAAATAAAAACAAAATTATCAGCTAGATGGTAGAAACATTAGTAACCAAATCAAAATTATGGTAAACAGAAAGAATGCACTTATTTGCTCAAAAACATCAAATACCCAAGAAACCATGGACAATAACTGCAATGGTCTGTGAAGTAATTGTACGTGGCCCCCACCCCACAGCAGTGGTCTTCAGGTTGCTTCGTAGTCAGATTTGTTAGATTAAACTGAAGTTGACACTCAACACATTGACTGTGCTTCCAAACTGAATGGCTTGATAAGCTGATAGGTGCTATGCAGCTAGTGTTCCTCACTATCCAACATTTTTGATTGTCTAGATCACACTTAACATTTCAACTCATAGTCCTACATGCATCGATCACAAGTTTGCAGTGTGCTAGGAATCATTGAAAAAAGCAGTGTAGTCTTGATTACGTTTTCCTTATTCCTTACTTTTTCCATTTTCCTTACCTTCCTTCCTTCCTTTCCTTAAGTCCTGCTAAGGAGATTTGAACTCTTCTGACTGAAATATAGGGTTCCCACTTTAATGGAATACCCCAAATATCCTCACTAATAAGTCATAAATGAGTATAGGTCTTACCTTAGACTTGGCAAATTGAGTTAACATCCAACAGGAATAGTTTGTTTTAAAAAGCATAGACTTTACTTATTTAACAAAAAGTACATTTATATCTCACTTGTTTTGGATCTATGTTAGGCTCCTGGGGTGAGGAACAGAGAGTCAGTGAAGAGCAAGTTCTAGCCAGTCATCTAAGGAGATCTGCAGGAGTCCAGTAGTCCAAGAAGATTACTTTTACATAAACATTTTATATTTATCTTTATAGAAAATTACAGGATTAAGAAGTACCTCAAGGATTAAGAAATACCTCAAGACTGGTTAAAAGCCACCCAATCAAAATCATGATTTACGTTGTGTGTGTTTGTGTGACCATGTGTGTCACAATATCAGAAGTTCACTCAGAATAATTTGTAATAAACCAACAACTAATTTTTTACAGTCAACTAGTACTAAAATTTAAACAAAGTTACTTACTTACTTACTAACTTAGACAAAGCTTACGGTGTTTACCCACTTCTTGTTCAGTAGGAACAGCGTATACTTACTTGTTCATCCACCCTGATGCGCTGTTATGTGCTGACGCGTCAGTTTTTTCTGCCTTTGTTGATCAGTGTGCAGCTATAACATCGCTCTCAGGGGAGCTGACTTTATTATCTACTTTGTTGTGGTCAGACTTAGAAACCATAATGTATATATCACTAGTCTTCTTCATAAAAATAAGGAAACACATAAGAAGTGACCGATGCTGTGCGATTCCAGCACCAGTGAAGCGTGGAGAGAGAACTTTTACTAACTCGCCTCCAAAACCAAACTTCACAGTATCATAACAACACAGCTGCTAAAGCAGGACACAGTAACCTGTACTCTACAGAGTAATGACAACAGAGAAAGTGATTCAAAAACTACTATATAAATTTGAATAATCTCACCCAATGACTGCTGGGATTGGCTCCAGCAACCCCCGCAACCCTTAACGAATAAGCCATCCAGCATGGATGGATGGATGTAAGTGTGATTCATCCAAAGAATACAGAGCATACCATTTCCTCAGAAGTGACAAGATTAGCCCTAAACTCTTCAGCTCAATATAAAAATAATGAATAATAATATAAAATAAAATAATAATGTGAAATTATGTGAAGCATTCATCTGTCTGTACATGGGACTATACTGTCTTCGTTATTGTTTTTATGGTTCACATAAGATAATCCTGCTCATCCTGCTTTTGAGAACAGCCTCTTTATTAAATCCTTAGTCCACAGTTAGAGACAGGACTAAAGTCAAAACTACTGAAAGGGAGCATATTATATGTTAGTTAAACAAAACCAACGTTAATCTGTATATTTTGTCTGCTGATGAAATCTGTAATGTGAATAAAGTAGTGAAAATTATGTCTTAGTTTTACTTCTTTTAATCCAAGACATGACTTGTATAAAACATGATTGTGTGACACACACACACACACACACATATATATAGATATATACACACAAATATATATATATATATATATATATATATATATATATATTAGAATACTTATATGCCACTGCTAAGTATTAGGGACTGACAGAGATGCAATCAAGTGAAATTAAAGTTGCAGAAATTAAGTGGCTCCGTGTCCTGTCAAGTCAAGCCAGTTTATTCAAAGGGCAACAACACTCATAGAGCAATGCTTCATGCCTCTAATTTGTAATAATACAGCGTAATTAATCTTCAAAGCCCCAAAAAACTATGTTTCATGACATCACACTTTTCAAATATTTAACAACTGCCTAAATATATTTCCTCTCTAAGACAATCATTAGGTCATTTGAAGTGGAGCTACTTAAAAATAAGTTACTTGAATTTCCCACTACACACTTAATGTCAATCATTCATCCAAACTTTTAGCACGTTAAATCAGCAGACTGAAGTTCAGTCATACTGGGCCATGGGGTGGTCAGTCCAGGGAGGCAGGTTGGAGAGTTTCTCCTCAGTGGATGTTTCAATGGGCCAGCCCCAGGCTTTTAAGAATCCACACAGGTTCATCTGCACAGTCTGGGAGAAAGTCTCAGCATACAGGTTCATCTTTCCTTTGTTGTCATTTGGAAAGTTGCTCATGCCATGATAAGCAGCAAACACTTTCTTAAAGGCATCCCAGCCAAATCTTTCCTGAAGCTACATGGAAGGAAAAAGAGGGAAGTGTGAAAAACACTGAGGTTGTCTCACCATCAACATCTAACATATTTGTTGTCTGGCGTATAATCAGCAATAATGGCTTACTGAGGCCCCATTTTATTTGCATTCTTTGTCTAGTTTGCATTTTTTTTCCTGTTTGAAAGGTGACTCCAGTGTGACCCAAGCATACTTCAACCACAGGGTGTAATACAGTGATTCTCTCTTACCTGCAGATATGTCTCCAGGGCCACCCACATGTCCCATTTACTGAGGTTTCTTCCCCCCTTAGCATACTCTTCTGCTCGTTTGTTTCGTTCTGCTAAATTTAAAGCTGGGTGAGCCTGCAAAAAACAAAAACAAAGGTTAAAGAAAGAATTGTGTGACAGCTATAAAAATGTAAGACTCTGTGTTTTTAATTGCTAGTGGTGTCAAAAATAAAACTGATTAACTCCACCTGGGCCCTGTTGATTCCCAGCACTTCTTCATGCACATACACTGACCACAGGTTGCATGTACACTCTGTGGTGTGTGATGGGAACTCCCAGCAGCCTCTCTGTTGGTTGTGTCCTAGTTCATGAATGGGGCCCCACAGGCCTCCACTCCTGGCACCCTGAACACTGACCAACTCAGCTGCTACGCACTTGAATGCCATGACAGGATAACCACAGTGCATCCAACCTGAGCAGAGGAAAATCAAAACAGGCAGTTTTATAGCAATGGCTCTTTTGTAATGCATGTACTTACACTACTACACATTGCAATACAAGTGCATGCAATCACAGCAAAGCTGTGTTAGCTTTTTGAAATACTGGTGACCTGTCCATATGTCCATAGTACCTCTCACTCAGCGTGAGTTTGGACAGGCTCCATCTTCCAGTAACTCAGCAGAACGAATAAGAACACACTATCTAAGTGAAAAATATTTACCATGGGAAATCTGCACATCAGTTACAAAACGTTCTTTGCGAGGAAATTTATGTGGTATCGCAGCCAGGTCGGCAATGGCCCTCATGATGGTGTCCCAGTGCGCTGCCAACTCATCAGGGCGCTCCAGACCCCGAATAGCCTCTGATGGTACAGTAAGGATGATGTTTTCAAACTCCAGCTCTGCCCAGGGTGAGGGACCTGTGCGCACCAAGGACCAATCAGCTGCTGTTGTCTCACCTGAAGACAACAAAGGAATGGGTGTATTCAAAACTGAGCACTGAATTATTACACAATTGTTACTTATAATGCCCCATCCCAAGAAGAGTACAAACCTGTCTTGTCGAGAACTACATTTCCAAGAAAACATCTCAACAGCAGCTGGATTTCATAACAAGTTAAAATTTACTCCTGTAAATCTACTGTATCTACAGAGTAGAGTCTGAGAGTATGAGCATTAAGTACAATGGACACTTAACAGGCAAAAAGAGAAGTTGTATTGAATTCCTAATGAGACTTTATTGGATTTTGAATTAGATGCCCTTATTATCTGTTACCCTGAATTCCATTAACCCCAGAAAAGACACAGAAAACTCATACCAAAGTTCCAAAGGCCACAGACTCACCAGATTTATAATATGGTGCAGGTACAGCCATCTGCACTATGACTTCTACTCCCCCCACTTGTGTATTTGGTGGGGCCACCACATAGAGGAGTCCCCCCCAGAGGTTCCACACCTTCATCATCTCTGAGGTTATGGGAAACTGCTCGTGAACACATGGTGCTCTTTTCAACTCGTCAGCGTTCAAGTAGTCTGTTTGACAGCCAATCTGGATCTGAGAAATACATAGAATGTTTTACTCCTCTGAAGAAGTCGGAATATGCATTATGTATTACTATTGTGCTGATCTGATAAATAGGGAAATTTATAGGATCAATCTTGAACTCAATTTGCCTAACGTTTTATTTTGTTGTGTTGACCGTACCTTCCAATCTTTGTTGATGATCTCTGCTGGTATGGCAATGTAGGTCTTCATACCAGGAGAAAGATAGAGACCTGTACTGATCCACTCCACCCCTCCTAAAACAAACACACAGACACGCCATCAGCAATGTATATACTCACTGATATGTACATATATAAAATCAACAAGACATTTCATCTTTCTCCTCCTTAACCATGAGGCTTTTGCATATACTATATAAATTTTTAACTCATAAAAAGGTAACATATCTGCTCACAAAAACAAGACCTGACCTGCTGTGTTTACATTAATCCTGATCCTCCGATTATACACAACTGGCAGCAGTGGGTTATCCTTGATGAGATAGGGCAGGAGAGCATCAGGATCTGGGCAAACCTTAAATAGCTCTGTCCCCACTTTGAGGAGTAGGTGATCTCTTGGAGATATCACCGGGCAGTTCTCACTCACCTTGAAATAAAATTAATATAAAAAGTAGAATAAATAATATAATCTAATACATCTGATTGGTTGCTAGTCGTGTAATAACCACATCATATGTAACAGATTTTATCTACTGTATAACGCTTTGTCGCAACTCAGTATCACAAAAAACATCAGGCATCTTTTATTGTCTTTACCGTTTTGTCCACTCACCTGTGGCATATTCGACTTCATTAAGATGTCAGTGAGGGTGGACACAACCTGTCTATAGGAGGAGCAGTCATGAGCCTTCATGTTCAGGTAGGTTGAGCAGTCGTTGCCCAGCTTTTTAAGACATTCCTCGTCTTGTGCCGTCAGTTGCTCCCCTTCGGTTACATGGCCCGCAAAGCGTCTCAAAAGATCACGGAAGTGGTGGGAATCTTTGATGGCCTGGCTCGGTTCCGGCGCCTTGTATAGCCCCCCTCCAATTGTGGCACCCATCAGGCTTAAGCCCATTTTGTTCAGGATCTTGTTCCCTGAAAGACATAGCAGCATAACTGTCTTAGTAATATATGATTATAGTTAGAGATGGAACAATATGTGTGGATTATAAGAAAACTGGTGACAATATTTCTGATTTGCATTCCAGGATAGCCTCTGGTGTTCATATTCAGCAACTACTCGATTTATACTTGTGCAGGTCTATTACATATATAAAGCTGCATCATATTAATAAGATGAATAATGACATCACAACAAATCTTCTGCCTACATATACTGTCCATTCTTTCTCCACATTCAGCATTAATGGAATGTCGTAACTGCCCTAACAGTTAGCCCCAGTGTTTTGTTGTCATTGGTAGATTGACCAATGTAGTACATTTTCTGAGAATCTATTAACAGAAAACAGATTAACACTTATTAATGTTTAATTCCCAGATAGCAAGCACACATCAGGTGTGGTTTGACAAAAGGTTGTACAAACTAGTTCTCTTTGAGCATCACCTGATCTGTAGTCATCTAACCTGCCACTCCTACAGTCAACCAGACTGTAGGAGGAGTGTAGACTCTTTGTCTCTTGTCGTCCTGTATGTCCAAACCTGCACTACCTGTCTGTTCGTCTGTTCACAAAACTTCTTCTTCAAAAAAGTCTCTTGGTTCCTAAGAAGCACATTTCTCTGTTTTTCTTGGCCAGTCCAGGAACTCAGTAATCCTGGTTATCAGCAGTAAAATGTTCTACCTTTAGAGTTCCTGTAGCTGATTTCCCTGTACCTCATTTGTATGCACAAAACCTAAGTCTAGTGAGTCTGTAGAAGCTGGAAAATCATATTTGCTTAGGTCTGTTTGTCTTGAGCATATCTGTTTTAAGATAAACTCTACACCTGGTTTTCATGACTTACTCACTTCTGGGTAGGAGCCTAACTATAAGCTTTCAGAATTACTTAGTTAAATTTAAACTTGCATATCCTACCTCCACCCTTAATGCCTGGAATATGCTTAGCATGCAACATGTTATATATAACTATGAATTGAGCAGGTGCTGCACTATCATACCTGAGAAATCTGTTAATGGGTTTTGCCCCCAGTGCGTCTGTGCCCAGTACCAAGCATGTCCTCCAATCAGCAGGCCTCCTCCCTCTGCTACAAAGTGTTGAATTTCCTCCGCATATTCATCACTGTATGCTGTACACACAAATATGCTCAGGTCTTTTCTGAAGTTCGCCTTCTCACACTGTAACCCTGACATCCTGAGAACATTGAGGGCATGATCAGGCTGTACACCAACAACCCCCTGCCGGCCTTCATCCAACCAGTGAATGGCATTGTTCCAAAATGGAGCCAGCGTCTGTGGGAAAGGAAGTTATAAGAAGAAAGGCAGAGAATCTTCACAGATATAAAGGCAGTAAAATTAATCACATAATACTGCACACACATCATTATTTACCACATGCTGACAGTTGCTGCTCATGATTAGAAGTTAGTATGTAACTAAATAAAAGGAAATTAATAATATCTACTGCCCTTATAAAATCTTATACACATTATAATTTTATAAATAGGAAAAAGAAGAAGAAAAGTTTCATCATGTGCTTAATTTGACTTATGAAGGCAGAAATTCTAAGACTAATCTTTAATGTAGACTCTACCTCTCGTCCCAGAAACCCTTCATGTGAAATCACAATAACCCGTCCCTGCCCATAGTAGGCTCCTGCGAGAAACACCCGTCCATCACCAGTGCTCCCGATGGGAAAGGCCAGCGGGCCATGGACCAGAATCTCAGAAGCTAATGCTCCGCCCTGGAGGTCAAACTCTGAAACTCCCTCCAGCAAGAACTCCAAGTCATCCTCAAAATTCTTACCAAGTCTGTATTTGACAGAGAGAGAGATGCCAAATTTGAGAGATACATTGTCAATCATCTTTGGTGGTGACACGCAATAAAGGTGTCTGGCCAGACTCTAATTGTAATTATAAAGTGATGTATTATATAATGTGATTTCTTATATTTTGTATAATATAATGTAGTCACTCTGCAGAATGGAAACAAGAGTAGTACAGTGTACACTCACACTACAGCCATCCAGGAGGCTGGGATCTGAGGGTAGACGGGCAGGCACTCTACCTCACACTGACGCTCAGAGAGGTAGACACCTGCCACACCAGAAACCTTATTTCCTCCAAAATGAAGCAGTGTGTTCTCCTTAGGGTGATCTGCAGCCCAGCTCCACGCCTGACCTGCTATCAGCACTCCTCCTCCAGCTTTCAGAAAAGCCACCAGGTCCTTTGGGTCTTCACCCACGCTATAGGCATCCGTCACATACACTCCAACCCCCGGATTGTCACTAAAGGCCCCCACAACTTCTATCTGAAAGCTGGATCGACTGAGGTTATCAGCAATGGCACAGACATTTTTATGGACTCCCACAGACAGGTTGTTGGATCCATCTCCTCTCAGCCAGGTCAGAGCGTTCGCTACCAGATCAGGAAAGGCGGTCAGGTAGCCCTCATGACCCAGGACCACAATCCTTCCGCTGCCGTACAGAGAGGCAGCTAACGCGACCTGGCCTCTGCTATTCATGGCCAAAGGAAAGGAATTGTCCCCTATCAGCACCAGGTCACTGGAAACGTATGGGCCACGGAAGTCAAGCTCTCTCAAGCCTCTCATCAGGGCCATGTAGTCCCTGTCATGTTGCTGTTGCACGGACTGGTTGGCCATGGTGAAATTGCTTGATGCTCTGAGGGTTGTTGAAACAGGTGGAGGGCAGGGAAGCAGACGAGGTGCGTTTATCCAGATGTAAAATGTGCTAACAGCAATTTAGTTTAAATAGCTGCACCTAGATGTTTCTCATCTCAATCAGGCTAGCCTATGTGAACAGAAGGAGAACTGAGATAGATTAAAACAAAGTAAATGTACCACACTGACAATCAAAATAAAACAACAAAACTTTAATCTACAACTGGTTCAGAAAGAAAAAAACAAACAACCAATAACTAACTAAAAGGACAAAGTGATTGTTTTTACCTGAAAGTTTGATTGTCTCTCTGCAGTAGGGCTACAGCGGTTTTCCAGACAAGCAATCTACCAGGAGCACCGACAGCACAGAATAAAAAGGAAAATGAGAGAGGCACGAGAGTGATAAATTCCCAGCTCAGCCTGACACTGGTTTATCCTGTCAGCCTAGTTCAATATTTGTGGATGTTCTGAACAAAGCACAAAATTGTGGGCGTGAAATAAACTTATAAACAAATACCTTTTGTTTTCTGGATAATTTAGGAAGACCTTGATTAACAGAGATCTTTAAAAATGGGTTGTATTCTGATTTGAAGAGTTTCAATTGGCTGTGCATGCAGCTGAAAGTCAGAAAGAAATTAAACATTGTGACAAAAAACGTTTATAAGAATATAACACATAAGATCAGTCGCTCCCAGATCAGAGGTGTATCCCAAATGTTTTGTTCAAAATATACCCTATATTTTTATCTAGTTATAAAAATGTTTGTTTAAAACTATGATGCCTCTACAACAACAAATCTCTGTACACTTTTAAACAAAACGAATGTATGCAGCCAACCAGTGATGTAGAAGAAAGACATTTATACAACACGAGGTTGGTGTTCAAAGAAGCATTTAGTGAAAATCACATATGTGCTAAAACTTACATGGGCTTAACCAAGTATGATATAGCCTTTCTTCTCTGTCTTCTGATATACTTTCACTTTTGTACTGCGCAACACTCAAAAACAAAACGTATTAAAATGTACAAGAAATAACATGTTATCACCACTAAACCTAAATAAATAAACAAATATACTTTACTAAGTAAGCGGATTTCCGTTATGAACGATGCATCAACCATTTAAGAGTTATAAAACAAAGTTAAATTAGAGTTACATTTGCAATCCAGGTGTCGTGCCAAAAAGTGATTGCCGTCCGCGGGAGCACGCCCAGCCTGTTAAAGACGCATCGCACAGTTTCCATACGACTACAGCTGCTTCTTTCGGTATCAAATCGTCTTAAAGTGCAAAAAC
>JAUMHL010000005.1:9953746-10018031 GCA_032362345.1 Sandelia bainsii
CTTGAAGGGCGGCCCTCAGGTCATTGAGGTTCTGGGGTACAGAGTTACGAGCCTCTACACGGCGACTCAGCTGATCCAGTTACAGTACAGTAAAGTTAAACTGAAGCAGAAAATGCCTTTCAGTGAAAAGATATAGGCCCTAGACCTGTTTAAAGTGGTAAAAATGGACTGGATGGTTTATACTGCAGCACTGAGCAGGAAAAATCCACTGAGTGATTAAAATGACTGAAGAATTTCCTTTATTTTTATATGTCGTTGACATCAGTCGTGTAGTGAAACACAGGTAGACGTAGGAACCTTTACAAACATTAATATACATTAATATATCGCATTAGAGCTGTCTGAGTCCTGCTTCATGGCCTAATCTTATCGTTTTACAGCACAGATACGACCGAGGACTGACTTAAACGGCTTCCTTTGAATTTTATTACAATTATTTAGTTAAAAACTCCCCAAACCCTCAAATGTCACAAAGGCACACCTTCACGTCGTATGGAAACTGTGCGACGCGTCTTTAACATGCAGTGCGTGCTCCCGCGCTCGGTGATCAGTTTCTGGCAGACAATCCGGACGGAACCTTCAACCGGAGTATGTTTCTAATCGAGCGTATTTTTCCGATGCACCGAGGGTACATTACAATAACAAGACCCTCGGGTTTGTTTTAATGCACTTCAACGAAGTCATAGAAACACGGAAGTTTTTTTTTTCCACAAAAGTATCTAACGTAATATATTTAAAACTTATGCATACTACATATAATGACTATTTTATTTTACGGTTTATAATTTTATGAGACCATTCGATCGCAAACAAACATTAGCCTGAAACTAAACTCGTCTCTCAGTGATTGTTTGCTCAGATGTCGTGCACGCTGGTTGGCACCTCTGGGGCTCGGGTCCCTCTGGAGGATGGACGAGCTGTGATCCTGGGCCGGGGTCCGGAGACCGGGGTCGCCGACAAGAAATGCTCCAGGCACCAGGGTAAGGAAGAGTTGAGGTACTCGAGTCTGTGCTCAGCTACGAGCTGTGTCCGACCACAGTAAACTTAATTAGTTTAGTTAGATTTTCAACAAACCTTAAATCCGGATGCAGCGCGGTACTCTCACTCAGATCCGCCCTAAATATTTGCAGCAGCAGGAGGACACCTCCCTGTCCTGGCATTTAACCACTGGAAAGAACATGAATAAACTGTTTCTATGACACAATACCGATGTACGTTTAATTTGATTGCTAATTGAAATTCCTTTATTTTTTATTAATGTTTTCTCACTACTTTGACCAAACATGTCACAGCTCTTAATGTTAGATTTTATTGTTTTTTATTATAAAATTATCATCTTATAGAAAATTCGTGACTTTTTTTCTAATAGCTTCCACCTCATGTGAATCAGTGATATGTAATCACATGGCCTGAAGAAGTCACACCCATCAATGTTAGTACCTTTATTAGTAATATTTGTACGTTAAATTAACAGCATAGTTAACATTATGGTTTTATAAAATTGTTATAAAGTAAACCACAGGGTTGTTTATTCAACTGTATGGTCAATTTGGAGGCTACACTTTGTGATGCTGTTTGACTGCATTGCATTAATAGAGTGAGGTGCTATTATTAGCCATATTGATTTAAACAGGTTGACAAAATAATCTTTTTTTTTTCCAAATTAATCATGTGATCCATCATCTGTGAGAGAAGCCAGTTGTAATTTACCAAAGCCCAAGTTGACACGCAAACTGCACAAACAGTTGAAAGTTCAAATGTTTTGACATATAAGACTATGAAAACCAGCAAATATTCACATTTTAGACGATGAAACTGGTGATATAGTAAAAAAAAAAAAAAAATTCAAGTTTTCCAAATAATTCCTGATTTCCTGACAATTGCTCAAAATGAATATGTCCAAACTAGCCATACCATATGAATATAGTACACAGTGTGTGTGAGGGTGTGAGAGTGTACATGTTTGTGATGGTAATAATCTTTGTGTTTACTCCAGTGAAGGTGGTGGCTTGCTATGCAGACCAGGATGCAGTTGTTACTCAGGTATGAGAATACACTGTTTAATCCAGCCCAGTGTCAGAGTTAATAAATCACAAAGTTTCCTTGTGAGTCTGTCAGGTTAACACCCCTGCCAGACTATATTATACAAAGACCTAAACAAAGGTTATGTTGTTATGTCAGCACACCTTTCTATTTACTGCCTAGACACACCCTGCTTCTCTTACAACCCATAAGTTAACCGTATGAATGCCAAAGTACAATGTCCACATATATCATATATTCCTCCATAGCTTGGTCCCAATCCCAGTTTCCTGGATGGTGAGAAGCTGAGTCGGGGCCAGTCTGGTAAACTCACCCATGGAGGCACCCTTTACCTGGTTAACCAGACCCATCCATTTAAACTGCACTATTCTCTGAGCTCCAATGGAACAGGCTCCAACTCTGCACAGAAAGGTCTGAAAGCAGCAGATAAGACAAAAGGAGGGAGGGAAGGGAAAGAGTCTCAGTCAAGTCCGACACCTAAACGCAGCATAAAGGATTTTTTTTCTACCTCTCCCATGAAGGTAACACATTTGGCACCTGTCTTCTGTCATTGTCACATTTCATCAACTAAAAATGAGAATGTGTGTTTTAAAATTTTTTTGTTTAGTCATCTAAAAGACGAATCGCCCTGGAGAAAGGGCACTCTGAGGCAAAGCGCCAAAAAAGAGAGGAGGGGGCCTCAGATGGACAGATGAAGGAAGAAGAGGAGGATGAGGAGGAGAGAGTCGCCGAGGAAAAGCTCAAGCAGCTGCGGGAGTTAGCTGAAAAGTCAGTGACAGAGAGGAGTGACAGCACCCAGCCATCGTCATCAAAGGCCTGTTTAAAGAGCAGCTGGGAGCAGATAGGCAACCTGATGATTTATACTGCTGCTGGTGTCAGAGGGAGTGACAAGGTGGGAGCTGTTTCAGTGGGACAGCCAATGATTGTCTTAATCCATGTATTTATTTATTTATTTATTTATTTATTAGATAAATAGATACACACAGAAGATAATACAGAACAATACACAATATACCCGAGATAATACAGATTAATACAGAAGAAATTCACATCTAAACACTTCTCAACAGAAACATAATTCAACAAATCTACATAAAAAACAGAAAGACTATTATGCATGTTGTGTAATTGTATGGATTGACGATCACTGTGCAATAGTGGGAACATAAGTCTGTCCATTACAGATAGTTAAACTCTGTATTGTCAGAAAATACTCATTGTGTGGGTGATGGCTGTTGGCAGGAAGGACTTCCTGTACCTTTCCTTATCACAGCAGAGCTGGAGAAGTCTATGACTAAAACTGCCCTGCAGTTTGACCAGCAGGCTGTGGAGAGGATGCTGTTCTCCATGATGATCAGCAGTCTGTTCAGCATCCTGCTCTCCACCATATTATTTTCTTCTTTATTTGCATGGTTCTGACATACACAAGAAATTTATCTGTAATTTAAACAACTTCCTCTTCAGGTGAAATGATACATTATCAGGTTTAATTAGTTATAATTTAAGCCCCACAGTAATTGTAAAAAGCTAAAATAAAAAAAAAATTCAAGCAAATGTGAAAAAAATATGTCCAAGTGCAACTTTTTAACTATAATGATTTGCTGCTTTTCAATGATTTACATTAGTGTAAGCTAAATACCATTAGGTTTTTGACTGTTGGTTGGACAAACAAGACATAAAAAGAAAAAGAAACTTCACCTCTGAGAGTAACTGTAGTATTTTTTTTTACTACTTTTGTATATTGAATGAAGAATCAGGTATGTGATAAAATGATCAGCATTCTTATATCCTGGTGTTGAGTTTGGTCAAGCATCATTGTGAGTTCAGGAAGTGCCAATACTAGTGATACAAGTAGTCATCCATGACCCACAGGGTCAATGGTTTGACTCCAGGGTTTCTCCTGGCCACATGCTGCAGTGCCTCTGACACTGAACCTTGAAGCCTCAGAGCCACAAGAATTTCTCATGGGGAGTAAAAAATATCTCAAAATAACAAAAAATCACATATGTGCTGTACAGGGCTTTACTGACATCATATGTGAATTAATGGAGATTAAGTATCTCAAACAGTAATGTCTTTTTATTTTGCAAGTTTGACATACAAATTATTATGGTGGACCAGCTTATGTGTAACTGTCTGAACATTTCCTCTCTTCTTCCTCCAGATTGCTGGGTTTGACATAGATGGCTGCATAATCACGACCAAATCGGGGAAAGTTTTTCCCACTGCACCAGATGACTGGAAGTATGTCTGCACTCCATTTATATTGCTTTTAAGATGTAATAAATTACTGTCCACACATTTGTCTTTGCTGATTTCCATTTCTAATTGGTTTGATGTAATTTCTGTTGTGTTTATTACCAGGATTCTTTACCCTGAGATTCAGCCCAAGCTAGCTAGCTTGCTCAAGAAAGGATACAAGGTGGGGAGGAGCAAACACAACATTTAATTATAATATTTAGTACAGTTTCAAGATTTAAGCCAGTCAAATACTGTATGTTTCAGTATTTTTCACTGGATTTTACTTGCTCTCTTCTTATAGGTGGTGTTCTTCACCAACCAGTTGGGAATTGCGAAAGGCAAACTCAGGCCAGAAGTCTTCAAGTCTAAAGTGGAGGACATCCTCGCCACACTGAAGCTGCCTGTGCAGGTGGGTAATGTTGTAGAACGACTGTCATCTCTCTACTAAATGTTATGTTTTCATTTGATGTTTGTATCTTCTTCTTTTCTGTGTTTTAGGTGTTTGTAGCAGCTGGTCCTGGTATCTATAGAAAACCAGTTATGGGAATGTGGGATCACCTGTGTGACAAGGTAACTACCATTACATATATATTAACACATACAGGGACATTATTTAAAAACCACACCTCAATATTTGCACATCCTTTTGTCGCTCCTCACAGCTCTGTTTACTGTTGTTGAATACACAGTCTATTTTTGTTGTAATTGAATGTGTCTTTGAATGTGTATCTGTACAGGCTAATGATGGTGTGACTGTTGACAGGACAGAGAGTTTGTTTGTAGGAGGTGAGTCAGCTTGATACACAGCCCATATTTATAGGTTACTAATTATGTGTTCTTAGTTATCTAGTCTATTATCACAAGGATGCACATATAAACATATGTTGATCTGCATTTTGACAACCAAACTTTTAGTTCAATCACTGTTTAGTCCTTTGTCCCTAAACCCAAAAATGAACCTAAATCTTAACCCGCTGACTCAAAATCTTCATCTCGCATGAATTAATAAATAAATAAATAAGCTAAATCAGGTTCTAGATTCACAGACAATCTAATTTAACAATAAAAAGTTAATTGGTATAGTTCGTTGTTAGTTTTACTGTCTTTATGGGATTTATTTAAAATAACAAAAATGTAGAAAATCTGTGTCCTTATTCTTTAATATTAGATTTAACACTAACGGAACCTAGTCCCAGGCCCAGAAATTACCTGGAACTGATCTCTTCAATGTGCAGAAATGCAACAAATATAACTACAGGGCAATATGTTTTTCACAAAGGGTCAGGCAGGTTTGGACAGATTTTTCCCTTAATAAATAAAATCATCATTTACAAACTGCATTTTGTATTTACTCGGGTTATCTTTGTGTCATTTAAAAATTTATTTGATGATCTGAATCATTTAAATGTAACAAATATGCAAAAAAAACAAAAAAAACATCAGAAAGGCGGCAAATATTTTTTCACACCACTAGGGGGTCTTTTGCAAGTCTAATCAGTGCTTTAATAAAGGCACAAGAGTGCACACAAACTTTACATTTGTGCACAGATGCTGCAGGTAGGCCAGAGAACTGGGCTCCAGGGAAGAAGAAGAAGGATTTCTCTTGCAGTGACCGACTGGTAAGACCAGTCAGTTAATTAATTCAGCCACTGTATGTCGACCCTTTAATCTTTTGCCTTATTTGTTCAGTGTGGCAGTTTGTTTTAAGTACTGTATTTGTGTGTCCTACTAAGACTTAACTGTCAAGTGTTAAGTGTGAGTTGATGCTTCTTAATGATGATTTAATTGGAAAAATGTGCACAAAAATGATTTAATATGATGATTATGTTTATTGGTCCATAGTTTGCTCTGAACATCGGGTTGCAGTTCTACACACCAGAGGAGTACTTTCTGGGCTGGAAGAGTGCCCCCTACAGACTGCCTGATTTTGACCCTGTGAGTACAATAAACATACTCGTTGCGTACAGTTTTTTCTATTATCTTTCTAGTATGAGAATACATGCGTTGGTTTGGTCTGTCTGTATTTTCATGGATGTATGTTTTTTTTAAATTTGTCTTCTAGAGAAAGCTTGACTCGAATGCCAGGCTGTACGACCCATCGTCCGCTTCTCTCACCTCTAGCAAGACAGAAGTCATTGTCGCCGTGGGTTTTCCTGCATGTGAGTGAAAATGGAGGGGATATCAGCTTTCTTGTCTCCCTTCCCACCAATATCATTCTCAGCCTGTTTCCTTTTCCCTTTTCTCCTCAGCTGGTAAATCCACCTTCTTCCACACCCACATCATTCCAAAAGGCTACGTCTATGTCAACAGGGTGAGTGGGTCTTATACAAACTCGGCTTGGACAAAAGAGCTCCAGTTCTGCATACACATTTTTATTTGTATTCATTTTTTACTGTTGTCCATTCAACTTTTAATTACCAAAGTAGTGTCAGTTATTGGTTTCCATGGTGGTGTAACAGTTAAAATCATTGTAATATTGTAATAAGAATTAGGTTTGCCAAGAATATAACAATCATTATTTTAAAGTTTAATGTATACATACATTAAATACATTTTGAACCTGTCTTTACCTTTCACAAATATGCTGTGACTAACCTTTATTGTTCTATTTCTGTATCAGGACACACTCGGTTCATGGCAGAACTGTGTGTCAGCATGTGAGCGTGCTCTGAAAGATGGCCACGGTGTTGCCGTAGACAACACCAACCCAGACCCTGAATCTCGCAAACGGTAAAGCACTATCTGCTACATATATCAGTGTGTGCTGTGTAGATTAATTTCTTTGTGTGTGTGTCTGTGATGTTTCAGTACACATGATATACTAAGGATCCCCCTAACTGGGTACGTGGGTACACTTTTGTGCAAACAGGCAGGCGTCAAAAGAGTAATTATACACAGACAGATGAGTCTATTTGCAGGAAAGGTAGAGAGTTCAGTTATTATAGTTATTGTGTGCACTAAGCTCTGGTTTACGTCACTTTTCTGATGCTTTTTGGCTCTGTACTGCTGTCTGCTACTGGTATTTCCATTGATTAGTCTATGCTTGTTCAAGCAGTATTCCAATGTGTATTTTCCAGATATGTGGATATAGCCAAAGCAGCGGGAGTGCCCTGTCGCTGTTTCCAGTTCTCAGCCACTCTGAAACAGGCCAAACACAACAACAGGGTATGATTCACCTCTCCATTTAGTCACTCTTAATCCATGTTTTGTTTTACCTGGCAGGTGATCAAAGGCTTTTAAAATTATTATTATTATTTTCCCAGTTTCGTGAAATGGTCCCATCAGACAGCAAACATGCCAAGGTCAATGACATGGTTTTCCACAGCTACAAGTAAGCTTGTAAAGTTTTTGCTAGTAAACTTGTTACTGAATTCTAATGAAAACCTTTATTCAGGGGGTTTTGCATTCTGCAAGTAATGGTAACTTAAAAAGATTTGTAGACTTTATAGTATTAGCTGTGGGTTTGACCTGACATGATATTATTCTGACCTTTATACTTTCTTTGCACAGGAAACACTTTGTGGCTCCTATGCTCTCTGAGGGATTCTCCGAGATCCTTCAGATCCACTTTGTTCCGAACTTCAAAGACAGCCAATCAGAAACCCTGTTCAGACAATTTTCTGAGGGCTGATTGGACTGGCTTTCTAACACTTTACTGAGGCAGAAAACGTGACAGCTGGTGTAGGAGCTGATCTAAGCAACAGTCACACAAAAAAACATCAAGTTAGTCTGTAAACACTGAGACATTTATTTTATTCATCTGATGGTCTGGTGTATGGGCTCTCCACTGACATCTCATGGCCACAAAATGAGACCAGTAATGTTAACTTGAATTGCAGCACAGGCCCTTCCATTCATATGGTTAATATTATATTCATATTGTAAGAAACAATTCAGCATACCTACACGATTGTACAGATATATTTCCATAATGTACACACCTCAGAAACTGGATATGTATGTGTTGGATTTAGAAAGAATAAAAGAGAATAAAGCGAGAAAAATACTGTAATGTATATGTTAATGGAAAAAGAGATCATCTATCTGCATGAGCACTGTTGGAGTCTGCTCTCTGCATCATGTCATCATGGCTTACTCCAAACAGATCCCTGCAGACTGATGGATGTGGAACTTCTTAGTTCACCTCGGGCAGGAACTGAATCTCCTCACCCAGATGCTGTTTCAGCCAAGGCAGTATCTTGAAGAGGTCGATGTGAAAGTCTCGAGCATCAGGAGGAGGCCGGTCACTGAGTCTCTGAGCTAACTTACATACATCTATGGTGCCCCAGCTCACTACTCCCAGCTGAGGAAGAGATAAGAATAAATGTTGAAAATTGTAAACTTTGTGAGCATGATCTTTATAAATGAGGAAAAATTTGTTAACCTGAAAGTAGCGCTTCCTCTTCTGCAAAAAAAGGGACCCACCGGAGTCACCTATACAAGAACAGACAAAATGTAATGTCAATCCCATGTTGGTCACATTGCGATGGTTATCATTACGTTTGAGTCCAGACCTTTGCAGGTGACAGCATCCTGGTATCCTGACGAGCCCCCAGAGCAGAGAAATCTGTCAGGTACATATTCATCCAGAGTCACATCAGTGGGTTCTGTCAGTGTTTGCCTGGCCTTCTCCACACAGGCAGGCCTCTGCAGACAGCCAAATAGTGTACTGTTAACACTTTTACATTTAAACTGTCATGTATTTGCACAACATTACTGAGCAGCCCACAGTCTGATAATTGCTGCTCTCACCTCACTCTCTGTGTGAATGTGTGTTTCTTTGCGTTGGTCTTGCTTATGGATAAAAAAGACAGGTGTCTCGATGTGCGGTATTAGTTCCGTCCCTGTATACACACATACATTTTACTTTAAATACATGAGAACATACTCAAGAATTTTTGTCTGACTTGTGATTTATAATATATTAATAACACTGTGTTTGTAAAACAGGCTTAACTCCCATTACAACAACATATTTGTCTAATTGTGCCTGTAAAGGTCAAAAGGTGACATACTGTGCTCCTGACAGGTAGAGTTGACTCTTTTCATGGCTCGACTGGCTGGTACAGTACATGGCAAGCAGATAGGTCTATTGTACGATATACACACTCAGCACATGTCATGTAGCAATATTTATGTTAAGTTATGTTAAGTTGCAAACATTTTTTTTCCTTTACACAAAGAGAAACTAATGCAAGAATTCACACCTCGCTCATACTGTACACCTTCTTCATGACAGATTAAAACAATTTTTAGGTTTGTGCTAAATAAAATGAGTGCTTTATGTTTAGGTTATAGGTGAATCTCTTCTTCAGGTTTTCATACCTGGCCTTCCAGGACAGAGGGATAGTCTTGTTCAGCTGTACTAGGGCCACATCATAGTCGTAGAATTCAGATACATTTCTGTGTTTAAGTGCTTTGGTGTTGTACTTGGGGTGCAGTATCACTCTGCTGGACTTGGACACTATGCTCTTACCTATAGGAACCAAAAAAGCTGTTTGTTATTTTAACATCAAAGGGTAATTTTTAGAGGATAGCATATGCTCGAAACACCCAAAACAGACTATATTAAATATTAAAATGAACAAGACTTGTAAGCAGGTATATCAAGTCTTAGCCCCCAAAGTGCTTTCAAATGATTTCACATTCAAAATGTTGACTAACCACTGCGTATGTCCACTTTGGAAGAAACTTCATCTGTGCCTGCTCTGGCAAAGCAGTGAGCTGCTGTCAGCACCCAATTCTGACTCACAATGGATCCAGAACATGGAGTTTCTTGCAAATTAGCCTACAAGGCAGGAATATATTGTGTTTGTGTAAAAACCGAAGCAAAAATATAAATAATAATAAATTATAATAAATAAAAGTTGTTACTTTCATTAGAGTGACATGCCAGGGCTGGGTGTAGGCTGTGTCATCATTTGAAGTAGCTTCTTGAGCTATCCCACACATTGTTACACTCTTGTCACCTGTATTATAAAATATAACCATAGTTAATGGTTATACTCAAGAAACTAAACTTTGGTATCAAGTCTTAACAAAAGATGGAAAAAAAATCTTTTTTTTTTTACTTTTGGGTTCATTTCAAAATGTCTGTTTTGGCTAACTGCCATTTATATTCACTCATTTAATTTATGCTGTTAAAGCAGAATTCAGTAAACACATAAAAGGTTTGTGCATTGGATTTGAGAATGATCTCATACTTACTAATGATACTGTTGAACACCTTTCCCAGAATAACAAAGTCCTCAACAACGAAGACGTGTTTCTCGTTACGTTTATGTGAGGCTAAGGAGTTTAACTCATCTTTTTTCACTTTGTCCCCAACACCAAACACATAAACATCTGAAAACACAAACACAAATGCGCTTATGCTACATATGCGATCATGCCAACACACATTAGTCACACTTAAGACTTTGCTTTGCATGTGTGATTTTAGATTACTTGTGATTTTGAAGTGGGAATGAAAGTATCTCATCAGGGGAGTAAATAAAGTTTGGTGTGTTGTAACTTATATTTAAAACTTTTCTCATTTTTTTTTTCATTATTATTATTATAATACCCAGCAGTGTCTCATCTGTGTGATCATGAGCTCCGTTGCTATAGCCCAGTAAGTGTCGGATCTGGGCCAGGGCATTCTTAGGCTTCTTTCCTGTGTTGGAGTAGCCTGCAGGAAAAGAGACAGAAAGAGAGAATACAATCTATCAACACTATTTAGAGCTATACTAATGTTCTCTTTTTTTGATATTAATAGAGTTTTTGTTGGTGTGAAACGTTTTATGAGCATGACTGTGTGTGACAGGTCCTGTGTCTTTACCATCTGTTTCTATGATTATGATATTCTGAGTCTCATTGAAATGGTTCTTGGCGCTGTTTTGTTTAAAGAAACTGATCATCTCATTGACACGATACAGCGCAGCATAGAGGTTGGTTCCTGTCTTTCTTCCGTGACCTGTGGGTTCAAATTCACATGCAAAAGACTAAAAAATTAAATGAACTTTTATATATCGTACACTGGTGCACAATTTTTGTACAGGTTTGAGACTACATGAGCAGAACACACCATAAGACATAAAAAGATATGGTCAAACACTTTAAGTGAAAGAAAGAACAACAAGCAGAGTCCTACTATTGTAGTCAAAGTTCATCAGACTCTCTATGACGTTGTCAGCGCTACTGCTTATATCCTTGTCTCTGATGTCTACGATGTCTCTGGCTTCACTGGCAAACGACAACACATGGAACTTCAGCTGTACCTCATAGCTGTCCAACTAGAAAGAAAATGAAGAGATGTACAGTATATTTCACATCCACTGAGAGAGGCAGACAGGCACACTAGTAGACCAATGTGAATAAATGTGAATAAATGTGAATACGTTTTTAGGCCTCATTTTTTGTCAAATCCAACCAAACTGAGCTTATTCTTACAGACCTTTTCTATAAGAGCAATAGTGGCCTTTCTGGATCGTTCAAAGTCATGCTTTTGGATGCTTCCTGATGTGTCCAGTAAAATATAGACATTCATACGACTGCCCTCATCCACACGGATGGTTCGTCCGAAGCCTAGCCTTCTACCACCTTTGACAGACACACACAGAGTCGTATTTTTAGTGCAGTTACTTCAGCTGGTTACTCTGATGTGCATGCACTTAGACTTGTTAAATTGTCGATATGTTTAAGACCGAGGTTACACGTTATACCCACTTTTCTTTTTAGACTCTGGTGACAGTACATCCATGACTCCTGCAAGTGATCCTGCCATGGCTTCTGCCACAGCGCTGGGGGAGTCAAACATATTCGGGCCTGTAGTTGAGCACAAATAGATTCTTTGTTATAATATAGTAACTCACCTCATACTATTTTGGCATTGCTTTGTTGCTGAAATGGTGTAGAGTCACAGTTGGTAATAGTAGTGGAGACTAATCAGTGTTAAGTCTTATTTTTTGCTCTTAAAAACTAATCATCTGTTGTTTTACAGAAAAAAACAGATAAATAAAAAACACCTTGGCAGCGTGGAGCTGAGCCACTCCACTCCCTGTTCTCCAGACAAACCCTTTCAGCCGACCCAAGCAGATCCAGGCCAGACTGACACCTGTAGATCACCTTTTCTCCTGTGTGAAACCGACCTGCTGACCTCTGGGCCCCAGGTGGGGTCCCAGGGTCACTACAGTCATCAGCTGCATTTAAAGAAGCACCATCATTAGTATCACAAGGTAATCATTTCTTAAATTTTATTTGTGTTTGTGCTCATCTGGAATGAATCTTTATTTGCAAAAGCATTTGAAATGATGCACAAAGATATTAAGACGTTGAAAATATATTGTAAGTTTGTCTCAAAATACTGAATTATAAAGTGAATCATAGTAAATGCAGAATTTGGCAATTGAACTCACAGTAAACTGCTGTAAAATATGAAAATCTGTTTATAGGGATCATTTTTGTATTAATCAAAAGCTGCTTAACACTGCCTTACAAACCTCAGTAAGTGTGAGCTTAGTGAGTGCAGGCTCACCGTAAGACACTACCTCTAATATGCCTGATGAACTGAGCTCAGGGTTTCATGTAATTGGATATTCTATGTAAGAGGACAAAATATAGGTTTATATACAGTATATATGTGAGCATGAGCATGTTTTGTAACATCTTTTCTCACCGTGGTTGTCACAGACAGGAGTGGTTCCTGTCCACTCCCCAGAGAGGGTGCAGTTCCTCTCAGCTGACCCGTACAGGGTGAAGCCATGCTGGCAGGAGAAGCTCTGCGTTGTCCCAACACGGAACCACTGATCCCTGGGCCAGAAGTCGCCATTTTCCAGCTGGAGCTGAGCTGGACACAACACATCTGGAAATGGGAGAGAGATAGATGGGCAGAAAAAAAGGGATAGATGGTGAGGAAGAAGAGAAGAGAAGAGAATGCAGAAAACAACAAAAACAGGAGGAGAAAATCCAGTTACCTTTGCATGTGGCCCGTGACGCCGGTCTACCATTGGCTAATCTCATAGGCGACCATTCCCCATCAGCACCACAGATCCTGTAGCTGACAGGGAACGGGTATTTCCCTGGGCTGCAATGATAGGTCAGCACACTGCCCTCTAGCCCTCCCTGTGGAGGAAACACATGATAACTTGAGTTAAATTAAGTAACATGAAGCGTTTCAGTGAAATGATGCTTAAATTGTTTCAGTTCTTTGTCATTTTATTTCCCTTTCATATAGGACATTACTGATTTTGTGTTGTTCCTCTTTTTTTTGCTTGTGTCATACATTTTTAACTTATTTGTTTTACCATCCTTTGTAACATTTCACATCTATCTATATAAATTCAAAAAAATCTCATTCATCTGCATACTTTCCACTGGATTGATATTTTACTTCACTTTTTCTGACCCACAGCTTGACTTTCTCTCTTGTTGTCTGTGTTCGTGATTGAGAAACACATAATCTAATCTTTGTTCGACAGTGTTCTACATTTCCATTATTAATTTTTTGGTTTAATAGCGTCCAATCCAATGTTTTAATCAATCATTAATGTTGCTGGTGATTAAGTTTGTCATTAATCATCTAATCAATGAATCCATTAATAATTTAAGATATAGTATCTTTTTTACCTGTGAGTATGTGACATGTCCCCCTCTGATGCTTTCTGTGGTTGAGCAGTTCAGAGGCTGTGGATCCTCATATGTTTCATCTTCATAATCATACACTTCCTCCTGCACAGATACTGCAACACAAATGATGAAACTGTTAGTGATAAACACCTATTTTTTTGCATGTGCGCACAAAAGGGGTACGAACACGTCATGGCATAAATCCATAGAAATTTAAGTAAATCAAATAAAAATAAACAGAATGTAAGTAAAAACAATTGTAACACTAACCCTCTTGGACAGAGATAAAGACCAAAATCCACAGTGTGAACTTGACATACATGATCAGACCATGTATCAGTGTGGTCTATGTCTTTGAGTAACAAAAACCACAGCAAGAGTGTTTGTATCTGCAGTCAGGTTTTATTTGATGACTGATTACCCATTAACACAGCAGCAGCAAATAGAGAAGTGATTGAGCAATTTAGGATAGATTTGAACTCTTACTTTCATTTCTACTTGAGCTCTGTAGTCTTGTACTTTGTCTTCAGTGACATTTTTACATTTCTTGTGCTTTCAGAGCTACAACAGAGCTTTTAAATAAAAATAAAAATCCACTGGGACGCTCTATTGCAAAATCATGAGCCAGCTTTGATTGACTAATGCAGTTTCACCTTACAATCTCTTTAAAACATCTCGCTATTATTCAGAGTTCCTTAACCAAACCTCACCCCTACACTGCTGTTGTTTTGATGCTTAATTAACAAGCATTTTTACTAAGTCATTCAGAATGTGCTGTTTCTGTGCCAGTGTTTTGTTTTTCTTTAAGATGGGGGACGTGTATTTGGATTTTTCCTGCTTGCTCAAGTTGGGCATAATAGCATGCATGTGAATAAAACATTTTAGGAGCTTAAAAGATAATTGTGGGGATTATACTGATTTAACAGGGACCCCCAGCTCCACCTACACCCTGACAGCTTTTCTCATTCCCTGTGACCTCCCTCCTTCTCCTTCTCCGGGCTCAGTCCACTCAGCTGACTCGGCTTTGTTCAGCATTGTGAAGGAGTTTCTACCACTTTTATAATCACTCACAGAACAAATAACAAGAGAAATAGCAATCAACACTGCTTATGCTAGACTTGAAAAAACAAAGAAGAATAGAAGCAAACATGGATATAATTGGGATTTCTTTTATGTGAAGTATATCGGTTTTTGTTGTTTGTTTTTTTTATATATTTTTATCTGGATTATGTTGATCGATGTCCAACAAAGGGCCCTGGTATGCCAGACATTTGAAGGCCATAATCTTCCTACACTACGGTGGAAACTTGGAGCAGAAAGTGAAAAATGTTAAGAAAAGCCAGGAAAATATCTTTAATGTTCCCTCAAAGAGAAACATCTCTCTCACAATGTCATCCTGGATTTATTTATCAAAATATCAGAGTCTTTGAGAAGAGCAGCGCTGACTAGATTTCCTGAGAGAGGGGACAGCAGATAAACATGTCTGACCTCAGCCAAGTCACTGTTTACTCAGACTCCTCAGATATTTACAAGGTGAGTAATGGGATAAGATGGATAAAGTTGGTGAATGACGGTGCTGTTATGCAGTAAACTTTAAAGCTGAGATAGGCTCATACTTAGAGTCCACTGGTAAAAAGAAAATGGTGATGTTTTGAATGACCTTTTTTAAAATTATTGCTAATGTTCATTTGACATGTAGTTGCCAGTTATGCCTGTGCATAGTGCACAGTCAAGGCTGGGTTATCACCAGGGAAAAATGGAAAATTGCCTTAGGGGCCCCCAAAGGCCCCTGTTTACTGTGTATCACTTGGGTTTAAAATCTCAACTACATTATTTTGACAAAGCAATCCAAGGTCAAGATCAGTTTACAAGATTCCAGCGCTTTCAATTGTCATTGCAATCACTGGGTCTGTTGAAATGAAAACACAAAAGCTGTTAAAATATGTACATAAACTCCATTTACTGATTAAGATCATGACAAAGTGGTTGAAAGCACAAGACAAAGCTAGCAAGTGGACTATGAGTTGGAATTGTTTTGTCAAACTGTATGCCGCAGGTTAAAAAAAGGTCTTTTACACTAATTATTTTAGGTTATTTTGTGGTTGCATTTGTGCATGTTGCCTGTTCCTACATTAATGTTGCATGTACAGTAGCAGAGTGGCCCAACAGAAAATGTTTACCTCGGGGCCCAGTGCAGATGTGTCGTCTGGATCACTACACAACACTGCCAGACACAGGAGCAGCTTTCTCCCTCCCGCCATCAGCCTTATAAACTGACAGCTTTCTGCATTCTGTTGCACTGTTATGTTTCATTGTATATCTGCCCACATAATCTGTATATTCGACCATATAATCTGGATATGAATATGCCAGTTTGGTCCATAATTGTACAGTTACTGTATGTCACGATATTATGTGTGTGTGTGTGTGTGTTATTATCAGCTGGATACAGATTCATTGTAAGCACGTGTGCATACATGGCTAATAAATCTGAGCATTTAACCTCAAAAGTACCAGATATCAGCCAGATTTGGTGAAAACAGAGCTAACAGAGCAACAGTTTGCTAACAAGTTTAAATCCATGTCAAATGTGTGTTATTAGGTAACCTAACTGAGAGCAAGTGATTCACAGTTTGCCTGTTACAGAAATATTTATAAAGTTTGTTAAGTCTGCCGAATATGTTCAAATGATTAGTTATGGTTATGAATTAAAATGGCCATTTGAAAATATATGATATATGTGCTTTTGTGCATAACGACAAAAAGTTTTCATTTTGAATTTTCTGTTCTGCTTTCCACAGAATGTGTTCTGTAATCCTGCCTTTGAGCTGGAGGGGGAGCGAGAGGAGACTGTGGAGGGACTCAGGACGTCCTCGTCTACACCTGAACCAATCAAAACACCAGCAGCTAGTGAGTCAGCTGTGTGTGCACGTGTAATTAATTAGTAGTTTTATTAAATCACTTAAACTGTGCTGACTTTAAGTTCACTTTTCTGCAAGAGTATGGACGTGCATGTTTAACATTATTATTATAGTCATCTGTAACCATGGATTAAGGGAGAAATACAATCATTTTAGATATGAAAGATCAGTGTACGGACAATTGTTAGTCCTACTCAGCCTTATGTCTTCTGTGGCCTTGGGAGAGTTTTCCTAAAAAGAGAAAATTACCCTTAGTTTGAGCATGGGGAGGAATTCAAAAGACTGTGTTAAAAACTACATGTAAAGCTTGAAAGACATGGGTTTTTGGAATTTGATCTACAGCTTCTGCTGATTTTGTTTTTTTCCAACTTCACTGTAGTACTGTTTTAATAAAAAAAAAGTATATACATATATACCATAAACTTGTGGTAATGAACATTTGAGTAAACTAATATCATCAGATCAAATTAAATTATACAATATTGTAGTTTGTGGTTGCACAACCAGGCAAAGTCCAGTGATAAGTTTTAAGTTTCATTTTGATTCTTTGTAAAAAGAGTAATTTCTCTCAGCTTTGAATGTATGAACATATAACAATCAAGATCTCCTCTATCCTGCCACAAACTCACATGTTTATGCATGCTCTGTCATTCAGGCCTGGGCTGGGGTCTGTTTGGCGTGTGTGTGATGCGTCTGCGAGGCCCAAGTTGTGGCTGGGGGTTGGTTGTAGTCTTTGCTGCTGCCCTGCTCCTGTTAGCAGCCCTCGGACTGGCTCTGGCCCTCATCCTCACACGTAAGTCACTGCTGCATTACAACAAAAGATAGATGACCTTTAGATAGATAGATTTAGACCTTAGATACCTTTCCTAAAGTAATAATGCTAAATTATTTTTCATGTCCTTACATGTTTCTGTACTGTGTCTTTGTTCTGTGTCCCTGGTTTAGAGATAAAAGGCCAGGAGGTGGAGGATCAGTTGCTGACCACCAGTCCCTCAGATCTACTGAGTGCAGGAGATGGAGCGTCCCATATTTTACCCACAGTCTTGTCCAACAGAAGTCAGCGGGACAGTACAGCCACCCCACAGCCTGCTAGGATCCCTTCATCTGAAACAGGTAAATTAAAAATATGCTCACTTATTTAATATGGTAATGTGTTATACAAAAATGCAGTCAACACCATGTTAATCTTCACTGAAGACAAAGTTATCTTTTCTTTATCTGAGGCACTTTCTTTTTTTTGTGTAAAAAACAGCAGGTATTTCTTTCTGTCTCTCAGGATGTGGAGGCGTTTTGACAGCCTCAGAGGGCAGTTTCAGTTCACCGAACCACCCTGGCTCCTATCCCCCCAACTCCCTGTGTGTGTGGGTGATCCATGTCTCACCCCCCTCCTCGGTGCAGATACATGTCTCCTCCCTGACTGTAGAGGGGCCATCTCCCTGTCTGTTTGACTGGCTGGAGGTGCAGGAGCAGATAGAGCAGAGCTCTGTGGTCACCAGGTTGGTCAGATGACCTCTGTGAATCAGACACTCTCATGGCCTTTCCAGTCATTACACAACTTGAACTTAGCACTCCTTGATTTGGTTGCAGTTGGCTGTCACCCAAGAGAAAACTTTCAAAAGGGCCTGAAATGTAAATGTAGTATGATTCTACCATCTTACCCCAGTAGTATAACAATTAAAGAAGAAGTAAAGTGCAGCGATAATACAACACAAACCATAATCAATAAACCTGTCTATTCAAGCAATGGCTCTAACAATGTTATTACCTTAAACAGTTGGTAGATGGCACTAAAGGTCTGCACGTGATTAGAGAGTATTTCTAGGTAATGAAGATTTTGTGGAAAGATTTCAATACATTTTAATTCTTTGGCCTTTTCGTTTAATTGTATTCTTGGAAAGTGTTACGTAATTCTTGAACTTCTAAAAAATATTACACAACCAGCTTACAAATCCTTTTAAGAATTTACAGTGCAAAGTTCAGACTCAAGTAGCAGCTCCAAAGACGTAATGTTGAGAAAAAAAGTTCTTTTTTTATTTCTCCCATACAGGTTCTGTGGCAATGTAGCTCCACCAACAGTCAACACAAACAGCAGTACAGTGTGGGTCACCTTCCACTCTGATGGCAGCATTGCAGGCAACGGGTTCACTGCTCAGTACAGGGCCATACTACCTGGACACAGTCAGTAGTCTGCATATGAAAGCACATATATGCACTTTGCCATTTGCATTCATTCACATTAGCGCATGTGTCTATTGTGCGTGTTTCCTCAGAGAGCTGCTCAAGAGAGGAGTTCATGTGTGACAGTGGTCTCTGTCTGCTGCCTGTGTCTGTGTGTGACGGTCAGCCAAACTGCCATGATCAAACAGATGAGGCAAACTGCAGCCACAAACACAAGGGTGAGCACATTCAGACTAAATCAAAACCTAAACATAGGTTAACACTTCAAAAGGTCATAGAACACAAGAAGAAACTCTACTATTTTCCACAGAATGTGGTGGGCAGAAGACTGGTCCTTATGGATATCTGTCAAGTCCAAACCATCCCAAGCCTTATCCTCACCAGCAGGTACCTTCACCATTTACCATTTTTCAATTCTTTCTTTTTTAACCTAATCCCATGTTCTTCTGTTTTCCACCAGTTGTGTATGTGGCATATATCTGTTGAGGAAGGTCACGTCATCACGTTGAGCTTCAGGAACTTCAGCCTGGAGACTCAGGATGTGTGTGAGTTTGACTACGTAGAGGTGCATGACAGCGTCGACAGGGGAGCTGGAAGAGTCCTGGGAAGGTGAGAGCTACCACAGCATTTGTATTACTGCACGTATAATCTGTATTTATGAGATATGTGTATTTTATAGTCCTGCTATGATATTTTAAGCTAATCGGACAATTATTGCAATGTTGTTTCAGTGATTCTTGTTTAAATCCTCTATATTGGGGATAAATAAGAGTCTTTTAAGTTTTCATAATCAGTGTTCTGAAGCAGCTTTTGTTTTCTGTGCCTTTGTCCCAGGTTTTGTGGTACCACTTTACCACCAGACCTGATCTCCTCTGGCCCCCACATGACTGTGGTGTTTGTGGCTGATGAGGGAGTGGCCGACAGTGGCTTCAATGCATCATACCAGGCTGTGTCTTTATTGGATAGTAAGTTCTCAAAGCCGGGTGCCTTTATTAATTCCTTAACCTTTGATCATTCTTTCTTTCCATATTTTATTCTTCTTTTAGTTCTCTTCTAATTTTTCTTCTCCTTATATCCTTCAAATGTCTCACATCTTATTTTTTTCTGACCACATTTCATTCCTTCTGTTGTTTTGTCGAGCAATTGTTCATAAACATTTGACAGTTTATGTGGTAACTATTCTTCCTATTGCTTCCATCATTTCCAAACCCTGTCCTGTTTCCTTTATTTATTTTCTAAAGGGACATGTGGTCCCAGCCAGTTTGCCTGCAGTACAGGGCAATGTCTTCAGCCTCAGTGGTTGTGTGATGGATGGAATGACTGCCCCGACGGAGCAGATGAACAGAGTTGTGGCAACTCCACCTACCCTCCTTTCAGTGAGTCTGTCTTATCACTGACCTCAATCAGAGTCCTGCTAGTGACACATGCAGTAGCTTTTGTTTGCAAGGCCAGAGATTCACTGTTCAAGGAAATAAACAAACCCTAACAAAATAAAACCTCTCGGGATAAAGATAACTTGCTACTAACAAGGTCAAGTTATTTACTGTACCTTTGATTATTTAGAATTTACTTTGTGTATTAGAGACAAGATGTTTTGGCTTTGGTTCTGTGAATGTCAAATGCTGAACTACAAGTGTAGAAAGAAAGAAAAGTAATGGTGTCTTTTCTCCATGCCCTCAGCTTCAACATGTGAGATAATAGAAGTAGAGATGTGTCAAGGTCTCAGCTACAATCTCACCTCATTTCCAAACATCTGGCTTTCCATTGCTGATCAGAGAGAAGCTGCCACTCTCCTCAGACAGTACCGGGTAAAAACTCTCTTCATGTTAGAGCAAACCCACAATCATAGCATAAACCAACCGTTGTACAATCTGACACACTCCTTTTCCTTCAATTTTCCCATGCAGGTACTGATGGAGTTGGCCTGCTTTGAACCCTTGCAGAGGCTGGTGTGTGGGATGTTTCTGCCACAGTGCAGCCCTCACGGTGGCATCCTCCAGCCCTGTCGCTCAGTCTGTTCCTCGGCTGAGCAGCAATGCAGCCAAGCTCTGGATCTCTTCTCCTTCAGCTGGCCCTTCAACTGCCACCTGCTGCCTGACTCACAGGACCCCATGGAGTGCTCCCTGCCTTGATGCTTCAAGAGATTCACATTACAAAACAGATTATCGTCTCCACTCCACTGTACTTGCTCAGAAAACATTTGACCAGATTTGCAGCAGCATTTTAAAGCACTGGAGATTAGTTTTCAGTTCGAGTTGTAGAAGGCAGTTTGACTTGTACACACTCCTGCCTATAAAGCTTAAGATGTACACAGAAAACGGTGGCACAGTAACTATTTCAAAAAAAATGTTTTAAGGTAAATAGGTTTTTTCAGCTTGTGCAATTCAGATACAAACTATTTATTGCTTTTATGTTAATCATGTTAAATAGTAAAAAGGAACAATGAACAATACAGAGAGTCCTCTTAAAAACATAACTTTATTGCATTGTTCAACACATCATTATGGGCTTCTATTATTCAGTGTTTATAACAGTCCAGACTTGATCTGGTGAAAGATAAAATGGGAAACACATCAGTTACTCACACTCACAAATCATGAACTCAGTTATAGCTGTGCTTCGCTAATCACACATGATGAAATGTACCAAACACACACCTCGTGTGAAAGACATAAATGTTCAGCAATTCACTGATTTCACTTGTTAAAAATCTTAATTGGTAACTGATAATGTTGAAGATGAAGATGAAGCAGAATTAAAAAGGATTTGCAAGCTTTAGAAACTAAAGAAGAACATAATATACTGTATATACTCAGACAGTGTTCAGGTAAGAATCAATCAGGTGTATTGAAATATTGACAATGCTTTTTAATGTTCTGTTATAATAATTCATTGCCCAACCTCACAAAAACAGCTGGTCTCCTTCATACGCCCAGTGCTTTAAATAGATTTTTATGCAGCCGAGGCTTAGAAAGTGCTTAAGTGAAACCGTTTTCTCCTTATGCTACAACCGGAAAGAAAAGAAATTTGCCTTCAAAATGAAAATGATTTGTATTCACAATGATTGCTGACACTTTTGCTACTGCACATTTGTCATAATCCAGTTTTAAATTGGATCACATGATAGGTGTCCTTTGCGACCGTAAACAACAACGCAACTGTGACTGAGCTGCTAAGAAGGGACGATGAGTTTCAGGGTGTGGTCTAAAGCAACCGCAGTCAGGCCCCACACTCGATGCTTCCCATTACGAAACACTGGAAGTGTGTAACCATATTTGTCACCAGTGCGGAAGTGTGTATAGCCGCGGTTCTTGGGGTTGCACAAATGGGACAAGGACAAGGTGAAGATTTCATCCACCTGGGATGGAAACAGACAAAGGAAGCACAGAACTGAAATTAACTCCGTGTCTGGGCCAAAGTTAGGAAACAAAGTCATCCTATTAGGTCAAAGACTATACCTCTCCTGGGTTTGGTTTGAAGGTCAGCTTCTCTAGGGGGCCGAGGTTAGCCAGTACAGGAGCAATCATCATCCCTGACTGGAAAGGCAGACAAAAACAAACTCAGACACAAATTGTGAGTTCAAACTGATAATTATCAATTGATCAATTACCAAAAAGATTGTGAAAATTGGACAAGTATAATGAACTTTAATAAAGATGTGATGATATTTTTTTTCTTAATCATGAAGATGGATTTGTGTGTTGCTTTTCAGAGTCCAATTATGCTGAATTTAAGACTGATCCTGAAACAATAAATTGACCAGTAGACTGATAGAAATCTAAATAATATTGAGAATCAAATAAGTATTCAAATCAACTGAAGTTACCTAAAATTGTCCAATCATCCACACTTCTGAAAGCTGAGGATTTGACGCTCTATCACTGCAAATTGAACAGTTTGGGTTTTTGTAATGCTGATCTGAAGAAACCAGTAATTTGCACTAAACACTTTGTATTTTCATTATTTCACTTATATTTAATAACTAAATGAAACAGACAAATTAATCAATAACAGAAATAACTCAGATTTATTTAAGACTTGAAAACTTTTGAAAGCTCATGAGAATTAAATATAATGAACTAAAAATAAGTTGATTAATTGATACACAGAGCTACGCAGACCTTAGATATAAAAACAGTCCCACTCACAACATCCCTGAGAGGCTTCAGGATGCCCCAGACCCTCTCAGCTGCCACAGTAACACCCAGCTCCTCCCTGGCTTCCCTCAGCGCTGTGGCCACCACATCTCTGTCTGAAGGATCACACTTCCCTCCTGCAAAGCTATACATAAATGGAAATAAGGACACATACTCTACTAAGTGTTTGCGGCACAATTTGGCTTATTTCTAGCCTGCTACTAACCTGACATCTCCCTTGTGTCTGCCCTTCAACGTGCTGGAGCGCAGGGTGAAGAGAAACACCGGCTCCCCCTCAACGGAACAGAGAGAGACCAGGATGGACGCCCATTTCCCCTGGTTCTTTCCTTGGCTCTGACCTGCCCCTTTTCTCACCTTTTCCACCTCATAGAGCTTCAGGTTGGGCCCCAGGGCCTGTCGACACCTGTCTTCATTCTCTGGGGATAGACAGTCTCTCCAGGCATCTACCACACAAGGGGCAGCCTGATGAAAAGGTTTTATTTGTTGAGCAGAGAAACTGGAGGGTTGTGGTCTATTGTGAAGATGGTTCAAAATCCATGGTGTATGTGTTGACAAACTGAAAGGTCTGACAGATTGCTGACTGTTATATAAATAGCTTTGAAGAAAATTACACCGAGTCTTTTTGAAGAAGTTCCAAGGCCTTCTCCAGGGTTGAAGGCAAGTTGTGTTGGTTAAACAGTTGCAGTAAGTGCTCACAACTTCAGTGTTTTGACCTAAATTTTCAATAACATTGAACTTCCAAAAATTAGACACTTGGTTGGCTTTTGCAGAGGCAGAAATCTGAAAGGGCTGATGATAGCTGGATAAAATGGCTTTGGATAGGAGGTTTTGAAATGAAGCCTCTTTCAACCTATGGTTATCACTGTCCAAGCGAAATAAAGACAGCTGTGTTGAACGGGACACAGTCTCTGTGGGCAACGATGAGTCTTCTTTGTTTCGTCCTCTTCCACAAATCTCTTCATATCTCCTTCCCCTCAGGTGACATGCAGCACGCCATACAGCACCAGTATCAGAGAAAGCAGACAGGCAGGATTCTCTCAATAGCAGCAATGACCATTTGGAACAAGACCAGGTTAGGATTTGAGGGCCCCTAAACATCCTTTACAAATAAATAATAATAATAAAACAGGAGTAAAGCATTAGTCGGTTTGGGTTAACTGTGCCAATACCAGCGTTTTTAGTTCAGTCTGTGCCACAACTCAGCTAGAAATTAGATGAACCTGTCTCTACTTGCAGATGAGTGGTGCTTGGTCTAAACGCTATCATGAGACAGGATTTGTCTCTTTAAACCCGGATTAATCTGAGCTCTGATCTTCAACTAAAACTTCACCACTGTAACACTTCAACAGCTGCTCAAACCCGTTACGGATCCCACGGTTTTGGGTTATTAGAAAGTTTAAATGTTAAGTTGGGTAAAGTTCACCAGTGTCCAACATTTGGTTAAATAACGTTACAAGCTACAGCTACTTAAACAAATTAACTGCATTATTATAGCGACGCTGACTGTATAAACACTTAGTTTCGTTAAAAAACAAATATTTTTGCTTACTTACTATAACCTAAAACTATCAAAATAAGCTAACCAGTTAATGGCAGTTAATACATTAGCATTAGCATGAAAGTAGCTAAATAAAACGCTAACGGAGGTCAACCCGACGCTAACATAAACATTTGGTCAGTGAGAAGGGTTTGACATATTCGTCGCGAAGTCAGAAATAAACCAATGACAGTTTCAAAAGTAAAATGTAGTATGAAAACATAAAATACCCACCTTGAAAGTTGAATCGATTACTCTGTTCCCAGCTAGCCGGCCACCACTTAAAATGGCGTCGAGTGACTTCAGGCGCGTCACTGTTGCGCTAACTGCGCAGTGGCGACGCCAGACATTTCACAACACGTTTGGACTGCAGATAAATAGAGAAGGGCATTAGACTGATGCGTTTAAACGTTATTCTTTAATTAATTAATTGGGAAACCACCCACTGATTGCAGTTTAGTAGTTTCAGTAGTAACGTCAAAAAACCAGTCAGTCCGCTTTGGAGTCTGCATCAATGAGGCCTACTTCCTTTTACTTGGTAGATTAAAACAATCACTGATTAAGGTTTTAGATAATAAAAGCTTAACATGAGTGTAGAAATTTCACAAGATTATATGATCATATCGTTGATCATTAGTTCACAGTGACATAAAGTCACCATTCTAACCATTATAATTTGATAAACTGGGAAACACCTATGACATAGTAGGGAGAAACTCCTCACCCCACCTGTTTTACCAGTCCCAACCTGACCCCAGGTTACCTACATTTTAACCAGCATGTGATTCATGTGAACTGGTTTTCCCGCACTTGCTATCTTTGTGCGCATTTCCTGTTTCTGTCTCCTGCTTAAGTACCTTGAGACTGTTGAAGTCCTATATCCAGGACTGACCTGTGGTTAAGCAAACTCACCTTCCCTCCTTGAACCCAGCACCATATGGCCTCAGCCTGGACTGAAGAGGATACCTTTGCCTGCTCAGTATGCCTGGACACGCTGCAGCAGCCCGCCACTCTGCCCTGTGGACATTCATACTGCTTGGCTTGCATCCAGAACCACTGGGACAAGAAAGACAGCAAGGGTCAGTACAGCTGTCCTCAGTGTAGGCAGGTCTTCAACCCCCGGCCCTCACTAGCCAAGAGCACCGTCCTTGTGGAAGCTATGGAGAAACTGAGAACCAACAGCCTCAAGCAGCACTCTTTAATGGGTGCCTCCTCAGCCCCACCATCAATGCCGGTCTACTTGGAGGTCCTACCACATACAGGGCCACAACAGAACAGCATGTACCCTCAGCTTCCTGCAGTGGAGCCCAGACTCTGCCCGCAACACAACCGGCCCCTGGACCTGTTTTGCCATGAAGACAGGGAGTGTGTTTGTGAGGTGTGTTGCCAGCTTGGGCACAAAGGACACCGTGTGTTGAAACCACAGGAAGAGAGACAGGAAAGACAGGTAAGTAACTGATAAGAATAATTTTCACAAAGGTAATTTGTAGTTGTAGGTAGTTGAGTGATCCTTTTTTTCTGTGAGCCACAAAAGTGCCCAAAATGTACCTGAATTCCTATCACTTGTGCAGTGTTCTTTCTCTTCTTTAAAGAGATTTTCTGTTTAAAAGTTGTGTTTTGTGTGTCTCAAATAAAAAAAAGTACACTCTAGAGCCATATTTGCCCGACAGTGTGTGACTTCTTTGTTTGACCTCTTTTGTAATCTAAGCCATGGATGATCTGTGTGTACAGAAAGAGCTTGTTCAGATGCAGGCAGAGGTACAGAAGAGAATCCAGGTGACTGAAAAGACCCTTATGGAGCTCCCACATGTTGCTCGCCAGCACAAGGTAAGTAACAATTATGATTGTTACTTGTTGGTCAAACCTTTGTTTTAAGTCTCTGTTTCTGATGTCTTCTTCTCTTGTAGTTCTGTTTATGACCTACATTTCATTCATTCTTTCTTTGTACCCCTTTTCATCATTTTCTTACTTTCCTATATATTATATATATAATTCTGTATGATTGTAACCTTAAAGCGCTGTGATGATTTTTGTTGTGATTTGGTGCTAAATAAATAAACTGAATTGAACTATCTGCTCATTTTACTTTCTCTTCCTCTCTCCACACTCAGGCCTTGGTCCAGGCTCTACAGCAAGAAAGTACAGATTTATTCTCAGAGCTAGTCAAGACTGTGAATCTAACAGGCACCCAGGTTGGTGAGCTCCTCAGCACCCACGAGACCGATACCTTAGGCAGTGGGGTTGAGGGGCAGATCCACAAACTAGAGCAGGAGGTGGCACAGCTACGCTGGAAGAGCGAAGAGCTGAGAAGACTGGCCAATTTGCAGGATCACACCTGCTTCTTGAAGGTAATTCGTATGAAGCAGGGTGCTGCTGGATAAGGATTTCATCATAATTTCATTGGATAAATAAAGGAAAGTTATTAATTGTAATAATTTGCGTCATATGTTCTCAAGAATTTTCTGACCATGGAGCCACTGGTTCAGAAAGGTGCAACAGGAGAGTCAGTGCTGAATCGGGAGCAAGCAGTTGTGGCGTCAATCCGCTCAGCGATGAAAGAGCTAAAAGAGTCAGTACATGACCTCTGTAAAGCCAGCCTGGCGAAGATCGTCACAATAGGTCAGTCCTCTCCTCTCCTCTCCTCTCCTCTCCTCTCCTCTCCTCTCCTCTCCTCTCACAGTCAGTCAAAACATTTCTTTTCTTTATAGTGAATAATGACCCTGTTGCATCAACACACAATGGAGCAGCAGCAAACATCACAGCACCAGATAACTGCTATCAGGCCAACACACAGAACACAGGTACAGGAACTTCAAATCACCCATCAATCAAATCAAACAGTTGTTAATATTCTGAATACAGGGACATTTTCAGACAGGTTTTTCACAACCTTTGCTTTTTCCTATAGTGTGTGAAGTGACAACAGATGCTCCACCTTTGCCACCTCCACAACCTCAAGGTAAGTTACTTACTTACAGTTCAACAGTGTGGTCTGTCTGATGGTTAAACCATGGACGTCGTTAGGTCTATTTTAGGGGAGCTGAAGCCCCCCTAAAATGTTCCCAAGCCCCCCTAAAATTACAGTAATAATCATAATATTTTATAATTGTATACATATATATATATTTCATACAAGATATCACTGAGCGCAGGTACGCACTTAATAAATAGAAGCAAGACTTTGAATTGAAATAAATAATAACAAGTCTAGTTATCATTATTTGATTAAAATGATCGTACTGGTCGCTTAAGCTGCTATCGGAGGCGGGCATTAGGACCTAGGAGGAAGCTACATGTTGTCGCTTGTTAACATCGTTACTCAACAGGGCGAAGCGACCAGAGAATCACTTCATAGTCTTAAACTGTGAGTAGGTGTCAATGACTGTTAATTGCTAAACTTTAATTATGTTTCCTTAAGTCAGGCATGTCCGGCCTTCGGTTTTAAAAACTTATTATTTATGGCCCGAGACGGAATGGGATAAAATAAATCAGCCCTGGCATCTTGGTCCAGACCAGCCCAACGCATACAGTCACAAATACACATCTTATTAGCTCAGCTGGTAGGGAGTTGGGTTCTGATACTGGAGTTCTGGGTTCGCATCCTGGCCGTGACAGACAGATACATCTATTCATCAACTGCATACTAACACAGAGACAGAGGTGGATAAATAGTCTTTTTCATTTGTTCACTCCTGTGAGGCTTAGATTTGGTTACAATTTGGCCATTTAAAATGATAATTGTGACAATGAAAATAAAATTGTAATAAAACAGTGCATGTATATGTAAATCCTACTGTAAAAAATGTCTGAGGACTCATCATATTATCAAATCTGGCCCTCATCCCTGCCTGAAGTGAAAGAAAAGGTGATGTTGTTGGGTATTTTAACACTAATTTAGACCAAGTTCGGCTGCAGCTGTCCATCTTTCTTCTTGTTTTGACAGAATATCAGTTCCCACATAATGCTGTTGCTATAATCGGTTATTAATCTACTAGTGAATAAACTAATGATTGCAATGCACCATTATATTATCTTCTGTCTTCAGTTGGGAAATATCAAACGTAGGCAGAAATAAATGACTTTGTTTGAAAAGACACTAAGCAAGAAGAAATTAGTTGAATGAACCTATATAATTTTTAGATATTATGTATCACATTTAATATTATTAAATGCATTGATGGATATGTTTGCTAGCATGTTTTTAATGAACACAACCCCAACGTGTAGGCTGTTAAAAAACTTAAACTCATGGACTCATTTAGACTGTTATTTAAAAAATTAATTGCTGTAAAATTGCTGTACAAGAGATAATAAAATTAATGAAACCTATTTAGGCTTGGTGAAAATTTTTTAGCGCTTGCTATACGCGCTAATTCCTTCCTACAACCCTGGGGGCTAAGCCCCCCTTGTCTTTCAATCCTAGTGACGTCCCTGGCTTAAACGTTGTTTAAATGTGTCAGTTAGAGATTTATTTGATGTACCTGTTTCCCTTGTTGCCTCTGTCCTCATCACTCTGGATATGAAGCTTCAGCCCCCCCTCTACCCTTCTTTCCTCAACCTAAAAGTAAATACACAGTCATTACAAACTTTCTATACATATCAATCAACTGCTTTCCTTTGGAGAATCCGTGGTCTACATCACTTTTGATTCTTGATTTTGCTCTTAACCCTTCCTGAAACAACAGTGGTGACTGTGAATCCAGAACCAAAGTCCAGAGAAGAATTGCTGAAATGTGAGTGCATCATACTTGACAAGATGAAACAAAATATAGACCACATGGTTAAAGCCTCTGGGAGGGTTCAGAGTTTTCACTGAAATGCATCCTCTTTCTTCAGTTTGCTTTGAACCCACTATGGACGCCAACACAGCGTATCGCCACCTGCAGCTGTCGGATGGAGGTCATAAGGCCACGTTGCGTGCTGAGAATCTGAACCCACCAGACCATCCTGAGCGCTTCCAGTTCTGGAGACAGGTTCTTTGCAAGGAGCCTCTGGCAGGGAGCCCTTACTACTGGGAGGTGGAGTGGACTAGCCAGAAGGTGAATTCTTAAACATGTGGGGAAAAGGCGGGTTTCAGTTTGGCACATGCTTCATACATTATAATACATAATGAAACATGTTGACAAATTTGAGAAGTTACTTTGAAAATACGCATCTGAAAAATTCTCATTGTGTTTAAGTTTACAGATTTTGACCAAAGTATATACTTTCTGTAAAAGCAGATTATTTCAACTGATTTACCTGGATTTAATGTCTTTCCACCTGCAAACATGTTGTATTACCTTTTACAAGAAGTTGCTGACCATTTTAATTTACAATTAGCCAGATGCTAGTGAAATGGATCACGCTTCAAAAAAATCCTTTTAAGAGAAAGTAAGGAGAAACATGCTAATGATTTTTTCATTTTTCAAAGTTCAATGCATTCCTTATTGATTGTATGATTCTTGGAATGGCAACATTGGTCAGTCAGTCCACTTGTTCACTTTACCAGACTGTAAATTAACAACTTAACAACTATTGGAGAGATTGGTTTGAAATTTTGTACAGGAATTCATACACACTGGCGGCTTCGGTGATACCCTCACTTTTGCTAGAACTGCTGTGAGGTTCATATTTGTTGTTTTGACTGTGGCCTGCCATTAAATTTGATACATTTATGTCCCCCTCAAGTTGCTGTAAGAAGTTCCTTAACTTCTCATCAACACGATCACTGGGTCAAATATTTATTATGCATTATGCTAAAAATAATATTCATTCATAGATGTTTGTTGGGGGCCTTGAAAATTTTATTTCTGAGTCACCCCACACTGCCACCTGGATTGGCTTCCTTTCCTAATCTAGTTTTCTCTGTCATACCATGCAGATCACCATTAGCATGGCCTACAAGGAGATAGAACGCAAAGGTTCTGATGACAAAAGCCGTTTGGGTCACAACCCCCTGTCCTGGAGCTTGTACTGGTCTGGGACTGGCTTCTCCTTCTGGCACGATGGGAAGGAAAAACTGCTCAGCTCACCGAAGGCCAAGCGTATTGGGATCTATCTGGACCAGCATGCAGGGATTCTGACCTTTTATCGCATTGCCAATAACCAGGCTACCCTTATTCACAGGCACCAGACCCAGTTCACTGGCCCACTTTACTCAGGGTTCCGGTTCGGGTCAGGTGTAGGGGCCACAGTGACTGTTTGCCAGTTGGATTAAGTTGTATGTGATTGAAGGGATATTTTTTTGTTGTTTTTGTTGTTCTTGTTTTTGTTTTATATATAACCCACTGATCAAAACATGACATACATGAAATAATTAATAATAATAATAATAATAATAAAAAGTAAATGCAATTTTTTTCCCAGAGATCATAAAAACCAAAATATTCAGGAATGTATAGTATTCCTAAAATTCTTTCTGTAACTTTTTTTATTGGTGTTATGCGAGTCTTCTAAAAATGTCTTTGTCATTTAATAAAGCAGTAATAAACATGCATTTTATTTATGCAGCCTTTTTTAATGACTTCTCTGCTCCTTTTCTCTATTTCATACGATGTAATAGCTTCTCAGCATAGTTTTGCTTTGTGATAGTTAACTCAGGTAATTCAACACTATTCACAAAAGGAGTCTCATTTTACACATGGTGGCTTGTTATGTCCTGCACTGACTGAAAATGTTAGGTGCAAAGTTATCTATGTTGAATTTGAGATATAATAGTAAACACTGCTGCTATAGAACACAACAGAAATACCAATGTTTAACATGTAATAGATTGGTTTGATACAAAATAGACTGATGACATGACCTACTGTATGTATGAAGTCCCCTCTCATCGATGAGTTGAGGTATACGTGTGTGCAGGTATGATGGAAAAAAAGCAGCTTGAAAGCCAGAGGAATGGAACTGAATAGAACTGTGACTGCCACCCTGCATCAGCTTATCTTTCCTTCTGTCCTTCTGCCAGCAGTTGCCATGCAAGGTGAGACTGAAGAATTAACAGGTTGTAAATATAGAGGTAATGCATGTACAGCACAGAGATATAACTTTGAGTATCTTAATAATAATAATAATGGTATATTTTTTTGATCTCTCTGGGGTGGACCTGATCACAACAGGGAAAATGAAGGTGTTGATGAACTAAAGGACAAGAGCACAGAGCTCAAAATCATAAATCATTTTCAGCCAAAGCGTGAAATTAGGTTCTTGAGTATTGAGCCTAATGGGACAAAACCTGCAATAGCTATTTTGTCGGCTGCCACTGGGCAAGAGGTAGGGTACACTCTGGATGGGTTTCCAGTTGGGTTGACATGCTGAGCAAATATGATGAACATAAACATAAGAACACATTCACATGCTAACATTAGCATTTAGTTCAAAGTATAGCCCAACATAACTCCTAGCATGTCTGTAGACTCTTGGTCTTGTTTGTTCATTTGTAAACAAATTAATTGAACTTGGCTTCTTGTTTAGCTGTCACAGCATTTGTTAATTTCCCTTTTCCTTATTTCTCTCGCTGATCTGGCTGAACAGCAGACTTCAACCTTAATTGGTAAATTTAAACAGAATGATTTTGAGCGTAAATAGTATTTCGCATGACCAGCCGGTCTATGGAATAGACCCCTTTTGTTTCAGTGAGACTTTGTGCAAGCATGGAAGTAGTAGCAGTCAGGGATTACGGAGTTCTCAGCAGTGCATAAATGAACATAAATGTACTAATGTGTGCAATACTAAATTGTTTTCATCATAAGAAGGCAAGTTAATGTTATTATCGGGCCTTGGACGGGTGGTTGGTGCAGGTGCATGTCTTAAAAAAAAAACATGTACACTCACTAAAAAAATTAATTCATCTATGGCTCTCTGAACTCTAACACTTGACTGCTGATAAGAAAACTAAACCCCACATGGTGCACACCTCTTCTCAGGTGATAGATGATACATGGGTGGCACCTAAAGAGTGTGTGTCTGCTTGTGTGTGAAGTTTAGAAAATAAGAGCCCCTAGTGATGGGGAAATATATTTTCAGACAAATGGGGCGAACAACAAGCAAATAAGGAGGAGCAATGGTAAAAGAGGAGGAATTAAACTCAGAGGTTACAAGGGAGGGGCTTTTAGAAGTGTATATACGTACAACCCTTGTCTCTTGATCAGTCTGCACTTTTCATTCTTCTGAAGCCATCGTCATTTACCTGCATCAACATGAGAGGTGAGACTAGATAAGAGTTGCAACTACAGTGGCATAATATTTAGGAGTGAGATGATTTGTGGAAAAGTTTTCAACTGTAAAGTCAGACATAATATCATGACTGAGGGTAATTTATTGGTGATTAGTGTCAACATATTTTATAATGTAATATCAGCCCTATTAAAAAATAACAGTTCAGAATCATCTCACTGCTTAAGAAAAGCAAAGCCATCTAGAAAATGCAAAGCTTCTTCTTGGTTAAATTGTCAAGGCATTTGTTCTTTTTTCCTTCAGGTATTGTGTTGCTGTGTCTGCTGCATGTACCTTTCAGCTTGCAAACAATCTTTTCCTGGGACGGACCTGTCTCCACAACAACAAAATCAGACCCCAATACAAGTAGTGGTGAGAGTTTGTTAAATAAATAACTTTGTTCGTCGTGTCAATATATAGTCAATGAGTCTGTACATACTCTCATCTGCAAACTGTGTGTGCGTACAGTGTGTCTTTTGGACCAGGCGTCTTGTGGCTGCTGTCTGATTCAGAGACAGATGCAGAGGTTTGAGCAGTTCTTTAACCTGAGTGCTGATGAACTGAAAAAGGTGCTGACAAAATCCAAGACAGCTCTCAGCAATATAAGAGGTAAGCAACGCAGTGCAGAACATCATAAACATTTTAAAGAACAAAACTGATCACCTCTTATACCTCTCACATGACTGTTTCTCATTCTCTGCATTTCCAGCAAGCCGCAGTGCCTTCTCAGTTGCTTTTAACAATGACAGAAGTTTGATCTGCTATGGCCCCTTCACTGACAACAAGCTCATTGTCTACAAACATGTCTTCATCAACCTGGGTGACAGCTACAACCTGCAGACTGGTGTCTTCACTGTTCCCCGCTCTGGTGTCTACAGCCTCACTGTCACTATCTACGGTATAACTGTTCCTGGTGGTACCCTGTCCACCTGCGCTAATCTGCAGGTTAACGGCCGAGTGGCGTCTACACTCTTTGAACAAAATGGCCAAGACATCGAAGACAGTTCCTCAGGTGTTGTGGCCATGCAGCTGAAGGCTGGGGATCAGGTGGCCGTCAATTTGATCAAAGGATGTTTCATATGTGATAACCAGAACCACTACAACACTTTTACTGGTTATCTGCTGTACGCTACTGACTAAGCAAATTGTAGCTGCTCTGGGCTCTGTACCAACATGTGCTCTTTACTGACAAGATTTAAGTATGCTAGATTAATGTTTTTTCTCTGGTCACAGTCATGACTTGTAGGCCTAATCTCTATCACCTCCCAGCACAGCGGTTTTGTCCTTATTTTGTGTGTTTTAATCCATTACCATTCACTGTATTTCCTGTATTTCCATGTCCCATCAATATTACCTTTTGAGAGAAGCTAGGCTTTTATTTTGCACATTAATATGTCTATGTGTATTTTTCATATCACACAGTTTAAGTATCTTGGTTATTAACAGCTGTTGACCTTTGACTTACTGAAATGATGTGATGTAAATTGGGATAGAAATATGAATTAATGTTACCAACAAAATAAACTGGACTTTTAAACAGACAAGTTGGTTTGGAGACTTTCTTTCAGTTCCCATAAAAAAATGAAAATACCAAAGTAATATGCCCGACATAGTCGTTGACACATTTGGATTAAATAAAAAGCTAATGGTAATAAAATGGACTAAAGTTTTTATGATTTAAATCTTTCATAAATCCCAAAAGCCTCGCATCCAGAAGCCTTTATCAATTCAAGAACTGAAACATCTTCGAGAGCCTTAAACAAGTCCAGCTGCCATTGAACAACATTATTTTGGGATAACCATGACCTGGATGACTGAGAATCTTCACAGACATCTTTCGTAAAGTTATTATAAAACATTTTATTGAAGTCTTGTTAAAGTTTTGTTTACCACCTTCCTCATAGACCACTACTGTAAGACAAGTTGATGTCATACATAACACTACACATATGAAATAATCACTCACTTTGACAAACTTTTAAAATGTTAAAAGATTACTGGCCAAGAATAACTCAAATATAATAGACAGCTAAATCACAACTCAAATATTTTGTGAACTTTTGAAAGGTCTGTCCATAGTCACTGTGGATAGACACTTCTGTTTATCTGTAATAAAAGCAGTGAATAAGACATTGTCATGGTTAAATACAGTGTAAAAACAGTAAAGGCAGGTAAGAAGTTAACGTGCAGATCAAATTGGATAGGGTAGTGCTTTTTGTGCAGCTGCCTGAGACAATGAAACTATTTATCAACTTTCCACATGTCAAGATAAACTCATTGGCACAACATTTTTAAATTATTATAATCAACTATAATGCAGCTCTGTATCTTTATCTTTGTCTCACATCTCCCCAGACAATAAATGATACCTGATCTGCATCATTTACACGCCTACTCTACAGACTCTGTGATGACAATAAAACACCGCCAGCTGTACTGAACACTTACAAAGGCATCAGTTGGTTTCGAGAAACAAGGAGGAGCAATGTAAGAAGAGGAGGAATAAAACTGAGAAGTAACAAGGGAGGGTTCTGTGAAAAATATATATGCACAATACTTTCTTACCTGATCAGTCACTTTCCATCCTTCTGAAGCTGTCAGCATTTAGCATCAACATGAGAGGTGAGACTAAACATATATACAGAGGTAGGAATTATTAACATATACAGCTAAACATGTATCTAATGCAAAACTCTTTCACGTGACCTTTTCCCTTTTCTCTCAGCTATTGTATTGATGTGTTTGCTGCATGCAGTTTTTGCTAATTTAAATAATCCCTGGGATGGACCTGGCAAAATAGGACCAGATCCCGACCCCAATGCAGGCAATGGTGAGGACCTGTAGGTACGTAATCAGTGCATCTGCAAACATCCTTATCTGCAAGTGTATTTATGTGTGTGTTTGTGTTCAGCGTGCGGCGTGGACCAGGGTTCTTGTAGCTGCTGTCTGATTTTGCAACAAGTGAACAGGATGAAGACGTACTTTAACGCAACCCTGTCTAAGATTGAGAAGGAATATTCACTAACAAAGCAAAGTCTCAACAATATCGAAGGTAAGCAGATACACAGTGACACACACACACACACACACAGGCTTTTTACATTCCTGATCTGTCTTCTCTTTTGTCCTCTGCATCTCCAGCCAGTCGCATCGCCTTCTCCGCCAGTCTTTTCAGTGATGAACAATTTAGGTGCTGTGGCCCCTTAGATCCCAACAGCACCATCATCTACAAAAATGTCTTCCTTAACTTAGGTGGTAGCTACAATATGGGGACTGGTGTCTTCACGGCCCCCCGCTCTGGTGTCTATACCTTTGCTGTCAGTGTCTACAGTGATGCTGGTGCTCCTGGTAACCTGTTGAGCTCTTGTGCCAGTCTGCAGGTTAACAACCAGCTGGTTGCTGCAGCTAAAGACCAAAATACATATGACCAAGAAGACAGTGCCACTATTGCTGTGGTCCTGCAACTGAGTGCTGGAGACCAGGTGGCTGTGAAACTGCCAAAAAGCTGCTTCCTCTGCGATGACAGCCTCTATAACACTTTCAGTGGTTTTCTGCTTTATGTTACTGAATAACGTAGGGACGTGTAGAGCAGTGGCTTCATACCAACTCCTACTAACAAGGTTAGAGTCTGCTAGATGAAATCTTTCAGTGTTGCCTTGTAGAGATTCTCTCATCTCTTGTGCTCTTTTTAGTGGAAGGTTTTAAACCCATAACATCTGGATTCAACCCATGTAACCTGAAAGCTTAAAAAACTCAAAGCCTGAGTGTCTGTCTGTCTTAGCTTTTTCTTGCTGAAATGATTGAGAAAATTATGTACACGCACCTGTAAAATTCCACTGATAAAAATAATGGATTATAAATGAAACAGTTGGAATTATAGCTGATTTCAGCTGAAATTATATGTGATGTCTACATTGAAAAAATGTTGAAAATAAAAGTATTAAAATATTACCATTGCTTTGCTGTCTGTTGTTTATATAGTTTTAAGAGTTTGGATAGAATTAACCTATTTTTATAACAAAATGTAATTTTTATGTAATAACACATACAGTATAAACATTTACCTAAAGCACTTTCTTTAGTGTTCTTGGGTATTCTGTGTATTACTCTTCCATTCAGAACATCCTGAGGTGAAATTAAAATATAAGATGGATTTTTAATCACAGATGAATTAAAATCCATAAACATATCCCTATGTATGTCCATAAACACTGTACACAACATTAAGAAAAAGGTGTAGCACACAACATATTCATGTACTGTATGACTTTTATGAAGACACATTTGTGCAGCTATTAGAGGCACTATAACTTCCACAGTGTACGACTTTCTAGAGTGCATCTATGTATTGTGTCTTTTGTGGATCCAGAGGGATCTGTGCAATCTGATAAACTGTAATGTTACTCAGATCAACATCATTTGGGCTGAAAACTACAAGCTGAAAAATAAATTTAAAAAATGTGTGTGTGCAGTTAAAAAAGATGAGAATTTGTCTCCTCATTTCTGCTTGAAATGAGAGGCTACATTATCCACTCCTAGCATACACATCTAGAGTCTATTGATAGTCTAGTTGGATTGTGTGTAATGTAGGCACTATGTTTTGACAAGGAAATAGGATGCATGAGTTAAAAAAGATGGTATCTCTGATTCTGTTGCATCAGTTCTGATGACTTAAAAAACAACAACTCTTCTTTGTAATTCCAGTTCAACAATGTTATATTAATGTTGTAATGCTACAGCAAATCAGTGGAGTACTCTTATGGAGAAGTAAACACATTAAATGTAGATTTGAAGAATACTTGACAAACGCAACCAGCAAATTAGTTGACTTGCATTAGCTGAAAGTGCATTCATGCAGAAACAAATGCAAGTAATGCATTACTAATAATTTACTTTTCTACATTGTAAAGGGACATAGCTGTAGCCACGTAAGGTGTATATCTGCACTAAAACCCTCAAATATTCTGGAGACCCTAGTCCTTGTCTAACATTACAATTGTAAAACACAATTAAATACAATGAACTTGCATTGTTCTTTATATGTGGTGTGTGTGGATAGCCTGTGCAGATCTCTACATCTCAAGAATCCCAAATTTGTCTGTTTGGATTTCTGTTTTCTACTAGAATACAATATAATGAAGGGGGTGTAATGTATTAATCAATCAACCTTCATGGCAAGTGACTGAGTCAATATAAGACTGAACAAATAATGCACACAAAAATGCAATAAATGTAAAATGATAAAACAGAATACACTGATTAAAAGGGAATAAAAACAGATAATGAATATAAGGAAATAAAAACATGTATACAGTAAAGTCAATTTTACAGTTCACAGTTCGTCGGGCAGGAAAATATAGAGATCTGATGTCATGCAGTTCAGAGCATACAAGCTGAAAGCAGCCTTATTGAAGGTTTTTATAAGCATTTCTGATACATCATTGGGTAACAAATCATAAACTATTAATAAAACTATGTTAAAAATCAATGTAAAAACTAACAGGCAACCAGAGTAAAGACTTTAAGGTCAATGTACTGTGTGCATTCGTTCAGTCATAATCAGCACTTGTGCAGCAGAATTCTGGATTAATTGCAGCTGATGAATTGCTCCAATGTTTCTTGCTTCTTTGTGTGATGAGAGTTACAGTGTATTTAAGTTCTCTCTCTTTGAATCAGTGTTCACTACTTATATTTTATCCTGGTTGAGCTACAAAAACTCCAAGCATGAAACTGAGCAATTTAGCACTTGAATACCGTGCAGCATGTTGTGTTCAGTAAGGCATAAAAAGGAAGTAATAATATTTGTAGGAAACCTGAAATCTTGAGTAATCTTACTTTAATTAGATACTTTTGGCACTCAAATGAACTGACCTCTATATCAAATAATCTCAGAAAGATGACCGCTCTTATTTTCCCTATTATGCAGTTATTTAAAGCTCTGGTTTGAAATCACATCTGAGATCAGGGCACAGCACACATCATGCCACTTTTATCCTGTGGTGTGAATAATGTCTGTCTGAAGAGATGTGTGCAAAGCAGACATAAAACACCTATTACACCATAGATAAGACCATGTGAAGATCCAGGTCAGCTGACCTGGGACTCCGTACACACAGATTGCTATCCAAAAACACAGACAATGCATCATCCCTGGAGCCCAGATAGCTTTGAAAAGAAACTGTCAACACAGAAAACGTTTTGACATTTAATAGGACTTGAAGAAAAAAAAGGACAAATGACATGAGTGACTCTTGAATGTGCTCTTGTACACATAATCAGCTATCAATTTGCTTTGAGCTTTGTAAATATAAAGATGAAAAAATAAGATAAATGCAATAGTAATAATGATAATAATAACATATAATAATAATAACAATAAAGTAAAAAAAAAAAACAATCAGGGAACTAATGGATTTGTTCATATTACATTATAAAATCAGGCTTTTTGTGTTAAAACTGATTTGAAAATGTATATGTGTTCTTTATTTAAGCAATAAAGTTTCAGGTACATATAGCATTGTGAGATTTCCAAATACATATTTATAAATATAATTCTGAACCTCAACTTTTAAGCCAATGTCGAAATCTTGCAGCTGCTCATGAAAATGGAAATCTGAGCATTCACAATTTCCGACTGCTGATGATGATCATGTGACATGGTTGAAAATTATTTTGATACTTGTCAACAAACAGATTTGTTTCACATTTCTTTTCTTTTTTTCCAAATGTGTTAAAAAGACAAAGAACAGTTGTGCCAGGCTGTACTTATGCACAACACAGAACTTTGAATTAAGATGCTGATAATGACAATGTTGATGCTTAAAATCGAAACATGTTGACATGCAAACATTCCCTCATTAGCAAGATGTCTATAATTTCTTTAAATTCTTAGGATTTGTTTGAATTCTGTTTACTGTTCTGTGCTCTGATGTTTATTTTATTGCAGTGCATCTGAAAAACTCCCAAGTCAGTAAGAACGCTGTGTTACTATGACAACTGGCCTCACGTAGTTAGATGCAGCAACCACACACTAAACTATCTTCCTTCTGTTTTGATAGTTTTGAAACTATAACTTAAAACATGGTTAACAGTGATCAATCTTGCAGCAGCATATACGGTAGAACAACCCATTCAAGACCCATTTGGCAAATGAGCTTCAAGATGGTTTCTTTGTTTGCCTTGTGTAAACATTTAGCACAAACATATCGGATGTCTTTTAGAAACTGTCTTCCTTTGAATCTGTCAGTGAGGATGAAAGATTGTAAGACCTAGCAACACCTTCCTGATAATGGCTTTGTGTCTTATTGAATAAAATTGCCTCACAGCACAAGATCATGTCTTTCACATGAATGTGTAGTGAACTTCAGCCAGGTAACTATCACATATCTCAGCCACAACGACCTACAATTATTACATCTGGGTTTTCAACAATATCCCAAGGGAAAATAATTGGGAACACTGAATATCACTTCTCTCTTCCTTCTATCTTGGTATGGGAACCAGGCGACACTGAAATTTACTGTCAGATCTCTTATCAATGGACCAATAACGTTTCCTCCTCTCAGCATATTTTATCTTCTCATGTTTAGACCATTATACTCTCAGGGACCTGACAACAATGTTCACCATATCAGCATTTCTGAGCAGCTGGAGTCCTCTGGCAACCAGACACCGCTGTCCAAATAATGGTTATTATGATCCCAACAATAATGAGATCAATTCTTGTTCTTTCACACTAAAGGATCTATTATCTACTGTACTTTCTGCTCTTTGTGGAGGAAATGCAGTGTGCGTGTGATTATTATTGTTTTGTGGACAGAAATCTGTTTACACAGGGTCACATTAGGGGTGTAGGCAGGTAGTGGTTAGGGTTAGGTTGGGTCTCCAGGAAATCAGTGTAAGTCAATGTAATGGTTACCTAAGTGATCAAAACATGAGTGTGGGTGTGTATACGTGTGTGAGAGCGAGGTGGAGCTTCTGTCATTCACCTGAAAATGCAGAGAACCTAAAACTTTCCCCTGCTTAAAATGTGTAGTCTCAGTTTCACAAACTCACAGGCACCAGAACAGTCTTTCAGAACAAGGAGACTGGGGAACAAAAACAGTAAGTTTTATCCTTACATAGCGCTCAACAAACATATATAGAAAAATCTGCAATGCAACAATGCAATTACCTCAGTAAAGACTGTTTATAGATTTGTCTTTTCTGTCTCAGATATATTGGCTAATGTTTTGGGTATAATAATAGTTGTACTGTCAGAATTGTTGTAGTTGTTTCTAGAATTGTAACTTGTTATCAGTATACTTATTTTTTATGTATTTTAGATCTTTGTTAAGAAGCTTCTGACCACTGTGATTAATGCAGTGTCCTAAACTTCTCAAACAGCCACTAGTTACTGCTGAGCAGCAAACTAATGTAGTCCTGTTTGACGAATGCAGCTCACTCACAAGCATTAATTTGGTCATTTGCAGATCACAAGGTTTCAGGTGTTTTAGGTGAAAACTAAACAACATTGGTTACACTTTTGATTATACATACGATTGTTCCATTATCATCATCATAAGAGTGAGTCTATTTTAATCTAAGCAGGTTAAAAACTGAAATAAATGAAGAGAGAGTATATGATTTACAGATTATCAGCTCTGTTTACGGTGTACTGTTTTATCATATTGTTTTATGTATTGTTTTATGTTTTATGTATTATGTAGAACATCTAAAAAGATCCACCGTGATCCAACAAATGAAATCAAAGATGTGTAGTTACTGATATGAATTCACTGTAAGATATTGCATTTTTTAAAGATAAATCTAGCTGTGAAAATGACCACCTGCCATTGCAAAGAGTATTTGGCCTCTCTGGTCTAAGCACATGTGAAGCCATTACTAATGCTGAATGCTACTTTTTTCCAGATGGTTGTATTACTCGTTTTGTTCCTGGTGGGGCCGCTGCTTCTCAGTGGTCATGTGGAGGCCCAAACCACCACTGACATACTGAGAGATGCTGCATGTAAGCCACACAAACTTATTTTCATATTTCTGAATCATATTATCCAGCCATTTGACTTTTGTGAAAGCTTTGCAGCCCAGAAACATGTTTTATTTAATTATCTTCCACCCTTTAACCTTTGCCACCCACTATTCACTTTTTCCTTCCTCACGTTTCCTCCATCCTATCTCAGACCAATGGTCAGGACCTCTGACCTGTGACCCTTGGAACTGCAATTGCACTTTTAATCGCCAGAGTGGCTGCTGCTGTGGAGCCAAGGACTTATACCAGTTAGAAGATGATACTATCCAAAGGATTAAATATCTATGGCAAGATATCAGCACACTGGACAGCAGAGTACAGGCACTCACAGGTAAACACACTTACACTGATAGATGGGAGACAGAACAATATGTATGGCAATAGGCTATAATGACAACACATTATTTGTGGACACTGAACTTTGTAGTACAATAAATCTTTCTCTTATGCTCAGCTGGGGTCAAGATTGCCTTCAAAGCCACCATAGACCCAACTCTTGCCATCATAATTCCTGGATCTAACGCACATTGCTTTGGTCCTTTCAATTCTAATGTGCCAATCCCCTTCAGCAACATCACTCTTAATGACGGCAGAGGATACAGCCCCTCCTTGGGTAGGAAACACACACAAAAAGAAGTTTCGTGTAAAACAAACAAATGTAAATAACCACAGCTCCGTTAACTCTTCATCCCCCTCTCCAGGTGTCTTCACCGCCCCTCGTTCTGGTGTTTATGTCTTTTCTCTCACAGTCTACTCATCTGTGGAAGAGTCCGGGCGCCTCTATCACAAAGTAAACAAAGCATACTTAACAAACATATGATTTTAGAATACATTTCATCTATAGCAATAGCAAACCATTTGTGTATTACTGTTGTGTTTTGTTGTGTCTGTAGGTCCAGTTGATTTGGAATGGGAGGCCAACAGCCAATGTGTGGGAGAACAATCGAGAGGATACTGAAGACAGTGCCAGTCAGGTAAGACGTGATAGCATGAGTGAAGGAACATGAGTATGCAAATGTTTGCTGCAGACAAATCTAACACATATTACAGATACAGCTTAAATTGAAAACTCGGGGGAATAAGTTATTTCTTTGTGATTATTACATGATATTGTCATGGCTGTGTAAAACATGACACTGTTTACTGTGAATGTTCTCAGGTTGTGGTACTGGAGCTGCACAGAGGTGATCAAGTCTATGTGGAGTTAATATCTGGGAGGAAGATCTGTAAAAACCTGGAGTTCAATATCTTTACTGGTTACATACTGTACCCCTACACCGATGAGTAATAGTAATAACAACAATAATAACACGTGGAACCTCGTCCCTGACCTGAGATCAACAAATGAGTGTTGTTTCCCACCAGTAGGTTTGTGACCTATCAGGGAACAAACCCTGTAGTTTAACTATGACTGCAATAGATAAATCATACATACGTAGACTTATATATAAGTCTAGAAATATTTCCATAATTTAAAAATACATCAATAAACTACTACTAACTGGTACAGTAGTCTGGGTACGGAGGAAGTGTGAAATTGTTTTGATTTGGACACAATAAAAGTTTATTTGACAGGTGGTGTAACTTTGTTTTTAATTTTGGTATGTATTTCATGCCACTTGCCGCACACACACACACACACACAAGAGTCCATGAATGGAAATAGGTAGCAGTCAGTGGCTTTGATGTAATTTGGCAATGTTAACTCTGGATCATAATACTGCTGCTGCTGAAAGCATTTGGCCTATGACTGTATTTTATAACACTGTAAACAAGTTCCTTTCATGGAAGCTCATAAACCACTGTCAGTCCAAGTAAATTCTTTCAGTGAATAAACACATGACATAGGAGCAGCTTACGCACACTTTCACACACACACACGCAAACACATTGTTAGAAATACCAGTCATTCCAGTAAAAAAGCTACTATGAGGTAGCAGGAAGCACAGATTTGTGGGTTCATGTTTTTACTTTAACCAAACAGTTTCGTATCTTATTCAATTGCTTACCAAAAGCTTGGTAGCCCTAATATCTAACGTCGAGTTTTTATTTTTTCGTGTAAGAGTTAAATATGTCATTGAATAACTATACACTATATTTTTATTTAAATCAATAATCATAGCTCTCCCCTAAATTAACAAAGGGAATCAATCACATAAATACTAATACAACACCAATAATTACAATATACAGTATTAGTATTTTTTTCCTATAGAAAGTTCATTTTCTTAAGAAAACATTAAGGTCTAGTGATTGACTTTGAGCCCTGCGATAGACTGGTGACCTGTCCAGGGTGTACCCCCCCTCTCGCCCAGTGACAGCTGGCATAGGCTCCAGCACTTCTGTGACCCTTAAGAGGACAAGCGATTAGGATAATGAATAGATGAATGGATGATTGACTTGGCTGATCCGAAACATACACTTTTTCCCTATGATTAAGTTCTATGTTAAGTTGGCAGAATTTTTTGGATCATTGTCTTGCTGCACAATGAACCTCCTTTCAATTAGTGTACCCTGCCTCTTGCCCAATGACAGCTGGGATTGGCTCCAGCCTTCTGCAACCCTTAACAGGAAAAGTGGTTAGGATATTGGATGGATATTTAAGTACACCCCTGAATTCATCTTGCAGCTACCATCGCGAGTTATAGCATCAATAAAGATTAGTGAGCCTTATCTAGAAGCAGCCACGTGAGCCTTTCTTCCTCCACACTTTGACCTTTCCATCAGTTTGGTGGAGGTTAATCTTGGTTTAATCAGGCCCATAAAACCTTGTTCCAGATCTTCTGTGGCTCATTTCAGTGCATATCTGGAAATAAAGTGTTGTTGTGTTTGTGGAGTGGAAGTGATAGAAGCATCACGTGTGGTGGTGGTGGAGTATACATGCACACACACCATATACACAGGTATTGTTACTTATATCTTCATACCATAACCAGGTCTCATCCCTCAAACCAGCCTTTGAATATGTGTCTGAACCGTAATCAATATTTGCCTAAACTAACCCTTAACCTAGAACTGACTTCTCCCTAAAATTGTCCCCAAAAGGAAGGCAAGTCCCCACAATGTAACTGTGTTAATAGATTTAAACCCCACGACATGGGGTGGACACTGGGGGCAGCTACTGAAGAGCACCCAGGACTTACATGGAGTTCTGTCTCTAAATGATGACTCCATAACTTTTCCTTACTCTCATCCATCTGTTTTTTCTCTCTGCTCTTCTTCTCCTCTCTTACTTTCTCTATCATCCCATCCCTCCGTGTTGTGCAAAAATGTAGACACAAAATAAATGTTATTGTTAATCCTACTATTATTATTAATACGGATGCAATGAAAACATGAACAGAGATATTAAGAACATTAACAAACAGTTCTGTGTTTCCTCACCCCTTTAATTTCATTATCTACAATGGTCCTTTTCCTGTCCTTCAATTAGTATAAAAATTATCTTTCAGTTCTGATTAATCTTACAGCTTATACATACTAGCACTAAAACCAGACTTTCAGAAAAACACAAGTGCACAATCAGAGGTTTTGACATTGTTCCACCTTTACAGTGAGGGATGTAGGGTTAACACCTTAATTCTCCTTTCCACATACTGTCTAAACTCTGTTCCTCCCTCTCCCCCTTTCCCTCCTGCTTACACCCTTTCCCTCGCCATCTCACAACCACTTTGAGCGAGGCAGGCTGTGGCGAAAGAATTTGGAGAATTCCCACTGACCACACCGATGCTGCCTGGCTGCTTGTCTCCCTCCTCTACATGGAACAGCTCTACCCAAATAAGGTTGGACTTTTTAACTGGATGTGAGAGGAAGGGACACATAGACAGGGAGAGGGAGCTGCTGAAAGGCCATGCCCTTTTAAGGATGAAGTTTCCTTTTTTCCTTCCCTCTCTCCCTCCTATTTCTCTTCAATGCTCCCTTTTCCCTCCCCCCTCTCTCTCTGTTGGTAGACTATAGTGAAGTCATCTTGCCTCATCTGCTCCTTTTAAGCCAGCATTTTTCAGAGGGAGGTCCCTGCGAGGCATATACAAACACTCAGTCAAGCATTCACACTCACCCTACACGCTGCAGTAGTGGAGAACTGACCTATTCCTTCACACAGTGAGTATACTTTCATTATACTTTTATTCCTCCATATAAAACAAGAACCCAGAAGTGGATCTGGGACAGTCAGTAGGACAAATCAGCAGTGGCCCGTCAAGGTGTCATCACTTTATAGATCCGATTCGTTTTAAAGGTCTCAGGCCTTCCTAGCTTCTTATCATAAATATGCATATGTCTCCATCATCCATATTTGAATATAAAATTATCAGAGGTTGTAGTCATTTAAAAGTAAAAAGAAAGTCTGCTCTTTAACCATGAGTTAAACCATGTTTATTGCATATTTATAGAATATAAATATCAAAGGCTAATGAACATATATCTTTGTTTTAAATTTCCTGAAAGTGTTTTTGTGGATCACATCTTATGTTTGTTACTGTTGTGTGCTATCTTATATGGGTGTTAATGTGTATGAGAATACTGTACTGTTAGTTACATGTGACTTCTCAGGTGTTATTCGGTTGTTCAGCATTATAATACCTGTTAAATAATTACCTGTTAAGCCCCTGATTTGATATGGAGTCAGTCTTCTTTTAATTGTTCTTTCCACAATAACCCAATTTTTGACTGAGCATTGTTTTATTGTAAATGGCATGTTTGTCTTTATTAAAATTCAGACAATATTTGAGCGTTAATATTTTTTCCATGTGGAGCAAGGAGAGCAGAAGCAGAGAGGTGAGCCAGATAGTGGTGCATATCTCTGTCAGTGTACATACTTTTATTTGCACAAACAAATGATCCACTTCCATACATGGGCTTTGGCAGCATGAATTCACAAGGTATGAAAGGACACCACACACCCTACAGATAAATAAAGGATACAGGACACAGAAAAATACTAATAAAGGTAATATATTTATACATGGATATAAAATATATGTCCAAATGAGATATTTAAACACATTTTATTTTTCTTTTATGAACAGAAGTTTTTCTGATAGATAGATGCTGTAAAAACTAAAAGTCTACTGTAAGGATTGGCCTGAAGATAACTAGCAAATCATTAAAGATGGCAGCACACCAGCCCAGTAGGAGCAGAAAGGAAGTACCAACGGGCAGCTCAGTTTCTCAGCAGCAGCAACAGGAGCAGATAACACTATCTACACTGCCAATCCTGTGGCAGCACATAAATACAGCAGAACACAGCAGCACAGTAGTTTATAAAGCCAGAAACAAACCACATCCATCTAACAGTGCAGGGGCTCTGTTAAATTGGACAGTACGACAGTATCTACATCTCTGTCAGTACAAATGCATTAGTTCAGACATTGCAGCGTCTACAAAGTTTTTCAGAGTAATCAGAACCATGAAGTGTCTTGGCAGCATTTTAAGTTTAAGTTTCAAATGTTTTCATAAAAGTCTGGCAAGTCAGAACAAAGCAGCCGTTTCTTGTTCAGCTGGCTGAAACCAGAGCTCTGAGGACATAGGCAAACTATAGTTTTCAACTAGCAGGGAGACCCTCCTTTAACCTGAGCTATACTTAAACAAAACTAAAACAAATCTAACCTTTAACAAGCCCATACTCAGGAGTAAAACTATTCATAGTAACAACTATCTGAACAAGTCCCAGGGAGTTTATTCATATGAAATCATTATGTGGTGGTTAGCTGTAGACGAAGAAAGGCTGCACAACGCCACGTTCCCTCAGGCTGCCACAGTTGCCACAGCCCTCACTGGTTTCCTGTTCTGGCATTAGGCAGATTTACCATGGTAATCGAGAAACAAAGCAGGGAAAACAGAGAAGGGAAGGAGGTGATGAAGTCATGTTTGTGGGATACAGCTATTTGGGACTTTTGAAAGGAGGCATAGACTTTCTTTTACTTGACATCTGTGGTTTTATCCTATTCTTGGTCTTCTTTAGTAGTATTTTCCTTTTTGTGTAGAATTTATTTTTATTGAGCATCCCCTTTTTAGTGAATATTACAAATATAATAGAAATGTTATGTAATAATACTTTTTTCTGCATAGTACTATTTTTAGTAGTTGTAGCCATTTAATGGCACTTACACTTAATGCAGTAGCAAAACAGTCTGTTATAGCAATATCATTTGGCTTTTATATGCATATTAGCAGATGTAATTGCACTAGAAGCAGTAGTAACAGTTATTTAAGTACTTGTAGCAGTAATAAATGAATTAAACAAAGTGTTTCTGTGGTAATGCTTTAAAATGTTTCAGAATTAGATGTAGCATCGCTTGCTTGATACTAGAGTAGATATGCTATAAGCTGTGTTGCTAAAAAAGCTCATGTATAGAGATTCTCAGCCATTCGGGTCACTAAAACAAAGTAGATTTACAGGAAATGTATAGAATGTTTTATATTATGTATCAAGTGAACATAAATATTAAAATAAATATTTAAGGAGAAGCAGACAGCACAGAACCTTGTTTAGCAGATAATCCTGATTTATAGTACCCGGGCCAGGATCCAAACATAACAAGTCCCTGGATAGACATAAATACCAGAAATAGAGACAAGGTCCTAACAGACTTATTTAACCTCGAAAAATATTATGTTATCTTTATATGGTCGTGATGCAGTACACATAGAAACACTGATAGAGGACAGAAATTCTCTTCTCTTCTCTTGACACGACAAGGCATTGAGTACACAATGTGGTAAAGATAATTTCTATTTCTTTCCCAGTGTAGTGTGTGTGATTTGCAATTGTGGTTCAAAGAGTATTTTATGAGGCTAAGAACTCGAGGCCAATGGAAAAAAGTTAACTGCATACCAGACAAACATTACTCTGTAATAATGATTATATAATGACGCTTGTCAGTGGAAATAACAAGGGGAATGAGTATATGTGTGTGTGTGTGTGTGTGTGTGTGTGTGTGTGTGTGTATGTGTGTGTGTATCAAGCAAAGAGGGGGAGACGCAGATGGAGATCAAACAAAGTATGTGAACCTGTGGTTGTATGTAAGTGAGCATGTTGCCCAGCATGTGTGTTTGGTTTCCTGCGGTCTGGAAAAGCACTATAGGGAATCCGAAGAGTATTAAACAGGGCTGGTGGTAACACTCTGCGGACACTCTGGGCATGAATCCATTAGCACAGCTGGCACACAGGCTCTAATATTCATACATGCAGAGTGTGTTTGCAGTGGAGGAGCAAGCACACAAATACTTTGTTTAGCAATACTACAGTGCAGAAATGCTGCAATTGAGCGTGACAATGTTTAAACATTATTTACTGTAAGTAAATTGAAGAAGTAACAGTGGAAAACCCTGTGATAAACCCACTGTATACTGCCCGACAATCACCAAACAAAAGAGAAAGTTAGCAACTAGATGGTGAACGTAGTGGAACATTTAACAGCTTAACAGTTGGAGGAGACCAAAAACAGAGCTACAAGCAGAAAACAATGGATGGAAGAGTTGTGTATTGTTCAGAAACAGTTCAAAAGAATTTTATGGTTGCCCAGCTTTATTCCGAATGAGAAGAGACGAGGAAGAGGTTTAACCTTTAACATTTTAACTTTGAACTTCCCCAGGAACAGGAAGTTGAAGTGACCTGAGATCAAGATGGCAACAAAGGTTGGATGGTGCAGACAGCACTTTGATATGGGTTTTGCACTTGGCTGTTGGCCCAAAGGCAATACAGAAGCAAAAAAAAAAAAAAAAAGCAAGTGCTGGCAGGGATGTGTGTATGTGTTGACAGAGACCAAAAGAAAGAGAGCGACAGAGTGTGTGTGAGTGTGTGTATAAAAGGAAAAATATGCAAAAAAAATAGCTGGCTGAAAATAGAGCTCCTATTGTACACCACTTTGCCTCAGACATATGTCCTGATAGGGCTAAATGGTGTGCATTAGGAGACAACGCTGTAAATGACACTTTTCTTAGGTCTAAGGTATTCAAACTGTGTGCTGAGCATTTATGCTTACACGCTTATGATCTGCATGTCTTCAATGTATTAGTATTAGTGTATACAGTATTATATACATTATTTATATGGATGGAGTATCTCTCTGTGTCTTTGTATGTAATTCTGACTATTAGATTATTCACACAGCTCTGCATGTATGTGCATATAGGCTACATCCAAATTTTGCTGCAATGTGAATGTTACCTGCTGTTTGTGTTACCTAAAATCAACCATTTTGCACTGAGAAGTACTGATTTACCGAGATATTAACGCACAAGAAAACAGTATATTTCTAAAATCTGTGTGTTGTCATGAATATACAAATAAATTACAAGTAAATTGTAATGATGAGGATCTAACTAGTGATGTTTATTGTCCCCTTTTTCCATTATGTTTTTTCTCATGCCTTTCTCAACTTCTCTATTTTCTCCATCTTTCTTATCATCACTCCTACTCAATTTTCTTTTTGCCTATTTCTCCATCTCACTTCTCAGGGAGTCGTCGGCATGGCTAACAAAGGCCCATCCTACGGCATGAGCCGGCAGGTTCAGGATAAGATCGACAGCAAGTATGACCCTGAGCTGGAGCTGATCCTGATTGAGTGGATCACCCGTCAATGCGGATCTGGTGTGGGCAAGCCAGAGCCAGGCAAAATGGGGTTCCAGGCCTGGCTGAAAGATGGATGTGTGAGTGCACTAAGCCTGTAAGTATTTTCAATAGAAGTAGCCTTATGATTAATGATTTTGTGCCGCTCCTTTCATTTTGTTCCAGATCCTGAGTGAGTTGATTAACAGTCTGTTCCCTCATGACAAACCTGTGAAGAAGATTCAGAGCTCACCCATGGCCTTCAAACAGATGGAGCAGATCTCCCAGTTCCTCAATGCTGCAGAGAAGTATGGCGTCACCAAGACTGACATGTTCCAGACTGTGGACCTATGGGAAGGTCAGAGGGCTTTTGTGGTCTTCATTCCTTGGATATTGCAAGCATTGAATTCTATACATCAAGTCTTTGATTGGATTTAAGCACTGTGGTTGTAATATACAGAGAAAAAAAGCTTGGATATGACCATGCAATGAAAAATAATAATTCTGACTGTGTGTGTTGGAACAGGAAAGGATCTGGCTGCAGTGCAGAGGACCCTGTCAGCTTTGGGCAGTTTGGCCATCACCAAGGATGAAGGCACATATAATGGAGACCCTAACTGGTTCTTCAAGTGAGTCTCATCATAAAACTGAACCTGCTTTTATGTTGCTGACTTCCGTATGATTACATTTACATTAAACACTGGAGTTTAGTTTTGGCGTTAACTTTTTCAACGATGTGTTGCAGGAAAGCACAAGAGAACAAGAGAGAATTCAGTGATGACCAGATAAAGGCGGGCAAAAATGTCATTGGCCTACAGATGGGGTCCAATAAGGGAGCCAGTCAGCAGGGCATGAGCTACGGAAAACCCCGACAGATCCTGTAAAATCACTGAGCCACAGATACCAAAGACCTCTTCAGCCCTTGACACCCTCTTAGTGCCTGTAAGCGTCTAACCAGTCTACTACAACTGCCCTTTTATCATAAACTCTTTTCTGCTTTAGAGTTTAGTTACTTTCTAACAAGTAGTCCCCACTTGCCCGCAACCCCTCCTGCTTGTGTTGGTGGCAGAGTGCACCATGCTTTGTCTTTCCCACTGCAGCTAGGACCAGTACAACTGAATGTTTGTAGTCTTAAGTGAGATAATAAAAAAAAAAAGACCAGTGTATTGCCTTGGAGATGTAAACACCAACATGACCACGTGCCAAACTTGAGCTGTTTCTTCCCAATATGAAATAGCACTTAAAGCAGATAACTGACCATTGACTCTGATGTTTGAATTACAGCATCTGTTTACGAGATTTTACAAACAGTCTATTGGTTCTGCATTCTGACAAAAAGTGATTTATGTAAATTACAAAGACATATTTTTCTTGAACTGGGTAGTAACCAGATATGGATATATCTAGTTACTACTCTGGTTACTACTATGCCTTGGATACCTAGTATGCCGGGTATCCAAGGCATATCTGTAATCCTTAATTTTACTGTTACAATTGTTCAATACCAACCACTTTCCACAATGCTACGCCTGCTGTATCAGCGCCAATATTTTTGTACATTGTCTTATTAAATAATGACTTTGAAATACATCTCAGAACTGACTTTTTGACTGATTCTGGGGAATGGGAAGATTGGGAATTTAACTGAAACACACAGTAGGTGAATCTTAAATTATTATCATGGTTAGACATTGTTAAAGTCCTTAAATGGGTTTTAAAAATACATATTTTGCCTTTTTTTCTTGTTACGTTGTATCAAATGGAGACACTTCTATCTTCATTAAAACACAGACAATAGGTACAATAACACCTGCGTTTCACTGATTCCCAATGTGTGTAAAAGTAAAAAAGTACATGTATATGAATAATCTAAGAGCATACTGCATCTAAATTCTTTTATTATCAATCAGATAACCTGCAGCTTGCACAGCAAACACAGTTTCCAACTTCACTTCAAACATTCTTTTACATAAAAATATTAGAATTCTTTAATTCTTAAAAACACTGTATAAATCATTAAACACCATTGCTATATATCTGTACAGTAGGCACACATTGTGTGTATATTGTACTTTATAAAAAATCCCACACTTAAAACCCCACTTCAAGTTTTTATCAGTAGTTGGTTGATAACCCACACAGAATATCCCAAGATATAAAAGTTCACAAAATTCTTACACCAGTATTTTCTTAAACCACATTTCAAGGCCACTTCTTCATGGAAGACCTTGCATAACACAAGTAAACCCACTTATGTAACAACACACACACTCAGGGAAGCACAAACTCACTCACACAGAGACCTGCAACAGATCTGTGCATATCTGCAGTACCTGTTTTTATCTTTCTTGTAGTTTTAAGACTTCACGGATGTCTATACACCTCACACCAGTAATCTCAGTTCTGTTGTTCAGTTGTATTTATATACAGAGCAGCCTGTATACACACTTTTACACATGCAAACATGCAATTTAACTGGAACATTATTATGTTCCTCTCAATTCTGACCCATACTGTAATCTAAACTTAATCCTGATGGGAATCTCTCTCTCTCTCACACACATACACACACACACAAACATTCTACCATTACATCACAGACACAGATTCTCAAACAAGGCCACATGTTTGAGGAGCAGTTACTGTTTGATCAGAAGCAGTATAAGAGGCTGGTTAGGCGGGGTGGAGGTGGAAGCCTGAGACAAACCATAATCACAGACACAGAGATTTTAGAAAATGCTATATTATCATCTGCTGTTCATTGAGAAGTGGCAACTTGGCCTCCGAGTCCAACACTGCATTCAACTCTACGCCTGAGTCCCACTCATCTTCTTCTGCATCATCCTCCTCTCCCAACTCCTCCTCTCTCCCTCGGCGCCCCCTCTTGACCTGGTGACCTCCCCGTCTTCTGTGCAGGCAGAGCAGGCCCCTGAGATCCAGGTGAGCCAGCGTGACCTCAAGTGTGGAGTAGAGAGACCAGAATAGAGCAAAGCAGCCCAGCAACAGCAGGAACTGTAGTGGATGGGGACAAAAGAGAGAAAGGGGGTAAATCATAACAGCAAGAGCACTGAACAATTTCAACTTCATTTTTAACACAGTAATCACATGTCAAATTTCAGATCCAACTTCTGAATCAATGTGCAAACATGTCTCCCTTGTCTCCACTACAATAATCATGTTTATCCACAACCTCTCATTTTTATTTTTAAAATTTTATATATACATTTTCATGCCTGTCAAGCTTTGTAAATAAGAATGATCTGAATGTAGCCTGAGAAGAAGTATTACAAATGATGCTAAATCCATGACAGAAATGTGCCCTCAATAGAAAAAATTAATGTATATTGATTTTAGAGTCACCAGCCATTCAAAACTGGTCAGAATTTAGTCTGTTCATTTGTTTAAAAATAATAATGTTGGCTATGCTGTACAATGTTTGATGAAATTAAGCAACAAGAGGCTCAGAGGATTACCATAAATTTAATCACTATACAGTGGGCACAATACATCTGAGAATTCATTACCGCTTAAATTTTTGGACCAGGGAAAATGATACAGGAATAGAAACAGAGGCCTTCTTAAAGAGCACATAACTTCTAGACAGTAATGTCACAATTTGTAACTTACTGGATGAGTATGGAAAAAAAGAAAGGTTGAAGAGACACAGATGGATGCAGTAAATGTCCAGTGTGTGAGTGGTGTCTGTTGGGTTGTGCACTCTTTACCTTGAGGCTCTTGGAAGTGAAGGGGCTGACGATCTCTGGGGGGATGTCAAAGCCTGGAGGGCAGGGCAGAGAGATGTTGCTGTCCAGATACTTGCCGCTCATAGCCTCCTCCACCAGCCTGTCAATCAATGCACAGCCAATCAACATGCAGAACATCCTCATAACTTGTGTGTAGGTCACTGAGCAAGTCATTCAACTTCAATCAGGTGTAGCGCTCATACAGAACCAATTAGTATGAGAAACTTGATGACAGCTAGTTGTGAGACACTACCGTATTAAGAAAACTATGCACTGAGCAATTAGCAGCACTGAAGTAAAAGCAAGTTTAACTGAAACGTTTAGTAAACTATGAAGTAAACCAGAAGCTGAGCGTCCATACGGCCTGTGAGGTCTTACCTCTGTCTGTCCTTGACTTCGCTGTGGGTCATAGAGGAGCCATACAGGGTCAACTTCCACTGCTTTAACACTCCCACTGCAGCACACTGCAGAGACGATGGCTCTTCTACAGGAACAGAGAGAAGGATGATTGCAAGCAGGTGAAATATGTAAAGTCACAAAAAAGAATAATTTAAACAATGGGTACTATAAAAGACAAAGAAATGTATGTGTTTCTGACTCTTCAAAAGTCATTCCTATCCCTTTGCTGACGCTTCGCAGTACTTGTCATGTGTATGAGTGTGTGTAGCGGCATCTTACTGTGGTCTGATATCTTGAGAGTGTATTGGCCCTTAGCTCTCTCTCCCCAGCAGCGCACAGTGGAAAACGTCCAGTCCTGGTAGCCTGCAGGATCACTGTATGCACAAAAATACACACATACAGAAACAGTTCTGAGGTCCATGTGTAATTTTACAGTTTTATATACAGTATGATAGATAAGTGCTATGTCTATACTTATTCTGCGAATTTCCTTTATGCTCAATTTAGTGCATTAAAACACTAATTTAATTCAGTTCTGTTGTCATTTTTTATTTTACTGCATTCAATGTGGTACCAGTGCATTGTATATGTGTGCTTGAGTTTGTGTACCCGTCAATGACACGCCGTGCTCCGATGACTGATGGCATACCACTGGGGCAGACCAAGACAATCTCCACATTTCCACGGCAAGGGTTGTTTATGGTCACGGTAACTGCCACATGCTCCAGTGTCTCCATTCCAGACTGTCTCAGGTCTTCAGCAGAAACTGAAGAAAGGAGAAAGCAGCTTAATCTGTGAGTGTGTGTGTGTAAATGTGTGTTTTCATTTCCTGGACTGATAAGAGTAGTCACTGTGTCTGTGAAGGAAAATTTGAGCTGCCACTAAAACATCGTACAATGTTTTTATTCACACCAGCAGCATGGCAGTTTTGGTTGTCCAGCCCACACATTTCACACATTTTACAATTTGTACATGCATTCTGATTTTCTTTATGTATTAAAGAAAATATTAACTTGTACTCCTCTCTCATTTGAATATGTTAGACCCCTTGCAAATAATAGATTGTAAATGTGCTAATGTGACATTATTATAATAACACAGTAATGTAATTGATTGAACTTTATTATTATCATTATTATTATTAAGAAATGTTAAAAACTATTTAGATTTTATATAATTGCATAACTGACTTTTACTGCATGTTAGACACAATGATGAGGAAAGAGTGTCTTCATGAACAGGGTGAAGCTTAGAGCCTGACAGCCTGGCATATGTAAGGAAATGATCATTAAAACTGGAACTAATTCTCTTTATTTTTAATGTTCCGTCAGACTTTGGATCTCTTTAACTTTCTTTCCATTGAACTTGACCACTTCCCACCCTCTCGCTGCAAGTGTCTGGTAATTTCTCGGCATTTCCTGGGCTCTGAATACTAATGAGCCATATTGCTCTCTGACCATGTAGGGCTACACACATCCTCGGGGCAGGGAAGGACTCAAAGGGACAAGGGAGCGAGGAGTGTAAACAGAGGTGTGGAAGGAGAGACAGATCACTTAAGGAACAGATGTACAGCAAGAGGGATAAAGTCTGTTCAACGCTTTTGCGGTTGAATATCCAACGTTTTGTCTGAGTTGAGAGGGGCATGTTGCTCAAACTGAGTTTGGTACTACTCAATGATAAGTGCCAGATGGCCCATTTGCCAAAATATGTTTAGTCCAAATATGGCTGAGGCTTCTTGATCTTAACGCCAAAAAATGTAGGTATTTTTATGACATTGTGTTATGTGAGCAGTCCACCACCTGAATTAATGAGGTAAACTCCTACATGTTGCATCTCACAACATAAAAAATGTTTTATGCATAGATTATTATACTATTCCAGTACATGATATATATGTAACAAACCTTTATTATAGTAAAGCACTTAATGGTAGACCTCAAAGGGGCTGGGATGACGGTTAAAAGGGATGTTGACAAAGTAGGATGTGGGCAGAATGCAGGCATATGGGTATGCAGAACATTTGAAATCATAGCTGTGTTTATTTTGAATTTGTATAGAAAATATCCAAAAAATTACAGAAATCTTTGTTGAGAAGAGAGGGAACGTTTAGTGCTCACTGTAGCTGTATACGTTCTCTTCTTGTGTCAATTTAAAGAACAAATTCCAGCTGAATACTGACCTGTTGTCACATTTTTAACAAATTGTTCTCTTTAATCACAGTCTCTCTCCTTTGCTTCAGAATAACCCAAAGCTTCAGCTCTTTACTGGCATTTCCATCTGCTGTCTGCACACACACACACACACACACTCAGCCATTTGCTGAGTACACACATTTGTGGAGGCTGTGCTCATATGGGAAGTCACCAGTTTAAAACACTCAAGGAGCAGGGCATTAACCAATGAGGTAGCCAAAACACACAGAAACTATGACAACAAACACAGCTGATTAGTGTGACAGGCAGACCTGAACGCTGTCAGTGACAAAAATAACCTGTCAGGTATTTGAGCATGACTGATGCAAAGAGGTTCAAAAAAGCAGTTTGATTTATTTCAATTTCTTTTTGCAAATAAGCCACACACATTTTGTGAGTCTGCTACGTAATTGCCTGCAACAGTTACGTATGAGGCTATACACGCATGCACACTTGTCTCTGGCTGTGTTCCTAACTGAAACAAGGCCATAAAAGAGGGAAGATACATTAAGGGAGGGGAGGAAAACAGCTGAGGGAGAAGGAAACGTTTTGGCTAGAGTGAAGTCATTATGAGCATATGTAAAAAAAAAAGTGTGTTTGAGGGAGAGACAGTAAAGTATGAGAGAATTAGACTGGAGAGAAGAGAAAGAAAAGGAACAAAAAGTACTGAGAGGAGTTGTAGAGGCAACTTGAAAAAAAGTAAAAAGAGAAAAAAGAAACGGCAGCAACTTGGAAAAAAAAAATCACACCCAGCATTTCAAAGTGGATGTGGGAAATCACAAACAAGAGAACTTTACCTAATATGGACAGGCAGAATGACTGAGAATCAGGCAGGGAGGGAGGGAGGGAGTCAGCTACATAGTGCAGTGTGTAAACTCGACAAGCAACTGTCTGAGTGCTGAGAGAGTGAGGGAGCAGCAGACAAACAGTGTTACCTTTCCAGGTATAGATCAGCTCATCTGGATAGATGGGGATGGGTGTTTCCTCTTCAAGTACTGAGCTCTGATAGGATACAAGGAACGGCACTGACTCCCACACCTGAGAGAAACAACGGCGAAGACTTAGTGTCTGGTGGTAACTTGTGGTAGTTATGAAATTATTTTTACATTTTCCTTTACTATACTATGCATTGTAAATTGTCAATAGTCATTCAGAACAAACTACATGTTCTACTAGGTGTAGCCCCTAGCTGTGTGTACATGTGTACCTTAGCAGCATTGACTAGCCTCCATGCGTTCAGCAGTCCAAAGCCATGCTGGTGGCTGTGATGGAAACCAGCTCCATTCACCCTCCAGTCAGCGCTGTTGTCACACTGTTTAAACAAACATAGATTTTACATGTGACAAAGTTTGCTTTTTGTTCTTATGCAGCAAACACAAATTAGGAAGCTAACAAAAAAACTACCATTTTTTTACTGAGAGCTAACAGAATAGTGTCAATAATATGTTTAATTGACAAATATGAGCTACAGCCAGATGTAGCTCATAGATGGAAAGACTGGTATCAGTCAAGATTGGTATTAATCTTTGCATTGCCAAAAAATGTTGCATGTTGATCAAACACCAATGACTTGAGTAGTGCTGAAACTACTTGTTCATTTTTTATATTTAAGCAAAACTGTTCACTACTTTCTGATGTTTTATATAGAATTCATCTATTAACCAGAGAGAGAGAATTATCAACATATTTAACTATGATGGAAAAAAGTAGTAGTTCAGTAGTTAATCAAAGATTAGGAGTGATGTCAAAGGACAGTTTTAACTGTCTCTAACAAGTGAAATCATTTTGTAACAGAGACCATTTTAACCAGTATAACACATCCTGTCCAGTAACAATTGAACCTTAGACCTCTACCTTAGTGGCAGTGAAAGCAATGATGTGCTGGACATCCCTCCAACTGAGGCATGGTCGAACCTGAAGCATGAGGGCCACCATTCCTGCTGCTAGTGGGGCTGCAGCAGAAGTGCCAGTATGGCCCTCTGTGCAGCCTGTGCCCTGCTGCATGGACCAATCTGATGTCACCTGCAAAGACAAACAGATGGGTTGAGTGGACGAGGTACAATGGAAAATCATATACGAACATTGCCATGGTGGGAAAAGCTCTAGTCCAAACATAAACTGCAATGAAGAGGCACTTGAACACATAGGAAAATGGACAAATCAGTTAAATACAATGCTGTGAAAAGTATTTGCCCCTTCCTGACTTTTGATTTTTTTGATTTGTCACACTTAAATGATTCAGATCATCAAAACAATTTTAATTATTATACAAAGATAACCCGTGTGCATACAAATACAAAACATAAGAAAAAAGCTGTCCAAAACCTGCCTGGCCTTATATGAAAAAGTAATTGCCCCTTGCCCCTCTTTTACAACTTCTTCTCTCATCCATATATGTGGAAGACCTAATAGAACAGCAGTAAGTCACCACACGCAAGGCCCACAGCCCGTCATATACCTTGCATATATACACACAGTGACAGCCTGGACAGCTTTGGAATTTCCAGCCTTCTGTGTTTATATGCAGAGGGTGTGTGGGCCATTTCCAGCAGCTGTTCCAGCCATGTTCAAGCCACTCGGTATTGTATGTGCACTGTGTTTCCGACAGGGCTAGTCATGTTGACCCACAGCAGTCGCTTACGTCGTGTCACTGTACTAGCGTCATTTGAGATACAGTGCTGAAGTGCTTTTTTGGCCCCCTTCCTGATTCTTTTGGGCATATTTGTCACACTTAAATGATCCAGATTATCAAGCTTTAAACTTTAATATTACAAAAATATAATGATGATTTAATTTATTAAAGGAAAAAAAGCTGTCCAAATCTGCCAGGCCCTAAGTGAAAAGGTAATTAAGTAAGAGACTGGGCAAAAGTGCCATCCATGGAATCCTTGACATTTTTAGAAGGTATGCGTCCAGTTACATCTGGCTTAAGACTAACACAGCATTTCATAAAAATAACAACATACGAACAGACAAACAGGTAGTGGTACTGGTAGTGTGATGGTCTGGGGCTGCTTTGCAGCTTGAGGACCTGGACGACTTGCCATTACTGATGGAAGAATGAATTCTGCGCTTTACCGGAAAATCATGAAGGAGAATGTCCGGGCATTAATTGGTGACCTCAAGCTCAAGCACACTTGGATTATGCAGCAGGACAATGATCCACAACACACCAACAAGTCCACTTCTGAATGGCTCAAAAATTAAGGTTTTGGAGTGGCCTAGTCAATGTCCAGATTTAAATTAAATTGAGATGCTGTGGCATGACCTTAAACAGGCTGCTCATGCTCAAAAGCCCTCCAATGTGGCTGAATTATAACAATTCTGCAAAGAAGAGTGGGTCATTTAGTTTTGGGGGGCAATTACTTTTTCACATAGAGCCAGTCAGGTTTTAACAGCTTTTTTCCCTTAAGTTATCTTTGTGTAATATTAAAACTTATTTGATGATCTGAATCATTTAAGTGTGACAAATATACAAAAATAAAATCAGGAAGGGGGCAAATACTTTTTCACAGCGCTGTACTACAGCACATATTATGTATTTATAATCTTAATTTCTCCATTAAATAGCTTATACTAGAATCTTGTAAGCCACATCTACCAGTTAAGACTTACAGTACATAATCAGGAATCTTGGCATATCAGCCTCTACAATAACCACAAACAATCACCAGTAAAGTTTGACAGGAACATCTGAAATTTCCCATGAGTGATCCAGGTGTTACAGATAAAATGAATTTGAAAAGGCAGCTGTTCTTGGCAGATTCCACAGATTAATACACTAATTGGCAGTGTGTGGTAAGCACTTGGCCTGTGCATATACTGTGGTCAGTGGTGGTTCAGCCTTCTCCAGACAGAGCGCAATCCTGGTTAAGCTCCTCTCCCTCAAACGATGAAGTCCCTGGTCTAAACCGTGTTACCATGGTGACAACCACGAACAGTAGCAAACAGAGGTCTGTAGTGTCAAGGGACTCTTACTCCTATCATCATTTCAGATAGGCTTTGGTTAGGTTAGGGTTAGGTAAGTGACCCAGTGACAGATACTGTAGCTCATCTATAGTGAAAATGTTAAAACTGATAATATATGGTAATACAGTGGGAGTATTAGGCAAACAAGTTAAGTTTATGGGAACATTTATGAAACTATCACCAGAAGACCTGCACTCAGATAACACTGATTTGGACAGTTTTGGTGATCCTGTTTCATCAAAGCTACATGGATCCAAATAATTATTGGAAGTGTAACTGGACCTCGTATATCATGGCAGGTAGAAAAAGCCAAACTGAAACCAGACTCATCCTTTTAGGTAGTTTCAGTCAGCTTTCACAGAAGCCTGATTGAACAGAGCCAAGCAGGTTACGTGTGAAAGTCTCCTAATTCACTGTGATTTGACCAACTCAGAAAAAGGGGAAAGGAGTTGGGGCTTACAATGCTCCTCAGCTTGTTGTCTCCACTGCTGAAAGTGACAGCCAGCATAGAGGCACACTCCTCAGCATAGAAGGGCATCCTGCCTTTCTCATCAACTGCTCCTGCATGACAAACACATACCAACAACAATTACCAATGGCCCTGCGTGCAAAACACAAGTGAGTGTGTACACACCAAAAAGTCTCAGTGTCTTACCAATTGTGATGGTGTAGATGGAGTTGGCGTAGCCATCATAGTTGCAGTTGTCATTGTACTGACCTCCATTTCCACTTGCAACCACAAAGATGCTGCCAAAGCCTCGCCTGCCTGCAATTACCCCATGCTGCAGTGCTGCCTGTGGTGTAAAAAACGAAAATAATACTTTGTGTAATCAAGAATGAGAAAAAAAAACATCTGGCTGGATCTGTTACAGTCTACTGCCCTCTGTAGGTCACAAACAAGGCTGCATAAAAACTGTGTTGCTCTCACTTTGCCTAGGGGATGTGGTCCGTCCACAGTGCGTCCATCGTCATCAGGACCCCAACTAGAAATGATAGCAGTCAAATCAGAATCCAAGTGATACTTTAACTATATCATTACATAAGAAATACAGACAATAAATTGCAAACGTTCAGCGTCTGTCAAAGCAAGGGTATCAAATAAAAGTATGCTTGTAGAAACAAGGAAAACTAACACACATACACACTTGTGACATTTTGCAGTTTATAAAAGCCACTTTCCTAATGAAAATATCTAATAGGAGCAGAAGGAGACATGTTTGTTACCTGCAGCTGTAGATGTCATTGATCTGGTAGTGCTTGTTAAAAGCTATGGCCTCGAGGCTGTCCGTCAGAGGGCCATCCAGAACTCTGATACCTAATGGCAGAACAAGCAAGGTTTGTCGGGTTGTTGACACAAATATTTAACCAGTTTCTCAGCCTCTATCTCAGAAGGTATCAACTCTAGAACCTCTAAAGTGACACATTACATTTTCTTGTCTGTACCTGCAACCTTGCTGCCATATGCCACACCCACAGCACAGACACTGTTGTTAGGAACGGCTGCGATCTCTCCAGCACAACGTGTCCCATGGTGGTTGTCGCTGTGAACGTCTGGGTGAGGCATGGGATCTGGATCATTGGAGTTCAGGTCGTAGCTGCCCTCTGGACTCTGAGAAAGTCACAAAACATTGCACCACAAAAAGCAAAAAAAACAATTGAGAATGATGCTTTATTTGAACAGAAATACTGAATTTGATTTTGTAACAACGTCATTCTCCTGCTTATTTTGAAAGACAAGCAATTCCCACAACAAATCCACTGTGCACATAATTACCACTATTTTCCTCCTGGTTGTTGCTGTCATAAACTTGTAGCTGTTTATATAGTTGAAAACTCTCTCTCCTTTTTAATGAGACACACTGTCTTTATTTTTGAACTTTTCTCTTCAACAGTAAGAGGTGAGCAATTTTTCCTAATATTCAGGTATGATCACATAGTTAATGGGTAAACAGCATTTATAAGAACAAATTATTGATCATAAAAGGAGTAACTCTTAGCACCAACTTACATAGTTGGACTGAATATCCTGGTGGGTGTGTTCCACTCCGTCATCTACCACCACCACTGTGACTCCCCGTCCAGTAATGTTACGCTCCCACACCCCTGTCACATTGATATCCATACCTGTGTTGACATCATTGTGCTGCAAAAACAAGGAAATGAATGCTTAGGTCATGTAAAGAGGAGGGGCAAATAAGTAGATGATTAAAACAGCAAGTCAAGGGAGTACAAAAAAATACAGTACACTAAGGAAAAGGGAAAGTAAATGCAGGCTTCTCAAGCCTCTACTACACAGTGGTGCAAAGACTAGCATAAGCTACAAACCATTTTCATTTGCTTGACATTTACTCAGGTTGTCTTATGTGTTTGTACATAATGCCAGTAACATTGCCTGTACTGAACCATAGTTTAATATCAACTATTATCCACTCCTCTTACTACATTATTCATCTGTAGTTCATCAAACCCCTACAACCATCAAAGGCATGAGAATAGATCTGCATATTCTATCTGCAGCTGTGTAATGCACAACACCGCACTTCTGTAAACTGTACTGTATATTTTATGTTCAAAACACTGATAGAAAGACTTGGTGAGGCTTTAAATATAAAAATATGCCTCAGATGTCGCCTGCACATCACTTTAGACAACAATATTTTCCAGAGAAGCCATCTGCTCTCTTACTTCTACTTGATGACTAATTCCAATTATGCACTTGTGTGTTTTGCACAACCGCTTTAGAAGTAAAGAATGAGTAATGCCAGTTTAGAAGGTAATGGTTAACTACCACAACTTTGAATGCATATGCATATTACACATTACACAGCCCTTTAAGTACACAATTCTGTATGCAAACAAAAGTTAAAATAGATGGGATGGGAAACACGTGGTGAGCATACGTGAGGTAACATCTGAACGGCCTCTCAAAAACCTATGTTTGGGTATTGATTGATGGTTTTGTCTGTAATAATTATTCAGTTACCATCCTTTACCACTACTAGTAAGTGAGCATAATAATTACAAAAGAACACAGTTGCTACATCCCCACCAGGTGCCACTGTCTGGGGTAGTGGGGGTCGTTGAAGGCCATTGATCTCTTCGAGCGGCTGAGTAATCTCTCCTGGGAGTACCACAGAACAAGAGGGTGGGCTGCAAGAACATCTCCCGGCTGGACACTTTCTCTCCAGATACTTTCTACAGATCCAGCATCAGGCTTAAAAGAACACAGCAAGTAATGGCCTTCCAGATGTCCAATCTGGCCCTGGTTCTGCAGACCTGCCTGCTCTGCCACCTGGGATGGAGAGAATACTGATGTTAAGTACAAATTAAACTAGGACAACACCTCTAAATCTAAATCAAATCTATCCTCAACGAGAAAAAGAAGGCGTTCAGGTCTGGTGACAGGGAGGCAGTGAAGAGGGTCCAGAGGGTTCTGTCTGTCAGGATCAGGGAGGGGCATGAGGACCATCACTGGCTATAAGACCAGCAGCCAGGTGACTGAGGGGACCGTGGATCGGGCCAATGAA
>JAUMHL010000005.1:10019685-10058192 GCA_032362345.1 Sandelia bainsii
AGTCCAGTTGCCATTGAAAACCGTTTTTTGAGATAACCATGACCTGGATGACTGAGAATCTTCACAGATATTTAGCAGTTAGCTTCTTTTTTTTATTAAATTCAAATCTAGGGGCAAGTAAGTGCAAATACATTGTTGACCTGGCCAGTGCCAAGAATCACAACTCCCTCTGGACTGTTCTTGAGCAAAACACAAACACCTGGCAGCTGCTCTGTAGCCAAATATCTCTCTCTGACCACGTTATAAGGGATATTTAATGTATATCCAAACCCGATGGATGGAAGTGTTTCCATTAGATCCACCTTTAATCCTTTGAACGTTTACATACATCAGATTTTAATGTAACTCCACGGCTTTCAGCATCAGGTTCTCAGAGTTTTCGTATGCTAGACTGTGTGAAGATTAATGATTTCTCAAATACTGAGGTATAAAATACAGCGAATGGGATTGTGTAACTAACCATACAGGTGTTTGTTATTATCAAACACGATCGATCCATTGTCGGCTAATGTTAGCTAGCTCAATTTTGCTGATTTCTCACTTTGTGTTTAACGTTAGCCAGTACCTCAGCTAGCTACTTGGGCAGCCAGACATTACGGTCACTGTGACACTCGACAGAACTATGATAAATTAATAAGTAAACTCAGTAAAAACAAAACTGAAAGACGAGTCTCACGCGAAGCGTGGTTGTTGTTTTCTTTCTAACTAACGCTATATTAGCTAGTGTCCTGACGCTAATTAAGATCGTTATTCGTGTGTGAAATAACACTAACACACGAATAGTCCCCATGGCAGTTTATAGCAATAATAAAGTTATAACTCACCGTTCCACTGAATTCGTTTTTCTCATCTGTTCCTTGTGAAATTTATGAATAATCTTGGGTTTGTCATCTCACTTCCGTAACCTACAAGTCACAACTCGAACGTAATACGTCATTCAGTTGTTGCGCATCGTCGTGCGTGCTCCTTGATTGGTTGAGAGGAATAACAGCGTACATGCGCATATTTAATCTAAACTGCGTTCATATTTGCAACTATAATATTGACAAAACCCTAATAAAGTTATCTGCCTTTGATCGTCAGGGCTTTATATCTTGTTCACTTATCTACAAACACAATTTTTCATCTCACTCGCACTTTGTATGGAACAATAAGGACATCCTGTGATGACAATAATCAATTTTTCCCAATATTGGTTCCAAAATAATATTCTTCTGGTTATCAGTTGTTTAATAGGGAGGGTTCTCTGCTTAGATATAGTATAGATACTGTATATATTTGCAGTATAATATTCTTGTAACAAGATTTCACAAAGGTATTTGATGTAATCTCGTCTGTTATATGCATGTTATTTAAGCATCAGCGAAGGATTAATCAGTCGTTTCCTCCTCTTACTCCAGTGCATTCTCCTCTAGGAAAATTCAGTTTTTCCATATTTACATTTCTAAACATGTTATGACATTTATGGAGGAAAGCTCAGAATCCTTGTAAATGTTTCATTATTTTTTAACACCAAATGGTCAAACTAAAATATGATATATGTATAATTTAGTTTTACTGGGTAAAGTTTGTGAAAAGGAATCAATCACATCACATTTTACAGTTACAATAAGTACTTTATTGGGTCAACATTGCTGCCAGCGCTTGACAGATAAATATACATTTCTGAGTTTATTATTTACAGCTTGCTGAGAGACAACATAAACTGTCCATTGTAGACATATGTGGTGTCCTTTAGTGCATAATATACTTTGGGCTGGTTGCCTTGTCCAAGCATATATGGTCCCCATTGAAAGATATGATGAATTAGGCTCTTTGTGTGTCTGTGAAAGAAGCCCTATTAAGTTTTGTTAACATGTAATATGTGTTACATGTGCAAATCATCAGATAGGCTAGTGCAGAAGTAGGATAGGCAATGTGTATTTGTTGTGTATGTGTGTGTATATGTGCCTGGGAAAGTAGATGATCTGGAATGCACACATATTACGTACAATAGATTTAAGCTATTAATAAGATAAAGAAAAGTGACATCTGATATTGACTGTCTTCAGTAGTCTAAGTTGCACAATGAGCAAAACTGATTTATACAGTAAATGCTGTTACAATCAAGTTATTTCATCAAATTAACCCATTTAAGCTTACTTGAGATGCATTGCAGAAATCTTTGCTGGCATTTGCAAAATAGTAAAATTTCAGAGATGCTAGTATTATTTGTCATTTTAATAAGTGTAATCTTCATTTTCATTAAATCTTTCTGTATACTCTTCATTTACAGTACAGCTGTGCACACATACCGGCATGCTCACACATATCAAACGTGTTTCATTCACTCATAAGCCACAAACAGAAGATCTATAAATACACACATAACCACATATGTTGAAATCATACCATACCAAACCACAGCCAATAACATGATGGTTTCACATCTCCTCTTCACAACCAAGTTGAGTTTTTTCCTTTAGGCATGTTTGTTTATTTCTGTTTGCATTCTCAAAATCTCCAATCAGAGAGGTCACTCTCTGTGGTCTATTTATACACTATTTATAACAAAGATTACGATTTGACCTGACCTGCATAGGTAACTTTAACAGCCATGTTGATACTGACGTAATGGCTCTAGATACCCTCACATGCTTTCCAATTTAATGGCAGCACTTCTCACTCTGTACTCCCTGTATATTAGCATTTTCTATACTATTTATATTCCTGAAAAATATGTTCATAGCTCCCTTTCAGCAGCACCAACATTTTGTAACGTTGTACATATTGTTTACCACAATCCATCACTGTCCCGTGTGTCTCTATGACTTATTTTGTCCCCTTCTTCGCCCTGTTCACTTTAAGAGTGATATGTCATCAGCGAAGTCTCCGTGAGGGTGGAGGCAGCGGGCGAAGCGCCACTGGCACACCATGAGACACAGCGGAAGCATGAAGAGAGCGCAGATACCCGCCATGATGTAGGCGATGGTCATAAGAGTGGACTCGTCTGTCTGGGGGATGTTGTAGCCGCAGTCTTCCAGGTCGACACCATGGAATGGGCCCTCCACAGATGCTGTGCGGAATTCGTCGTGCACTGCAAATGGGAGGATGGGATCGTAAGCATTTGAGTAATACAATAAACAGTTTAACAATACAACAATATAATGAACGGTACTATTGTAAATAAGTTTAGGTTTTGAATGAGATATCCTCAAGACTTATTCTGCATCTTATACTTTATCTTTTATCACCTTTTAGGTAGACTATTTTTGCCAGTTTTCCTTCTTGTAAGTATCTACATTAATTACTTTTTACACTAAGAACCTGTTGCGTGTTCATTGTCTCCCCTCCTGTCTCCCCTTCCTCTCATCCTCACCATGGCAGGTGCTAACAGCAAAGCCAATCCGTTTCTTCTCACGATCAAAGACCACATAGAAACCCTCCATGATGACGGCCCCCATCACTGTCCCAGTGCTAGACTGGGACACAGCAAATTTATAACAATCCTCCTGGGCAGAGGCCACATCTTCTACTGGCCGCAGGTATTGCTAAATAAAAACAGAGAGAAAGACCAAAGAGAGGGGTTAGATATGGAACATCACAAAAAAGAAAGGGGTAAAGACGCCCTTATTGTGTAAGCTCAGCAACAAACGTGTATCTCCCTCTGCGCTGTCACTCTGCAGATACACGAAAGCAGCAAAAAGTCAGAAAGCAGCGTTTTCTGTCACTATAGGTCCAACAGTTAAAATCTGTGAGTCATGCTTCTAAAATAAGTCTGATGGAGGAGAAATCCAATTCAGGTTCATGTAAACGCAGTCAAGGACAGTAGCTGACTAGAAAATAAGAATGCCTTTCATTTTGCCTTTGGCCTCTTTCTATGTTCATTATTGGCTGATTTGAGATTAACATAGTTATACTGGTAACAGCAATATCATGAAATCCTAATGTAACAGGGAATTCAGCATAGAAAAGCCCAATATCTGATCAGAGATTATTTAGTAATTACTATTAAATAGTTTGTCCACCAGAGAGCACTGACAAGTCTGTTTTTCAATGTAAAATGCCCTGCTTAGTATATACAGTATCTTGGTCAGCTTGTTCACTACATTTAAGGTATCCTTGTCATTTCTGTTGTTTATATTATGTTTTTATTTGTATTTTTAAAAACAATTATTCAACAAAATATCAGTAATTTTTCAAAATCTCATGCCTCTCATTAAGCCAGTATCAGTCAGGCTTTTGTCCATTTCTCTCTTTAAGTCTTCAGGGTTTCTGTTTAGCCGAGTGCCTTTCAGTGTGGAGTTGGCGTGTTCTTCCTAAGCCTGTGTGGGTTTTCTCTGCATACTCCAGGTTTGTCCCACAGTCCAAAGACATGCATGTTAGGTTAAGTGGTGACTCTAAATTGTCCGCAGGTGTGAATTTGAGTATATATGGTTGTCTGTCTCTATATGACAGCCCTGTGATAGAGTGGCAGCCTGTCCAAGGTGTACCCCACCTCTCGCCCATTGACAGTTGGGACTGGCTCCAGCACCCCCGCAATCCTTCACAGGAAAAGCGGTTAAGATAATGCATGGATGGATGGATGAGTTTTAATGTACCTGCTATGGAAATGAAAACAAGAGGACAAAGAAACTACAAACTTTTCTTAAGACATCAAGGTCACAGACCTCCCACAGGATTACAGCACTAAACCTTGTTTCTAAATCTTCAAATCTTATTCATTCCATCACCACCAAGGCCTTTCTGTGTGTCTTTGAATAAAAACATCTTTTCAGAGGATCATGAAAAGCTTTTAAATGTAGTAATTATTTCTTTCCTTATGGTACTTAATCAGGCTTTTATCCATGTAGGGCTGAAAGACAGGTGAACTATCTGTAGGAGTAGACAGGAAAATGAAAATTCCATTTATTATAGGTCATCAGTTCAGTTAAATGACTTAAAACCACAGACTTGTACAGAGGATGTACATGATATACTGTACCTTATGTAACTTTGCTTACAGTAATGATGACATTACTTTAATTTTCAGCAGAAATTTCAAATAAAAATATGACCATTTACTAGGGCACAAGGTTTAGCACTGGAGACAAATGAAATTCTCCAGACAGAATTTGAGGCTCGTCACAAAGTCAATCCCTGACCTGGAAACATAAGTAAACTCCTGTTTTATGCAACCACATTCAGATGCAATAAGAGATATTTGTATTACCTGCGGCAGGATAGAGATTCTGAAGGACTGGTTGCGGTTTTCGCTCATCAGGTAGAGGGAGATGACTGGGAAGATGTGCCAGGGTGTGGAGCCAGCCTGCCAACATACCAGCTGCTCCCCCAGCCAGAACCCAGAGGGAAACTGTTCTGTCTGAATAAATAAGAGTACATTCACTCTTTTCTTTCCCATACTGACTCATTATGTTGTGTTAACAGAAGACCAGCAGTTTTCCGAGTTTGTCATTCTAAGCCCTGACTCAGACAAAATCAAGATGACTGCACTCTTGCCCAACACCAAGGAAGTACAGCTAATTTGACAGCTTTGGGTATAAAGGTATTTGCATACAAAAGACTGACCGAAGAGGCTGCTTCAATAGCCTTAACTGCAGCCTGGAAGACTTTTCTAGGCAGTCGAAGGTTGGTAGTGCCACTGTCCACAATGCTCTTATCATAGTTGTACTGTAAAGGAGAGAGAAGCAGTCACAATTTACAGAGCTCTTAAACAGACTTAAGTACCAATGACAATAAAAATCAAACTGTCCATCCATCAACTCTCACCTCTTTACAATCCATGTTGAGATCTTGTCCATTCACCTCGATACGTACGATAATGACCTCATAGTACCATTCCCTTCGAATGGGAGTGTACCAAAGCTCTCCTACATACAGCGATGGATCCACTCCTCCAATGATCTAAGAGCACAGAGATAAATATTACCCAATAGTGGTTCAAAATCTGACATTAGATGATTTGTGTATGTGTCTCACCATGCTGCCACCAACAGTAGCGCTGCCCAGGGAGTAGTTTTGGGTGAAGCCGGCTCCACACAACTGGAGAGAGAAGAGGTTGGGAACTGGAGTCTGGCGAACCAGAGAGTCAAAGAAAGGCTCCAATGTCTCATCAGGCTTGAGAGAGAGAGAAAGAGAGAAAGGTAGAATAGCTGTACTTCTGGCCAAACCAAGGTACAGATTTTTGTAATTTTAATAAATCTAAGTAAAGGATAGTGGTAGAATACTACACTTATTGATATTAGAGGTGCCAGGGAAAAGTCCTGTACCAAGCAAGGACTGTACCAATTACTACTCCTGAGACATAAAGGATCTTACTTGTAAAACAGAAATGAATAAAATATTAACTTTCGTAATGTAATTTCACCAGTTTTATTCTCAAAAGCTGACAATTTACTACAGTGCCCTTTACCTTTTGGGCAAAAGCTAACATGTGATTTCAAATGTAATATTTAGCTCTCTGCTTCCTCTTATCTTACTTTAATGTTCCTCTATATAGGCTCAATATTAACATTTTACTGTAAACACTAAGTAAGAACAAGAACATAATTTCTGAGTACTGATATCTAATAATTTGCCAACTAGTGTGCTAAAGTGTAAAAGTTTTAAACTGAAATAGTTAATTAAAGACAGTTTTCAGATTTTGAAAGAACAGTTGATATTCTGTTCCTACTCGGGCAATATCAGCATATGCCAGTCCCAGGATTCCCTCCCAGTTGGATCCATTTATGAAGAAGCGATCTGACTGGGTGATTGCTGCGATGTTGGCTCGTAGCGTGGCATTGGGGCCATGTGGGACAGAGACCAGGTCAGTGCCCAGCTCCCCTTCCCAGCGACCCTGGGTGTAGGGAACATACACACTCCTCCCGAGGTCACGGTATGAGCTGGAGCTGTAAATGGATGTTAAGACAACAGAGAGGAAGGAAAAGTGGAGAAACTACAATGAGTTCTAGCTATATAAATGATCTGACTGTGTCTCTACTCACAGTGAGCGATGATAGTATCTGCGTAGGAACGGATGAGCAGCTGCTCCGACAGCAAAATTACTGCTTCCTGTATCCACCAGGATGTTCAACTAATGACGCAGAGAGAGAATAGGAGAGAGAGAGAGTGATTTAAATTGATTAGGTTCATTCTCTGAAGGGCAAGTTAAATCTGTATCTTGGCTTCCTTGGAGACATGTTTGGGCCATGTCTGTGGAGCTTTAGATGCACATTGATGTTTACTTTTTTATACTAATCATACTGTATTACAATTAAAAGTCTCTGATTTTCATTTTGACCTATCATTATCTGTATCAATTTCTTTTTCCTGGTAGAGTCCTGTGCTGTTTCCTGCTGCCCTTAATGTCCTTCTCTGTCTCCCCCCCAGTGTCTCCACTCTAACCCTTCACTCGTCTCAGGTTGCCCATTCTACTCCCCTCTCTCACATCTTCTTCTCTTTAGTCTGCATCTCTGTGTGAGTATCATATTTTGCAAGTCAAAACAGGTGAATATGTGAATGGAGTACAAACCCAACTGGCAATGAAGACAAAAATATACAACATTTACTGTATATGCACCATATTAGAAATTATAATACTTTACACATAAACTACTGTGTATCAAGATACTTTTTATTAATGACTGTTTTTTTCTGCTCCTTCACTTCATTTAATATGGATGTAGTGTGTCTATATATTTTAAGACTTTATTGATCCACTAAAGGGGAAGCTAGATTAAGTGTATCACTGAGAACTATTTCATTCATATGGCTTTAGTTACAGCCATGTACAAAAGTTAGTGCCCCCACTTTAATTCTTTTCTGTGTGTGTCTGTAAAAACATAATAAAAATGATCTGAACGCAGCATTGAGACGTGTGTTAACACAACGCCAAAAGAAAAGACATAAAAAGAACATGAAACCATGGCTGAGGTTCACAAAACTGCATCTGAACAAATCACAAGACATCTGGAACAATGTTCTATGGACAGATGAGACTAAAGTGGATTTGTTTGGCTGCCCAGCACCATGTTTGGAGAAAACCAAACACAGCATTTCAGCGGAAACACCTCATACCCACTGTCACACACGACAGTGGAGGGGTGATGATTTGAGGCTTGTTCTGTAACCACAGTACCTGGGCACTTTGCAGTCACTGAGTCGACCATGAACTTCTACAGGCAAATGTGAGGCTTATCTGTCCGACAGCTAAAGCTTGGTCGAAATTGGGTGATGCAACAGGACAATGACCTGAAGGACACCAGTAAATTTACACTGGAAAGGCTAAAAAAATAAAAGAATCAAGTTTTGGAATCCAGACCTCAACCCAATTTAAATGCTGCGGTGGAACCTTAAGAGAGCTGCATATAGGCAAACGTCCAAAAACCTCAATGAACTGAAGCAATATTGTGAAGAAAAAATTGCCAAATATTCTCCACAATGATGTGACAGAAAGATAAATTAATACGAGACATTATTACTTCGAGTTGCTGCTGCTAAAGGTGGATCTACAACCTACTGAATCATGAATCACTCATATGTAGCATCGACCACATTTTTTTCATTTTGGCTTCATTTTTGTTAAATAAATAATTTCACAGAGAAAAATTCATACATTGTTATTTGTTTTGAGGGTATATTTGCCTAATATTAAGACCTGCTATGATCAAATGATTTATGTTGTTTTTATAATTTATTTGCAAAAAAAATTAATCAAAAGAGCGAGTACTACATTTGGGACATTACTGTAACATATGCTAATGTTGTGTTTTAGTTTTATTTACATTTTAATTATTATTTAACACAGTTAAAGTGAAGTATAAGCAAATACTATACTGAATGATAAAGACTAAAAACAAACAAACACCCAAACAGATGAAGAGTCAGGCAGCCTTACAGCCATAGCAAGCTGTTCAATAATAGATTGGCTCTTCAAATATCCACAGAAGTGCTACTGTCTCAAGGGCTGGGCCTGAAAGCCCAGAATAAATATTGTCTCAGCCTACCTCACTTTTTTAACACACACACACATCTGCATCAATGATGTACATACACAAGCCTCTACAAACATCATTACTGTCAGTAATGATGCTATACTGTACATGCACACACACCGTTTGCCTCTATTGGACAGAAATTTGCTGACTGTTCAGGATAGATGTTTCTTCACAAGGACACACATGCATAGTGAGTCACCCGACTCTAGACACAATAATGCGCAAAGCAATAAACACACAGGCGTGCGCGCGCACACACACACAGACACTACAGGCATCATCCTGACACATATGAATCCTCACGTCTTTCCCATCTCCCGCTCTGTTTTCCTGTCCTCCTTGGCAGAGTGCCTTTCTGTTCCAGTCATTACATTTGCCCTTCACTATGGAAGAGAAATCATCTAACAGTTACCAGAACAGAAAACAACATACAGTGTTTGAAAGTTACTGTAAATGACTTGAGGTCATTTCCACAACCCTACACCTACCAGGCATGTCCAGTTAAATGTAAGGCAATTTATCACATATTAATTAAGTAACTTCATGTTGCCCTTGTTGAACCACTGAATCGCACAGTACTCTGACTTAATGCTGCTCTCAAACTATCTGATGTACTGACTGATACATGTATTTATTTACATAAAGCTAAAGATAAATTAGCTTTCAAAGCATTAAAGCCAGTTAGATAATTAGATTTGTGATGTCATGTGACTCATTAAGGGCCTGGAAATTGTCTATTAGTGTGTTGTTATGAGTATAGGTATCCTAACTCAGCACTTGGCTCTTGTGTTTCGTTGATATACACATTTGACAGTGTTCAGTAAAAAGGATATGAATTTAAAGTTTTCAATTCCATTATACATTAGAAATGTATAAACTCAACTTTTGCCACTTTAAAAACCCTAAAACTGATTGTTTTGGTAAAGTAATAGCCGCAAACTATGAGGGAGCGTTTTTTTTCAGGCCTTGAGGCAGTAAACAAAAACTAGAAAGGTGTGTAGACCTTTGGTATCCACTGAATATACATAAGTTTTCCTACGTTCATATTACAACTACTTTGCTAGCATCTATAAAATCCTGGATGCGCTTTGCTCCAAAAGGGCAGAGAAGGTCAGAGTTCATCGCGCTGGTAGAAAAAAGTACAGCTGTGTAGAAAATGTCCCAAGGAGCTGGTCAAAGTCGTTGCAAAAATAATTGCAGAAAATCCTACAAACCTTTTTTAAATATGAAATTAGATTTAAAATGTGTGAGTACCTAATCCAGCATTTAATACATCTATGGTTTGGGTTTTGGGTTTTTGGGTTTGTTTCTCAAATCACCTTTTTGCCAATTCTGACTATATTTTATTAAAGTAAATTTTCTGTACAGTTGCTTGTGTTTTTACGTTTTACAAATCCGTTTTGTAGAAAACACTTTGTATTTCTCAAAGTAAGGTGTCTAAGAAGCATTTCTTTAATATCAGTACCAAAAATCTTTGAAAATGTCAAACGGCATGCAGTAGGGTGAATGATTGATGACTGGTCACCAAACAGTGTGATGTTTGTCTGTGCCGACTGGCAGAGCATCAACCACACAGATCTATGTCTCTCTCTTTCTCACTGTCATACTGTAGGAAGCATCAGTGTCGCCCAGTGGTAGAATGACACCTCTACTTTCTTTTTCTTTCCTGAAAACACCCTTCTTCACTCCCACATCCTCCCTTTGTCACACACGTTTGGTTTCTGCCTTCCTCCCTTCCGCACTTTCGCGGTCTCCATATTTGCTTGTTCTCATTCACTCTATACCCCTCCCTACATTTCTCTCTCTCCTGCCATTCATTTATTTCTCTTTCACTCTGTCACCTTCTCTTTCTGTTTCTTCTCCTCTTCTACCACCTCATCACTTTTCCTTCGCCTCAATCCATTGCCCTCTGTGTGCCAGCCTGTACACTGCAGCTGCACCCAGCTGGCACTCCTCACTCTGCAGAATTAATGGTGCCATTATCTGTCTGTATCATTCAGTCCTTTCTCTCACTTTCACACAAACACACACAGTCAGGCCATCTGTCACTGCAGGGCCATCAACGGAATTAGACAACTGGCTTGTATATTTGAAGTACTTTCCCCTAAACTAAATTTTAATTTTAAAAATCCCTGTCCCAGTGCAAGACACGTGGCTTAAGAGGCTTTAAGAGTGTGTAGAGATGATAGAGACTTAGAGATGAGTTCAGTTGTTTTTATGAATATGAGAGATACATGCGCAGATACAAGTTTGAAATAAGAGTCCTGTCGTTTTCACACTTCAATAAATCTATCAATAAACAACAGTGGATAAATATTAACTGCACCTGGTATTAAATTCAACATTCTTGTTAATAAAGCACATTAGGTTCAACTAAGACAGAGTGACAGACTCATTACAGTCACACAGATTAATACTGACCAGCCTGAAAGCTGAAAGTTATTTAAGAATGATTTTTTTTTTTGTGCATCTGGTTTCAATTCATTCAGTGCTGTATTGGTAGATTTGTTGTATAGGCCAAAAAAGATTACAATCATCACAACCACAACAATCTTACAGACTACAAATCCAGTGCTTTATGAGTTACACCGTGTAGATAAAACCTTTACCTTCTGCGGTGGAGAGCCCACGGCCATCTCCACGTAGTACCCCTGTCCGGACTTCCCACGCAGGTTATCAATCATATCCACAAAGCTGACGCCACCGGCTGCCGCTCCTCTCCGCCTGCGCGTGTTTCCGCGCTCGCGTGGCGACGCGGCGGCAGGTGGCAGCGGCGGTTCAGCGCGAGCGCCTTGCCGCAGTGGCACGCGGATGGCTACAGGTAGGCCCGAGGCGTCCCGCGCGGATTGACTGCTGCCGAACAAACACAAAGTCGTCCATATAAACAGACCTGTCAAGCAGCGAGGCTGTAACGTCGACGTCCCCATGTTGAAGCGCGGTAGCGTCGTGTGTTGTCTACGTTTGGTGTTTGGACTTTATCCGTTCAGTTTGACATCCAGTCTCCAGCAGCGGCGGCGGAGCACAGGAGATCAGGCGGCGGTGATGCTATAATGACGGCTAAAACCATGATGGCTGTTGACCGACAAATGTGAAGATGGCCGGAGTCACTGCATTTTTTTCTTGACGTTAACTAATTTACACCACGACAAATGAACATGTAAATACAAAATGGCACACAGTGGGAGTCAAATCACCCTCACAATTACCCTTGGTGTCACAGATAATTTGAGGGTAAATCACAGGCTCTTCCTTTCCGTATATCAACAAATCGCAGGCCTGTGTCTTTTTCTCCGGACACCCTCATGTAAAACGACCGATACCGTTGTCGGTAGGTAGGCTGTCCGGCGGGCTACCGTAATCCGCATACTGCCCCTTTCTCGACCAGTTCATTCTGTTCTCCGCCTTCCAGTCTTTCACCACCTCCTCCTCCTCCTCCATCCACCCCGCCGCATCTTTCCTCCAAGTATCCCTCAGAGCTGACAGAGCGCGAGCATCACCAGCGTAAAGATAACACACACACAACCAGACGACTTCCTGTAGGCACTGTCAAAATAAAACCCCCAACTGGGAAGGTCAAGCAGCGTAGCGCTCTAATTAGAGGATACGTGCCTACTTTCATTTTTATCTTGGTGGCCTGATGTGCAATAAAATGTTGTATGTCACATTAGGCAAACGCTCAACATCATACATCTTCTAATGCCAAGCTGAAATAAAAGCTAAATCTTATTAATATGGCCTATTCCTGACTAGTTATTTTATTCTGATGCAGGTTTTTTATAGCAAAACATCTGTGCCCGATGCTATTGTGCAGATACACACCTTTGTCTTTTAGTTTGAAAGCACAAACATTAATGTCATGCATTGGCAATGGGGAAAAAAAACAGGAACTAACCACGGGATGCTACACACCCTGGGTAATGGAGTTTTCACGATGACAGATTAATTTGTTTCATGCAGAAAAACTTCAGCTAAGTCCTTATGCATTTATTTATTTATTAGGATTTTCTATTAATATAGTCAAAATTCTGGAAAAAAAAAATCTCATACCAAACTTTCAGGATATAATTTTATTATCTCAGATTACAATCAGATGCATTGCGATTGAACCAATATTATAAGGTGAAAGTACCATGTGATATGAAAATATCATGTGTTTGTTGTATTAGAGTTAGCAGGGATTTCTATGTTTTTTCTTTGTCTGTGCTATTATTGTTTTGTTGCTATTGTAGTGTGCCCCTGCAAATACATTTGATGAGGGAGACCAGAAACAATGTACTTACACAAAGTAAAGCTATATTATATTAAAATAGGAAGCAAATCTAATTTAATTAACAACATTGCTACTGAATCTTTTTCCCTATGACAGATTATCTCTTGTTTGAGATGATCCTGCACAATCCCAGTAGGAATGAAGAGGAAGGAAGGAAGCAGGTACTAATAAGGTGTCCTCATCTTTCCTCTCCATGGTGAGACTCACTGTGTCCTTACAGTGGTAAAAGACTCCACACTGTTCCACCAACAATGAGGCAGGATCCTCAGATCCTAAGTGTGCAGAGAAAAATTGTATAATTGATCAGCATTTAGATTAAATGTTTACTATGCTCTGTTAGTTAAACGTGTGTTAGTACCACAATGTTAATTCAGATTGTGAATATTAACCCATACTGTTTCATAACATCAGAGAATAAAGGCATATTAATACTTCTGTAGGTCTGGGTCACAGACCAAAATGGTTTTGGTCTGTGTTCAGCATATGTTCTTTAAACTTGCTTCTCGCATCAAGTCACCATCAAATGCAGAAAAGTATTCACAAAGGCAAGAATTTTAGTCTTATAGCAAATTAAAATTTAAAAAGAGAAGCAATCAATGTGTGGGAATTGTGGATGAAAATGATATGAAAAACAATAAAAACGAACATATTACTTTGTACTGAACATAATCTATACTCACTTTTGGCACTCTTTGAATCCCTACTTCTCTGCTCTTCAGGTTTGGTGGTGAGGGGCTCAGCTCTGCCCTCTGGTGGACACCACACTGTCAGGGGCCTGCAATTACCCACCCTACACAAATATTCACAGGTAAGTATTCACTCCATACAGTTACTGTATCACAAAAGTACGGTAGAGAGGGTTTCCTATAATCATGACCCTCACATTTTGCCATACATAGTCTGCCATATGTTAACCTTTACATGCAAAGTTTGAAAATTAGCTGTCATTGAGACAGCTGCCTTATTGATAACAGTGATAAAGATACACTGTGATCTACTCATGATTTCAACTGGGCTATTCAGGGAAAGGTATGTTTCTTAATCAGAAAAACTGTATTCATGACTGACTGAGTGACTGGTTCATACTCACCAATCCTGGGGGTCTGTAGTCCTGAAGCCTTTAGCAAAAGGGTTGCTTGCAATTTTTAGTTGGGTGATCTGAAAGAAAATTAAGGGGGTAAAATAAAAAAACACTAAATTAAATACTAAATTACACAAATAGCAAAGAAGATTCTTCTCAATCCTGTTTTAGATATAGTAGGTAATGCATGAAGAAAAGTTATTGTCATAGTAGAAAAGCTTGATACAAACGTGTCAAACAGATGTGATCGACCTTTGTAATATTTATCTGCTGATCCTAGGTGTCTTACCCTGTGGTTCTGATAGGCTGTGACGGCCATGAAGCGCGTCTCTGGGAAGGAGAAAGAGCAGAAATTTCTGTATGCATTTAAGTGGCTGTTTGGCGCTGGATCCACATAAACCACATGAAAGCGTGGCTGGTAGCGGTGCATGGAGTTTAATATCATCTGACAAGGAATAGAAAAGAGAAAACACGAGTCAAAAAGAAACATTTGTATTTCTTCTTTCAATGTTCAGTGGAAATCAAAACAGTGTATTTATTTCTTAGATTCTATGCTATTTTGCTGCTCTTAGAAGCATGCAGAGGTTACATTAATTAAATACATTGACTGACATGTCCATTGTCATCCAGCAGGTTGTTGGTGAGCTTGAGAGTATCAAATGACACAGTCTGTTTCATCCACTGAGCTCCACGGGCAGGTGAGTCTGGGTGGAAATGCATCCTGCTTGGGGCCGCAACATCTGCTCGCCCTGCTACCAACCAGGATGAGCTGTGGAACGCATACCTGACACACACAGACATTTGTATAATGTTTGAAATATGACTTGTAAAGTAAGCTGAAGCTCACAGTGGGGCAACTAGCTCAGATCTGTGACAAGATTACAATTCTGGGCTTGAATAACATGATGGACATACTAGAACTGACAAATGTTTTTAGCTGTCAGCTAAAGCTCTCCTCACTCTGTGCCTAACCTGTATCTGTCATTGCCAACAGAGATGAAGTCCATGAGCAGGACATATTCTGCTGTAGGATCCATCCCGGAGATTCGCACCTGGAATGTTGGAAACATCCTCCTGCAGCATGTGAACACATAAAGGAACATAATGTAGTGACAGACACTGGGGAAAGAGGACAAATGAGAAATGCAAGATAAGGTAATGAAACATATAGAGTGTTATTGTCACCTTCCAGCTTTGGTAACAATCATCTCTGTGCCCAGCTGGTCAAACTGCTGCCACAGTGCTTGCATCTCCAGCTGAACTCTGACCCCACTGACTTGAGGGGCCTTATCGCTCAACTGTGTCCCTCCTTCTGCACAGCAGGGAAGAAATAGTTCACAGTTCTGGGACAGCTGAGGACCTGAAGAGAGTAGAGGAGAGATGTTTTTTTTAAGTTTTAGTCTATAATCATCATTGCATAAATGTATTCTGTAAAACTCAGATAGTTTTGAAAATACCATGCAAAACACTTACCGTCCATGCTTTGAATGTCTTCAGGTTGAATAATATGAAGGAATCAGTGGTGTTTCTTCCTGTGATATTGCTGTTCTTCCACTTCCGACCACAGCAATCACATCAATATCTGTGGCTAATCTAACCCACAATTTTGCTATGAAGCAACAATTAAAGGCAAAACATCACCCGCCTAGTCCAGTACCAGGTGTTGTTGTAGATGTACAATTGCTAGAGTGGCTGCGTCCAGGAACAAGCTGGTTTTATACACCATGAGATTCTCACTGGGGACTTCGATGCTGGCCTCATCCATTACAATACTCACAGTGCCACTGACAAGCACTAATCACAGCTGAACGCGCATTCATGCATGTTGCTCAAAGAACTGTGAATACATAAATGTGCACACACACACACGCACACACACACACACACACACCTCTGCTTGCATTTATAGCCTAAAGCCTTAACCAGTCTTGACCATCAGTAGCACATTAATAACATCCTAATCAGCCCAATGTTACTGGGTGTGAAAAGATGAAGACAGCAACAAACTACTTTTATTATTCATAACCTATTGTCTAAGAGCAAGGTTTTAACACCAAAATAACTGGGGAGTTATTAATTCCAAAACTGACGAAAGTGGACATTTCTGGTTTTGTGTAATTGCATTATGAAGTCAGGGATACAATGATGAGTTCCTGGACTTACTTCCATTGTTGCTTTCTTCAGCAGATTGTTGCATTGTCTTGGATAGAGCCTTTGATTCATACAGCGTGTGTCACACAAAGACCTTGGAGTTGTTTGTAACACTCAGAATAAGACAAACAAGAAATGAGCTGAGCTTGATAAATCAAAGTTATCTTATTTATAATGTTAGTAGAAGTGGTGTGGTTGTGATGTGTGTCTGCGTCCACATCCTCGTGTGGCTCTGTGATGGGACAGTGTTGAAGGGTTCTAGCCTGAGGGATCCAAAACAGAAAAAAGGGCTTTTCCCTAATAAAGCACAACAACAGTTAAGTTTGTCAATAGGCCAGTTTGCACCCCAGATCAACTCATTAATCACTGCGTTTAGAACCACAGGCAGAAATATCTCACTTATGGTTATTAGTTATTGAATGCCTGTCTTAGCTAGAAGTGATTATATTAATATTCTTCCTTTCTTTAGTTAGGTAATGACCTCTCCTAACAAAATAGTGTCTGTGTGATACTGTGGTCAACAATATACATCCATAACCCCCATACAGCTGAAGATGTATTGTTATACTCATGAGAGGGTATTTTTGCTCTTAAATTACATTGTGTATTAAAATTTATATGAAATTAACTATTTTCTATTTTTTGCATCAATTAGTTGTAATGGGTTATAAATACTTAATAAATAGGCAATATTCATTGTGTAATCTGTGCTTTACCACAGACTGATTTATGAAAAAAATGAAATGATTTCAGAATTTCACTGCCATATGAAACTGTTCAAATCAGAATCAGAGAGCAAAATAGTATAAACAGTCAGGTGTTTATTGAGCTGTATTTCATCAAAGCACAGTTTTCATCAGACAAACACACAATCATTACACAGATGTTCAGGCACTTGTGATAATTCACATACAATTCCTACACAAAATGTAAGCAGTTGGCCGTGGAGTAAAGCATGTGTGTGCTGAGCGTGTATTTGTCTGTGTATATGCTTGTATGCATGTGCTTGAGCATGTGCACGTGAAGTAAGGTGTTGGGAGAGAGAAAGAGTCCTGCCATTTTGTTGCAAAGAAGTGCATCAGTTAGGCACTGGCTTCATTTTGGGAGGTGTTCTGTATGTGCATGTAAAGAGAGAAGGAATGGAGAAAAAGATGGAATGGATCTAGGATAGACAGGTAGATAAGGTTAGTTACAGGGAGGGGGATAGAGAGGATTTAACTTTTGGCCACAGTGGCAGCGACTGCCTCGAAGATAGCATGGAGCTTAGCTTTGACATCCTCCACTAAAGGTGTAAGCTTCTCCCTCAGGGCATTGAGCTCATCAGCATTGATGCCTTGTGCCTGGCTGTAGGCCTGCCTCAGCTGGTCCTTGTATTCCTCAACATAGGGAGAGGCCATCTCCTTCAGGTTCTCCAGACGCTCAGCTGCCTTGGCACGCACAGCCTCCACAATGGGCATCAGGGCGGTCTTGGTCTCCTCCACATTGGTAGCCACCTTAGCACGCAGCTCATCCACAACGGGCTCCAGCTTGGCCTTCAGGGCATCCATCTCAGCAGTGTGCTTGGTATAGTACTCGCTGATGACGGGTTGCAAATGGGCACGATATTCCTCGATGTGTTTTTCGACAACCTCCCTCAGCTTAGCACGCTTGGGCTCAAGCTCGGCTTTCAGGGTCTCAATATCATTGATGATAGAGGCACGGAAGTCAGCGGTGGCGTCAGAGATGGTAGAGACAACTTGGTCAGTGACGGGGGACACATGACCCTGCAAGGCCTTAATCTGAGTGTGCATTTCCTCCAGGCGCTGAGACAGCCTGGTTCTAGAAGAGAACAATGGGAAAGATTTTTAGCTGAAGTTAAAACATTATTGAGTACGTTGTGACTAAGACAGAAAGCTGAATGAACCAGTGACTGAGAAATTATAAACTACAGTATTAACTCAATTTCTATAGTGAGCAATATAACATAGCCTTACTTGAGCTCCTTGTACTCGGTGTCATCGAGATGGTCCAGAGCTTTGTTGGCACTGTCCTTCAACTGATTCAGGTAGAGATCAAGAGCAGACCGGAGGTGGGCCAGCTGGGAAGGTGCATCAGCCTGCAGGGAAGCGGCCTGAGAGCCTGAAGATGGGGTGGTGGCATTAATAAGCAGTCTGGAAGCATTATTTCAAATGTACTTTCAATTGTAAACTATACTTTATATATTTTAACTGAGTAAAGCTGCACATGCAGGTTATTATTTACAGTTAGTAAGAAAATGTTCATTCGGTACTCACCGACAGCCAGCAGAAGGGCAAGAGCAAGAGCCACAAATTTCATGATGGTGGTCTAGAGTGGAAAAAGAATCAAATATTACAGATTATTCACTAGACAAGTAGCATTCACACTTTTACTGTTAGATAAATCAATGGAAACCTATTGATCAGGTAAGTGTGGACTCCTCTACTTATAACAATGTGATGGCCAGATGAGTGGGCTTAAAAGTAAGAATGCCTTTACACACTGCTAAAGCCACACACTCATCCCTTGAAGAGATGAATTTGCCCAAATGAGTTCACACTAAACATATGGCAGTCTATTAAAAGAACCTGTAATCCAGGAAGATTAGAGAGACGGCTCAAGCAGATTAGCTCTGGACTGCTATGTAATCCTGATGCAGACTTTACAGTAAGACTCAGTCATAGACATTGTAAATCAGCTCTGTGAACTTAACAAACTCAATCCAGAGGCCCTTGAGTTTAGAGAATTTTAGTTTTCACATTTCCTTGAAATTAAGGAAAAACATAACCATAAGATAAGCAGCATTACCCTAAAGTTACAATTAATTAAATATTATTATAACAAATTGTTTAAACTACAATTCATCTTTCCTCCTTATTTTTTGCTCTACAACTTCATCAAATCGTACATTGTGCAGAAAGCCAGCTCTGGCAGAAGAAAAAGTTCCCCAGCAGTTCTTTTCTGGTGTCCTATTCTACAGCCCGAATCCCAGTGAGGGCCACAGCACTTGCTTGTCTTACCTGGTGGAGTTCTTGAGGAGACTGAATAATTTCAGCAAGAGCAGACTTTTATAGTGCCTAAGTGAGGGATGAGTCCATGTGGGGAGGATGTGGGGGTGGAGGTTTGAGGGTTGTGTGTCTCTGTGGAGGTGGACCTCACCCCCCAGTCATCTCCCTCAGCAGAGAGACTGGGTTGAGAGTTCAATGGTCACCTGCTGAGAGCTGATCACTTAGCACACATGCTGACACACACAGTCACAGATTCACTATACATTATCATGTAACTTTTACAGAAGTACAAACATTTCTTAGAAAGAGACAAAAAAATACGCAATATCAATCACATTTTTCTTAGAATAACAGGTCTTTTTTGGTTGGTCTTCCAGGGAAGCTATTAGCATATTTTTCTGCTTTACAAAGACCTTTCTCATTTGTCCTGTGAGAGTGTACATGAAAGGCAGACACGAACAAAAGCCAACTCGGTGTGAAGATAGAGCCATGAAGGCGATCAAATTGAGAAAGAAGTGTGAATTTGACAGAGAGGGATGATAAAAATGAAAATGTGGGTTTTTTGATGTTGAATGGAGAGACAAGAGAGCTGGAAAAGGGGACATAAAGTGAAGTACAAGCAACAAGGTATAAAATATATGTGAAAATGCTGCATAAGCAAGTGTTACACACAGCCTAAGTAAAGGTGTGTGTAGTAGGTCCTGTTTCATGTTTTACATTTTTGCAGCTTCTGCTTGAAACAACTGTTTAAGCTGACTGGTTTTCCTACATTTGTGTCACAAGCACATGTTGGAGAGGAAAGTCACATTATTTACAGTCCTAGTGCTCCCAAATGGCTGCCAAGAAAAACAAACAAGAGCAAACAGAAGACAGTGACTTGATGCAATCAACTCTCTGAAATGTAATCACTGTCAATAGCCACTCAGTATAATTTGGATGATAAATATGCACACGCATTCACACAATAACACGTAACATAGTGCAGTAATCTAGTAAGAACAGGGTATGAAGTCAGACTTATCTTAGTTTGTGGATAACAAAATTTGTAGCTTGTGTTTGTGTGATGATTAATAGGTCAAAGTGTGGTGTGTACCATGCTGTTGTTTGTTGTCCTATCACCAGTGGACTTTGTCATCATGGTTTCATGTAATTTCAAGAACAGGAACGGTTATAGTATACAGCGTTTTCTGTAGTTCTAAACATACAGTCTATGTGAGATATAGATATTATAATGTCTTGCATCAAACACAGTACACATTCAGATGATTGCCTCGTCTTTTGAGATTCCCAGTAAGTAATATTTTAGAAAAACAGATACAGAGTATTTGACAAAATCAATACACTGTAATAATATAAATTATTGTGAATGGCCTATTAAAAACACTCTTTTATTCTGTAAACAAAAGTTTTACTTAAAGCAGGAAAGGTGATATAATGTATTTCAGTCATGCTTGTGTTATTAAGTAAAAATAACTCTGCACAAGTGTCTGTATATGCTAAGAGATGTATCAAGATGTAGGTAATATGTTGTCTTCCATATCTCCAACCCCAGTTATCAGCACAGTGGAAGCCAGTCTAATAGCACCGGGTTATTAGGTGCAAGGTTAATCATTGTCTTCAATGATCAGTGGAAATCAATTGTAACCAACAGACTGGTCCAGGGTTTCTTGCATAATAAAGTTCAAGTAGCCTATATAATGAGTTTCTCTGAATACTGTTGCACTAAAGTTGTTGGACTGTCAGTACTTGCTCTGCATGATTGCGGCATGTCCAATGCATGCCTTATGCAACATGTGACAACATATAATAGAAAAAAACATCAATTCAAACATTGTAACATATAGACTATATTCAATATTCAAGACAATAAAACAGGTAATTAAGATTTACTCTCATTTTTCAGTACACTGCTGTGAATAAAACTTATTAACAAAACATAAAGATATTTTAAATATCCTGTAAAATGAATAAAAACACTATAACATATAATGACGCTGCAATAAAATATTACATTTGCCACCTTAATTTGTTCATTTTTGCCATGATTGTGTGAAAGCAGGTGACTCAACCAGTTGTTTTTAAGAGTAAACTTTTGTGTGTAAATGGGACAGATCAAATTGGGGTTGGTATGCTACACCATTAGGTGGAAATTGATTTGGTGGGAATATGACCTGGACAAACTCAATGCACTTCACATATGAGGTCAAGATTTAAACAGAGAGAAACCCAACAATCCCCCTTGAGCAAGCATTGGGCGACAGTGGAGAGGAAAAACTCCCTTTAACAGAAGAAACCTCCAGAACCATGCTCAGGGTGGGTGGCCATCTGCCTTGACCGGTTGGAGTGAGTAGACAGTGGAGACAGAAAAGGAGAGCAGACACTAACAAGCAACCAACAGAACATGATCACGGAGAATGCCAGCAGCTTCCTGGTGCAGCCAGACAGCAGGACCAGGGTTAGATAACTAGTGATTTTCAGAAAAAAAAGGCGACAATCTCGTCGGCAGGACTGCTATGAGCTACACTGAAATACTGGTTATTAATTAATTGAGACTGAAGCCAACCCACCAACCAAGGACCGGTAACAGTTAAAAATCCCTGCCACTAATAGAACTTTAGGGCATGTAAATGAGTTTTGAGTTTAGATTTAAATATAAAAAAGTAAGACTGTCTGATTTCAGCAGGGAGGTTATTCCAAGGACGGGGCACGGTAGGAAAAGGCCCTGCAGCCTGCTGACTTCTTTTTAACTCTAGAGACAGACAAGACCCCTGCATTCTGAGAGCGGAGGGTGTGAGGTGGAGTATAAAAGGTATAAGGTTTAAGGATATCAGACAGGTACACTGCCAAATATTCATCAGTGACAGCTAATACAAAAAAGGTGAGATTAAATTTGTACCTTAAACTACAAGACACTAAACCCATGTAGAAATTTCCAAATGGTCTCTTCTGGGCCCATTAGAGTATGTGCCAGTTGTGGTATTATCAATTGCAGTCACTGCAGGGTTGTTCAGTTTGATTTCATTACATTGTGCAAAGGTTTGTAAACTACGAAACAAACTTAATTTGGTTTCGTTTCATTTTGGGATACTTATTTTAAAGTTTGTCTTTTTGCATTGCCTGCATTCATTCCTTTATGCTTTAAAAGATATTCACATTTTACCATATCTAATCTTCCCTCATTTGCATTTGCCTTTGTTATTTATGTTTACAACACTGTGGTGTCAGTCTTTTCTCCCACACCCAGCCTACAAACTCCTTAACACTTAATTTTACAGACAGGAGCCACGCTGAGTCTGATGACTGTAGGGTGAAAAGGCTGCCACCTTTGTCAGCTTCATCAACATTTGCCTGATTTACATTGTTGTTATCAACTCTAACCATTTGTCTGACACCAATTAGCAAAATACAGCAGACAATGTGAAAAATATTTGTATGCAGACCCTTTAATAAAGTAGCAGTACTACACTGTGAAATATTCTGTTACAAGTAGAAGTCCTGCATGCAAAATCCTACTTGAGTCAAAGTGCAAAACTATTACCAGTAAAATGTTAAGTATCCAAAGTAAAAGTAGTCTGCTTATTTTGCAGAATGCCCCTAATCAGGTCGTTTAATGATGAAGCCTGAAGTCTTGATGTTGTTTTTAAAAAAAATCCTGTGCAGAATTTATTTTATTCTTCTGCGTTATTATTTACAAAATCAATAATAAAACTTTGAATGTTTTTTTTTCTAAGTAACACCCTCATGAGTATGCAGAATTTTTAATCTAGAATAATAAGTAATAAATAATTATTTATTACATTGATGATTTATTTAAATGCACTAAAGTAATATTTCCTTCAGATACTGTATCTTGCACCACAAATTGAAAATACTCAGGAAAAGTGCACACTCTACAAATTTGGATTTAAGTATAGACCTTGAGTAAATGTACTTTGCTACTTTCCACCAGTAGTAGTTGCAGGCCTTCATTATACGCACCAAGTACAGTAGAATCAGAGCAAATCACAGCACATGGACCCTCTCAATGGCTTCAACTTGTACTGTCATTGTACGGGAGGCTTTAGGGAGTTTGCTCTGGCCTGTGAGATAAGAGTGTTCTACATATCAGCTGCTTAGAGTTGCTGACCAGGAGTGAAACAGCCCTTGCCAGAAGAATGACACTTATCTGAATCAGCAACCTTTGAGACCGCTTGTATTGCACCACGTAGATTCAGCATTCACACAGAGCCATTTGTCTAGATTACTGCAGTCATAATTGTTATCAATAGGACCTAAGAACTGCTAGCTGGCAAGACAGCTGCTAAGGTCACATGTTTTGTAATATTTTAGAGATAATTAAGGCACCAAGGCATCGGGTTTCAGTGTCTTGTCCAGGGACACTTTGACATGTGGCCAGGAATCAGGGGAATCGGGAGTCGAACCACCAATCCCGGGGTTCGTAGGTGACTTCCCTACCAACTGACCCACTAAGTAATGCTCTACTAAAAAAGGGAACTTGATGATCAACAACCAGCTCTACAGTGACCATCAAACAGCTAGACAGGTGCAGGGTAATTGCATGGAGCTGATAAATATTTAATCATCAAATCCACCATTTGATCAGGCTGAGGTTCAAAGGTCACGTCATTGTTCCAGCTGCCTCCAAGATGGAGCACTGTTCTCAAATCAGCAGGGGTGGTTATCTCAGCTGTAAGCAACAGTGTGGAGCTCTCTCTCTCTCATTTTCTCCAACACACACACCACTTCAGATTGCTATACCCAACTCTACTAAACTGTAGTGAGGTGGTTTTGCAATATCACATCTGTTGAGGTCGCTTCTGCTTTAATACAGATATTTGAACTGAAGCCCTGGTCGTAGAGAGTCACTGTAGGTTGCATCGCCCTGCTGGTTGTCCAGCTTAACAGAAAAGCAAGAAAATCCACCCTGAACTCACATAACCTGGATCATTCCAGGAGCAAAATAAGTGTCATGTACAGTCACTATGAACTAAGAAACACTGATTTAATTGGAGAATAATGAGGACACAGCAGGGCAACTCTGTGTCAACCTACATGAAGGGAGTTATCATTCTGACCAGTGATAGGGAGCATTATCTTCTCACTTTATCAGCCATTTGCTGATCTTAAGACTGTTCCAAAGATACTGTATAAAGTGTACAGTTAAATGTTTGAAGCTGCCAACACAAGAAGATGAAGGCAGTCACTTGTAGGTCGTTGTTCTGTGGTGAAGCACTGTACTGTACATTTCAAGGACACTACAAGAAAAGGCTATTTTTTTAGTTGATTAATTTATTTAATTTGTAGTATATTATTTTAAATTTGCAGATTATCTAAAGTATACTTCACTGTTAAATGCTTAGTTATTTAAGTAAGTGCATTATATTTTTCAGTTTAGCAACTTTTACATTACAGCATTTCAGTGTATTTTGAACTCTGGTTTCAATGGTTTCAACAAGATGTTGAACAAGTTAGTGGTGAAAGACGACATGTTGTTAAATTAAATGGAATTAGTTATAATCAATCAGGACAAACATATTGTAACTCATTTACAGACTGAAATATAAACAAGTGAACAATACATGTTTAGACTACATTATCTCAGACTACATTATACTCAGCAGTTTGAAATTAGTGTGTTTGTGTGCAGTATGTTATTTGGTACGATCTAACATTGTGCCTGTCGATTATCTAGTTTGGTGCGTAGGTGTTGAGTTGATCATCTGAGTTTCAAGGCCAGTTTGCATTTCTAAGGCTACAGTTGCCCAAGATATTAAGGTCATTCACCCTGATACTAGAACCAAACTGCCCACACCACATACAAAACAAACAAAGGATGGGAAGAAAAGAAAAACCCATGCAGGTACCAAAAACTTTCTGGGTACCTGGTCTTTCTTTGGTACCTATTATATATAATGTTAAATAACTACATCATTAAATATACTTATTATGCCATTTGATTTGTCTAAAAACATGTACATAATACCAAATAGCAACATGTGAAATAAGTGAGAAATACTGTACATGAGAGAAGAGGAAAAATATGTTATGTGGTAGAGAATATCTGGAGATTTGGTGCATCATTGGCACCACATTAAGCCAGATAGTTTAAATTACCAGTTTAGTACATCATCACAGATGCTATTTGCCCATGAGAACTGTTAAGTGCACATTCATCAGTCCTCCCCGTGTCTGCCCTCTTGTGGTTGCAATCCCAAGTAAAGAGATAAAGATAATTCCAACCAACATGATGTCATTTATGTAAAGCTAGTATGTGCACATACTACACCAGATTAAATTTTCTGCGTGCAAGTGATGGACAGGAAACATGTTCTCTCTTGCAGATGATAGTCAACAACGGATTGCATGATAAAGGTGTCAACAAAGACATTGTTTAGCAGCCAAGTGTTAATGCAGCCCCCAGCTGTGAGTGAGACTCCTGGAGACAGAAAGAACACCACAGGCATCTTTTAGATTAGCATTTAACATTTGTTTTTCACCTTTCCCTACAATAACATATGAAAAAGACCTCACAGTTTCCCTTAATAAGGCATTATAGTGTTAAAATGTGGTTTTATATGTAAACCTTTGTGATGTCAGATATGGTAGATCTAAGAGTGTTATTATACAATGTTTAAAGCCCTTAAGCTAGGAGACCTCACAAAGGATAGTTCTTCCTTTTTCTAACAGACCAGCAACTCTCTGAAGGTCAGCTTCTCTCTAAAGTCTAAGCTCTGATATTCCTTAGTGTTAAATGTAAAAAAAAACAACTGGTGTCTGCACAAAAGAATAAATGCTTCTTCTGGAATATTATATGCCTTATATTATAAGGTAAGCATTCCAAGCTGGTGCCTACATAACTCAAAGAAAGACATGGCAGAAAGAGGAATATGAGACATTTGAAGATTATTCAGAATAGATTAAACAGTAAATAAAAACTGTTCATATGAAATATGATGTTCATATTAGGCAGAGGTGGCACAAGTAACAGTGCCACACAGATAAAAACTGTTCTTCAGTCCCAAAGCAAACAATATGTAGAACACACAGTGAGACGAAGAGTAATGCAATAGTCACGAATATATAACAAATTGACAAAATGTGAACCTGGGTCTCTGAAGATCCTCCCACAGTTTGGAGTCCATGTAGCATACACCCACACATGTTTTGCAAGCAAAGCAAAAACAGAAATTGTATTTTACATTTTGTAGTTTAAGTATCAATTATTATTAACAATTATTATTATTATTATTATTATTATACCTATATTAAACATGCACAACTTTCTGATGCTTTCAGGTACAATATAAAATATGTAAATAGATTCACATAAATGAAAAATAAATCCAGGATAATTTCTAATAGCAGGCCTACATAAAATGCATTTCACTATAGGTCATTGTTGTTTTCCACTCATTTCAAGATGTATCTATCAATTTTAATGCCTTAATATCTTTACTTTCTTTACAGTCAATCACTAAAATTCAATGTTGTGTCAATACTCTTGTTGAAACAAACCAGTTATGTGACATAAAAATAAAACAAACTCCCTTAGGGACGCTGTGGTTAAAGTTTTCGATTTCGATATGATTACTGATACACGACTGATGAAACAAGTGTACTATATATGTTGACGAAATTGGAGCTTACGAGGACACTTGAACGCCTCATATGGCTCAGCCTGTGACGAGTCCATCGTCAACAGGAAACGGGGGAAGCGTCCTTGGAGATGTTGTTAGTGCTGTAAGTTTCGCATCTTTCTCCCTTGTGTGTATACAATGTATTTGTCAAACAACTGACAGCTAATCGACACTTCCACAGAGTTCAATGAGAAACCAACTGAAAGTTTGGGAGGTAAATCACGTAGCGTGAATAATGTATAACTACTTAGCTGACTAAGCTAACGGTAAGTAGCTAGATGTCGCCCAGCTAATGTGTGGTTAGCTAAAATGCTAGCTTAATTAACGCTAGCTAGTGCCTTAAACTGATGTTCTACCCTGTACCCCTTAATACATTAAATACCATTTAATGTCAATATTTCTTGTTTATGGTAACGTTAATGTCACCTTGGTTTGGCCCACATTTAAGATTGGTCTTATAATAAACCCTCGTTTCTCTTTGTCAGGCTAGATGCAAGAACTTGAAATGTTAACGTCAGTCTCTTCAGCAAATCACAGGGAGACAAAGTCTGTTGCGTTTCTCTCAGAAAACAGGTCATATTTTGCACAGTGAACAGCTGAAGCTGTTAACGGAGACGGGAGACATTATAAGTGTCTCCCACTGTGTTGTTATGTTTGCAGTAACGTCACATCTCCCTTTCTTTTGCCAGTCATAATGTTTTGCATTTACCCCCGTGTCTCTGCAGTAGCCATGACTGCAGCTGCTCTTATAGGAGACCAGCTGATCCTCGAAGAGGACTACGATGAGAACTATATACCATCAGAGCAAGGTACACAGGGTCGCTGGTTTCAATACGTATAAGCATCCTTATAAACATTCAAACCATTCAAGCATTGAAATGACTGTTGGTTGGAGACTAATGTGATGGAGCAACACATTTGCATAAGGGGAAGATAAAGTATATATTGACCTTGATTATTATTGCATAATTGACTGATGTCAGTAATACTGGGGTAGCATGGAAAGCCTGTAGTGTCTTAGTGTCAGTTAGTTTTATATACATAGCTTATGTATTTATATAGTGTTTTATTATGGCTTGGGGTGCTTCACCCTGCCTTTATGATCTGTTCAATTAACAAGTTTACACCACTGTATGTTATGTCATTCAGTTTTTCCTTAGTATATTTCTCTCTTAATATTTTTACTATCAGAGATCCAAGAGTACGCAAGAGAGATTGGCATTGATCCCGACAAAGAGCCGGAGCTCCTGTGGCTGGCCAGGGAGGGCATTGTTGCCCCTCTGCCTCCCGAGTGGAAGCCTTGGTAAGTAAAAAGGGAGAGAGGCTGGGTAGTGAAGTGCTGGCTGAGCACCCACCAAAAAGGAACAGTCTTTAACAAATCTGACTATAAAAGTGAACTTAGGTGTGCCACAGACAATGTAAAGAATCACATCTTCTATTGTCTCCATGAATTTAGAGGGGTTGATGTTGTAAATTATTGTAGTGATGTCAATTTAGTTCCAAAAAACCGGGGGCCGACAAAGTATTAGAAATGCTACCCCAGCCTCATGGATTAATATTATAGTGTGTGTTACTGTTACTGTGTTGTTGCATCTATTCAAGGGTAACGGTCTGTTCTTGACACCTTAAGGTGGGGGTGCATAGCAACCTCCCCTTAACAAAATCTCCACGGAGACATTACCTGCTGTAAACATGTCTAAATAAAGCAGCTAATGATTGCAGCCCAATGTTACACTAATAACAGACATAACTAATACCTACAGTATACATAGATAAAGTGAATTTAAGTTATAAATTGAAGGGTTGGTGTTGGATTGATAGCAAACGGCATCTAAACTCTAGTATTGAACATATTTTTCAGGAGTAGTTATATACATTCACTGGCCAGTTCAATAAGCACACCTGTACAATTTAATGCAATTCAAAACAGCAGCTCTGCCATGAATTCTACTTTTAGAAGGTTGCAGTTTCTCAAAACTCATAGCAGAGGGATTTCCCTCTCCACTATTTCATCTGTGTGTGTTCCTGTTCCTGCGTCTGCCAAAACCCCTTCCAGCCAGGATGTGAATGGGGACATCTACTATTTCAACTTCTCCTCGGGGCAGTCTACCTGGGATCACCCCTGTGACGAGCACTACCGCCGCCTGGTGATCCAGGAGCGTGAACGGACCCAGCTCACGGCTGCTGCAGGTGGCACAGGGGCAAAGAAGGACAAGGATAGGAAGAAGAAGAAAGAAAAGAAGGAGAAGAAAGAGAAAAAGAAGAAGGAGCCACTCAAGACTCAAGTGAGTGGCTGTCACACCGTTGAATCCACCACACATCAGAATGTATCAGAACGTCAAAGTATGAAAGTAAAAACTGTTTATTTTTCTTTCTTTTTTTAGGTGCATAGTCATAAGAAACTTTGTCCTGAAGTTACTTTTCCAGGAAGGCAGTTGTGTAATAATAGTGTCTCTAAACAATGCATCTAGTTAGTGACATTCACATACATATAAAAGTGAGGAAAGTCAGAAACTAATTCTAGAATAATATCTAACTATCCAAGATATTGCAATAGTGTAATTTACCCCCAAACATCCAGTTCTGTTTAAAGCAATTACCATATTTCCCAAAGAGCCCGGTATCCTCCAGCGTTTTACTAGAACACTATAGAGGAAGGAAGTTTTACATGAAAGTAGAATCTGTTAAACTAACCTACTACATACTCTGCTTTAATCACAACAAATATGAATTTTATTTGAATTGAAATGTGTCGTCAGCATATTGTCAAATATGTATTTATCAACAAACGGATTATTGATCAGCTATTGTTGGGGTATAATCATAAAGTCAAGACATTATTAAGTGTTGCTGATGTTACACGTTCCTGAGCTTACTTTTGCTTACTTTTCTTGTTCCATAGGCCCTGAGTTCAGCCTTGGGACCCTTGCCATCCCCATTGAGCAGCCTAGCTCCTCTTAGAGGTCTGGATGCTCCTGGCCCAGGTCCACTATCTGGACCTGTCCCTGCTCTTCGAGGATCTCTTGGCAGCTCTGGTGGGCTGGAGCCCCTCAAGACATCCCCTGGGGTAAAATCGTAGTGCTACTGTGTGAAGGACCATGATGTATGATAAGTTTATGGCCTGTCTCAAACCCTTGCTATTTGCTATGTTTAAATTCTTTCTCTGTCAGGCCCCTCAGAGCAGTGGTGTGTCTTTAGGTGTTTTAGGCAGCAGGCCAGAGGAGAGGATCTCTCTTAATCTGCCCGGCTTTGCTGCAGATGATGATGATGATGACATCGATGAAGACAAAATCTCAGAAAACGAGGTACAGTGCAACTTGAAGGCGAATGCAAGATGAAAAATATTGTTGGTTTAGCTGCCTATCGCTCATAAATTCAGTATATACTCTTTTTGCTAGTAAAACCAGACATTATCACTTTTTCAGCCAAGTCCTCGTGATTCAGACAGACTATTGAAGAATCTCCATCTGGACTTGGATGCTCTTGGAGGAGGTCTACAATATGAGGTAGACAGGATCTTTTGCTTAATTGACAGTAAACAGTGTGTAGAGAGATGGGAAGGGGAAAGAGAGTCTTATGACATGCGACACAGGTCAAGAAAAAAATTGTGGACATTGTGGGTTATGTGTTGTGCACCATAACCATTTGAAAAAGAAGAATGTAACAAAATGGGGAAATGCAAATTGAAGGAAAAAAAATTAAAAATTAAAATATGCAGTTCAAAATGAGGACGATGTGTATACAAGTGCACAATGTAATTTGCTGTTACATTCTGACTGATCCTGACTCTGAGCCAGAGACAGTTAATAAACAATAAATTATGGAAGTTGCCGCTGCTGGAGATGTTCGTAGGGATCCTTATGTAGAACAAAGTGAATGAGGCAAAGCTCAGCCTATAGGGAAGGTCTTCGGCGATGTTGGTGAATGCATGTGCCATATTTATCATGAAGGAGTGGCTTTGAGGTTTTCTCATGATTACTAATAGCAACAGATGTTTCCCTTTATTTAATATCAGCTTGTCAGTCATCTGTATAGTGGAAATATTAACAAATCAAAGATAAAAAAATAAAAATAATTATTATTATTTAGTAATTAGTAATGGTTTAATGGTGTGCTTTAGGACAGTGAAGCCAGTGGTGCAGCTCCACCAGAGGAGAGGACTGACCCAGAATTACAGGACTTGGCCCTGTCTGGAGATCACAGTCCTGAACCACAATCCCAGCAGGTAAAGACACACACATCCAGTTTTGCAGTGGCTCTCTTTGTTTTTGTTTTTCTTAGTTGTTCTGAACATTGAACAATGTTTTCTGTATGGTACAACTGTGTGCCTCATTCTTTGAATGATCCTAGCACATTATTGTGTGTGATTGAGAAATTACAAATTTTTTACATGCATATACAGGAATTATAGATGCACAGCCCTGGAATTCCTAACTATAAATCTTCTACAACATTAGAGTATATTGTTAGAAAAGGGGATACCTTTCTCTCTGGTGATAAGCAGCCTTGGAACTTATGCAGACAATGTTGTAATTTCAGCATTTGTTTTGCTTCTAGTTTGATCAGTTAATAATAAGAAAATAGTAATGTGGAGTATACAACACAAGCTAATATGCAATAGACTAGAAGAATAGAAGTTTTTAGTTGGATGGAGCTCCAATTGTTTTTGCACGTCCTCCATGTATCATAGTGGACTTTTCTTGTTGTCTCATGTAATTGTGACTTCTAAACGATGTGCTGTTCCTTCTCTTGTCTTTCTTTGACCTTTTCTACGGTGACCCATATGTGTTCATGTAGGTGCTGTGCTGCTGGGATCTGTCCTATGGACACGGCTGTTACTGTGTCTTCCTCTTTGTCCTGTTGTCATCTTACTGCCACTGTTACTGCTTTGCTGTCTGAATCTAAATACCAGGGGCATGATGTCATGTCCTCCATCAAAACCAGGAATATTTAGTCTATTAAAAGTTTCCCTCTGATTTATATATTTATCCCCACTAGGACAGACCAGTTGTAATTTGTGAAGTCTGTAAATTTTTAGATAACCTAAAATTACAAAATGTTCCAATTATTTAGCCGTAATACAGAAATACTGAATACAGAGTGTTTGAATTCAGTGATTTCTTCTAGGCATTGTGTTTTTTGGAGGGAAAACAGTGACTCAAGGAAATCACCAAACTGCCCCTCTGTGTGCTTTTGTTTCAATGTGAAAGATTTCAGGAATACAGTTTTCTAGGCTTTTCATTTTTATTTGTTTGTTGTTTTTACTTTATTTTTCATATTCTGTCTAATATAACTAAGTTTGTCCCTGTAAAATGCACAATCTTTGCATGCAGTTACGTCAAGATCATCACTCCTTCCCACATCGTCTTTCAACAGGAGTCACAATCTTTATGTCTGGCTCCTTCCCTCACCTGCCCTCCTCCATCCTTTCTCTCCCTTTTGTCTCTGCACGCCTTCCTTTGTGCCTCTCTTTGGGACGGATGGACTTCCTATTCCTTTCCACAAAGGATTCCTTGAGGGCCCACAACCTCCTCCTGTCATCACTGAGCAGAAAACATAGTAGCGTGGAGGGGGCTGGTGCTGCCACCCCTGAAGATGAACATGCCACTGAGCAGTCAGAGCAGGAGGTAGCAGAGGAGGTGAATGGAGTACAGAAGAAGCAAGAGGAGGCAGGAGATCTGGAAGATGAGGATGCTCAGAGAGAGAAAGGAGAGGATGAAGGGGGAGGGGAAGCAGAGGTGGAACTGAAGGAGGAGAAAGGAGAGGTAGGAAATGAGCAGGAGGATGGAGAGGATGCAGATGAGGGAAAAAGCATACAAGAATGGAATGAAATGGAAAGGGCGGAGGGAGTTAGTAACGTAGCTATAGAGAGCAAGAAAGAAGAGGAGGAGTTGGAGAACGATGAAGTAAAGGAGAAATGCTGTGAAGGTGAGGATGAAGAGAAAGATGAAAGCGATGGTAGAGGGTCAGACAACATGAAAAACAGTGAGAGGCCAGAGAGCAGTGAAAGAGAGGAAAATGACAGCAGTGAGAAGATAGAGATGTGCTGTGAAAGCCAGGATGATGAGACAAAAGACAGAGAGGAGATTGTTGAGAGTTTAATGGAGGAGGAAGAAGAGGTGGAGGAACAGCTGCAAGCAGAACAAGAATTTGAGGAGGACAGTGATGAAGTTGCGGAGAAATCCTTTCAAAGCGATACAGATATAGGAAGCAAGGAGGAGGATGAAAATGACAAAGAGAGAGAGGAGCCTGAAATAAGCACAGATGATGAAGAAAGGCAGAATGAAAGTAAGAAAGAAGAGGTAGATGTGAATAATGAAGGAGAGCAAGAGAAAGAAAAGGAGGAGGAGGATGGTGAAAGTGAAGACGCTTTGGAGCGATGCTCCCTGAGCCAGAGGAAACTGACGGAGAGTGATGAGGAGGTGTTAGAGAGATGTATGCATAGTGACATAGGAGAAATGGAGAGGGACAATACAGTGGTTGAGGATGATTCAGATGCCCAAAAGCTGCAAGCAGCATCAGAGAGTGATCAGGAAGTTGTTGAGGTTTTTGAGATGGAAGCGGCTCGCGTCCGGACAGCCGAACTAGACCAGAAGATGATGCCGAGCGACCTTAAAACGCTTGATCAAACTCCTACTGGCAAGAAGGAGAGCTTGTCAAAAAAATGCCCCCTTCCTGCAGAGGTAGGGTTCGGTGTTGCCTCTGTGCGTGCTCACCCCACCCCCCCACCCTGTATCCTTACCCAACCCCACCCAGTTCCTGCTTGACCTTTCAAGCATGCATGGGTACATGCAGATCCTACAATCCAACTCCACTGCCTTAGGGGCTGTGTCATACTCAATGATGGATGTCCTGGATGTCATCACATGCACACTGGAATTTGAATTAGTCAAAGGACACTACGTTTGAGCCCCTGAGGACTGGATTGGAAAGTTCTGATCCCTCTACCCAGTGACAGCACAGGCTTTTGGTAGTCTCTCTGCTTTTGCCAGGGCAATTTGAGCTGTTTGATCAGACACAGAATTCCCATCTCCCCTCACTACCTCTCTTATTTTCAGTGGCTGCTTGCTTGAATGTTTGATTTTTATAATATACCATTGAGCTCACTGGCCTTGGTTGTGTTGCATGTAAAGTGCAGTACACTCTGCTTCTGCCTTGTGCTGTGTGTGTTTCTTCTGTGTTCAGTGTTCCTCGTTCGCTAACATTTTGTGTACATGTTTGCCTCTCCAAGTACTTTCTCATTGAGTGTGTTTGTGTGTATGTGTTATTGCAGGAATTTGAGGCCAGTAGTAATTCTGCGGAAGCTTCAACCTCCATAGATGTTAAGGTAATCACATCATGGAGCATGACACCCGTATAACACTATACATTCATTTAACTGAAGACTATGAGGTTAACTATTTCTTGTCAACCTTGTAATGTCTGTGGTTTTGTATGTTAAAGCTGTCAGAGAAGGTTCTCAGCACCCACGACCTGTCGAGCACAGTCAGTCCACTGGAGAAAGATGACAAAGAGGAAAATAAAAATGAGGAGGGGGAAAAGTCCAAGAAGGCAGAAGCTGCCAAGAGGTTTCTCGTTGTTTTAAAATCCCAACTATTGTACAATTTATAATTTAGTTTGGTGAAACATGCAGCTGTGTCAGGGCAATTTCTGAAAATATACACAACCTTACCAATAATAGAATATTACTCAACTAATACCCCCACTCCTCTTAGGCGTATAATGGCTGAAGACAAAGGCAACCCTCCAGCCCATAAAGTTGACCGACTCATCCTTTATCAGTCCAATCTGTCACCCTCCCTCTCAAGCCCCTCCCACTCAGAGGGAGGTGTTGAGCTCCAGCCAAAAGCCGAAGGTTTCGGCGTTTCTCTGGGGTTACAGAGGCCTGACACTTCCAGAGGTCGTCTGGTCCGCACCCCCAACACCCAGCTCGATGACACTGAGCCCCCCTTAAAAAACCAAGACAGCTCACTGGAAGAAGAGCCGCGCTGGAGAATCTGGAAAGAGAACGAGAAAGAGGAGGAGGAGGAAGAGAAGAGGAAGAGGACAGAGAGAGAAGAGAGGAGTCTGAGTGAAAGGAAAGAGGAGATGAAGAGGAAGGTCGATCAGGAGGTGGAGGAGGAGAGGGAAGAAATGATGAGAGAGAAAGAGAAGAAGATTTGTCTCCTCCAGGGGGAGCTGAGGAGAGAGGAGGAAGAGGAGGAGAAGAAGCTGAAGGAGGAGAGCGAGGAAAGGCTGAGGTACGAAGAGAGAGTATAACATAACAGTCATAGGCCTCCCCAAACAGCTAGTATATTTTTACATTAGTCATTGTATGTAAGTAATATAAGTCTTTTCCATTAAATTTAAATAATGGTAATAATTATTCTTATTGATGTATTATTTAATTTAACATTTATTTTACCAGGTCAATCCAACTGTTTAATTCCCATTCTTGTTTGTTAGTTATCCTGTACATTATCAAGAGGCAAACATTAGAGTGATGAAGTTACAGTTTATAAAGGACTCACATAAACATGTATACAGTTTATTGAAACTTGCTTTTGAAACTATTTTAAAATCCATAAATACATGTATTTGTGCACATCTCCAGGGCTCTGCGGGACCATATCCTCTCTACGAGGAGAGAGGAGGAGGCCAGGCTGAAAGAGGAGTCTGAAAGGGCCCTGGAGGAATTCAGACAATCTTTACAGAAGGAGAAGGAGAAGCAACAACACAAGCTTAGGTGAGAAACGCACATTAACACGTAAAACAGAGGTGCGCTAGAGCAATGGTTCTCAAAGTGGGACTAAATCTGCAATACAGGATTTCCATGTTAATGTGTTGGTCACATGGGTTGTCCATGTCTTGTTATTACTTATTAACTACTTATTATAAAGTATAATTGGATGTGAAATATGAACATTTCACAGCCCTGCTTGCTATGGAATATGACCTTTGCAAAGCAACTAAATATAGCAGTTAATAACCTCCAGTCCTGACACTAACATTGATGTGTGTGTCCTGTGAACAGGGAGGAGAGTGAAGCCATGCTGAAGGAGTTACGTGTGACTTTAGAGGAAGAACAAGCAGTGGAACAGGAGAGGCTGGAGGCCCAGAAGAGGCAGGACATTGAACGTGTGAAGGCAGAGTTTGAAGAGGAGCTGCAAGCAGAGAGGAGTAGATTCCAGGGAGAGAGGAAGGAGAAACTGAACTCTCTAAAATATGAGGTGACTCTGGCCTATCTCATTTTCAATTTTATTCTCTTATACTCAGTACAATTTCAGTGTTTACATTTTGATTTTGCTCTTGGCAAATTTAATGAGGGCTATCTCATTCAAAAAAAAATTCAACTAAAACTTAACACCAATACTAGAACCAACAAAGGTGGGTGAAAATAGCTTTGTTAGTGGAAATGCCTGCTTAGAATATTATTTAAGATCAGAAAATCCCTTACTTCAAATATTGTCAAAGTTATTATGGGCTCAGTTGGAAAGAGCATTCATCAAACTGCAGAGTCAGTGGTTCAGCTCCTCCTGGCCACATGTCAAAGAGTTGAGCAAGACACAGAACCCTAAATTGTTCCTGTGTGTGTTCTTCGCTTTTAAATCTCGTCAGATATAAAAGTGTCTAAAATGCAGATGTATTAGGTAAAACAAGGCAGCTTTCTTTACTAGCTTAAGCATATTTCAAACACAGAAGCAATTTGAAAAGTCAAAGAAAAGCACTGACATGACATTATTAAGCAAGCTGGAGTGAAAAACACTGATATGAACCTGAATCCCTGTTTTCAGGGAAAAGGTAACTGAGAAGCCATGTTTGGCTGGCTGTGTGTTGTGTCACACAAGTGCTGGCAATTACTCTTTACAAAATGTTTTTGACACTGTTCTAGAAGTCAAAGAAACAGGAAGGAAATTCTGTAGTTTAAGTTTATTTTCTACCACACCAGCACAAAATAAAACATACCATCTTGAGTGTGACTGGGCAACATAGGCATCTTGGGAGCGGCATGATAGCTCAGTGGGTAGAGCAGTCGTCTTTCAACCCAAGGGTGAGTGGTTCGATTCTCAGTCCTGGCAAGCTACATGTCGAGGTGTGCTTGGACAAGACACTGAAACCCTGTAGTAGTGCTGAGACAGGTCTAGCAGCTGTCCAAACAACAATTTCCCCAAGGGGATCAATAAAGTGTTTATTATTAATAGAGAGACATTAACATTAACTTTGACCCATTTAGGTTGTGTTAAGGTGTCAAATTTACGTAAACACCAGACATTTTGGACATGAGGGACACAGTTTAATGATTTGTCTAAATGTGTGTCTGTCTCTGTATTTGCACTGTTTTGTCTGTGTAAAGGTTAAAAGCACAGAGAGGAGGAAGGAGCTGATGATGAGTCCACGACCTGAACAGCACCTGGCAGAGTACCACAGAGAGGTAAGAGCACACACAGCGACACACACACATATGTTCTGTACACAAACCTCATCATCAAGAAGATTCTGTACAGAATCTTGTTAATATTTTTTAAGGCTTGAAGTTTAAGTAAATTTAGTAGAATGCAACTTGCTAAACGTAAACTTAGACTGAACTTCACTTCCACCATTTAGCTGGCTGATGTGCTCCAAGAAGTGCGTGAGGAAGTGCAGCGTGATCACGAAAGAAAGCTGGAGCAGCTGAGGGAAGACCACAGGAGACAGATGAACAACATCAGAGAGAAATACCTGGATGAGGTCAGAGGGAGTTTACATCTAGAAATGAATGTACGGTGTTTTTTTCCAGCAGTTATCAACAACATCAACTCAAAATTATGATATTATCAAGATGGTAGAGGAAAAATAAATACTAACAGGATATTGTGTGTGAGTACATGTATGGTGACTTTTGTGGGGATAAGTTAGTTTTACACCTTGGGAGTGAGGCTAGTTTTATTTAAAGTGACATTTCAACTAGCCCTCACTTCCTGAGACATTTAAAAGACCGTTTAAGGGTTAAGGTTAGAATTAGAGACGGGGTTAGGGTTGCAATGCATTGTGTAAATAAGTGTATTCACAAAGATAATATTACAAACACGTGTGTTTGTGTGTTTCAGGAGACTGCACAGAGGGAGCGCTTGCTGTCCACTCTGCAGGAGGACAGAGACCGTCTCCAGGCCTCACACGCCGTCCAACTGGAGAAACTCCGTCTGCAGCTCGACACACAGATACAAAAGGCACAGCTGACACACTCACGCAAGGTGGGATGGGATAGACACACACTTTTACAAACAATGCAATGTTGTACCTTTGGTAACATTACACTGCATAAAACTGATGGCTCAGAAGGAATCCTTACCACCTGGTATCACACGTGGTTTTAACATACACTACTCACAAAAAGTTAGGGATATTTGGCTTTCGGGTGAAATTTATGGAAAACGTAAAAAGTTCACA
>JAUMHL010000005.1:10058292-10111425 GCA_032362345.1 Sandelia bainsii
TATAGTGCATTTTAGGTTCATCCTGAAATTTCACCCGAAAGCCGAATATCCCTAACTTTTTGTGAGTAGTGTATATTTAGGTTGCACCACATAATGAAACATTTTTTAATCTCCAGACTTAAACAGTAAAGTGAGATTTTTTCTTCTCAAGTAAACTTTGCCTCATTTCATGTACATCTGTGAGAATTTAGTAGCACAAACACAAAACACTTTATTCTAGAGAATCAATCTGTCTTATTTCTTCTATAAGGAGTCAGAACTGCAGGATCTGGCAGATCAGTTGGAGCTGAGAGCCAAAGAGCTGAAGAGCCAGGAGGCCATGCTGCAGACCAAGGTTTTTTATTGCATACATAATGCACTCTTTTTCTCTAACCTGAACCACACATACTAATAGTTCCTGTCTCATATCAGGCAGTAGATCTTAAGAGAAGAAGGAAAAAGCTTGGGGAGGAAGAGGAAAAAGTGGACAGAGAGATTGAGGTGGGAAGTCCCACTTTTCTTTATGAAAAGAATGATTATATTGACTCTGCATCTGTCAACAATCCCCACCTGTGTGTGTGTGTGTGTGTGTGTATGTGTATGTTCAGGCCTTGCCCCAGTTGATTCAGGAGAGAGACCAGCTGAAAGTGGAGCTGGAGAGGATGAGAGAAGAGAAACATCAAGCTCGAGAACTCATCCAGAGAGCCAGGGAAGAGAAGGGCGAGGCAAAGGAGAAAGAGGAGAGGCTGAGAGAGGAGAGAGATAAAGCGAAGGAAGAGAGCCGGAGAGCCAAGGAGGAAAAGCAGCGACTGGAGAGCAAACTGGCGCTGATGCAAGAGAGATGTGACCGTCTTAGCCGCAGAGTCAGGTACAGTTTACACGGCAAAAACAGCATTACTAGAAACAAGCCAAATGTTTTTATATAGTCACATTTTCTTGTATCAAGGAAAAAGAAACCTGCCTGTGGGGTAAGCAAATATTGCTTGGCTAGAATTCTTAAAACTAGCATTAAAGTCTAACCAATGAAAGACCATAATGGACCTGAAAACAAGACAAAAAATGCCTAAATTTACAAGCAACACAAACCCAGTTATTCAAGCAAAATTTCCTTAGAATGAGAATTTGGCTTCTGATTTAGCTAAATTTAAGAATTTATTCCTTAATTTACTATAAATAATTAGCAAAAAAAAAAAATTTTTTTAACTGGGATAAAATTTCTTTTTTTTCCTTCATGTTTTGGTCCTCCAATTAATCTGAAATTAAAAGTTAATTTACTATTAATATTTAGCAATCAAATTGATAATAACCAGCTTCTACCTTGCTGTGTAGATCCAAAACTTCAGGTAACACCCCCAAGAATACATCACACAGACTTCAAGGTTGAAGTCACAGTGAATGATTTTGGTATGAAGTTCCTGATACTAGGGGTGGGCGGATCAATCCAAATATCCATAGTATCAATAACTGCATTGGTATTGGTATTGGTTTGATACCAGCATGATGGATTCAATACTTTAGTTTATGTTTCTCCTCTACTTTCAGTAAATTGCCTTGGTTTCATCAAAGAGTAGACAGGTCTGTGCATACTTCGCTCTTTTCACGTCCTCTGTGCATATTAGCTGGAATATCGTATTAAGACAAAGTTATATTATAAATGTATATCAAATGCAGACTTATTTGCCTTCCAAATGGATTATGCTTTTCCTTTGATCAGTGAGTTGGAACAAAGTGAAGGAGCAAACACCTCCCCCAGTCAAGACCTTGAACAAGACGAAAAGAAGGCAGAGAAAGCAGAGGCGACAGCGCCCTCCAGTGACAGGAGAGACTCATCACTACATGTAGAAGACCTGGACGACCTGCCACCCTCCCCTGTACCAAACAGCCACAGCAGCATGGATGAGTAAGGAGAGAGGGACAGTCACATAGAGCAGAACTGTGGTTATGAATGCACATTTAATATTTTTCATGGTAAACAATTACTGTATGTGTGATTTAGGCTTAGAGTTTTTCTTTCCCAGCTATTATTTCCCCTGTTTTCTTGGATTTCTTGTCTTAAATTACTTTTGACTTTAACAACAGAACTGCAGGATGCAAGAATACTTAAGTATACAGCCTGAATACTTCAGATCTGTATCTTAAAATCTCATATTCAGTAGTGTGATTTTAGCTTGTAGACATTTGATAGCAGAGGTAAGCTAACATTACTGACATTACAGGCAAACAGAAATATACGCTGTGCTGATCACATCATTTATGGTTCAGTCTATGAAAGCTGAGAGTAAGAGTGTATTTAACCTCTAACCTTATCCTCATGTCTCTATGTATCCAGGTTTCGACGCTATATCTCTTCACATGGCACCTCCATCCAGAAGACCAAACTCTTCCTGGAGAGGGAGAGCAGTCGGCTGACGGAGAGACAGGCAGCTCTGCGGACAGCTCAGACCAGCTCCTCCCAGGACCCCAACTGGGAAGAAGGGGTAACTGAAGAGATGATAAGAAACCTCCAACAGGTAGGGAGGAGTATGAGCCACCTCCTGTAGAATAATTATTGGTGTAAATTGAGTGTTAAGTGCTGGTTACTATTCTCATGTTCCATTAGGAAGCCAGAAATGTGGCAGAGTTGCAGCGGGCCGTTCAGAGAGGAACCTCGCTCCTGCGGAGGAAGGAGGAGCAACTACAGCAGCTGGAGAGCTCTATAGCTGAAGAGGTCAGGAGACACCATCGGCCCGTATCTGTAGTCTTACAGTACTCTCACTTAAAGTTTAGTTTAGCATTGTTATATTTTCACTGCTGAGCATCATATGAAGGCAATGAGCAGATATAATCGTATCTAAAAATTCTGACTTACCTCAAATCAATGCACAAGAAGATAATGAGTAGTTTTCTTTTCTACCTCTGTCAGGGCACTTTGATCTGTGACAAGGCACATATTTTTCCTCTGATTATGTGTGATCATTTATAAATGTAATGAAATATATCTTTATGATTTAGATGAACTAAAGTGAAATATTACTTGTTGTGTTACTTGTAGCATATTTTCTACACAAGAACGTGACGTGTATTTGGATTTATTCATTACTATTCTCACAAACCAACAAACACAAACCAACTGGGTCATACTAGAGATTCTTTAATATCTGTTTTTAATGTCATTTTTGTTGCTTTGTACATTAAGCCTCTGTTTGAGGATCTATCTCGGCAGGCAGGAGAAAGGAAGGTGACATTTGATGTGACAGAGTCTGATCTCAGCAGCACTGTAGACCCTCCGTATGGGACAGGTAACATGTATTAACAAACCTTTTTTCAAACAAAAGGACTCACTGAGTTTAGAACAACATACAAACGTGCATATGACCATTAACTCATTTTCATGTATTTGCAGTATTTTTTGTGCTTCTGATGTTTCATACACTTGTAAAAGATTTTCTCATCTCTATACCTTGCTCTCATCAGGAAGTCATCCCACTGTCCCAGCCAAAGTCCAGGAGTTAGCAGAGTCCCTGCAGCAGATCTCATGCCAGCTGAACACCGTCCTGGGTGCCTTGGGTTCACTAGCTCAGAGACAGAGTTCCACACCTTACACAGCCTTCTCTCTGCCTCCATCTCAGCCACACTCCACCCCAGCTCCCATATCCACCTCGGTTCCTGTCATGCCCCAGATGCACACCCTTGGCGCTAGTTCCTTAGCTCCACCTCCCCCAGTGAGGTTCTCTGAGCCTTCATGGAATTGGCTGCCTCAAGGCAGCTCTGCAGCCACCCCACTCTACAGCACCCCCATCAGTAGTGGACAAAGGTCCTCTGAGGACCTCCTCAGTCGATGGAGTCAGATATTCCCCGGTATGCTAATGCTTCATTTTGCTTTGGGACTTAAAAAGGGTTTATAAGTTGGAACCATTATGGCAGTTCTGAAATATTGTCCTGTTTCACAGGAGCATCTATGGACCCATTCTCCTCCACCACCATGAGGACTTCCTCAGCTTACTCATCATTTACTCCTGCTGGGTAACCTGCGCTAAACCTTTCATCATGCAATTATTCCAGCTTATACACATATTCGCTGACTTAAATTACTTATACCAGTCTGAAACTGTGTGATTATGTCTGTGTGTGTCTCAGTGAACATGGTCACAGCCTGCGGTCCATTCAGAAGTCAGCGGAGGTGGACGGCCAGAGGCTGCAGGGGCTGATAGACGGCAACAAGAGGTGGCTGGAGATGCGCAAGAAAGACACCAGCATGTATCCTTCTATCGCACATACTCATCCACACACACGTACACACACTCACACACACACTATAGCCCATATAAATATTAGTACTGTGCTTACATATACCCAATGTTTATACAATTCATACTGCCAAAATGTAGTAACCTCCCATAAGTCCAATCAACTCTTCTTTTTATCTCTCTCCTGCTCATTTTATTTAAATTTGCACACACTTAATCATTTATCAGTTCCTGTCTGATAATCTAGAGCACACCCTCACTTGTCAGACTTTTGTATGAACACTGTCGTGCCTTTTATTTTCTTTCACTCTGCTTCCCAGACCTCTGTTCACTCGCTATCAGTCTCCATCCTCCAGGAGCGGCCTGGTCCAGTTGGGCCTGGATGATAAAAACCAGATCAGAGTCTATCATTACTGAGGACATGGCACACAGTCCAGTGTTTGTGTACTGCGACTGTGACTGAGGACTTTGAAATATTTTTTTATCACTGTGACAGGTCAGTGTTATGACGTTTACACACGGGGCCTCGCCTGAGAGTCAGGTGCCCGCTTTGATTCTTCCCTTTTTAAAACTTTCTAGTACAAAGGTTTTCAGGGAAAATCCAGCCTCCTCTGCTGTGATTGGAGGAAGAGGTGACTGTAGAATTCAGGGAGCCACGTGTCACAGAGGGCTGAGGACTTTTATCCTCCAACCTTATGCATGGCTGTGAGACTTTTTAAAGCACTTCAGTGTCATGTTTACAGATTATAGCTCCTTTCCAGACATGGGCCAGACAGCTTTTTAATTATTTGGTATACTGATGTCAGATGGGAGTTGGTCATTTCCTAAAAAGTTTCAGACAATCACAGAGAAGTATCTCAATGTCTAATGAAACTTCTCTATAACTGAAAACTTCCCAGATATCACCAGATTTATCATGTCATCACCTCCTTTCATTTGCTGCTGCAGGCAGGATATAACACTAAAAGCCCACTTCGTGACAGGTTACATTTGTGTTTGTGCCACTGGTTTTGTAAATGTGTTGTGTGTTTCTTTTTAAAGTTCTTTTCAATTTTGTCATTTTAACCTTTCAGGAACAGGAATCTCTTAATCATTGTTTTTGTAATTTGTGAAGCCAGTCTACCTTTGATTTTACACTTATTTCCACACTCCCTCAAACACGTTTGCACATCATTAGTGACGATAAGATTTAACAAGTGTGGAGGCATCAAGAAAAAAATGTTTCGTGCATTTGTTGGTGTAAATATATACTGTATTTTTTATATGAAATATTTTAATAAATTTTATTTTATGTATATATATACATACACACACCTGCATGTGTATATATATATATATATATATAGTGTACTCCTCCTGTTATAGCTACTACTGTTTTGTTTATTCTGTTTGTGCAAATGTATTTACATACACACATTCAGATTTGCATATATCGCTCACACTGAGGAACAATATGCCTCACATGAGCTTGTCTCTTAAGACTAAACTTCTGGTTTAAAGCTATGTATCATCATCATAACACAGAAAACAGTGTAAAATGAGACCTTTATTCAGTAACTGCTCATTGCATTGTTTGACATTAAAATCATTTTTTTTCCATACAGTACAGTGCAAAAAAATACCTTTGCAGTCAGACTTTAGGGCAGTCATGAAGTAAATACAATCATCATCAATATTACCAATGAGGACAGCTAGCTTGAGGATCTGACCAATCAGAGCACAGTATGTGACTAACATTATTAGAATATTAAAGGCCACTGACAAGAGTGAACAGGATTCATGTTCTCATATTAATGTCTGTAAACACACACACCCCCACACACACCTATACAAACACAAAGCATATAAACAGCATACAAACAGTAATTTCAAAATACATTGTTGACTTGTAGGTCAAATGTAATTCGGACAGTATAAAATAAGTTAAATTGGACAGTTATTGTTTAGCAAGTGTGGACATAGTTATCTTCATCGTCAGCAGTAAGTAAACATCGATCACAACAGTTATATTGACGATGGCAGCGAGAGGACAGACACTTGTCAATTGGGCTCTTAGTTGGCACATTAATGTCCATACAAGTGGAGGGAGGAGCTAATGCCTTTCCCTGACTGGCTGATCGGCTGTGAGACGCAAAGAGGTGCCAGCTTTACAGCCTGGGAAAGGAAACGGGCTACAGGCTGTGCTTTTTTGGGAAAATAGAGGAAACACGAACAGAGAGGGAAGGATGATAAGGCAAAGAGGAGTAGCTGAAGTCAGCACTGAAGATCCTTTGAAACTAGAAGACGTAGATCTTGTCTCTCTGGACGGTGTCAAGGTCATCATCCATTGTCAGGAGGACCTAATAAGAAACAGAAGGGGTGAAGGGTTAGTACATTCCTGTAAAATATCACATATTGTACACTTTTAGCTATCAACTACCCCTGTCAAGCATTTACAGATTTGGCTGTTATTCACATAAGTAGTGCTGGGCGGTATACCGGTTCATACCGAAAATCATTTTTCATTTTTGTTATGATATGGATTTTTCTCATACCGCAACATCGGTTTAAATAGCCTAAACAACTTTCGTGCCGTAGCACAGTGGTAAACTGTTTAAGGGGGGACCTTTTGGTAGACGGACATCAACACAAACACTTAAAGGAATCATGGTGTTCATGTGTTTCTTTTAATGACAAATTAACAGATTTTGTTCACCACCCTGGGAGCAATTAAAAGACGCAGATATTTTTGTTGCTTATCAGGTAGTTGACGCGACATATTTTCCAACGCACGCTCTCTGTCTGCTGGTGGGAGCGTGTGCTCACCTGTGTGTGCGCGCATCGGTGCAGATACAGAGGATCCTGCCGTGCGCGATACAGACGGCAGAGGAAAATTGGAAACGCATGATCATGTAGACACAGAAATGATATGTCGTTGGATAAATAAATAACATAAGGCTGTTTAGTTAGTTTAATAAAAGGACAACATACAGACCTGTTCCATGGGAAAGGTAACCTGAAAACTTCTGTTGTGATCTGGCGCTCTTCTCTCAGTCAGTGGGAAATATGATTAACACCCACTCATGCATGGGGGAAAAAATACCGTGAAGCCGTCATAATTTTGAAAAATACCGTGATATCGGATTTTGGTCATACCGCCCAGCTCTACACATAAGGCAATGTTTTACAATACAATGTGTCCTAAGTGTGTGTGCTGCATATATTTGTGACACACACACACACAACAGACAATTATCTTACCAAAAAGGATCCAAACATGGCAATGGACGAGAGGAAGTGCCAAATGTCGTGGTCGTCAAAGAATGAGAGCAGGATACAGTCTCTGTTGTGCTCACGAGATTCTGCTGGTGTTTTCTGTGTCAGGTGAGAGGAACATACACATTAAACAATGTCACATTATGTAGAAATACCATAATTTAGTACATAAAAAGGTGTACGATACAAAAGTTAAAAGGTGAGAGTGTGTGTGAATTACTGACCTGCCAGGTGCTGAGACCCTGGAAGAAGAAATACAGTGCAAAGCCCCACACTACAGCTGTGAAGAGAATACAAACCAACGCCAGACACTGGATTCTCTCACCACTCCGCAGCTAAACACACAGATAAATATCTTTAGGTATACAGGACAAAACATGTCTGCTCTTTTTATAAAGGCATGGATATACTCAAACACACCTTCATAATGATATAGAAGGCAAAGTAGAGCAGCAGGTTGCAGATGGCGATGGCCAGCAGGTAGGAGGCAAAGTCATTAGGTCTCTCTATGAGGCCATAGGCAGCTCTGCAGAGAGGAAGCAGAGAAGGAGATGAAGACAAATATATAATCAATTTCACATCTGTATTCTTAATTTAAATTGATAATGGCAAGAAAAAGTAAGTGTAATTTTCTGGTTTTCTGTATAAATTGGTCATAAAAATGTGATCTGACAGAGAAACACAGTATTTACTTACAGAGACCAGTTTACTATGTTCCCCATTACGAGCAGAACCATGCGATCCTGTCAGAACAGACAGAGGGTGAAAGATGACTTACAAACGGGAAGAAAAAACAAGCAGTTCAATACATTTACATTGCTATTTGTGTGGAAAGCAGACTGGTCTTTATTCTGTTTTACTGTCTAGAAGACGTCCTGTGCTAATAAGACCCATAAACAGTCTTACCTGTGTGAAACTGATGTAGTTAACCTTTAAGCTGTCACAATTTGTAACCATATTCATGCACCATTTTCTGGTCTTTACTCACAATGTACATAGGTCCACTGCACTGTCTAATGCAATCTGTGTAGATGATGTACACCATCCTGCGCAGGATCCCAGAGTCTGACACACAAATATACATATAAACATCAAACACTTACATTTCAGTTCCTATGTATAAATCTTTGGAAAAGCACTGTAAAAACAATCAAATGCTTATAGGGAACTCCTTACATTTACATTACATTTGCAAGGACAGTATGTTATGACATTAATATTATCCATCTGTATAGTTTGCAGTTAAATTGTGTTACCACACATTTAAACAAGATTTCACTTCACTTGACAGGATTTCTGACCAGACTTAGAATACTGTTCAATGTTTAACTGATCACAGCCAATATTAATATACAGAATTCTACGTATATCTCTACTGTAACACTGATCATATGTGATTCTTTATCAACTAAAAATAATCAAGAAATAACTAAAAGCACAATCAATTCATAGGAACCACCACTTCACATTTAGCAGCCTGCATTTGTTTCTTGATCTTACCAAGCCTCCATCGGCCCATATAATAGAGCTGTGTGCTGAGGAGGAGAGTGGCCAGAATGTGGATCACTGAGAACACAATCCAGAATGCTGTATTTCCTTTCCCAAATACCTGCAAACATCACAAGCATTAGGATAGTGTTTGTGTGTTGAGCATCACCCAGGTGGTGTATGTGTCTGCAAACGTACCACTCCCAGCACAGAAAAGAAGATGACCATGGCCAGGCAGGCGTAGGCAGTGTACGCACTTGCATTGATGTCTGGGTGTCTTTTCTGATACAGTTTCAACATACACAGCCCAGCAATCATGTACATGAAGGAGGTGTCTGCAAAGAAATTGAGAAACATTACAACATACACACAAAGTTTTTATCACTTTTACATTTATTTACAAGAAAGTGTCAGTGCTGAAAAACTGTTAAATAATTGGCAATTAAATTATTATTAGTTTTCTGTCAGTATTAAAACAATTTTGTTCATAGTTTCAAAATAGCAACAGAAGGTTGTGTGATAGATATTGCTAGGATTCTGCTACTGTACAAACACATGAAGTCCAATTGAGAAAGGAAACACACTTACCAAACTGGAAGTTGGTGTAGTTGGGACAGACGTGATAACAGGCACTGAGCAAACCCTCCATCATCAGAGCAGTTCCCATAGCATAAAACAGACCAAAGTGCTTCGGGATACCACACTCCTGGGGGGTGGGACAGAGGATAAAAGGAATCACAATTGAGCAATGACTTTCAATAAATGATACATCTGACTCATTATTCCAAATCCTCTGCACATTTTTTGTATGTGTTCTGTTCCCTCCCTTCACTACTTTTCTGTAGTTTATTCACTCAAATCCAAAGACATTTTCTTGTGTTCATGTCAAAGTTTAAAAAACAAACAACAAAACAAAAATTAATTCTCTGTGCTTTCTGGTGCGTCTATTGTTAAGCTCTACAGTTGGGTCTTTGTCTTACCAGCGCATTAAGGTTGTTGCGAACCAGGGCTCGATTGTGGACAATATCTCTTCTGAGCACGATAAGGAGGAAGAGGAGTCCAAGCATCACATAACCAAGATTACTGAGGATGTTGTTGAATGCACTGTGTAGGACACAAACTACAAGTCAGTAGTAGCACACTTTTAGACACGTTTGCGGCCATCCTACTAGCTGTAGTGATAAATCACATATCCACTGAACAGGCTAACTACATACCTTAGAGCACCCAAGGGGTGGGCACACAAAAAGTTGTAATAGCAAATGTCTTGGTTTCCTGTAACATTAACAACCTGAAGAACAAAAACTAAGTTTAATATCCGACTAACAGTGCACATCAGTGTAGTGATGATTTATAAAACTTTTGGAACAGCCAAACTCTGCAGTTCTCGTACCGTCTGGTAGGTGATGACCAGCTGGATGACTGGAAGGGCGTAGAACACAGCAATGGTAGCAATGTTCCTGGAGAGAAGATTATCGTCAGACTTACTTTTATCATCAGGCATGTTTATAATAATGCCAACAGAGTTATTGGAAGGATGCTCTGCTTCTTTACAACAAATCTCACTGCAACTGATGAATAATATATTTTTTATTACTGCTTAACAACCCCACAAGTTCTTACTATCTTCTTTTTACTGCACTCTCAAGAAGATAATGGAATTGGAGACCAATGCAATCACATTTTTGTATTTAATATGGCCTAATTTCAAAATGGTGACATGGTGTCAGTAAATTAATGATTTGTCGATCCACTGGCCATAGACTGGGATATAAAGTAAACTTTGTACTTGTTAAAGCTGATTCCACTTCCCCATGTTATTTGTCATTCTCTCTAAACAGTGTCCTCACCAGAAGTAGATTTGATATTTCTTGCTGAGGATCCTCTTGTCTTTGCGGGCCAGGTCAGATACACACAGATATTTCTATAACAAGAAAACAATATTATTACTGACGGTCACTGTGTACAAATGGACAAACATTCAAATATGACAAGTCTAGGAAAGAAAAAACATTTACAAAAAAACGTGTAAAACATGTAAAAAAAAAAAAAAGAAGTGTTCTCCAATGTGGAAATGAGGCGTACCTTGGTGCGGACAATGTTTTTGTCTGAGTCAATATCATCCAGTGTGTCATAATCATCCTCCTCCACAGAGCTCAGAGACTCCTGCCTGCTTCGTCCAACACTGTCCAACGATCGCTCTGAAGAGAAGATAGACAAAACAAAAGATTGTTTTACTTCACTGGAGGGACAAGCTGAGTGATTACGTGGGCGTTTGACTTTAATTACTGAAGCAAAGGTGTTCAAACAAAGAACATGTTTTCGAATTTCTTCCCAATTTTCAAATATACGTATTAACCAAAATATTTGAATTTCAATATCGTTTTGTTGTTCACTTCATTGTCAACTGATTAGGAATCTGGCCATTTGCTAGCATGAGCATGTCATTGATGTATGATTCATACTGGGTTGATTGGTTTGTTGTAAATCTCAGAACTGATTAAGCCTATTGTATGGCAGTGCGTCACCAATGTGGATGGCTAAGTGGTGAAGGTGATTGAGGATTGGTCGACGTTTGAAAGGCTCTTGTCCTGATAAACAAAAACACATAGAAAACCAGTGAGGGATCAGAGCTGTTTGCAGGAGGCGCCCTGCCAGTCAGGCTACGGAGATATACTGCAGAGAGACAGTGACGGGCCAGAAAAAAAGAAGTTCCATACCCATGTATCCATAGTTGTTGTCAGTTGAGGTGGCGCTGTCAGTGATGGCCTCTGAACTCAATGTGCTACCATTGTCAGCTGGGAAGGAAGAGAAAAATTCTTTTTTAAATAACAGTTGTGTAAAACGTAGCACTCCCTCTTTTAGTTCTGTGTGTTTTTTTGTGTGTATAAACTTAATAACAGGTATTAGGCAAATACATCATCAGACAAACAACAACATATAACATTTTTCATCATCAGAGTTCAACACTCAGTTGTGAGAGTGAGAAAAATTATTCTCAAGTTGAAAGCATTCAAGACAGTTGCCAGTTTTTTCAGGAGTATACATTCCAGCACATTCACCCTAAGGTCAGACCGTGCAATGCTCAGAGAAATACAAAAAAACCCAAAAGCTACATTTTAAATGTAACATGTTAAATATTAAAGTCCATGACAACACAATTAGAAGAAGTTTGAACAATTACACTTTGTTTGGAAGGTAATGATGTAGTAAATCTACCTCAGAATGGCTGAAAAATGAAAGCATCGAGGTTCTGGAAAGGCCTAGTCAAAGTCCAGACCTCAGCCCAAGTGAAATGCTGTGGTGGGACCTTAAGAGAGCTGTGTATAAGTGAATGCCCAAAAACTTTAAGTAACTGAAGCAATGTTGTGAAGGTGAAATGGGTAAAAATTCCTCCACATGATGTGAGACACTGACAGAGCCGGCTCTACCCATTTTGGTGCCCTAGGCGAGATTACGGTTTGGCGCCCTGTAATCAACCAGCTGACAATATTTGCAAGCGACTTTTTTTTTAGGGCTTGCAGCTGCGCCCCCTCCAGCAAGTGCCAAGAGCCGGCCCACACTGATAAAGTAATTCAGGAAACAACTACATTAAGTTATTGCTGCTAATGCTGGATCTACAAGCTACTGAATCATGGGGGGTACTTAGTACTGCCCACATGTTTTTCTTCTTTTTGGCTTCATTTTTGTTAAATAAATAATGGCACAGTGAAAAAGTCATATGTTGTTGTTCACCTGAGGTTGTATTTGTCTAATATTAAGACTCACTATCATCAGATGATTTTTATTAGATTTTAACACAAAAAACACAGAATTAAAAGAGGGGCTACTATCTTTTGTGCATTTCAACATCTCCACCAAATGGATAAAGGAATGAACAAAAAAAAACTGTCCAAAACTCACCAAAAGAGCCATACTCATATGGTGAGGTTGGAGCCTTGCCTGTAGAGACATATTCAGACACATAAAATCCCATTTTAGTACATGTTAATGAAAAACCAATAAAAACCACTACAAACCACTACAAGACATACTTATTAGTACCTTAACACTGCACACCAAAACACTACTGCAGGTGAGTTGTTAATACATAAATTTAAAAAAAGGATAAAAAAAAAAACACATTTAAAATAATAGATTCAGTGAATGGGTGAAAATGTGAGCACAAAGTGGTGCAGAGGCTGATTTGCTGTGATAAGTGGTGATTGTTGCAGCCAGAGCCACAGTGAACTGTGTAAAAACTGTGTCCTGAGGTTTAAAATCAAATCAGCACACACTGCAGTGAACAGATACAGATACACACCGAGAGGCAGCCTTAAGCTGAAGAACCACAAGAGCAGTGTAAAGATTTATGCTAATGAATACAAACTTCTGCTTTGTTACTCTATCGTGTTGTTTGTATTTTCATCTACATTGTATATCCTTATGTGTTTCTTTAGAAACAAAATGTATAGTTGTGAGAACAGTTATAGAACAAAGTACCAAGATGAGTCATGTGCATCTGTATCTGTACGATGCAGGACATTCAAGTCTAACTGTCTTTGAATAGTTCCCTGTTTGTTCCTAGTCCACAAATAATCCTATCCAATAACAGCACTTTATCTCCCCTTCTTAATAAAGAAAGAAGAGTTAAAGTATGTGAGCTAATGCATGCAGAGCATTTGCAGAGAAGCAACAAAGTGTGACAGAGAACAATAAGTGCACAAAGGGAATAACTATGCAGTTATACCATCTCCGTTCTTCCCAAGCAGAGAGGCTGAACCACACATTAGCATGAGGGAGAGAGTGAAAGAAACGTTCAGTAAACACAAAGAATTTAAATTCTACATATAAAAATGTGTGTAAATGTAAAAAAAATGTTATTATTCTGTATGTTAAGTATATTTTAACAGCTTCTATATGATGCATCTACAGGTTCAGGTTCAGGTTCATGTTTTCAAAAAAAATGCTACCCTCCACACACCCTCTAACGAGCCCCTAATGTGCTGGTCCATCATCGCTAGTTGCTGGGTTACCTGTCTCTGCAGGCGACATGTCAGCAGGATTCTGAAACAACTCTCTCTTCTTACTCATTCTGCAGAAACAGAGAAAAGATGCAAATGAATATACTTTGTATTCAGTGTAGTGTTGTTCTTGCAGTGCAGTGAATCAGCATTCATTAATTAGATACCCAAACTCCTGGGACTACTGAAAAATGTGTATATATAAACTTATAATACAGCATATTGTTTATATGCTATAAGCCTGATTTTGAAATTGATGTTTTTTTATCTAATGTTTATATGCATTTTACAGCCCTTTATTTTAACCTAATGAATATACTTTTGTCCAATATGATGTGAAACAATAACTAAACCAGAAGCTTAGTGTACTATGAGTAGTAGAGTATGTGTGTCTGTTCCAGAGACACAAGGGAAGCTATTTGTATAACTTCTAACTAAACTGACTAACTTTTAACTAAATACAAATATCTCAGCACTGAGGCAAGCCTGTGCACAGAAAAGTTTAAATTCTTACCGCTTGTTCTCCAGACAAGCCACCAGCAAGGTGAGAAGATAGAAGGAGAGGAAGATACCCAGACAGAACAGCATGCCCATCACATACACCTCCGCTGTGGAGTGTGGAGACAGATAATGCATGACCTTGTGTGCACTGCACAATGCAACAACTACCTCCAGCATATACAATAGGGATTATGTCTTTTTACTTTTCTAATGCTGGGGAACATAACTTTTATCTATTACTTTTGGGAACCCTGGGTTTAATGAAAACATTAGCTGCAAGGTATATTTTGCTGAACTGTGCTTTGATTTCAGACATTTAAAAAAGCATTTGTCTAGTTTTCTTGACACAAGTTTCGTGGTATGCAACGATTCCTACTGGTTATACCTCAGTCTGAACAGTTCATATGTGCACATATGCAGCTTACAGTTGATGGCAGGGGAGACCATCACATCAAGGACCTTGCTACGGTTGCCAGCATCAATCAGCTCATCGGGTCGCAAAGGGTAGAAGCGCAGCGGACCACCACACGCTTCATCCTCTGTTTTTACCACTACCACCACATAGAAACTGTTGCTGGGAAAATCTTTTCTCTGGAGAGACACAGAAAGAGACGTGAGAAGACGTGATATGACTCTGTTTGTGAGGTTTGTGAGGTGGGTTTTGCTCAGATGTTTTCAATTTGCTCTGTTCTTTCAGCACATGAACACTACCTGCACAGTGATGGCACCTTTTTTGGTCATAGTCTGGTACATCCCAATGAAGGCCACATTGTTGTCAAGGTCATAAACAGGGCACTTAAAAGAAAGCAAGACAGACAGGACAATGAAGAAGCATGAAGCATTACAGGATTAAAGGCAAGAGGAACAGGATTAACAGGATTGCAACATCAACAATGTGCTGCATTCCACTGACAATATTGCAGTGAACTGAATCATGCTTTCATGTAGCCCCACAGCGCTACTACACAACAGCAGGAACCACCTGAGGACAGCAGCTACCTGGTTTGAGGGGACAGGGTAGGAAAGTCTTTGTACCTGGATGTCCTGGATGGACATAACGGAGCAGGGGAAGTTCATGTCTGAGTTGACCTTAACGATCACAGTGTCCACCCCATCTGGAAAGACATACTTGAAGTACTGAGAGAAAGAGGAGAAGAGAAAGAAGAAGGAAAACAGTAATTACAGATAGGTTTAGAAAATACTCTGGTAGCTGTGTTTCATGTGTGTGTGATTTCATAGGTTTAGGCAAGATCAAAATGTTTTTGTTTCCCCGTCTTTCTTCACCATACATGCACATGTAAACTCGGAAACTCCCTCCATTCATACATCCTCTTTTTCATGTGTACTTTCCTCAACATCTCACGTTTACCACCATCTGTACCTTCACCCCCACTTTCGTCCTGTTTGCTATCTGTGACTAAACTTCCTTGTTGTGAAGTAGCACTCAGTGTAATAAACACACAAAGATACTGCATTGATAAAGTTATATATATATATATCATATATACTGTATTGAGCTATACCTGAGGCTGAGATGGTGATGCAGTGAAGCTGAATTTCTTGTTTGTCCTGTACTCAGAGAGAAAACAAGACAACAGACATAGTAGCAAGTCACTGTTACTATAAAAACAGCCCAATGACAAATGCATTTAGCTATAATGTGTTTATGTGATTATGTCTGATATCACTCACTGCAAGGTGAAGCTTTCAACACGGCTGACTCGCAGCTGGTAGTTTGTACCCTGGGTGGACAGGGTAGACACGTCCACAAAGAAGTACTGAGTCTCAGAGGCAGCCCGGGTTGGAGGCTGGCACAAAGTCCGCGCCACATGATTGTAGGGGTACTTCCTCTGGTAGCTGGAAAGCAAGAGACAGAGAGGATGAAGAAGCAGAGAGTGTAATTCTAAAGGTTTGAGCTTTATAATTAACAAGGCCTTAGAATTGGATTCCTTGAAAATTTGTTATTATAACATATATGTATATATATACTTTAAACAAATTAATGGATTATTATGTAAAACATAAATCATAGCAAAACCTTTATATAAAGGTTTTCTTTTCTTCTATGTTTTTTCTTCTATGTTATTATAGGACTGCTGTTTCAGCATCAGACTAGCTAATCAATAAACAAAGCATTGGACAGACAGAAGTAACTTGACTATCTTTACTTTTAGGTGGCTCTTTTACAGTAACCTGAGCTCAGACCAGCGCTGACAGAGCACAGAGTAGGAAGTGAAAGTCCAAGGTTCATAAGTGATGTGCTGATAAATAGATTCACTTTTAACATGTTATGAAAGACCATCTGATTTAAGTAAGGTCACAAAAGGTGTGTGTTCTATTAGCACTGATGTACAATACACAGCATTGTATAGGCTGTGGACTTAGTTGCTTCTAGTATACCAACTAGCCTTAATACTATTGGAAATGAAGCAATGTTTACAATTCCAGTTCAGATGTTCAAAACTGAACCTCATCACCTCCTTCCACCACACTTACAGATTCTCCAACAAGCACAGCTAGCATAGATATTTTATTCTTACAGTGCTGTGGAAAAAAGTATTTGCCCCCTTCCTTATTTTTTTTTATTTTTATTTTTGAATACTTGTTGCACTTAAATTATTTAGATCATCAAACTAATTTGAATATTACACAAAGATAACCCGATTAAATACTAAATGCAGTTTTTAATTTCATTTATTAGGGGGAAAAAAGTTTTCTAAACCTGCATGGGCCTATGTGAAAAGGCAAAAGCTGAACTGTTTGGAAGGTGTGTGTCCAATTGTATCTGGCATAAAACTAACAAAGCATTTCATAAAAAGAACATCATACAAACAGTCAAACATGGTGGAGGTAGTGTGATGGTCTGGGACTGTTTTGTAGCTTCGGTACCCGGTAGACTCCCAATAATTGATGGAACCATGAATTCTGTGCTCTAGCAGAAAATGCAACAGGACAATAATCCCGAAACACACCACTCTGCCTCCACCTCTGAATGGCTCAAACAAAAAAAACAAAATAAGTTTTGGAGTGGCCTAGTCAAAGTCCGGACTTAAATCTGATTGAGATGCTGTGGCATAACTTTAAACAGGCCATTCATGCTTGAAAAACCCTCCAATGTGGCCGAATTAAAACAATTTTGCAAAGAAGGGGGACTCGACACTCCTCTACAGCGATGTGAAAGACTCTTGATTGCAGTTGTTGCCGTGAAGAGTGGCACAACCATTCATTAGGTTAAAGAGGCAAATACTTTTTCAAAAAAAAAAAAAAAAATCAGGAAGGGGATTAATACTTCACAGCACTGTATAAGGACACTGAGTACACACACTCAGCTCTGTACACCAAACAAGCTTAATCACATGATATGAAGTCATATGAACTGTTTACTTTCTAAGTAAAACAGAAATATCTGACACTCCCAAGGAGAAATCATCAATCATTATGTTATGAACAGTCAGTGTGTGCAGGAAGTTACAAGAGCAAACACTGGTATAAAACCAGAGACAGACACAAGACTATTCAGAGTTGTGAAGACTTACAGTCCACTTACAATTGACTGAACTGCATTTGATCACTTTAGTGTCATGACAAATGCCTAATTTTGTCCCTTTTCCTTCTCTTTCTCTATCGATGTGCAGATCAAATAATTCCATTTGGATTCCAACTGCTGAACAGATATTGCTCAATGTGATATACACTGACCTCAGAAAAGGAATCGTAAGTGAATGTTAATTATACACGGTAAATAACCATGTGACTGAAAGAGGTTATCTAGGGGACTTGAAACATACTATATAAATCATACTTACTTACATACCCTAATATTGTGGTATTCTTTAAAGTAGGCACAGCAGTGTAGACGGACAACATATGACACATTCTCAACTACACAAACAAATATTGGGACTCAGCGCTGTTTTACACAATATTAATTACTGGGACCTCAAATGCCTTATGCTAATATGCTTTTATTATTATTATTTATTTATTTATTTATTTCTATTATAAGACACTAGAAATATTGTTGAATACATTTTAAGGACTGGAGAAGAGAATTGGAGTAAATATAAAAAGATGGGCTTTTAAGAAGTGAAGGATCACAACACAACCTACAAAAATATCTTTTCAGCTGACTTTAAAGAAAATACTGTACTTCCAGATATGTCCAGTTTACTAATAACTAATGTATGTAAAGTGGTAAACACTCACAGGCCTCGGAGTATGAGCGGGACTTGAAAAGACAGCACAGCTTGCTTCTGTCGTACCACAAATAGAATAGGGCTCTCCGACACCTGCGACAACACGGACACACGCACTCCCTCTGTCTGAAACCCAATTAAGAAAAAAAGATCATCACAACCATCACAATACACTCAATATTGCTTGATATTACTAAGTGACAAATAACAATAGTCTGACGATGTAAACTCACCTTATTCCTGGAGACAGTGTGATTGAAAGCATAGATTGTCTGGTTCTCACTTGTAACTGTGTCATTATAGGTGACATCAAACTCTGCATCCTTCTGGACCACATTTTTAGTTCCCCCCAACGCCTCACTGCCGCAACCAATCTGGGTTACACATAAACACAGCACGGCAACCAAACCTGGTCGGATCCAACAAGGAGCAGGCCCACAGTTGTTTTTATGCCGAGATTTCCAACAGCTCCTCAACACCATTTTGTCTGACACAGTCCTCCTAAACTGACAACTGATACTCGGTGTTATTTAGCCTGTACGGCAGTCCTATTGTAAACTCCACCCCATTAAGCAACAATTAACCGCTACTCGAATAGCAAACTGGCAAGTGTGCCAATTCCTGCAATGACCAGTAGTAACAGCAGCTAACAAACAAGCTAAAGACACAGCGGGTTGCTTACATTAGAAATGCACTTGCCTCCTCGTCTTATTGTCATCTATAAGAAACTCGAGGCTGTTAGCTATGCAACCAATAACGGAAGTTTCAAGACAACAAGATGACAACAATATTCAAATCTTCTTCATCTGAAACACCGAAGCCTGGCAGGCTGCTAGATAGGTGTGCTAGCGTTAGCGTCATTGCTTAGGACGTTGATAAAGCAGCTCGATGTTTTGATAGGGCTTAAGTTCCAGTGTCGTGTGGAACCGTCTCAAAAATAAGTATACGGTTTTTTTTTTTAGATCCGTCCAATGTGAACGATTTTCACGGCCAACACTCGCTGCGCCGCAAGTATTTCTCCTGTAAATATTGAAGACGTTGACTGTGTTTACAGTGTGGAAAATCTGAGCTATTAGCGCCCCCCTCCACGCTTAGACAGTAAACAAACCGACACGACGTCATGACGTCACGTCGCTGCCGTCTAACACGCAGAATAGGTGTTCAGTCAATCACCTGGAAATTTGATATGAAACTCCCATTTCCCCTATACTCAGTCTTAACTGAGCATGTCCAGAATACAAGACACCAATGTATTTCTGATTGCTTGAACAATAAGTGTTACATTCTGACTCCACTCTTCTTATACATCAAAATGTTGCATAAAATATATCCTACCAACTACTGAAGGCTATCTCAAGGTTTGTAAACATAGTGGGGTAATAGTTATGACTTTTAAAAGATGAAGGCAACAAAACACTTCTCCATTTTGGAGAAAGATGGAGGTCTACTTCACCACTCCTCTTAATCGTACAGTTATGTCAGAAGCCGAAGAAATGAAAACTGTCACTAAAAAATACAACAGTTTGTCAACATGCTTATTCCAATAGGCGGATTTCATACTCAAATGTCTACTTATTAAATCTAATTAATTATTTGTTTTTGAAAATTAATATTGAATCTGCTAAACTGTATGATTAAATGACAAAAATTGTCAGCAAAAATTCATCAATTTATTTATTTTTGTTTGCCTTAAGAATATATCTCTGTTGTCTCTTCAGTTCTCTGTTGTAACCCAGAATATCTGCTTTGTTAAATTCAGCAGCATTAATATATGCTTTATTTCTTTCATGCACACTTTGAGTTCCTCCTTGACTTAAAAATGCTGCTTTTCAGGTTCAAGTCAACTGCAAAAAACGTCTTTAACAAAGGCTTTAATTGTTTTCTCCTTGCTGTTACATTGCAGTGCTGTCACATGGAGATCTAACAGCTTATGAATTTCCAAAAGACAGCAGGCAAAAAAAAAGTGTAAATGAAAAAAGTGTGATGAAATAAATGGTTAGTATAAAACATACTGAGCTGGAGTTTCCTGTGGCACAAAACACTGTTATGCCCTATATTGGGAATATTTTCTGAGGTCAGGTTTACCTAATTTCAGTTGCACTGATTAACACAAATGTATTTAGAAATATGAACCTGCTCTTTCTGAGTGTATGGTACCGTTGCAACAAGCTGCAGGAACACCTCTCTACCTCACAGTGGTGCTGTCTACACACTATTGAGAGAGGGCAATAGGACAAAATACAATACAATATCTTACTATATAATACAATACAATTCAGTGTAATACAATACAATAATATATGTTTTCCCCTATAGGGCCTGCTTATAAAGCTGCCAATTCAGCATTTCAGAAGAACAGGTTAAACTACCACATAATGAATCACATTACCTTATGTATACGCGTTTTGCCTACTTCTGTGTTAAATTTGCATTTGAACTATCCTAACCAAGCTTTTGGCAGTTTAAACACATTATGCTTTTCATTAATTATTGCAGCTGTCTTTCTGCCGATAATTTCTGTTATAATTTCAGATTTTTGGTCATGTGTGATGATTTTCTTCAACATTTTGAAATTATGAAGGAATTAGATTTTGATGGAATTATTATTGACACATTTTGACACATGTGATCACATGGCCTACAACTCTGTTACATGTATTTTCCTTGTGTGTGTGTCTGCAACCCTCTCTTTGTGAAGAATGTAGAATCTGACAATTAGTGTAGAAATGCAGCTAATGCCCCTGCATTTTTATTCTTTATATTATTCTCAGAAGGTCAAGGCCATTTCTCACTACACTAGTGACATTTAGGCAACGTATGCAGCGAATCTGGTAGGTTGTCTAGACCTCTTTATGGCATTGCAGAATCAGTATGAAATTGTGAGCCTTCTATGATGTAAATAGTCACACTGGCATTTATCTGTATCTGAGCACAAGTATGCAGTGATGCAGCGACTTGAGAATGATTTGAATCTGTCATCGCTATGTTAGAATGGTGTATGCCTTTAAATCCTCACGAATCATACACAGTGCAGCAGTTTGCAAGGAATCACTGAATCATGGGAACCAGAGTGATAATGCGCACTTCTTTGTCGCCAAGACAACCACAATACCTTTCTGTGGATGAAGTCATTTGTTACGCTGATCGTTACCATAGTGACAACCTAGAGAGGGCGCTGCGGAGAGAGTTCTACGTAAAATGACGCAGGGCGGGGGCGTGCCCGTGATGCGCGCTGCGCAAGCCTGCTTGTTGTTCCCGCAGAGAGGCGAGAAGATGGCGGCCGTGTCAAGCGGAGGTACTGCTGGGTCCGCTGCGGCCGGGATTACGCACTCTGCCCGACCGACCCACGCAGTAATGGGCGCCCAAAACCGAGCCCAGCCATCCTCCGGGATCAGCCACTCCAGTCGTACCAGCACGGCCACTGGTTGCATCACCAATCCTGGCCACACTTCGGCCACCAGGCCCCCCCCAGCCCGAGTGGGCCACTATGAAATCGAGCGGACCATCGGCAAGGGAAATTTCGCGGTTGTTAAACTAGCCACACACATCATTACCAAAGCAAAGGTAAGATGACTGATGTCGGACTGTTAGCGGTGAACATTTACAAGTTGTCATTCTTTTATTTTAAGCTTTTTCGACTATATACTCGGGATGGCGCTGGGGCCTTCAGACTCCGGGGACACAGCGGACAGCCCGCTTTGGTGACACTGCCGCTTGGTGTTAGCGGGGATCCGTTCGTCGCGGGGCATCACCTCTAACTACTGGATACAAACGCATTTACCACGAGATACACCTAATTTCATGGACTTTAGTTAGTACTAGTACTAGTAATAGTATAAGGAAATGTTCAAAGGCCTGAGGTTAATGTGTGGCAAAGCCCAGAAGACGGAGAGAAGGGTATTGACGAAGACGAAAAAGAGACAGTACGTTGCGACTGGAATACCGTTAGCTAGCTTAGCTAACTAGCTAATTAGCTGTTTGGCTAGATTCAGGTCTCTTACACACAGATGCCAAATCACAAGGTTAAAAGTTTGTGACTTCCCATATGATGACTTTAAATTAACAACAAACTTTCAAAGATGATAGGTGTAGGTTGTCCAACTAATGATAACTCTCTGTGACATTCAGCTTATCAGTTCCACCGAAAACTGGTTAATGCCAACTATGGCAGAGCCAGAAACTGCGTTAGCTTTTTAATTTACCGTGAGCTAGCTTGACAGAGACTGATTGATGAGAATGACAAACAAACCGCTTTGCTTTTGTCAGAACATGTTAGGATAGTTTGGTACGTCTTTTTAACGAAATACTACTCTTTTGTCGTAGGGTAACTTTGCTATTTTGTCAAAGCTGTACTTAATTTTATTTTGTAATATTACCAGTTTGTGTGTTGGTATTTAGATGTACCAGATAATAGCTAGGTGGTATTTCCACGACGTTTCCCGGACAAGACAAAACACTGTCAGATTAGTGCTTTCAACACTGCCGCCACTCTTTGAATGTTCGTAGATGCTTTTGCATAGAGTGGGCGCAAGTTGGCAATAAACTAAATACAGAAGACAACATTATTAATAAATGATACTCATGCAAAACATTATTATTTTTGATAAGTTAAATGAGGGTTTTCCACAGGCTAGTCCCGTGCTGCCAATCTAAAAGTATGACCGTGGCACTTGATTATTTCTGATTATGTTTTTGGTAAACCAAAGATTTACTAATATTGTAATACAAGTAGTGTTTTCTAAATAATTTGATCAGGTGTCACACAGTGTGTTGTGGCTCCAAATGCGGTGGCTACATCTTGGCTGAGGTGAAAGCATTATCCCAAGGGGACCAAAATGCCTCAGTTAGTGCATTTGCAGACAGTAGGATGAGAATGCTTTCTGCTAATAGCCACTTTAATTTCCAGCTTGTTGGAGAGTTTCTGCTCATATCAAACTTTCAATATGGGGACATCAGAAGACTTTCTCTATGACTGATGTGATCAGTATGCTCAAATCTTAACAAATACTTGACTTAACACTAACAACAAATACATGTAGATGGAAAGAATTTTTTTTTTTTTTTAATTCTAATGGCACAAATATATGTGTGCCCAGGCAGCAGTGTATAGCCTTATTGCTTCCATGGTCTGTTGTGTTTACATACACACAGACAGGTAGACATGGGTCGTTAGACCGCTTTGCACTTCACAGTTCAGAGAACCTTACATTTAGTTTCATGAGGCCAAATTAAACTTGGGTCAGTGAGTGCCACTAAATGGTTTTCAACACGGTAGAAGATGTTTCTTGAAGAACTTGAGCCATGACTGAAATATAATTCAGACATCACAAGGTATGGCAGCAATTTATTAGATCATTTTATAGACACAACAAAGACGGTAGAGATGTAATAGTGAGATATTGATGAGCTGGTTATGAAACTTTATTCTGTGCAAGCTTGTTTATGCTAGTCTGGATGTGTGTGTGTGGCTGTGACTGGCTGTCTAACATAGTGGGAGACAAGCAGAGGACAGAATGACAGCGGAACATGGATTGACAGAATGAAAGAGGCCTTGTTTGTTGTCTGTTGATGGTGGTCACAGATAGGTAGGGCCCTATGAAATCCGTTTGATTTTTTCCTAAATTACGTGTTTTCCATTTTTATTCTTCTGAATTCCGTGTTTTACGTTATAATTAGTGCTGGGCAGTGATTAAAATTTTTAATTACAATTAATTGCATGATTTGTTTCAAGCAAAATGTAATAATGAATTCAAAAGTAGTTTATTATGCTTTTTTATTGTAAAAGTACTGCTATATGAACAAAATTTCAATAATATTTAGTCTGCAAACACTTTAAACAAATAAGATGTCTTTTTAACAGCATTATTCCCTTTACACAGTAGCAGTTAAATATTTCTTGTAAATCTCAACTTAAACTTTAACACACACGAGTCTGACGTATTTAAGTGATATGTCAGACTCGAAGTTCTCCGGTGAAGGAAAATTCTACTTTGCAGTGGTTACAAATAACTGTGGTTCTATCAACTCCGCCGTGTGGAAGAGATTTAAAATGAAAATGTCCTTGTAAGAGTTCGGTAAATCCCAAGTCTTGCATGACCAAGACTTTGCTGGAGCGCACAAAATTCATTAGAGACTATTGCTTTGCTTTGCCCACACGCCGATATCAGCGAATTAAACAACATTCCGCGCTTTACAACGGATTCCATTTTATTTGTTGAATTCCGCGATTACGTCTGCGTTTTCCGCATTGCGGAAATCATAGGCCACTCAACTCACTTTTTGTCATATGTCAACCGGCACAGGGGTTTCAGCGTCCCCAGTTACACACAAATAGAAGAATAGGGGTGTACTTTTACATGGCTGTGTATATCATGACTATGGATGTGATGATCAGTCATCAGATGAAATGTGTTTGGAGCTTTTTTATGGCCTGGGTTTTAGAACAATCCATTGAGAAATGCTGACTAGTCAAAAATAGCTCCCTCGGTTGTTAGATGGAGCTGGATGATATCCTGCAGTGCAGTTCTCCTGAAGAGGATCTGCTTATTTATACTTTGTAGCTTTAAAAGTCCCTTTACATGCCTCATTTGCTCTGTTGTTTTGTTAAACATATAATATAGTCAACAGACAATTAGTTTAAAGTTTTTCCACTATACACGGTATAATGACAACCATGTATTTTGCAAATTATTGTGGAACAGGGCAATTGGTGCACATGCTTGCTTATATAATGCAACGCGAGTCACACAACCAAAAACCCTATGTGTAACATAGCTAGTGTGCTGCACCTGGTAGTATGAGTGTAAGAGTGAAAGTTCATCTTCTGCATACAAAGGTCAGCTAGCACAGTGGAAGACAAAACAGGGGTTTTTATACTCTCACACAAGTGCTCTGCTAGAGACAGTTGGGCCATACTTTGCTGTTGTTTGATATATCTTGAATTCAGTTTTCAGTTACTTCATAAACTTTATGGCTGGTGATCACCCTTCAACAAGGGACATGGGCTTTTTATTAGCTCTAATGCATATTGCTGTGCTAATTTGGGAACTAGATAGACTATTACTTTTTACTTCAGTTATTGTAATAACAGATTTAGCGTTAGCCTAGATCAGCTTAGATCAGCTCAACAGTAATGTTGTTGTTTTAGTTGAAATATGCCAGAGCATAGACATTATTTATATTAAGTAACAAATGATAAATATGATCAAATTATTACATAAATACATTTGATGCCCCCCCCCCCCAGTTAATTTCAGTCTATAAAATGTCAGAAAAGAGGTGAACATGTACATCAAAATTTCACAAAGTCCAAGGGTATGCCTTATATAGCTTTTTTGCACATCAAAACAAATATATTTATTTTAGAAGGGTAGAATTGATATAAATAATAAAACCTCATATTTGAGAAGCTGTTTGCTGAGAAGAAAATTCTTGTATTTTCTCTTTAATAAATGACAAAAATTATAACACATTAATTTTCTAATCATTTCAAGGGTATTTGGATTACACAATATCCAGTTGAGTTATAGGTTTCCATTCTTTGATGTAACCAAGTTAAAGTCAGTATTGTTTATCTCCACAGCTCACTGATGTCTCCAGACTTTCTAGCACGACTTCTAGGTAATATGTCCTTGGAAACATGCTCAAATTTTATGAAGAATTCAAAATGCAGTGTGTACAGAGACTGTACAGACCAAAGATAGCCAAGTTGTTGAAAGACTTATTTTCCTGTTGATTGAGCTTATGTAACCAATTGACATGCACTGCAACTTGATAGGCTTTTACTTAGGCCTGTAGTCGCCTTGTGTTTCAGTGCTCTTTACTTGAAATGATACGTCACATCCTGAATATTTAACAGGTGGCAAATTTGCACATCTGTTTGCATATCTTTTTAACAGCCACTGCTAGCTTTTGTGAGGAATAGATTTTTTTTAATGCACAACTAATTAACTAGAGTCAATTAAGCCCTTTCATCTTTCACCATCATTCAGATTGTGGAAATGTTTTAGGTTGTTCATAGCAACTAGTCAGGCATAATTGCAAAATTTAAATGAATTGTCATTACTAATATTTAGTGACGATGGCACAAAGAGATGAGATGCAACTAGCGTGTTGCAGATCTCTCCTTGAAGCAAAAACCCACAATGCCAGTCTGCCAGACAGCAATTTTTTTCACTGCTGACTACTAACAATAACTTCTTATTCACAATAAATTAATGTCTGTCACATAATTGAATAATTGTGTCAGCCTTTGTATTCTCTTATACCTGTATACATATAAAGGTATATGTACACTGATATTTGAGTGGCTATTTGGACACGTTTAGTTAGTGTCAAGTTTGATAAGCCTACTGAGGGTGTTTCCACATCTTAGTATTTTCGCTCTGGTTCAAATCACTTGTAAACTTGTAGCATTTTCCCTTTTGTTTGATTTCACACAAAGAAAATTCCAAGCATACCAAAATGCATCACTTCAAACTCCCTCTCCCTCAGATGTTTGCCATGTGAACAAAAAAAGTAAATACAGGAAGAAGATCCTGTGTTGTAGACTACTGCATGTTTCTGTGACATGGGAGACGCAATTACTTGATGTATGTTAACCCGTGTTGGTCATCTCCCAGGTGATTGTTTATTACGTTACATCTATTGCACAGTCATCCGACCAGATGTCTAGGAGGCACTGCCCCTTTTCACGACTCCACATTTGTTTGACATTCATCCTGCAGGATGTTTTGGGGGATACATAAAATACATTTTAATCTACATATAATCAAGTGCCCTCAAACCATGCGATTCATAGCTTTTGATCCTGTTTTGGTTCAGTATCCTTTCTCACCAGGAGGACCACACCAGACCTCTTTGGGGATCTTGGTGTATTAGTTTTTGTGCTCACCCGAGTGCAATTATTGTGTTCACACCAGACAAAACAAACTGCACCAAGAGGAAAAACGAACTTGGGTTTGGTTCAAACAGACTAAAGCCTGTAGGTGTGAAAGCACTCAAATACAGTGTATATGTAGTACTACTATTGTATGTTTGTGTATGTGTCTACTTATGTGTAATTATTTAACAAAGAAGATGTAGAAGTGCACTGACTAAAGATCAAGTAAATACACACTTTCGAAAAGCCATCTATCTTGTGCCCACAGTAAGGTGAGTGTGATTGGTAAAAGATGGCACTGTGCTGCATGTTCTGACCTGCCCTTCTGGATGGAAGCATTTTTTGTTCTTTTTCCTGTCTTCCCCCCTTTCCTCTTGAGTGTTTTTTAGGAAAGAAAAGGATGAGCAGGAGGAAGAGGGCAGGCAGGATGGCAAGCGTTAGGTAACAGGCCTAATGTACTGTGTAACAATTGCACTCACTCCCTTAGTCACTCACGCACAGCTATCTAACATACAGTGTGCCCTGCCTGTTTTGTTTTTCTTTCCCTAAAGACACAGACACACATATTCAAGTGTTATTTCGTTTTGGTGAATAATATGACAAAGACAGTGTTTCTGCTTGACTTATCTTTCTCCCCACTGTCATCTTTTGTTGCATTCTCAGTAGTGTGAATCTGTAGCCATCCGGCTTCAGAAGGACAAGAACACAGTCCAGATTTAATGTGTGTGTCTCTGTTATACGACATGGCTGAGGACAGTTTGAGCTTGTCATGATGATCCTGTTGTTCCCCATGAACCATATTTAAAAATCACAACTCAGTGCTATCATAAACCACAGCACTGCTTATGTTTTTTCAGAGGCATGTGTTGCCAAGGCTCCTAGTTGGAGAAAGGTTGCTGGTCGCTCCATTTAAGTCTTACTGGTTTCCATAGAGATGATAGTGGTTTGAGCTCCCGTCCACCAATTCTGTATGGAACTGACTTGCCATTGGCTGAGCTCATTGTCTGTCATGTCTTGTCATGAAGTTTTTTTGTTAATGCAACCAGTAGTAGTTAGATGTGCTTAGGGTTCCCATTTCAGTCCTTCAGACAAAGTTGGCTTATATTTGCTGTTGAATTGATTGCTTAGTGAAGATGTTAGTACCTGGGCTAACGCCACAGACACGGCTAACTTTAAAGCGGTTGTTTCAAATGTATGTGTTCCGAAGTGTGAATATTCATTATTGATTTATGAGATTAGTTCTTTTTAATTATTTATGAAATACAAAAGAGGAGTGTTAAAAACCCACCTCTAATTTGTAGAGGCAGCAGTGGTCGGGTCAAAGAAATATGTTCAACAGGTTAAAACAGGAGAGGGTCTGAAGCAGTTTCCAAAAAATATGCGATTAGTTTAAGTCAACAATATTTCCTGTGTGGGTTCAGAACAGGATATATAAAAGGATAGTATGTCTGTCTTGGTTAGAATGTGTATTCTTCATCAAAACCCAAAGCCTTTTCATTTACCACCATACAGTACATGACAAAGCAATGGAGAATGTGAAGTTGACATCAGTGTGTTTAATTTCTGTTTACATGCACCGTGTTGTGATGATTGTGCTGACTTTCTGATGCAGGTTGTTGGTTTGTGATTTAGCAGATCTTTCACGCAGCCACTGAAGACTGTTCATGACCTTAATGATTCATAACGTTAAAACTCATGTGAAGTGCATGCACTCAGTCCAAAAACAAGATAATTTATAATATCTGGGTAGCGTAATTCTTGGGCTTCTATGTCATTTGTATCTTTATTAGCTTGTCTATATACTGTTTTTGTTACTATATTTGAACAATGTAAGCAACTTTGTGACTAAACAAAACTAAAAGTGTTCAGGTAACCAGTGGTAACCACTGTAGCATCTACAGGTAAAGAAATTGCTTACCTCACAACATGCAGCACAGTGTAACATAGCCTAAGTTCTTTATACACAATTGTCCCTACTATATGAAGCACTAAATTGTGCACACAGATTACTAAATTAAAAGTACAAATTAACATCAGGCTTTTATACACTTTAAATCTCCATATACATTACTGAGAGAATTACAGTCACAATATTTCACACCACATGCCGAATTGCAAGCGTTTGCCTAAACTACCTATTCAGTATATTCATTGATATGATGCTTTAATTCAGACAGATGCGTGCATACAATCCCAAAACACATGGTAATAAGTTTGGTAAATTGATTGAAATTCGGTGCTCGCTGACGTACAGAAGGCAGACAGCTGTGTGCTGTTGCGGACACTTAACCCCTAAGAGTGCTTTCTGGCTGTTTTTACGCACGGTGACAATGTCCGAAATAGCCCTATGCACAGACATCCTTGAGGTTTCTTGGCTTACTATGGATTTAAAAATATTAAAATAAATATGAACTAGTTCAGATACCATTATACTTTTATGCACCATTAAATGAAGGTCCATTATAAACCAATTAACGAATGTCACATAGGCAACATATAGTGGTTGGAATTTAGTAACAGTTTAGTTTTTTTTCCTCCCATGGCACCTCCCGGGCTCGGTACCTCTGCTATGCAGGAAGTAAAAAAAACAAAAAACAACTGCAAATGGCAGATAAATATCTGGTGTCCAGTTTTTTATGTCCTCTGTCTTTTACTTTCAGGCTGACACATTCAACTTAGTCATGCAATCTCTGAGAGGCACTGTATTGACTCATACTGCCTGTATGTGTGTGCATGTGTATGATACCGTCAGAGATTGGTGCAACATGTACTGGCCTGCTGTGACCTCATCGTGTGTGTGTGTGTGTGTGTGTGTGTGTGTGTGTGTGTGTGTGATGCTGTGTGATGAACACACAAACGCAAAAGCCACGATTTTAGCTCCATTCCAAGCTGCTTCTAGTTGGCTGTAGTCACAATGCCATGTTTTCATCTTGAACATGGATGTGTGTGTCTTTGCTTGTGTTAGTTTAACTCCCTGATATGGGTTAAGCCACAGTGTTACACCCCCTATGTAATTGGTGTCACCTGCTGATAAAGGTTAACCTTGCACATTATATCATCACACCTGTGTGTGTGTGCGCGCGCGAATGGATGAGAACATGGATGAGCTTAAGTGGTGTAATGTCTTAAGTGTAGACATTACACCATAGACCCAATTCTGTTTGAGATTAGCCCTATTATTGAGTCGAGTTGTTTTCAAAGCCAACATTGGAGAGTCATAAAGAATTCTGTAAGCACAAGCACAAAGTCCTGTATAATTTTAGACTTTACACCTTTTTTTGGCTTTGCCAATTCCTTTTTTTCTTAAAAATCTAAATCTGTATAGACCGAGAAAAATAATATATTAAGCTCTTTTATCATATCATTATAATGGATATATTTCACTAGTTTGAGTATTGTTTCTTCTGTGAATATTGGGATTATAAACATGCTGAAAATGCTGGTATTTTTGTACTCAGCATTAATGCTAACCAATGACAATGAATTTGCCAGAATAACAACAAACACATGGATGAGGGCAGGTGTGTAGCACAATGAAAATTTCTCACACGGTACATGAGGCTGAGAGTAGTATTACAAATGTGTTGTTCAGAGGCTTGTTATATTGCTGCTGCAGTGTCTGTCTAAGCCAGCCAATACACTGTTATATCATTTTAGGACTCTATTTAACTATTTCCACTGTCCTCCCAGAATTGCTGTGAAATAAAGTGTAAACACACCTGAAATGATTGTGAACGGTACCAAATTTAAAGTCTTTATTTTTTTGCATTGCCATTAGTTAAAAAAGACCTTTGCTTTTATTTCTTTGTCTTTTTTACGCTTTCAATTGCGCACACATACAAAAATAGCAAAAATGTAAAGTAATGTCATTTAAGTAGATTTCGGCACCGGGTTTCAATTAAGTTTATGATTTTATACTAATCTAAAAACCATTACTAATATTGGTAATGAGCAAGACCCAGAGACCCAGGGTGTCCCTCACTTTCTCTCCCCCTGCATGTGCAGGAGAGGCGAGGGACAGATGCAGTGCTGTCTCGTCTGTCTGTGTGCTGTCATTGTCCTCTTTTCTTTATGTTAATCTTTTCTTTATCTTAATGTTTTCTTCACCAACATTATGAAGGTGTTTTTCACTGCGTGAGGAAATGGACGTGTGCTGAGAGAGTTGGCAGCCCTGCATTACATACAGGAAAAAACTGAGTGGACTGAGTATGCACGGACCAGTTTCTGTTAATGTCAAACACACCAGACCCGGCATCAAGAGCGGCCCACAGGAGGCCAGGCTTGCTCATCCTGCATTATTATTATGCAGTATTTGTCGAGCGTTATGGGAGCGTCGTTTTTTTGGCCGATGCCAATCCATCAGCTAAAATTTAATTTAGTTAACAGCAATTTAACAGTTACAAATTAGAGACGAAAATGCTGAACTTAAATGAGCATTGAAAATGTGCGAGTGCTACTGCTCTTAGGATCGACAGTGCTGTTTGGTGTACTCCTGTGAGTGGTAGATCCACTAATGACAACATGAGAGGAAATATATGATAGCTGGGAGATTTTATGTAATTTGCGGGCGTCATGGAGCCACTGTTAAAATGCGTAAGAGTCCTGAGACTTTTGAGAGATGGGATGGTTGTTACTCGAGAGTCTGTTTCTTTAACACCTTAATTGTTCCAGAGAGGGAAAAAGATGGTATTGGATCACTATCGGCAGATACTCAAGGCTGTGGTATCGTATTGATGATGCCATGTCCTTAAGCTCTAGGCCTGCAAACCCTGTATGTGTTTAAACAGAAGGACATTTGTCTACTATTGTTGTGTAATTAACTTGTGTATAATAACAAGCACTTTGTAATTTCAGTCTTACTAGCCTCTACATTAACTGATTGCTTAGTATCAATATTTTATTTTAAACTTTTGTTTCCATCTTATTCCATCCGTTGTTATTTCCTGTGTACTGTGAAGCTAGATTGTGTGCATATGTGATGTAAAATAAATGGTCCAGTCTCCTTTGCTGGACAACAGCTGCTTTGACATGGTGTTTTGTCTTGTTGAGGTCAGTCTTGTGATTGGAGTGGCTATGTAACAGTTCAACTCATTGCAACTGCCCTTCAGTAATGTGTGTGTGTTTGTGTGAACAGATCTTTTGATGGAAAATTCTGGTCCAATGGAAGCTAGTACAAAATAGATTGAACTCTCTGAAGCTTCTAAAGGCACAGTACATTTATAGTACCTTTGCTGAACCTAATGCTGGTAACCTACCCTTTGAAGTATTACACTGGTCACACAGTTGTGTGTGTACACCACTTGTCTAGCATGACAAAACAAGTAATTTTCTTAATTGATTATCCAAGTTAACAATTTCTATTATGGCAGCAGCCAAGTGACCAAAATATAAAACCTGCAACTCCACAAACTTGCCAGTTAACTCCTAGCTGTCCCAGTTTTGTCACTGTGTTTATCTTGTCTTCTAGCTATTAAGCAATTACCCTGGCAGAAGGTTTTATATTCAGACACACATTTAGCCTCTGTACAAATGCAACCTGTAGTCTGAATAGCCCTTTTTCTTTATTTCCAAGAGGACTCACTGTCTTTAAAATGAACATAATGTGTACGTGTGGATATGGGCATATGTTTGAGTGTGGGAGTGTGTGTGATCCAGATGTCCTGTTGTTACCCTGCAGAAGATGCAGAGGGGAGTGATTACATCAACAAAACTGGATGACTGCCAATGCCAAGAATAGATTCTAAGAGCTTAAAATACCACATATGCAAACAGATACGTATGTACTAAAACATACACTCCAAGGGTTGTTTATTTTTAAAGAACATTTACCCTTGTCGTTTTTTCTGATGCTCTGATGTCTTTATACGTTGCTGTTTCTGCCAGTACCATTTTCTAATATTGTACAGTTCCCATGAAGGGAAACTACACACACTGGTCTGGATTAGTGCCACTGCATACTGTATGTGGCTCTGCGCTCTCTCAGATGGCCCCTCTTTGCTCTTCCTCACTTCCCCTTTTTACCCTTCCGCTCGGACTGTACTTGCTATCTATTTTTGGCAGGATCAGTTTTTTGGGGCAGCCCCATTAGCTTTCCTTGATTAAGTCATTAAAGTAGTATACAATGGTGTCACAGACAATCACTGTCCACACTACTGGAGCCATTGTCCAGGGCTCAGCAGTTACACAAGAGTCGTGCTTGCAGGCAAAGGTCGTGGCTTGGGTCAGGTTATCCAAACAAACTGGAATCCACAGAAAGAACTGTGTTTGGCTACACACAGTTTGGTTGTCCATCATATTTAAGTGCAACCATTTAAGTATCTTGTTGTACGCAGGCTCAAGTGTTTCCCAGAGTAACAAAGTCTGCGTCAGATGTCAGGGAACCATGACAGTCTGATGATGAGTGGGCTACTGCAACAAGAACAAGATATTTGTTGACAAGAGCTGAGAATAAGGAACTATTGGAATGCTTCTGAAGACAGCGAAATGGGTTATATGCAGAGGATGTGAAATAGCCATTCAAAGTATACTCTGTGACAGGGTAATAACATTAGAGCACACACACAAAGGCTGGAGACCTAACGGTACTTGAAGAACATATGGGTGAATGAGGCATCAAATAACAACAATGTTAAGTGACTGGTGGATCTGAGAGCAGACCACAGCAACCGCCCTGAGCAGGACCCAATAACAATCACAACGGCAAGACATCAAAGAAAAGGTCTTGACTATGGAAAGCTGGACAGCACCAGGCCCTGACGTGTTCCACACCTACTGGCTGAAGAAGCCAAATTCACTCCATGATTACACAAATGAACCATCTGCTAGTGAATGGTTAACTGAAGGCCGGACAGTTCTGATCCAGAACAACCTCCAGAAGGTAACAGTCTCAACCACCTACCACCTGATAACCTACCTCTGCACAACATGGAAACTCCTGGCAGTCATTATAGCATCTGTCTTGTTTGGCATCTTGTCAGGCATCATAGCAGCTAAGAGGAAGAGGCACATTGCTTAATACATGAGCAGGGCCCAGAAAAGATTTGATAGGAACACCAGAGGAGCAAAGCACCAGCTTCTGGTAGATAAAACAGTCATTTGAGACTAGCAAAGCCAGACAGACCAACCTGTCCTCTGCCTAGACTGACTACAAGAAAGCCTACCACTTACATTATGGATCCCGAAATGGTTAGAATTGTACAACATCAACAGGACTATTAAGAGCCTTCATCAAGAACTCAATCAGAAAACTGTGTTTTATTTCTGATTTACTCCTAAGTCAGGGAGCAGGGGCTTATTTAAAATTGCACGTTTACGTTAAAAAGAGCTCTCAACAAGGAGTTGGATCGTTTTGTTCCTACCAAGGGTAGATTTCAGGGTACAACACTGAAATATCCGATTCTGTGCCGATAACATGATGGTTCACGTCGTGCACTAAAGCACAGTGGAGCAGTAAGAATTTTCATTCTTCACTGAAGAAGTTGTTCGCCAGCTCCACTCCCCCTCTCACAGCCATCACTCTGGGTCAGGCTTAGTGTGTGGTGTGGTGTGAGCAGTACCAGAGAGAAATTGAAGTAGGACATAGGGCGACACTCCCTTCAAATTTTTTTTAAAGCTGCTCTTTGCTCTGTCCACATGCTTTGCTCACATGCTCTGTCACACACAGTTACAGTTATCCTTCAGTCGAGAAATGGCATTGTCCAGTTCAGTAATAGTTATCTCTGTAGTCAGTAACGCATTCTGGTGGTTTCCTATAGGAGGGTCCAGTGATTTCGAAAATTGGTCGCTTCTTAAAGGGTCAGAGTTGTCAGGTGGGGTATATAGGTCTTTATAGTAACCCTCAAAGGCTTGTTGAATGTCCTATTAATTTGTAACGTCTCTTTATTTCTTGAGTTTCTTATAAATAGGCCTCTCGGCCTGTTATTTACGTAATCTCCATGATAAAATTTTCTTAGTCCTGGGACTAGTTTGGTAATAGACTTGATCGTTTTCTTCTTTAGAGGTTATCTATTTCTATTTGAATAGATTTTAGTTGGACCAATGTGTGTGGAAATGTAAAGTAGCCATTTGCCTTAACCTGGCCGGAAGCAGTCAACCCACCTTTCCCGATGCAGTATATTCATGTCCCTTGGGGTCTGCAGCGGTCTTGCAATTGGTGCATCTCTAAAACATTAGAAACACCTCTTAATATAATGCACTCCAGTACAACTCCACCAACCTCTATGACCTTAGTAATAAACATGTAGTAGAATTATCAACTTTCTGCCAGTTTCAGCAAAAACTGAGAAATAAGCTTGTAAAAGTAGAATTTAGGCAGAGCTGCTGTATTGTTTTTCAATTTTCTTTTACAGTTATATTGACCAAAATTATCAAGGTTAGCAGTATTATCATAGTGTTGTTACTATGTTACTAACACTAACTGGCATTAGCAGGAATGAAAAGTTGTGAAGCTACCTTAACCAATTTTACCATAGTTAGCCTGTTGGTGTATTTTATAATGTGTTTGATTGATTGATGATGTTAGATTGATGATGTCCATCTTACACACTTCCCTTTTCTCCTTTGCTGGTTATTTTCTTGGCACCTTGCTCTTTGCTGTGTCATCATGGCAATATTGCAAGAGCACTGGGGCCATGCCCTGGAATTGTTGCCTATAATTTAAGTGTCAGGTAAATAACATTTCATGTGAATGTATTGTGTGTGTTTTGAACACTCAGGAGCTGGTAAACACATTGCAAGATGAATTCTTTGTTTTGTCCACTCACTTGTCCTCCCTTTGCTTTTTGTTTGTGTGTCTGTCTTCTGTACTCCCTCCTCCTATTCCTGTTTCATCTCACCATCTCTCTTTACCTTCTTCACTTCACAACCTCTCATCATTCATCCTCATCTCTCCCTCCATCCTTTTCTTGTCTCTCTGTCTCCAGGTGGCTATAAAAATAGTGGATAAGACTCAGCTGGATGAGGAGAACCTGAAAAAGATCTTTAGAGAGGTGCAAATCATGAAGTTGCTGAAGCACCCCCACATCATCCGCCTCTACCAGGTACACATTCACCCACAGAGCCAATACACTGGACACCCATGGCCCAGTAGGAAAAGAACAAATAAAATGTGTTGGTTTAGCAGGATTTAACATTACTTGTTGTTCTTCTTTGGTTAACTAAGCCAAAGCATTGATGACATAGATGCTGATTGTTATTGAATTATAAAATGTACCATAAAAACACTTTTCTTTTTAGTTTTTATTCAGCAAAAGTTGACTGTTCTTTTGCACAATTCCCAAGTGGGAAAAGGCGATGAAAGAGTTTCCTATTTGTTTTTCTTAACTTGAGTGATTGTAATAGCAGACCTACCTGTTTTCCACTTTTCCACCATCCTCTCTTCATCCCCCTGATTATCTGCCACTTCACTATTGATCTTTAGGTTCTGATTATCATCATTTGTATTTTTCTTTAGGTGATGGAGACAGAGAGGATGATCTATCTGGTAACAGAGTATGCTAGCGGTGGAGAGATATTTGGTAAGGGAGTTCCCCACTGTTACTTTGTTGTGCATAAGCTTTCTCCATATGTCTCCTTTTGCTTTTCAGATTGTGCTTGTTTGCTTTTTGATTTCTGACTGATGGCTAAATTCACAAAATTCAATATAACCTTATAAAAAATAATTGTAATAACTGATTTTCAATATGGCTTCTTGTGTTAGTAAGTAAATAAATCTATTTACTAAATCATTTTGTTTTTTTCCCCATCATGACTGGTTTCTTCACACTGCATGATTATTCTCGTATTACACCACACACAATTAGTGTATTTTACCGAACATAATCTGATCTATTTGGTACATATAGCTTGGTTGCATATTTTGTAGTTATTTTTTATTGCATCTTATTTGTCATGTCTAGTCCTTATGACAAATTTCAGTTTTTAAAGGGTAAAAAAAAAAATCAGTTTCTCCTTTGTGATGAAGATAATAATACATTGGGCTGAATTCAAACAGAATTAAAGGCGTCATTTATTTTGTAGTGTAGTCAGCCTTTAGCACAGGAGCCAGTGTAATGAAGAGGTACACCACAGACACTGTGCTTCAACATAAATATCTGAATTGTATTGTGTGTGTTTATGTGTGCAGACCACCTGGTGGCTCATGGGCGTATGGCAGAAAAGGACGCCAGAAAGAAATTCAAACAGATTGTGGCAGCAGTCCATTTCTGTCACTGCCGCAACATTGTCCATAGAGACTTAAAGGCTGAGAATCTGCTCCTTGATCACAACCTCAACATTAAAATAGCAGGTGTGTATGTGTGTGTTTGCTGTTAAGAATGTATGGGTGGGTATCTTAATTTAGTGGTTTTGGGCTGTCTTTTTGAGTGGGTGGATGCAAGTGCCAGCATGTGCTTTTGGAGCATTTTTATGGTTTGATTTTAATTTACTCTGTCAAGAAAATGATCAGATTGAATGAACCTCTCTTGTCCCCCTGTCAGATTTTGGCTTCAGTAACATTTTTTCTCGAGGCCAGCTGTTGAAGACGTGGTGTGGCAGCCCTCCCTATGCTGCACCAGAGCTTTTTGAGGGCAAGGAGTATGATGGACCCAAAGTAGATATATGGGTGAGTAGGCTTTTAGGCATGCATAAGGTCCTATTGGGCTGCAACAAAATGTGTAGCTAATGGGCTTGAACTTTCCAGAAATACAAAAAAATTCAGAACAAATGTTTATTTATTAGTTTATTGAAGACATGTAAAAAATGATGCACTTATGGTTTGTTTTACTGCTGTTTTTTCTCTCTATAGAGCTTAGGTGTGGTGTTGTATGTGCTGGTGTGCGGCGCGCTTCCCTTTGATGGCAGCACTCTACATAATTTGCGAGCACGTGTCCTCAGTGGCAAGTTTCGCATCCCCTTCTTTATGTCCACAGGTAGTACTCCCGTCAACTTCTCCTAACAAAACCATTATCAATGCTAGATATCAGCAGTTTTTTTAGAAATAAAGGGCAAGTCAAAGTGACACTTAACCAAAAAATATTTGTCAAAATTTTTATTTTTCATATTTATAGAGAAAGGTGGCTAGAGTAAGCTGGAAAAATCCAATTTGGGGACATACTGAGCCATCAGATAGAGAAGTGGGTTATACTGCTTTATACTTTGGGATTACTGTGATAATTTAGTAAAGGCTAAATCATCCCAGACAACTGGGTTGGAGCATAACTAAAGGTTATGTTGTCTGGTCCAAACCAACAGAACAGCTATTGTTGCAAGTTGCCAAATAGTTGTGATTTAAATGTGTTATAGTGTTAATGGAGAAAATAAAAAGTAGTTGTTACATCACTATTTATTATGTTGGGTGTTGGGGGTGTATCATGGTTGTGTCATCCAGAACCTCAATACGAGACAGTTGTGTTTGTATCACAATTTTGGTCTCCGCTCAGTATCGTCCACATGTCAGCCACTTTTCTATATGATGAACACAATAACCTAACACCCAACGTTTAAGCTTGTAATTGGGTAATTTTGAGAAGAGTGTCACTTTAGGTGAGCACACAGAAATTCAGACTAGACACTGTATGTTTTGATTATTGTACCACAATTAAAAAATTATGGTAGTCATTCAGGAAGAGCATTTATTGTGCCACATAAATTCAGCACTTGAAAATAGCAAACAACACAATTAAATGGCTTCTTTGACAATTAAAATATTTATTTATAGTTGTTTCTACCCTCCCTGGACCATTATCAAATTGCTTTAATATTGTACATTATTGCTATACTTTGCATAGCAGGAGATCCAGTGATCTCTAAAACATAGGCCTGTTTTATTGTCATGTGCACAGTAAGGAAACACGTTTCCCTGTACAATGAAATTCTTTCTTTGCTGTCTACACCAAATGCCAATGGTTAATAAACCAACGTATAAAGATAAACAACAATAACAAAGGCAGCATAAAGTATAAAAACAGAATAGAAGTATAAAGTGTGATGTGCAGGTAGGTGTGTGATGGACAAGTCACACCTACCTAAAGTTACACAAAAAAAGGACAGAGGCATTGTGTCAGTTTCTAGCTTTCAGTTTTCCTTGAAAACTGTCATCAGGAGGAAGCCATGTAACATTATTGGCTATTTTTGCTTTGTTACCTGTGCTTCCTTCTGAGTATGGTAAGTAAAACTAAAAGCTAGAAACTGCTACCTTGCCTCTATGCTCTGTACAATTTGTACTCGCTGCATATTTCTCTTCTTGTCTCTTGTGAGTTCACCCTTATTTTTTGTGTTATTGCAGACTGTGAGTACTTGATCAGACACATGTTAGTGCTGGAACCCAGCAGACGGTTGACCATGGAGCAGATCTGTAAGAACAAGTGGATGAGACAAGGAGACCCAGACCCAGACTTCGACAGGGTGAGACGCTTATAGTATTTTGCAATATATATCTTCACTTAGGGCAATTTTTAAACTACTTGTATTTCTCCCATGTTGTCTATTTTAGGTCATTTTGATATTAGTAGAATTGGATAATTTTTTGTGAACTTTAACTGTGTGAACTAGATAAAAAGATCAGTCCTCAGTCATCCTTTCTATGCATCTCTCTTCCCTTCTAGTTAATAGCTGAGTGTGAGCAGGTTAAGGCAGAGAGAGAGACGGAGCTCATCAATGAGCAGGTGCTGATGGCCATGTGTGAAATGGGCCTGGACCGAGAGCGCACACTTCAGGTTGGTCACAGCTATGTGGAACTGACTTGCATTGATTGTGTTTTAAATTTTCAGCCCTGCCTTTTTTTAAAACATCATCTCGGCGATTTATTTTTGTCTTCCTTTTTTATGACTGCGACAGCTGTGGCGGGGCGCGTTTTCCTTTTGAGTTGTCTGTACATATTCAGACGGACAAACGGAAGGATGAGTCCAAATGGATGTTTAGTAGGGCTGAAACAACACATTGACATAATCCAGGCATGTCCGAAGTCCGTCCCGCGGCCAGATTTTATACGGCCTACAGCTTTGATTTTAAAAGATATTATTTATGGCCCAGGATGCACTGAAATAAAAGAAAAATCGGCCCTTGCATCTTGGCCCAGACCAGCCCACTGCGTACAATCACGCTCACACATCTTAAACACCGCCATTTGCGCGCCGTCTCCGTTAGCTCAGCAGGTAAGGAGTTGCAGTCTGACACCAGAGTCCCGGGTTTGCATCCCGGCCGTGACAGACAGATTCATGCATCTGTCAACTGCACACCAACACAGAGACAAGGGTGGACAAATTGTGTTTTTCATTTGATCACTCCTGTGAAGCTTAGATTTGGTTACAATGCCATTTAAAATGATAATTGTGACAATGAAAATAAAGTTGTTATAAAACAGCGCATATGTATGTAAATCCAACTATAAAAAATGTCTGAAGGGACAATTGGCTCTCAGGACTCTTCACTCTTTAAATCTGGCCCTCGTTTAAAAACGTTTGGACACCCCTGTCATAATCTATTATATAAATATCTTCATTTGCTTGGAATGCATCGCCGTGTTGTCATTAGCAGCCTCACATAACCGCATGTTTGTTGCATTCACTACAGAGTGGAGGTCATCTGCGTTTCCAAAACAGAGCCCAAAGGCTGCATGTTAAATGTACCTGATGGAGTATGGTGAAGCCTTAGTTTAGCTGCTATTGACAATGTACACACATCCTTTAGAAACGTTAGACATTTATATAAACTCTAAATCACAGTTCACTAAACTCTCAACCCTGTCACTTGACCTTAGAGCTAAACTCCATGTCGGGAGAATCAGGTCCGGACTTTGTACAGAGTTGTGCTTTACCACATGTAGCGAATCAGACAGGGTCTCACATAGGAAGAAACTCTGCTTTATTTTAGTGAGGGGTGACATTGTGTAGTGTGTGAGGGAGTAATGACATGATACAGCAGACCTCACACTGGAGATTACCCAGACTTTATACTTGAGGGCTCACAAAGGCACTGGTCACCATCAGCTAAAAGCTAATGGTTGCTTTGCCATGAGACTGGTCTTGGAGGCGTGAGTGAAGTAGTTGCAGAAACAGAATGGTAGGGGTGAGGAGAAAAGTCGTGAGTTTTGTTTTAAAGAAAGCTGTCTGAAATTAGTTGTTGCAGCTTTACCAAAGCTTTAAAAAGGGAACTTCATTAAAGCCACTCCACTTGGACTCATGCATAAACACATTAGAATATATGTTTGAACAGACATGCATGTCAAGTACAACTTCAATGTTTGGCAGAGACATACAACCGCAATGCAGTAATTCTAGTTTTTCCTAGTCCCTACAAACAGATGCATACGATCACTACAGTGCCATCTACAGTCTGCTGGCTGAACGCCTCAAGAAACACAAGACCCTACGTGTTGCCCAGCCCACTCCGCGACCTATTAGCTTTCCTCTTAACGCTGTACAGGTGATTCATTGTCCATTTGTACTTTGATTATATGATAGAGATTTTTACAACCAGTGTGTCAATGTTCAAATTTTTAAGTTTTAATAACACAGTTTCTAGATAAACTGAATTTATTTAAACATGAAATGTGATTATTTTTGTTATGATTTGGCACTATATAAATAATATGAATTGAACTGAATAAAAAAAAATGTCAGTATAAATATAAAGGAGTTTTAAGAACAGTAAATTTGTCAAAGTCATGTTTGGACTGATTTATTTACTTTTCCTGCACTGAAGAAGTACTGTTTTTGCATCTTTGATAGTTTTTTTCTGTGTAAAGCAGTATTTCACATGGCTGTTTCATCAATCTAACCTGCAGTAGTCAGTTTGTTAGTCCACTCAATGGAGTTAATTGGCTTTAACCCACATCTGCCAATTGCACTGTCCTAAGAAGATTGTGATAAATTAGTGCAATCCTAACATGACCTGTGTGTGTGTGTGTGCGTGCCCAGCAGACGGATCCACAGGGTAATCCTGTTAGCATGACCGTTCCCCATGTCCAGCTCATTAACCCAGAGAACCAGATTGTTGAGGTGAGTTAACAGTTGTGTCCTATTAGTTGTGTTAGCGTAGAAGTGGGTTGTCAGCATCCATCTTGATAAGCCAGCTAGTCAGGTCCCCCCAACCACCTCCCAACTACGGTTTGTAGTCACTAGCTGCCTGTCCACTATTGACAGTCCACTATTAACAGTCTAATAGTATAGTTTACTTCTGTCAGTGTATTCTGGGATTCATCTCATAGATTGTGATCAGACACACAATCACACATAGATGAGCACAGACTCGAACATAACGGAGGGACTCGAAGCTGACTCACGAAGGCTGTGAAACACAAGAATGCGTCAGATGACTGCATTGCAGCAGTGATTTTAATAGAAGAACCGAACTTTGAATCACGTATATTAGAATTAGAATACATTAACAAGTTTGAAGTATACACTCCTTTGATATACTGTCTGCAGCACACACTACCAAAGGCCATCAACAATGACCATATTCTGTATTTGTGTATTTATTAAGCCGGATGGCAGCATGACATTGGACAGTGATGAAGGGGAGGAGCCATCTCCGGAGGCCATGGCTCGCTACCTTTCAATGAGGCGGCACACTGTGGGGGTACCAGACCAAAGGTAATACATAAATGAACAGCTTTTTAGTCAGTTATAGGTGAAGTTTTATTGCTACCATATCACTAATGTTTTTACTTTGTAACAGCAGCTGTATGTAACATGTGTTAACAACTGTTTAAACATAACTATTCTCTATTCTCTGTACTGTCTTCGATCACCTATGATTTCCTTGCACTGTGAGTTACACAGGTGCTTCTTACTCAGGGCTATGTACATGAGCTGGTACATGTAAATGCTTAAACATACAATTTGTATAATAACATATTTAAGCTTGTCCATGGGTGTTAATTCACTGAAACCATCATATCCAGATTTTGTTGCGTTCTGTGGTTGCAAAGAATTTGTTTTGAGATATTGTAATGGCTGAAGCTATTGGGGTAAATTAAGTCAGTATTTTATGACTTTTAATTTTTTTCTCTCCTCTAAGCTGACATATAAACTTAATTCATTGAGTTGATTCATATTCATAGTCATACATATCATAGTTGCATTTAGAGTACTGCTGGCTAACTTGCTACTCAACAGATTACCCTGTGGTATTGAGTTTTAAAGCAATCAAAAGTAATATTTGCATGCAATTTATAGCTTATTAAATTATCAGTGAGAGATCACACATAGGAAGTGTTCATTGGTGACTATGTTGATACAGACATAGTGGGTTATTAAAGATGCATATAAATAATCTGTCCTAAATAAGGCAGCTAGAAACGGCTAGAAACAATTCTTGACTCTGTCCTGTCCTTCTCTCTCCTCCCACCACAGGACAGAGATGCAGGAGGACCTCCAGAAACTGCCACCGGGATTCCCTCGTGGTGCAGTTCCCCTGCCCCCTTTTCCCTTACTGGCCCCCAATATGGGCCAAATGCACACCCTCATGCCCACACAGAGCCTGCAGCCCACACAGCAGCTGGAGTACAAGGTAGAGTCAGTTTGGGTTAGATTGGGTTTCTTACACTTGACAATAAAAGGCCTCTGAAAATCACCACCTAACTTATAGAAATCTGCATCTGTAAGGTGTAAATATCAACTTATTTTGATCTACCATGTTTGACTTCCTATGTCTGCTGATCCTCTAGGAGCAGTCATTGCTGCAGCCACCTACCCTGCAGCTGCTCAATGGCATGGGGCCTCTGGGTCGACGAGCTTCCGATGGTGGGGCCAACATTCAGCTACACGCTCAGCTCCTCAAGAGACCTCGGGGGCCCTCACCACTTGTTGCCAGCCCAGTGAGTATACAGTAGATCTTAAACCTGAAGACCTGTATTTCTGTGTGTGTGCAATTTGTTTATTTTTCTATGAGTGTAAACTGTAGCAGTGTTGACCACTAAACTATTTGCCTCTCTCAGCACCCTATTCCTGCAGTAGCTCCGGTGGATGAGGAGGGTTCAGATGGAGAACCAGACCAAGAGGCAGTACAGAGGTAACCTACAGTTATGGTTTTTGGTGAAGGGATATATTGTACAGAGGTGCTGTTTGAACTGGATGCTCTGGAAATCCTGTAGCCTGTGACGATAGGTAGACAAATTCTGTGTGAATGAAGTGAAGTTCAGTTAGTGTAATTCTTTATTTATAACAGTTTTATTATTAGTTAATTTCAATAACTCATATCACAGTATTTCAAATAATTTAGTCTGTATTTCTGAATCATCACTTTATAGTTACAAACCATAACATACTATTAATACATCATGCCAATGGCATGTAATTTTTTTGTATATAAACTTGGTCTTGGTCAACATTTTTTTGAGTTGGGGACCTATTTCATCAATGTAACTGAATACAAAAAGTGCATCAACATTGGTCTCACCAGAATCATGTTTTTTCAAGAAACTGGAAAATTGCCTAAAATAAGAAATTTGGCACAGAATGAGGTGACATCAAAAGACAGGATAGGCACAGGAAGATGTCATATGGAAATGTGGTCTTGGATTCAGAAGTCCAGGTTAGGGTTTCTCAACTGGTCCACTTCAGACAGCACTTTCTGTGGACTTCGCTGGTGTCCTGGGTTGCTGGGAGTGAGTGCCTTCAGGCTGCTCTGCTTTTCCCCACGGGAGGTGGCCACTCTGCTATGGTGCTCCCATCCCATCTCGCCTCCTTTTTTCATCGCGCAAGTGCCTTCTGCCAAAGTTCCAAACTGAATCTGCCACTAAATCTAGCCCTCCTATCTCCCAAACTCTGTGGCCAACAGCCTCTTTATCTCTCTCATTTCAGTAATTGCCAAATTATTCTCCAAACCTTCTCACTCTTTCTTACACAGCTTTGCTAACTCTAAAGCTTGCAAAACCAACTATTAAAAATGGCAACCAGTCCAATCCTGAAATTGGAATCTGGGGGTTGTTGGATACCCATAAGCTTTAGCATCCATCTATGGTGTAATTTTATTGTATGTTTTTCTGATTGGCTAAAATGCTATGAATGATGGCACCCATTGGCAGAGGTTGGAAGGGGTGGGCCTTTCCCCCATTCTCCATTAGCCAATGTGGACAGAGAGCTGACCAGCGCTGCTTCCTGTCTCCCACCCTCACCCCCGTCCTCCCTCCTCCCTGCGGCCCAGGTACCTGGCGAACCGCTCCAAGCGGCACACGACGCACGCGCTCACGAGCACATCGCATGGTGAGCCCTCGGCAGAGTCACAGCGGCCCCAGGGCCCCCGCCAGAGGGGGGGCTGGGCCCCCGACATACACACCCGGTGAGGGGACACACCCGCTCCGAGTATATGCACAGACACGCACAGACATGTATACCAAGCCTAACTATATAAAAAGTCTATCTCACACATAAATACTCACTTGCAGCTGATCTCACTGAGGGTTAGTAGGTGTCACCAGTTGAAGGATGTGTCTCTTCTTTAGAGGAAGGATTATTTTCTGTCAGTAGTAGTGGTGGAAGCAGAGGATGTGGCACAAGACAGACATATCACTACATCACCATCACCATGAATCAAAATCAAACTGTTTCTTTTCCACAAACCAGAAAGGAGCAAGTATGTGACTGATTCACTCAAGATTTAGCAGATTTGTGTTGTGCACACTTCAAAGCTAAATTGCTATGTCTGTATGTTTTCTCTGTAATGGTGGACATTTTGTCCACGTAGTCATTCTAGCTGCTGTCCCCATGGTCTTCTGGATGGTTGTTGATAAAGAATATATTTCTTGATGAAAATGAAAGTTGCATCTTCCAGTCCTGTTATATCCATCTTGTCCAGTAATTTAGTTTTATTTGGAGCATGCTTTTATTGTGCAATAAAAACTAGTTTATCTCCTAAGCATGCACAGAGAAACATCTGTCATCAATGGTAAGTTGAGGAAAATATTATTTCCTAAGCAACATTCCTTTAATCTCATATGTTGGCAGTGTTTCTCAGAGGTGAACTTCCCTAAACAATGGCGTGTATTAATTGTACCTCGAATTTATTCTCTAATAAGTGACAGGGTGGCCTGCAATTTTAAGTGTGCAAAGACGTTTTTTTTGACAGAGTGAATGAAATCATTTAAAGTATAGCTTTGACCTGATATCACTTGGCACACCAGTTGCGTCTTAATTGTGTTCTAATTTTATCTGCACTCATAGTGTACTAGCTTGTTATATTTTGCACAAGTTTAAAACTCATGCTTCTCATGTTTTTGTGTCTCATCTGTCTGTATGACTGAATATGCGCATCAATGTGTCTGTTATCTGTCATGTGTCTTTGTATGCGTGTGTGTTTTTGTGTGTGCAAATGTTTGTCTGCTACCTGCGATCCCGTCCTCAGATCCAGCTATAAGGACTGTAACACCCTTCATCTCCCCATGGAACGCTTCTCGCCTGTCAGACGGTTTTCTGACGGTGCCGCCACCATCCAGGCCACCATTCAGAATAGCAGCCTAATCAAGCAACTTAAGCAGGTACACCACTCTGCTTAATATTGCAGGATACAAGAGGAACATAAACAAGTAGTTGGTTGTGATAAAATGGCCTGGCAGGCTTAATAAATAAAATCATCATTTAAAAAGTGCATTTGTGTTTCCTCAAGTTATCTTTGTGTAATAATAAAAAAATGTTTTATCAGAATCATCAAGTTTGACAAATACGCAAAAAAGAAAAAAATAGGAAGGGGGCAAATACTTTTTTCACAAGACTGTAAGTGTAGGTTGCTTTTCTGATCCAACAGAGTGCCCTCCAATTTTTGTTTTTTAAGTGACTGTTTTCTGTTTCCAATAGGAGTGTGAGCAGCTCCAGAAACTGTATGCTGCCCAGCAGGATGAGCGATTCCTGGAGCACACCCAGCAACAGCATATACTCTACCAGCAAGAGCAACAGATCCTCAACCAGCAAATCCAGGTATTTTAAGCTGACCAAGAACTAGCATAAAGGCATCAGTAGAAGCCAATTCTAGACTCTACAGCAATTGTAGTCAAAGAGAGCACTATGATGTTACATGCACAATGAAGTCAAGCTGTGATATTTGACAGCCTAAAGCATCTAAGAAGGATAGATTGAAACTTCATAGAATGTTCTATTGATTTGTTTCACCCAGGGCGTAGATGTCCTACACTGTGGCATAATTTCTTTCCTAAACTTGATTCCTTGTTATGGCATATACATGATCCTAGCACTTTGTGCAGTCAGCCTCACATAATTATAACCACATTTACAAATAATGTTACATTGAACCTTCACGATTAAAACTGCAACTTATAACATTTGGCATAAATAACATTTGCAAATTTAAGACTTGAATGAAGTTTGTTGCTATTAAATTTAGTTTCTTCAGCTTTTTGTTTTTTACACTGGGTCAAATTTTATTACTTTTTACCTGCAGGGTCTGTCTTTAGGCCATGGAGAGAGCCAGCCCAGTCACCTAACCCACCAGCTCCAGAGGTGAATACACACACACACAGAACTCACAGAAACAGAGAACTCACAGAAACAGAGAACTATTGAACAATGATCTTGATACTGTGGTGCAGTGCTGAAGTGTTACATCATTGTCGTTTTTCTCTTCTCCTCTCCTACTCTGTCCTGTCCTCCCTCAGGTTGCGTATCCAACCCTCTAGCCCTCCGCCAACACATCCCAGCAACCACCTCTTCAGACAGCCCAATCAGAGCCCTCCGCCTGGCTCTGCAGGCATAATGCAAGGGCATGGTTAGTAATATCACTTAAATGCTTTATACAAACACTACCAGTCAAAAGTTTGGACACAACATGTATTACCATGTTTTTCATGAAAAGATACATGTCTTCAGTTGTGTTACCATCATTGCACATGGTTTTCTAATGATGAGTTATCCTTTTAAATGAATACATTTGCATTAGCAAACATAACATGCTATTTGAAGACAGTACTAATGTTTGCAGAATTTAGGCCTCTGTATATTTATAGAAACATTCCTTTTAAAAAACATTTGTTTTCAGCTGCAATAGTCATTTACAATATGAACAATGTCTACACATTCATTCTGATGAATTTGATGATATGAAATCTGCTTTTCTTTCACAAACATGGCCATTTCTATGTGTGTCCAAACGTTTGACTGGTAGTGTATTTGCTGATGTAGGTGTCGTAGTCGAGACTTTTAAGAAGACATCGATCGATGAATTGTTATTAGAAATGTCATCTCAGTCGTATGTTACCCAACATACTACTGAAATAATAGACATTGTGTCTGCAGTTAAAACCACGTAACTATATAAATTAAAATAAAATAAAATAAATAAATAAGTATTCAATTCAAATTTTCTGTGAATGCATTTCAATGCTTTGATGTTTGATTATGTTTTCTGTACACAAACACTGACATACATTAAAATTTCACATTGTCTTACAAATAATTTAAATAATGTTGATGTTTAGTTTATGCTGACTCAATGAAAACATTTTTCAAGTGCAACTGGGGGAAGCAGGTGAGTAAACACATCGGCCATAAAGAACACAATTACGTGTGATTATTATGTTGAGATAACAACTGATTTTACATACTCATTTTAGAATTAATTAGGTTGCCAATCAAGATCAAGCCAAACAATTTGTTAAAATGTAACAGAAAAAATGCATCCATCCAGGCAAAGTTAAACAATGGAAACTTTTGAAACAAAAATAAGCAAGGATTCACAAATCAAACCATGGAATTATTTTAAATTGCTAAGGTGAAAACTATAAAGTAAAAACATTAATTTTATTGGCCAGAGTTTCTTTTTCTCTCATGACTCCTCTTCTTCTAACAGGCCCGTCATCAGTGCAATACCAGCACGGTGCTCCAGCACTGTACCAGGGTCAGAGTGGCAGCCCGCCTCCCACAGGCCTGCCTCGAGTCACTTTACCAACCAATCAGCAAGCAGCCTCTGCCCGTCCCACTGTCCCATTGGCACAGGGTGTACCTCAACAACAGCAGGTGACTGCTATGAGCCAATTAAATTTAGTTTTTCTTATTTTGTCATGTTTATGTTCATGGTTACATATATTTTTGTTGACTAAGGGCTAAATTTATTTGGATATTTTTGTTGACTAAGGGCTAAATTTATTTGGATATTTTTAATAATAAACTATATTATAGTTAATTATATTAAATAACCAATTTTATTCTGAATAATGATTAGTTGGTCATGACATCAGTACCAATATAAAATATTTAAAGGTTATATTTAAATTAATATTAATGTTGACTGATTGTACAGGTGACCATTCAGGTGCAGGAAGTGGAGCTGGGAGGTGGGGCACAGAGACAGGGAAACTTTTTGTCCACGCCAGGGGGACATAGAGTCCTTGGGAAGCAGCTGAGCGCAGACAACGCCGAGACGCACAGGTGACCCCGCCCATTCTGTCACCACGTCCCCTGATGGCTGCAAAACTCTCTCAACAAAACCAATAGACTGTTTCTGTCTTTAATCTTTTTAGTTTTATATTTGTTTTATTACAACAGAAACCTTCACACTATGTGTTTTTTTTGTTCATTGTTTCTCACAGTTTTGTTTTTTTACATTTCTGGCATGTCTACCGTTTTTCTTAAATTGTATTTTAATACTTAAATACTGATAGTGATACTGTTTCTCAGCCCAGATATTTTATGTGTGAGAGGGCAGACTATTATTTGTTACAGTATTGAAAATTAATGAAAATCAACTCATCAACTTTGCTGAGATGACATCAACAAATTCTCCACCTCACTGTAGCTGGGTGAGTGATTAGAGCTAAATACTTTGTAAGTACAGTATACGTAAAGGTCCCACCACTTGCAGTAGGACATGAGTCATCCTATGACCACAGACGCAGTCTTGTATCCAGGCCTGCCTTCACTGAGAGCACATGTAACAATCTTCAAATTCACATTAAGCCAAAATTAATTCTTTGGAAATGTTTTTACACCTCTCAGTGAATATCTGAACCTGGACTTGACTTATGTGTAGTGTGCAGTGATTTAATGAGAGCGTTTTGTAGACTGTTGTAAGGTGGTGTACTTGAATTTGAAAGAGGATAAGGAGTATGATTATATTAGACAATAGGTAACTAATTGTCATCTGCATTCGCTCCTTTTTATCCAGTCGCAGTCTTGGCCGTTTTACATCCGCCTATGAGCAGACCCAGTTCAATCCTCACCTCTTCTCTGGTGATGCCACTTCCCGGGGCAACTCTGGTGTGGTCAGCTCCTACAGCCCGTACTTGCAAGGAGCCTCGCTCAAAGTCCCCGGTCTAGAGGGTTATCAGACTGGGGCAGTGGGGCCCAGCAGCTACGGCACTCCCTCTACACTACAGCAGGCTCTGCTCTCCCCGACTCCTTTGGACTACCGTCCCCCACAACAGCACGTGACTCCTACTCTGCAGGGTCTCCTTTCTCCCCGTCACTCTTTAACAGGCCATGCTGACCCCCGGTTGCCCCCTCAAGACCTGGCTGCCCTGTTGAAGAGGCAGAGCCCCCGGCCATGCCCAGCCCCCCCTACACCACCCAGTGGTCCACCCCAAGAATATGGAGATATGCTGCTTCTCCATCAGCTGAGCCAGGGTGAGAGCTTGGAGCCACCGGCACAACAGGGTGCCGCTGGAGGCCAACACTACCACCACCTCCTCCAGATTCGACCCCCAGAAGTCCAGCCGCAGCAGCACCCAGCCCAGGCACCTTGTCCCAGCTTACCTCACTCAGAGAGCATGGAGGAGGATGAGGTGCCTACTGGCTACCACCACCCACACGAGGGCCTGCTGGCCAAGGCCGGAGAGGGTCATGAGCTCTTGGGGCCTCCCCAAGGAGGTACCCCACCCTACAGCTCTCCGACACACAGACATGGTGGCTACATAAGGAGTGCTCCAACAACTAGAGGTAAGACATGTTTATGTGGCAGCCCAGTGTCTGTATTCACCTTTGTTACATATATATATATATATGATGTGCATAGGGACCCTTTCTGTTTTACTGTTTTCGGAAATTAAAGACATTGCATGAATATACATGTGTTTTCACATACAATGTTTATTTGTTAGAATCTGAGCATGTGGAGTGCAGGCCCCCAGGACAAGCCATGGAAGTGCCTGATCATAATGGTGTGGGCTATTCGCGAGGTCCCCAGAGTGACGCCTATAGGTCCCGTGGACAGTTACAGCGTCACCACACCATTCAGACCTGTGATGATGCCTATGTGAGTGAAAGTCGTGTAATAGTAAATGTACTTTAGGTTTGAGAGCATGAAAAAATGTTGGCAGAACAGGCTCACAATTTAGCAGCCTGTTAATATTTGCTGGGTGTATATTAGAGAGGATGATGAATCAGCTTATTTTACATGCCAGTGCAGTGTTGGATAGAGTTCATTTAGTAAGTTGATAGCTGAAGGAAGAAAGCAAATGTTTGCATGACTGAATGAACCTAGTAAGCATACCCAATCATCCAAACAAGGTTCTGACTCATCATAGCTGCTGGAAGCTGTTCAGTAGCTATCAGTAATTTTTTTCTAAAACTGTTCTCATTTTCTGTTCAGGATCAGGCAGATCCCATGTCTGGAATGAGCCTCTTGGCTGGGAGGGCTCTAAGCTCCGCTCGCATGTCAGACATCCTCAGTCAGACATCACTGACAGGAAGCCAGCAGCTGCACCAGCAGGAAGAGTCAGGTCAATAGGAGACATGCAGTTACCTGAAACATTCTGTGGATTTTGTTTTTGTCCATTTGTCATTAAATGATGTGTGTTTGTCATGCAGTTTGTGATGTTGAAGGGGAGCTCCATGCGGCAGCCTGCTATCCGTCGTCCTGCACCACTGACATGCTCCTCAGCTACAAGCCCCCTGACCTGCAGTACAGCATGGAGCAGGCTGGGGTCTAGCACAGGTACACAGACATATGGAACAGTAGTTTGAACAGTAATCTTCTTTTAATGCTGGCATAATTTGATAAATATAAGCACATTTAACACTAAATTAGAGCTGGGAACTGAAACAGTGCAAAATTAGAATTGAAACCAGAATGGAAAGTACCGGGTACCTGTAGGAAAAACTCAATTTTGGTTCTATGTATCGGTTCCAAAACATCGAACCAATGCTGTGCATTTGATTTGCTAAGATATGAGGTAGCATGCGTTGCTAACTTTGCAAACTACAACAGTGTGTTAAAGATGGAGTGCAGTTAACAGTCATATGTGCAGCTTTGCTTTAGAAAAGAAAACAACAACAAGCTAATTAGCTGCACATCAAATCTGACCATTTAAGGCAGCAAGGGACTGACGTGAAAGAGTGTACAGTGTTAGATGTCTTACAGTCTCAGAGTGTCTCATTAGCTTGTGGTAGTAGCACTTCACAGGCACCTCCAGTAGAGCCAAGGACAGTAAGTCGTGACACATGATTCACTTTAGCAATAAAGAGTATACGAGCATTTGTGGTGAAAGGACTATATCCTTTGTCAGCTGTGGAATCTACGTCATTTAGATGTTGTTAAGCAAGGTAAAGAAAAAGATGGTATAAACAAAATATGATCTACACTACTCACAAAAAGTTAGGGATGTTTGGCTTTCGGGTGAAATTTTTGGAAAACGTAAAAAGTTCACACTACAGTGATATTATATCATGAAAGTAGGGCAT
>JAUMHL010000005.1:10113232-10129682 GCA_032362345.1 Sandelia bainsii
GATGTTATGAAATCTGCTTTTCTTTCACAAACATGGTCATTTCTATGTGTGTCCAAACTTTTGACTGGTAGTGTAGTAGTACAAGTATTTACTGTTTTGTTTTGTTTTTTAACTCTACCTTCTTTCAGGAAAAGGGTGTATCCTGTGTACAGTGGTCCATATCAGCCATCCTGAGTTGTGTTGACTTGAGTTGAGCAGCATCACGCCAAACAACCGCTGTCCCCAAGCCGGGACACTCTACATCTGTCTCCATCAGTACCTGGGAGGGCAGTCTGGGCGAGAAATGGGGGTGTGGGTGGGTGTAGACATCAGAGGGGTGGGGTCACAGGTGGGTGAAAGTGTCAGCATCTTCTGTGCAGACATCCAGCGTTCATTTCTGCAGGTTGTCTACTATTGTCACCTCCCTCTTTCAACTTGACCCCCTTCACCTCCTCCCCCTTTAAACCTGACCCATCCTCCAACACCCCCACATCCCCTGCTGCCCTGACCTAATCCTCCTCTTTAACCCTTCGTCCTCTATTAACTGTTGGCATACTTCATTATGTGCCTCATTGGCCAACGCGTTGACACAGTCATACTCGCAAGACCAACACAAAGAAACATACACACTGCTGCCACAAACCCAAAGTATTCACATGTGTGAGTGTGTATTTCTGTGTGAATGACTAAGAAAGGGGTGAGCGGAGGGAAAGGTGTCTGTCAGGTTCTGTCTGCTTCTCCCTCTCCCCCCACTCCTGCTGCCCTGCAGCAAATCATTCCGGAGCGGGTTGAAATCTCGACAGCGGTGGCTCCTTTTCAGGTGGAGGGTGTTGTGGGTCAGGCTCCAACTGGGCAACCAAACTGCTCTCTCCAAAGATAGAGCTCAGTGACATCGCACAGGACAAACCAGCTCTGTCATTGTTGTCTTGTTTTCTTTTTTATTTTATTTTAAATTTAATTTTTACTGCTAATGTCCATGTAGACATTATGGTCAATATTGTTACTCTTAATATTACTGCTTTCTGTAAAATATGTTTTATTATAATGATTATTACTATTATTATTATTATTATTATTGTTATTAAAGGAAAAACAGTTCTGTGTTGTAAGGAAAACAACATTGTTCTTTGATTACTTAAGTAATTCTGCACTTTCGGTTAAAGCTGTCCTCTCTCTGTTTCCACCTCTGTCATGCAGTTACCCTGCTTTTACCCCCCACCCCTCAAGCCTTAACTCTCCCCACCTTGTGTTACCCTCTGCTCCATCCTTTTTTTCCATGTCAGTGACAGTGTATTGCATTGTGGGTAGTTTTACCAGACATTTGCTCCTTTCCTTGTACAGTGAAGCCATGTATAGAACGCTATTGCAATTTCTGTATCAGATCTTTCTTTTTATTATTATTTTTTCTTTGTTTTTAGATGTTGGGAGGCTTTTTATATCGTTACTGTTTATCATTTGTATTTTTGGATGTCTTCAAAATGTTTTCATTTTGTTTTTGTTTTATGAATCTTGAGATTTCTAGCCAAAAGAGGACGGGGAGAAGAGCGACAATGCTCTCTGTCGTAAAAAAGATTGTTCTTATTTGTTTTAATGTTATTATATCGAGACACTTGAATAAGAGGAGAGTAATTATTTTGTGTTGCTTTTTAAAGTATAATTTCAATTGTTGATGTTGTGACTGTCATTCTTGTTGATGTTGGGCCTGTTTTCTGCTAATGGGGTAGTTGTGGCAGGCTATACAGGGTCAGGCTTCGGGCTTTGTCTGGGTTGGTTTTGGATGCTACAGAGACATGACACTCGGGGGGGGGGGAGGAAAAAATAAAAGACAAAACGAGGGAGTAACTTGTAAAATAACTGACATATCATAAAGTGTGGAGACGGACAAACTCACTTCTCTTTCTCTCTCTTGCTGCCCTACCTATCTGCTGTGATCCTCCCACTAATCCTCTACTACATCGGCTTATCAGATGACGCCTTACAGACATGCCCCCTCCTCTCAAGCTAATCTTGTTACTATGGCAACCAAGGATAAAACTACTGCGACTACTATTACTCCACCGCCTTCTGCCCTCTGTTTTTGTGTTTTGTTTTGTTTACCTTATCTTGTTTCAGTCTTGCTTTGTTTCCCCCTTCAAGCCTGGTAGAGACCATCGGAGGAGCTGTGTTTTTAACGGTTCATGGATCTTTTGCAGTTGGATACACGTGGGCACACCTCCAGACACAAAAGGGAAACATTTCAGGAGGTGCCCATAGGAATGAACTGTTTGAATTGGACTTTGACAACAGAGGAATACATGTATCCATCTGAAACACGTCTACCAAGTTCTGTGCCCTAAGCTAAGTCAAGCTCAAGGACAGCCAGATGGAGGCGACAGCACACTGGGGACCACAGCAGAGGATTGAACCCTTTTTAATTTAATTCCATTTTTGACCTTTATTTATCCTCATACATACTGTACAATACTGGATCTTGAGTCTACGTTAGGCCAGCAAGAGACTGTGGTGCAAAGAGTAAAGCTCCAGTTGTATGTGTTTATATAATGGCCAGATCTCACAGTCCTGGCTGCACGGTTGACATACTGTATGCTAAAATACTCAGAGCTATAGATGGTGTCGTGCAGCACCTGTGCTTTCCATTTGCACAGTGTCACTTCCTGTTTACCAACATATCACTCTCATTCAAGTCTTGATGTGGTAAAACCAAATTTCTAAGACAACAGACCATACAGGAGTAAATAGTGAACGTGTTTTTTGTTTCAGTCTCATTGGGCAGAAGAAGTTTTTTCCATTCCATCAAATTTGTCCCTCCAGCTCTCATTCATTCAGCTTTCAGATCTGTCCTCCCATTTTCTCTCATTGTTTACACCAAGCCAAAACAGATTTGGAAGAAAAAGAATTGAGTGTTATCAGGTATTGGAGAGGAAACGACTGGAATGGAAGACACTGCATGTCTTTTGTCCCATGACCAGATTAAAAAGTCTAAAATTAAGACTGGAGGCTCTACTTTGTCTAACTCTGTGACTAGTAACTGTTGTTTTAGACCTGCGTAAGCAGGAAAAAGCAGAGGCACACAGGAAGATACAGCAAGTGGATGGAAAGCACTGCACGATTCAGAGGTAATAGGGGATGAGAGAACTGCTCCACACATCTTCTGCCTGATAAGACTGATCTTTATCCCCTTCCTGTTCTTTTTCTGTCTTTCCAATCCCTGACTTCTGTATTTTTTTCCTCCATCTCTCCCCAGCAAGCCAGTTCTCTGCTCCACTTCTGTTTCTTTGGTTTATTTTGTTTTCTATCGGTTCATTTTATTTTATTTTTTCTGTTTTGTTTCTATGTTCATTTCTGTTGAGTACAAAAATACTAAAGTGCAACAACAATGATTAAAAAGAATATCAACCAAACTGAGATGACTAAATATATATAAATAAAGAAATAATTTAAAACAGTCATTGCTTGTGTATCTTTGCATTACATGCCTGGACTGGTGATAGAAAAATACATGCAATACACTCTTACTGTACAGTTTGCAGGATTTGTACACATGGTGTGTTTTTGCATGGTTTACTTGTATATATTGTTAAATTGTAGCTAAGTAATGGAACATTTAAGATGTCTTTTTTTCTCTTTGTCAGACAGAAATCAGTGAATTGGTGAATGTAAATCATCATATCTAACATAATCTTTCATTTCATCATTGCAGGATAGTTGGTATTGTTTTTGGCACGGATTAGTTTTTAGATTTTTATTTTCGTCAGTATGAGTAGAGCTCCATCATGACCCCCTAAAGCACATCTTTGGACTTTTCATGTCCAACCAATAGAAATTAAGCATTTTTTCACAAACAGTGATATATCGAACTAACTGTTGAATGACTAATTGTTTCATTAGTAGAGTTAAGGTTTAGAGAGTTAAATATATATATTTTTTTCTGCACACATAACAAAACATAATAATTGCGCTGGCGAGATTCCAAAGCTTTGTCTTGTCTAAAGCATCTCACCAAGTAACTAAATTTAAATAAAAGTTAGATTTTATCAGTGAAAAAAACGAGTGATATGAGAGCGGTTTGGTGGTGTCGGACACAATGAAGGTCAAACATTCAAATAAAGTAAACTAAACGGTGAGTGGAGGAAGTCTTTAATTAAATACATGAAAAATAAAGATTAAGTTAAACTGGTACTGAATTTAAGAGAACTATATTGATGTCAGTGTTTTAAATTGTTAACAGTATATGAGCCAATATTTATTCCTTTTTTTTTCTGCGCCCTCTGGTGGACACATTATTATTAATTATAATAAATATTAATTTACTGTTTCTAAATTACTTCATACAGATTTTGCATTTCTGTACTGTCCTGTTGGCTGACATATGTGCACCTTAGTTGCCATAAACTAATGTCAGCTCTGATGTATTTTATTTGACATAGAGAGTTCTCCTCTATGGAGGTCAAATTTAATTAAGTCTTGGAAGATACTTTACATTTCTCATCAGTGTAATTAGGTTTTCAGAAACATTTTAAAAAATCTACAGATGCATGCAGTTCTGTACAGGTGATAACGTGCTAAATTGTAATTTAAACATGAATGTTGTGCATGTGATTATTGCTGATTATATTTGCAGTGATCATTTGCAGAAGCAGATTTAGAGACAGGAGTTACATGTCTTTGGTACCACCACACTAAGAAGTGTGCATTGCTCAGTATTGATTTATGTTTACATTTACTAGTGCAATAATGGGTTTCTTTAATATGCATATCTAGATGTTTTCTAACCTCATGTTGACCTTGTTCCACAAATTACAGAACAGCAGGGAAAGGAAAGAGTATTCTGTGAGCTTGTTACTTTTGTCTGCAGTGTTCTGCATGCTGCTGCTCTGGTCTGCAGCTGCACTGCAGTGGCTTTTCAGTCTGAAGTAATTGAGCTCAAATAGTGTGAGCATTGTAATGACTGCATGAGTATATGAGGATATACAGTAACATGCCTGGTGATGGAGAGCTTGAGCACATTAAAGACTAAGATCCTTCTCCTGTCTTCTAGCCTTCTATATCCTCCTCCCATCACCCTGCCTCTCCTCTCCTTCCTCCCTCCTTCCCCACATCAACTCTTTTATTCTGCATTCATTCTCTCCTCTCCTCTTCTTTCCCTCCATATCCTCAGCTGCTCCCTTCCTTATCCATTCCTGCCCTCCCACTCTCTCCTACTCAGCGTGGCAACAGTGTGACTGCCTGCGTCAGCCGGTCCTGCCAGCTAGTGAACGCTGCTACTAGACCTGCTGTATACCTTGCAGAGAGCCCTGTGTGTGTGTGTGTTTGTGGGTGTCTGTGCATGTGTGTTCGCAGATGGGAAAGCAACTGAGTCAGAGAGGGCTGCCTCTCATCTCTCCGCTGTTAACACCATCCTTCACTCTCCCTCCTCTCCTCCTCTGCTGCCATGGAGTTCCAGCAGGCTGAATCACAACGCCATCTGCAGAAAGGGCTGAGGTAATAGCGGTGTGTGTTGGAGGGTTTTGTTTTTGTATTTAAGTGCACACATCTGTATTGAGATGTCCGCATGCAGCCTCACAAATGTGTGCAGTATGTGTGTGTGTGTGTATACCTACACTGTAATGTACAGCCCCTTGCAGCCTATCTGATTTCCCTGATTGGAAGTGCAAATCAAGCATCATCAACCTGAGTGCAAAGAGCTACAACACCTACTATCATGTGTGCATGTGAATTTTCTTTGTCGCCTCTGTGTATGTAGGATTATGTGTGTCTCCTTGATGGCTCAGTTCCTGCTTTCGTCCGAGGTGCTCACACAGATCACATGACCCAGATTGCAAGCAAGCACTAGACATTACTCATTCCCTGCACTTACAGTACTGTATGTACGTGTCCGTTCACAATCACCATGGATCTAAACAGGCCTGTGAATGTTTTGTATTGTGATGATGGTTAAGTCTGCAGATCAAAGCTGGAGCGAGTGAATTATTGAAAAGTTGGAGGCATGTCACTGTCTGTTTGTCCTTTTGTCTTTATGTATTATGTTAAAAGTCACTCTTTAGTAGCAGCATCTGCTTTTTCTGTGTCACAATGCAAGTAAAAGACTGACAGTACAGTTGGAGATATGCTTGTAGTGGCTAATGTGGCCTCAAGCAGAGATGAGAGTTGACCCAAGTGATGCCTCTCCACAATGCTCCCCCTTGGGTCACAGAAGAAAACCTTTGCTTCTTTTGCTACTTCTCCAAGCAGGTAGAGGTGTGTGCTTGTGTTTGTGGTGCTCCTTTGGCCCAGAATGGACTATAAATGTCTAAGGAGGTGGGCATCATGCTCTGCAGTTGTGTTCCTTCACACACTGGCCTTATCCTGGACAGGTGAGTCACACAAGAACTGTAATCTGTTATTCAAGGCCTGTTGCTTTTGCTTAGGCTAATTGGTACTCAGCCAAAACTGACCTCAAGGTTAGTACACAGCACCTATTTGAACGATGACAATCTTAATAATAGGTCATAAATATGACTGTTGTCTCATTCAGTTTTAAGCAAAGGCATATAAAACAGTAATTTATTTGAAAATACATGCTAAAATGCTTGCAGAATAACTAGCAACATGTTATTTCTTGTGTAGTATTTGTGTAGAGGGAGACACTAGCACATATACAGTTACACATATAGGCAATTCAATTTTTTGCTGCCTTTGAAGTCAATGTAGATCCAAGCTGAAATGTTTTGGTTTGTCATGATTTCCCCACACAGTCAAATTATATCAGCACTAGTATTGCACCCACAGGTGCGATTGAACCCGCCCCTAAAATTGACGGATGGCACCAGGCAGCATTGACAATGCAGGAAAACATGACACACCAGTTCAACTGCCAATCACATGGCTGGGATCCCCGGACCCCAACTTTGCTGACCTGGTACCTGAATGGGGAGCAGCAGAGAGAGTCATCCCCCAACCGTGGGCGTCTTGTGATGACATCAAAAGAAGATTCTGGGGTCATGAGACCTGGGACCAGTCACAACAGCACCTTCTCTCTGCGGGCTAGAAAGTGGGACAGGGAGCTGGTGTGTGTTGCATCGAACCGCAGGACGGGAGAGAGCTACAATGCCACGGTCACACTCAATGTCCAGTGTGAGTCTGTGTGAAATATCTCAGCATGATTAGTGAGATCCTCACATTTTCTGTTAATACAGTTACGTAAGTGCTGACTTGTTTCTGCTCTTTGTTTCTCAGTCCAGCCAGAGATCCTCAGGGTGAATGCGCACTACAGTGAAACCTCAGACTCAGGCCTCTCCCTGGTCCTCTTCGCCTTGGTTCGCTCCAATCCACCTGCTACCATCACCTTCGTGGACCAGTCGGGCCAGCTTGTGGCCAATACTTCTGGCTTCCTCATCCTGGATTCACGAAGCTACCCCTGGCTGACCAATCACACGCTGAGGGTCACACTCAGTAGCCTATCAGGGAATGCCTCGCTGAATGCCAGCAACAGTGTGGGAACAGTGCAAAGCAACCTCACACTGGCAGGTCAGTGGTGGTAAAAGGCAAAAAGAAACTGATGAGGTCTACCTTATGCTAAGTTCACCATCTCCTAAGTATTGCTTCTTTCTTTTCTGTACAGACATGACAATGGTACTAATCTGCTCAGCTGACTACAGGTTTCCAAATGTTGAATTATTCCTTTAACTCTCTCTCCATCTCTCGCCAGAGTTCCTGCAGTCTCGTGTGGAGGTTCCCATGCTGGGAATAGTTACTGGAGGAGCTATGGCCTTCATGGCTCTTCTCATCCTCAGTCTAATAGTTCTCTGCCTCATGCAAAAAAACAAGAGCAAGTCATTTGGTGAGATTACAGTGTGTTTCTGTGTGCAATGAGAAAACCTGCCGAAAGTTTTATAGTGTATCACACTCATTCAGCATTTATTATTTTACAGATGAGCCGGTGGAGATTCTGATGACCAAGAAAAGGTAAATAAAGTGATCAGACTTCTGTCTTTACACATAATGCTGAATAGACCTTTTGTTGTTATAGTAGATAGAAAGTATCACCTTTTTACCACAAAGCAGTGATTCAGTGGTGACCTTTTACATATGAGATACTTTCCATACTAGTTTCCAGTGTAGATCAGCTGTAAATTTTCTTGATAGCCTAAATTATTTTTTCTCATTTTCTACAAGTGACAGATTTATCAAATATATTTTAACCATTTTCCTGTAAACTCTTAATTTGGGGAATGCATGTATTTGCTATCTTACAGAGAGTTTGAGGAGTGTACACTAAATGTCCAGCTACCAGCACAAAGACTGGAAACTGTGTTAAAAGCTAGTCTGGCTCATCGCAAACAATATAAGTTACAAAAGAGTCATGTCACCATCATGAGATTCTTAGACTACGTCAGGCCAAAAGATAATCTGGCACATAAACCCTGTCAAACCACAACATGTATGAATTAAACAAACAAGAATAAATGTGTTTATTAATATGCTGGTAGGTGGATTTTGTTACTACTGGACAGAGTCGTGCTAGTCTATTTCCCCAAAATGTGTCAGAAAGTCAGTAATGATGATTCAGCACTCCACACACATCTGGGTTTGGGATGCTGAAATATTGCTAAATATATTGTAGATATACAGTAATGTGCTGACAAAGTCTTAGCACTAAAACCTACATTGCACTTTATCAAATCCATGAGTCACTTGTAGAGAATAAAAAGTTATTTGATATCAAAAGTAATCAATTGTCACTTATATGATACATAATGACTACTACTGGACATCCTCTTTTAATTATTTCTACAAATAATTTCTACAAATAGCTTCCTTTCATTGGCACCACTTTAACACTGCATCACACACCTGTCTCATATCTCGTCTAATAATTTCCATCTCAGCACATTAGTGCAGGAAAACACAGGTGAAAGCATTTTTGTCCTCTTATGAATACTTTATGTCCACCCAGCAGGCCAGCAACTCATCTTAGTTTGTTAGGTTGATTCCTCTCCTCTGTATTATTTGCATAGTGACTCTGCCAATCTGAAGGCAGAGAAATCTGATAAGACCTACATCCCCAGAGAGAACATGTCTCTGCCTTCAAACATGCAGCTCAATGACCTCAGCACTCTGAGAAAAGGTAAGAGCTCCCACAGTAGGAGGCTTTGCACGCTGGGATTAGTCGTGACAGCTCAGAAGTTTCTGACAAACAGTCTTAGTGTATAATCCGATCACTAATGGCGAGGTTTTTGTTACAAACAATCAAGTTATCAAGTCCGTCATTCCTACAGGACTTGAAAGCAACTTTATTACAGAAACTCTCTGAAACCTCAGCACATTTGTGTTTCAGAAGTTTCTGCTCATTTACTTCATTCTAAATGTGCTTTGCAATATACTCCTTGTGTTACAAGTCACATGCATATTCATAAATAAACTTGTTTAACCAAAGTGCTACAAATAGGTCATCACTGGGGTCTCACCACTAATGTACAGACACGGGGATGGTATCTATTAATTTAACTAGCATTATATAAATAATTATATATAAATAAAAAAACATTAAAACATTTGTACTCATTGCTACATCTCTTGTTACATTCTCCCGTGTCCTCTTTCTTTCCTGCATCACTTCTCGTAGCCCGAGAGGCTGCCCAGCAGAACAGTGTGGGAGAGAAGAAGAAAGAGGAAGAGGAGGAGGAAGATCTGTCTTTAGCCTACGCCGCCAGAGGTCAGGGAAATTCACTCTGATATTGTTGCATTTTTCATTATTTATACTGTAGCTTCACTGTGGAAGAAAAGCAGCTAGTGTTTTATTTTTCTTTTCTTTGTTCTGTCTGAATTTTCTTTCCCCGCTGACACCCAGGTTTTGCCAGATATCCGATGGTGGGCTACATCTATAAGGTGAACAGCACAAGCAGTGAGGAGATCTGGCTCTGACTGACCTCAAAGTTGACATACTGTACATGCATGCTTAACAATTTCCAATAGTGCAGCTATCCAAGAGGAAACAAACTGCCAGTCAGTCATACATACAATCATCAGTCATCTTCAAGCTGGGCAAAGATGACCAGGAACCAGAAACTGTCTTGGTGTGGAGCTTTTATCTGTAACCACAGTATCAACACACTCTGTTTCTCTGACTCAAGCATGAACATCAATTTTATGTCCACAAAACCTTTGTCTCTCTCGGGTATTTACACCGCTGATGTCACTGCTCACATTCTGTATGTAGCCACATGCTCATAATGTCTTCCTTGTTGCATTATTGGAATGCATTAATTGTTCTACGCTAACATCAGAATGTACAAAATAACGTACTGTATGTGGGATTTTACATTTCGACCAATAATATTTCAATAAAATGGTATAGAATTATATTATGTATGTATGAGTATGTATTTGTATATTGACATGTAACATGTCATGTACTGTATATTTGTATGCATATGTATATGTGTATAAAAGAGTGTCTAATAAAGATAATATGGAAATGGTATGAAGTAAAATTTGGACTTGTGATTTTATTCACACTCACCAGAGGGTGCTCTAAGGTGATTTATGAGCTGAAAAATATGGAGGATTTTCTGTTAGTCATAAAAGTACTGTGCGTTTTTGTCATGGTGTTGGGGACGAGTTTGGTGATGGTGAAAGCACTGTTGCATTTTCTTTAAACTGGGAATGATACAATAGCAGGTGCAAGGAGACAATAATATATGTTTTTATGTTTGTGTATGTGCCTGTGTGCCAGGTGTTAGCTCTAGGTCACAGGTTGTTGTGGCTTTTCTTCAAACAGGAAGCAGAGTTGTGTTGCGGGAGCATCTCTTTGCTCTCCCTCTCTCTCTCTCTCTGCAGCTTCTCCTGCACTGAACAGGGAATGTAGCCTGTCACACTCAGCAGTACAAACATTTTTAACATACAGGGAATTAAAATATTCATCTGAACACACATGGTTGTGTTCATGTCTTTGTGTTACCAGATGGGGTGGCTCCACACATCTCCCAAAACAACTACACAGCAAGCAGCAGTCAGTGTTAACAGACAGATCAGTCATTTCAGCTAATTTAAAATTAGTAGTTTTATTTCCATTGGCAGTATGAAAACTTTCCTTCACAAATTGCTGTTTGTGTCTTCTGGGAAATGTGCAAGCTGCTCTGAAAACATGACTAATAGCATGTGGGTTAAATTTGATTCAGGTTTTAACTTCTTAAATCCATGAATATAGAAATAATTAACAATTCACTGTGGCCTTGCTCCTACAAATGTTTACATACCCAGCTTACTTGTAAACTACTGAGAGTAAATGCTAACAGTAGTGGAAGAAGTGTTCATATGATTTACTGGACTAAAAGTATCTCAATACTAAATTACTCCATTACAAATAAAGCTACTGCACAGAAAACAGTAGCTGATTAAAACTATATAAATATGAAAAGATTATTATTATACTGATGTTGAGGCAGTAATGTGTAAGCAACGTGTTGCTGATGCAGTTAGTCATGGTGGAACTAACTTTATTACCATGTATCATATTTAATAATATCACTATGTATTATTTATGTTGTCTTATGAAGTATTAATTTGTTAAGTATCTCTAACTGTCAAATAAATAGAGTGTTGAAAAAAGTAGAATATTTCTGTTTGAACGGTGGTGGAGCAGAAGTACGAGGCCTTGTGAAATTGATCAAGTAAAGTATAAGTACTTGAAGAAATGCATTTAATTATACTGCAAAAGTATCTGACATATGGTGCCATTTGCTGGAAGCAGAAATCAGCTTGCTGAAAATAAACCAATCACACTCACTTCCTTCGCACACACACACACACACACACACACACACACATACATACAGTCACTTTGACAGACAGATACTGGATTCTTTGCCAACGGAGACACAGCAACTCTTCATTTTGAGGTAAGTACTTTTATTTAAATTTGCTGTAATTATCAAATGGTATTTTCATTTCAGCGCGGATTCTTTTGACCAGTGTATAAGTTAATAAAGGTTCAACTGTGTGATTTTATATTAGTAAAATAAATCTAAGTCTGAGTTTGTATTATTGATTAGCTAAAATGTTTGTCTTACCACAGCACCCTAACTTCTGTCTTTCTGTCCATCAGTTATTTGTTTGGTATGTTGAATAAAATGGTCAACTAGGAGCAGAAAATGGTGTCCTTCCTGTTTTCTGTTGTATAGTTGGTCTTACTTTGAGCGATCTGACATATGTCCCTCCGTCTTCAGCAGAACTCAGAGAGCAAAGACACAATGAAATATCAGTTAGTGTTGCCTGCGTGTTTGCTGCTGCTTTGGACAATGACAGGTAGGCCTCTGTCAAGATTTTAGTTTTTGTGACATTACACAAAATGAAAACAAACCATCTTTAAATATCTTATGTTGTTAGATTTTAAGAAAAAAGAAAACAACTATTATCTTTATAGCAGCATTTTGCCACATACATTAATGTAAATGTTTCAAATTTATTCCACAGCATTTGTCAGCACTGATGGAGGTAAGAAGACTGATTTAACAATGAAATTAAGTTATATAATTAAAGCTACATCTGTGTAAATGTTTAAATCTGTCTTTATGAAAGCATGCCTGTGGTTAATTTGTAGGAAGTGGTTTAATAATCAGCATGTTGCACGATTATTCTATTAGTCTTAAATTTTCATTTCTATTTCTAATTTTGTTTGTTTTTCCCACACAGAATCAGAAAAATTCAAGATAGAGGTGAAAAAATTAGGATTGGATAAGTTCGAGCTGATTTGTACACACAATGACAAAAAAAAAGTCACATGGAATGATGATAGTTTATATACGGAAACTGCCAAAAAGGAATTGGAATACAAAGATGAGAACTCAGGGGAGTACACATGTAATCACAAAGACGACGAAGAAGCAAAAGTATCAATCTTCGTGAAATTTCGGTGTAAGTTCTGCTGAAACACTTTGTATGTTTTTGTGACTTTTATGTGTTTTGTATGTGTTTTATGTGTGTATGTTTTATAATGCACACAATTTCTTGACAGAAATCATTGCTTATCATACCTAAAAAAATTCATGACATCAGTGTTTGTGTATGTGTATGTGTCTGTGTCCAGCCTGTGACAACTGCATAGAGCTTAATAGTGGTTCACTAACGGGCATGGCTATAGGAGACCTGGTGGCAACTGTTGTGATAGGAGTGGCCGTATATCTCATCGCATCTCAAGCTCGAAGCAGCCCGATGACCTCTCCTCAAAAGAAAAGTAAATATCTATCTATCTATCTATCTATCTATCTATCTATCTATCTATCTATCTATCTATCTATCTATCTATCTATCTATCTTGCCAAAAGTACTGGGACAACCCTCCAAACCAATGAATCCAGTGCACAAAGCAAGGTCCATATAGACATGGATGAGCGGCTTTGATGTGGAGGAACTTGATTGGCCTGCACAGAGCCCTGACCTTAACCCGATAGAACACCTTTGGAATGAATTAGAGCGGAGACTGCGATCCAGGTCTTCTCGTACAATATCAGTGCTTGACCTCACAAATGCTCTCCTGGAAGAATGGTCAAATATTCCCATAAACACACTTCTAAACCTTGTGGACAACCTTCCACAAAAGAGAGTTGAAACTATTAAAGTTCATGTCTCTGTAAAGGCAAGCGTCCCAATACTTTTGGCTATAAAGTATATCTATCCATCCAGCCGTCCAACCTTTCATATTTATTATTCACAACAAGAAAATACCTGAAACTTGCATTATTGACATTAATGCTCTTTTTTCAGATTAAGAATCAGAATCAGAAAACTTTATTCATCCCGGAGGAAATTGCTTAAAACATTATTTCATGCATACATCTTGTGGAACATGATCCAGATTATAATGCATATCAGAATAAGCCAAGTAATCCTGCATTAGTCAGTGAACTTGTGATGAGTAAGTGATGACAATGTACTCCAACATGTTAATAGAAAATACATAGTAAATATTAAATAAGAAGCAGCAGATGAATAAAGGACTGCTCCTTTTAAATTATTCTCAAAATAAACATGTCCATATTACTAAACACTAAGAAAATGCAGTTTTATTTTCTTTAATGATAATGCTCTTTTTTTTTTAAATAAAATGTCCACTTACTTTAATTTAAATGAGCAAGTCGGCTCCTACTTATCACTTATCGTGGTGTATATTAAAGTGGTGCTCCAAGAACTAATAATTTATAATGAATTAAAAATAATAATTAATAATCACAAGGACATGGATAGCTGTTTGGTTCACAGGACATAAACAAAAACACAGAAACACCACTTCAATAGTACACCAATAAATATTGTGTGAATTTATGATAATTGTGTTGGCTTTAGTTTGTATTCACGATACTATAAAAGATGCTACCATATAAGCCAATTAGCTTAACACAAAGACTGGAAACATGGAAATTATGGAGCCCTAAGGAGCCTATTTAGGATAGGATATTTTTTTTCTTTTTTTTATACAAATTGTTTTTGTCTTTTTTTACAAAAACATTTACTTTACTTCGCAATGCTTTTAGCATGTTATTAATTCAGTCCTTCAGAGTTATAAGCAGCACTGTTCATTAAGCGTGAGGTTCTGCAGATAACAGAATGCAGAGATGATGCAACACTTCACATAAATTAATTTATGATCATTTTTCATAAGGTCAAGTTTTGAAAGTTACTGTAACTGTGCTGTATTTCTCCTGTTAGTGTCACACACAGTAATCCTAACAACTAATCCACAGACATAACTACAACAATAATTGCAGCAGTTGCTTGTAACACACTAAAGAACAGTATGTAAACTAGCCTTCACTAGTTTACATTATTAGTTGTACATCCCATAACAGAGAATACGAGCACGCATTTTGTGTCTTAACCAGCTTTAATAATATAATATTATACGTCGATGCTGTCAAACCTCAACCTTTATGAATTGGGAGGGAATATATTGTAAAAACTAAATGTACGGTAGGCTACTCATTCTGACAAAAAGGCTGTTCCAATATTAATATTAACAACAATTAAAATACTAACTCTTAATTTGATCATATCAACCCTCAGGCTCTGACAGACAGCATCTTGTTCCAAATGAAGTGACCGGCAGAAGCGCTAATGAACATTATGAGGTAAGCTCAAATGTCAAAGCCTTTCAACTGGGATATATTACTGTTATATTCAACAATAAAATAAAATGAAAACTTCCTCTTCGTCCTCCTCAGCGACTGAGACACAAAGGAGGTCAGAAAGACACGTACGATGTAATTAACAAGAAATAGAGGGCCGAGACTGCCTGGGACCACAACGCCATAGCCGAAAACAAACTCTCCATGCTACATCTGTTCCAGAGGTCAACTTCATGACAGAATACTTTTTAATGTGTATCTTAGTTATAGATATCGCTCATCCCTAACATTATTGGCTCTGATGCTATTATAGCTTTGGATCTTGTTTCATTTATTTTCACTATGCCTGTAAGATGTGGCTCTTAAAAGGTCACTCACATAATGAGGGACTTGTTTTCTGTATGTCATAGTTCAGTGTCACAGATTGTTGTTATTTTGTTTGTTGTTTGGTGCATTTTATTTGATTATCTATGCTTTTCTAAGTAAGAACGGCTGCTACAACAGCCACTTAATGGCTTATAAATAAAGCGTATATTTTAATTAACAAAAGTGACATTTGCATGCTATTAAATTGAGGAATAAAACTGTGCTATCTTGTCTCTTCTTTTTGTCAGCAACTACTCAGGTAATGTATTTACAGTAACTGCAGTTTTGAGGTACTTGTACTTGGTACAATCTTATATTAGAAACACGTCTCATATGCGGATAAATATATCAAATATCACAAAAAAGGCTAAATGTGAAAAGAATGCAAAAATACAGATTTCTACAAAGTTATATAAATTAATTCAACATACAAAACTAAAATAAGTGATTGCATAGGTATTAATTTCCTCTAAAGCAACTTATCTAAAGCATCACTGATGCAGCTTTAGGAAGTCTCTTAGTTAAATGAAGATCACCTGAGTGCAGGAAATGCAATTACTGGTGAATCCATATCCTGGCTTGAAAAGGTTACTAAAAAGCATAAGTTTGGGGATGAATACAAGAATATTTCCAAGTCACTGAATGTCCCTTGGAGTACACTTAAATCCATCAGGATTTCAAGAAATGGAAGGAATATGGCACATGAGTAGGCCATCCTCAAAAATCGAGTGACTGTGAAGAAGGGGACTCGTGAGGGAGGCAACCAAAAAACATGCGAGTCCTCTGAATGGCCAAACAGTCAATTTGAGTGTCATCAGAACACAGAACCTTCTTCCAGTTGACTTTGACAGCATATGCGGGGCAGCGATTGTCCAACAATTGTGGGGTTGATCGTTTAGTTCCTGACTGCTCCTGTTATGTGCTGAACTGAAAATGCTGTTACCAAATTTAAGGAATTGATCCCATTGTCTTTTAATCCTGTGACATGTACCTACATAGAGGAG
>JAUMHL010000005.1:10129782-10144408 GCA_032362345.1 Sandelia bainsii
TGTAAAGTGCCTTGAGATGATTTTTGTTATGATTTGGCGCTATACAAATAAAGATGAATTGAATTGAATTGAACTGCTCTCACCACTTTGTGTCAGAATTTTTGTGAGAGAATTATCAATTATCACAGTTAGTGTTCTCATATCCCAAATAAAAATAAAAGTGTAACTAAAAGGAGAGGTGATCTAACACGGTGGTAAACATGTCTCTGTTGCAGCCATCAAAATCTAAATTTGCTTGTTTTTACAAAACACAATTAAGTTGGCCAGTGAAGATATGAGCACTGAAAATATTTACCTTGTTTTCACTGTCAGATAAGTAAAGACTCAAGTGATTTTATTGAATTTTAGAAAAAGTCACCATTTTTATGGAAATGAGGTTTGTAGTAATAGAAGTAGCTTTAGTTACTCAAACTAGATTTCTCCCTAGGGAAGCTTTGCTGTAGTTCAACTTCTTCCAGGTTTGAAGTAACTGGTAGCTTGCAAAGCTATGCTTTCATGGTAGCTTTCTCAACACTGCCTGCTAATAATCTCATGACACTGACCTGTAGACTGGGATGACACAAAAATGCTACTCGCATCACTTGCATCAGTATTAATCTAATGCTGTAATAAATAATAATATTTCAGCAATAATAATAGATACTTTACTGATCCCCTTGGGGAAATTGTTGTTTAGACAGCTGCTAGACCTGTGTCAGCACTACTACGGGGTTTTGGTGTCTTGTCCAAGGACACCTCGACATGTAGCCTGCCAGGACTGAGAATCAAACTGCTCACCCTTGGGTTGGGAGGTGACTGCTCTACCCGCTGAGCTATCATGCCACCCCAGTTATTTATCATCTGGCAGATGTTAATGTTTGTCCTATTGATATCAGTGTCAGTCTTTAACGTTTACTATTCTACATCCAAATTTGAATTGCTTCATTAAATTAGTTTCACTTTGATATCGCCAAATTAACCAAGTAAGTAAGTTCTTTCAGCTGCTCCCTTTCAGGTTGCCACAGTGGATCACTTCACATGTTGATTTGGCTAGAATTTTATGCCAGATGCCCTTCCTGACACAACCTTCCCCACTGGGCTTTGAACCGGCACTAGGGAAGGACCGGGACACAACAGTTGACAACTGCTCTGTGCCACTGTCCCGGCATTAACCAGGGCGCAAGTACATTTTCATAAATACAATATTTTGTTTTAAACAGGACTTGTAATTTTATTTTTTACATGTAATTAAGTACGTCAACACTGTTACCTTTACTAAATAAAAGTCCTAAATACTTCTTCTACCACTTGCCACTACTTTATTTCATTGCCTTTCATAAGGGTTTCAGAGGCCTGTTTCAGTCTGTTGACTGAATCGAATGAGAAAGAGAGAGCAGTGATAGAAAGAATCACAAAACAACTGTAAAGAGAAGAGAGGTAGAGAGAAAGAAAGGTTAAAACAGACGAAAAGGTTCAAATATAAGTAAAGATGTGAAAGAAGTAATGGAGAAGAGGAGGAGGTGAGAAAGCTGACTTTAGAGGAAGCCTCCCCATGTCAGATAGTCCAACAGCTCAAATGATTTGATCACTGCTCTTGATGCTGCTGTGACAAAGCTACAAGCTGCAGTATTCTGCCAGAGCTGAAGAGAACAGAGTTCAAACACCATTGCTTAGAGAGCTCAGCTCAGAAACACAGATCAACCCACACGCTCACACACAACTACCTTCTGACTCAAATGAACGTGCACACACTCTTCGTGCACTCACACAAGGTCGTGTGCACAGTCTCACACGGCACAAATGTGTACATTCACGCACCGGTGTTCACTAATGCAAATGCACACACACACTCGTCAGCCAGATGTAGGTCTGTGTGTGGGAGCGGTTTGACTTAAGACAGTCAGACAGAAGAGAACATCGTGTGTAACACCCCCTCCCCTTTTACCTCTTTGTTTCTCTTTCACACAAGCATACAGCAGATGTAGATTAAGATAATTGAGCAATAAGTGTGGGAGTGTTTCCACTAAACACTAGAGTTCTAAACTACATACAGTGTAATAATAATCATTAGTAATCTGCATGAAAAAAAATATGATTTGACATCACATTTCCTGTTATCGTTTCCATCTGCACAACTGTGCTCATTCACTGCTGGGAAAATCACAGTGATTTTAATAAAGAGGTCCAAAACAAAACATGACACTTTTCCATTGTGTCAAACTGTATGAATATATATGTTTATGCATTGTGAAACATTTCAGATATATGAAATGTTTCCGAAGACAACATCACGTCACTCACTTAAGAGAGACTCTAGTGATGAAGATGTAATAAAGGCGATTGTGTTCAAGTGGGTGAGCTACGGATATGAGCTGTGGCTTTAAGGCTGTTTCATGAATCACATATGTATGTGGTAACTGTATCTGAAGAAGCATATCACTACTGTTTCCAACCAAGAGCAAAGAGAAAAGCGAGAACAATGTTGTCTGTGGTTTATTTATTAGTGACACATGTTGTGCCCATTGCAGAAATAAGAAGATAAACTCAGCAGATTAGAGTTAAAAAGCAAAAAAGAAGAAAAAAAGCAAATAGCTTTGTACAGGAGCATTTTACATGCCTCTTTTAACAATGTAATAAGTCAGAACCTATAATGATACATCTCTGCATTTGCATCAACACTCAGTGACCACTTTTTTTCATCTGTTTTTCTTATTTCTACTTTTGTGAATATTTTTTTGTCCAGGTACCTGTCTGTGACATTTCTGTGTCCATACCAAGTATTTGATTTGACACATATCATGATTTTATGGAAATGTTCAATAGTACTTTTCCCAACAAATAAAAGTATTGGACACAGTAATCTTGGAATTTATGACACTTTATGACACAGGTTTGCTGTTCTTTTGTTGAGCAGACAATCAAGTTTTCATTCTATTCTATTCTCATTTTTCTTATTACTGCTATGTCTTTTATTTACTGCAACACTTGGTTGCATAGCAATACAATTCTTAATGCAGAAGAAAACTGCCAGACGACAATAGCTGATCAATACACTGACAATCAGTATTGCGACAATTTATTTTCCTATTTGTGTTTATTGTTTCCCCCAAACACAAATTTGATGATATATACAGTATTATATTATCAAATCATATGTTTTTTCTAATTAGCCGAGCAACTCCACCAATCGATCGATCTTTTCTCATCCCAAAAAAAGGAGTTGTTCAGTGGCAACTGGACTTGTTCTTAATCTCTTGAACAACTCCTTTTTTTGGGATAGCCATGACCCGGGCGACTAAGAATCTTCACAGACAGATCTTTTCTTATACGTATCAGTCCATAACAACATGCAGAAACCATGTCCCCATTACGCTGAATAATCCACTAAACACTAAGTTGGTAATTTTCACAGCAACATTTTTTTTGTTTGGAAGAAAAACATCCCTAAGATGTTTATCAGTGTAATTTAAAAATACAGTTAGCACCACAAACTAAAGTCGCTTCACCTTTGTTGTCTTGCAGTGGTTGCAGAATACCTGGAAAAATGAAATCAGAACTAATGTACTTCGTTATGTAATACCATGGTAAGAAATGTTTTTCTCTGCGCCATTTAAAACCCTTCACCCTTCACATCTAAAAAAGCATGATATATTTTCTAGGGTTTCTTTTGTGATGTATGCCTTTGTTTATGCCTTTAAACCGGGGACCTGGTACAGTCAGGCGCCACTTTTTTTTTATCCTGTCCTGTTCACGATGGAGTAAGTATCCTGGGAGCGAGTGTGAACGTTCAGTTGCTGTCAAAACACAAAAAACAGAAACAGTGTTATATAAGTGACACAGTATAACTCTGTAAGTTTGTGATTTAATGTGTGGAGGTTTTGTTTCATAACGATAAGATCACAATATGAAATATAATTGGAAGTCACAGTCTCGTCTGGCTTTCAGGAACATTGTCACCAAGTAGATTTTCAATTATGGTCGGTATATTAACGATGAAAATAAAATAGTTTGTTTTACTTAAAGAAAACATTGAAAATACACTTATTCACCTTTAGGCTAAAAATTTTTTAGCTGGACTATGTGTTGGATTGTTTGACTGGACACAGAGACTTCCTGAGGTCTTTGATTTTCACACTTTGGTTTGTGTGTGAGTAGAACACAACAATATAATTAATGAGCTTTACAGGTGTTGGTAGACATTTCTGCTTTTGGACAGAGACTAGCCGGCACTGTTTGTGTCAAGCTAATTTACCTACCTCATAGTCTCTGGATGGGGTAGGTGGAGCCGGGCCTCCTGAATGAGAGGTAGCTAGATAATGACAGAAATAATGTGATCATGCATTTGGGCTTTCAATTCAGCCCAAGAGACATACTGTGTCTGACTTTTTACTCAACCATGATAAATATGATAAATAACAGAGTGTTTTGCTATGTTTGAGTGTGCATGAGTGCATTCTTACCTTTGGAAGAGCGCACTGGTCCAGCTGGGCCTTTCTTTTTGGTACATTTGTAGATTATTATCATCACAATCGCTGTCCCAATCACGTCCACAACAATGACCAGCCCAAACACATTTGCATCCAGCTCAAAACAATCTTTGCATACTAGAGGACAAAGAACAGCAGTTGAAGAAGTGTTAACTCAATAAGAAAAATTAACAGAGATGGGACATTGTGAGAAATCATAAAATTCTTTACTCACCGTTTCCTTTCATGAAGAAATAGTAGATTTGATCAGAATTATATTTACAGTATAGCTTATTGATGTTGTCATCATATTTGACTGTCATCGTCTCGTTTCCATCTATTTCTTCTCCATTGCTGAGCCACCTGACTGGCTCTGTTGATCCTGGACAGGTCAATATGACATTTTCCCTCCAGAATGCTATATTGGCTTAAAACATATGGATGGGATATTAATTTACTTCAGTGTATTTGCTTTCATAAAGATTCTCCTTACACATTACTTTTCAGAGAGAAATGAAGTCTGAAACTGGTTCTTGAGACTAAACTCCTACATGTGCATGCAATTCTGGTCATTTTTCTCTTTGCTGCTATGTATCCATACAACCATAAAAAACAGGAAAGAACAAAGTCTGTGAAAACATCACAATGCATGTACACACTTCAAAAAAATGGAAACCTTTTCAACACAGCAGTTGGATCAGTAATAGAAAATACAGGAAACTGGTCGAGTTTCTTTGAAAATGCGCTTAAATGCCATAAAATATATTGTGTTCTAAGTTAGGACAAACTTTATGACGTTAAAATGTGAAGTAAAACAAAAAAAGTCAAAAACTGAAGAACATTTAGATACTTACCATCTGCAGCCTTCATAGTAGCTATGAAGAGGACAAAGATGACTAGCATGGCTTGAACACCCATCTTATTTGTTATCTTGTTATGACCTCAGTTTTTGGGCTGAGTTTCTAAATCTTACTATTGTATGAATCTGATTTGAGAATGTCTCTTCTTCAAGAAATAAGTAATATCTGCTCAGCGACACAAAAAGATTTAAAGAAGTAGAGGTGATGGTTCTCTCTCTGTCTTTCTCGCTCTCTGTCACACCACATATGCACATATACTCACACACACACATGCTGCACCCAACAGGAAGTGTTTTTTTTCACATGATGAATTCACAGTTAAACCTCAACATTGAAGCAGTAAGTAAAACTGAAGCAGTATTGTGTATAGAAATATTTATTTCTATACAAAAGTATTTATTCCTTTAGATTTAGCATTTGATTATCGATTTATTTAAAATCATAAACTTAAAAACAGAAACTACAACTGCAAAGTAAATAAGATACTAGTGCTGAATAGAACATATTAGTTTTTTTTTATAATTGGCAACATCACATTTGGCTATAGTGAATTAACTTTTTAAAAACTGTTCACAAAGTTATCTTTACCAAGATAGCTCAGCACAACAGTTAAACATTCAAAATACACAAATGTAAACAAAATACTGTTGTACTAAAATGCTGACAACATTTGTCTCCGAACACTTTATCACTCAGAACACTCTGACCCAGAAAGTTTACTGGATAGACTGTGCCTGTGCTACCTTACAGTGTAAAGCAGAGAAATTAATTGCAATTTCAGCAGTATGCTGTTTTTTTTGTTGCTTTTTTGGTCATTTCCAGTGTACAAAATTGAAATTGAATTGAAATGAAATTATTGATTTAGACTTCATTTATTCACTATACATACTTTTACAGGAAAAGAAATGTACATCAGTACTACCCAGTTCTGTTTTGCCACAAGATCCAAGATCTCACCCTCACTTTACATCCAGTGGTCAACAATCTTTTGGGAAAAAATCTTTATGCAGTTTGACCTCTGCAGTCTTCTGTAGATATCTCCAGACATCCAGCATTCCTTGTGTCCAAGAGAAACATCTGATCACAAACTTTAGGAATTCCTCTGAGATGTGGAGGAACATTTCAACATTTCATTTTTTAAGTTTTCACAACAGTGTGTAAACTGTCATGATTCCTTTTTTCCCCTGACACTCACCATCTGTCCACCACCCTATCCTCACACTTTCCTCCCAGACCCAGTCACCTGCTCTGATTCACCTGTCTCCCATTCTCAGTCACCAAGTCCTTCCCTGCTCATCTACACACCTGTTCTGATTTCCCTCCTCCCTGTATATATATATATACACTGTCCTTTTCCACCAGATCCCTGCCTTAGCTGTCTCATGCCAACCCTCCTGCCTGTTTCTTAACCTTTCCGGCTTCTTTAACTTTGGTGGCCTGGTGTTTTTGTGCCTGCCTGACAGCCTACTTTGTTGTAAGCCATTGTTGTTATCACTCTTTTCATCATTAACATCACAACATTAACTACACCTGCTTGCCCGCTTGTGAGAGGTGTAACAGTAAACACGGGCGAAGTGGAGTGTAAGTACGCATAATTTTGGAAGTGGCTGAATTCAAGTGAGAAATCGATTCCTGAACTTTGAAGTGGTCACCGAGTGCATTTTGTGCTAAAATAATCACAAGTGACCTGACTGCTGTTGTACTGACTGTGTGAAGAGTTTAGAGTTTAGCACTGAGAATTATGCGTTACTACTAAATAACGCTTTTAACGCTGATTAGTTGTAGTAAACCATCGTCATACATATACCAGAAAAGACAGAGAAAGAAATACTTGGTGTCTTTTTACAAACATGATTATTAATAGAGGTAATTTAGGAGCTTCATTTGTACAATGTTAAAGATGTGTTGTTTAGTTTTTTATTATTAAACGCCATGTTCCATGTTTTTTACAGCAAAACATTGCTTGAATGATTATACCGTATATGCATTGTCCCACACGTCTACACAGTATTATAGAGCAGGTGATGATGAATTACATAACACATACAATAACAAAAACATAAAAATAATCTGGCAGAACATTAGCTGTATACAGTAAAACTTTTATTTTTTAATACTTTATTGATATACCACTATATAAAAAGTATGACTCATATTAAATGTTTTATTATTATACATTTACTAAATGACTAACTATTACTGCTTTTAAAATACTAGTTGCACCTTTTATAAAGTGTGACTCAATATATAATTTACTAATGCTTTACAGATCAGTTATTGGCCACTAATAAGAAAAAAATGTTTGATGCATGGTTGTGAAAAATCTTTTTGGCTGTCATTATTGGCCGCCCTGAGAGTCACCCAGTGATGTTTGTTGTTTGTTGTATATTGTTCACCATCCCCCTGTTTCCTGTGCTCTACCTGTGTCAGCTCTATAATAGGCATAAAAAATGTCTGACAAAATAAAAAAATCGGTTAAGAATTTCTCTTTTGTGTTAGTAGGTCATCTATAATTATAGTTATAGACGATAATAAAGGGCTCTTGTGGGATTCCATTAAATATGTAGCTGTTATTAATTTTGTTATCAATGGATTTTGGTCCAGATGCTCTGTAGCTGCCGTGCAGAACGTCAGAGGTTAAACAGTTCACTCGAGGAGTCTTCATGGTGAACTGAAGAGCTAATCAAAACACAAAGTTCCACACACCCAACAGTTTGTCTTTACATTGGATTATGTTCGAGTTATAGTGCATTAATAAATTATACATGAACCATTAATTAAGCCACAAGTTAAAACTTATAATGTTGATTTTCATTCATTTTTCAGTTCACATCTCAGGAATCTACAGGTTTGTAAATTATTAAACTGATATTTAACAGTTTGTATTTGAAAATATCAAAGAGACTTACATTGGTTAAATATTCAATCCTTCATTATTGGTTGATTATTGAGGTTTTTATAAACCTTTCTGAAGCATGACAGATCTGTGAATGTACTTGTCACTCCACAGGTTTCTGTCAGTAGGAGTTAGCTCCCATTCTCAATAATATATGTTAGCCATGAAAAAACCTGAAAACTGAATACTAGCTACTTTCTGATCTTTCTGACAGACTGGAATTGCAGAAGCCGTGTACATCAAAGTGCGGCCCTGCCCCCAAGTGGTTCAGTACAGTAACCAGCCAGTTTCATACAGTGAATAAACTGTGCAGCCATCACATCAACATCTCTCAGGTGTGTTATTACCATAAACACGTTTAATCAGTACTTGATCCATGGTGCCTAACAAAAAAAAAGCTGTAAATGTCCACACATATTCACGGAGTTATGTTTTTTTTCTGGTAAAGTGGAATTTCCGTTTAATCATCTAAAAAATGTAAATGTAAAATGCAAACTCGTTAGATTTAATTGACGAGCTGTGCAATATAGTTTGAAATAAAACAAATAGATACTGTACAAACGGAGGTTTTAATCTCAGTGATAACAGATGAAACAGGTCAAAGCTACGTCATATTCTATAACATGACGTCATGCTATATGTTAACTGCCTCATTTACGATGTCATAACGTTGACTCTAATTTCCATGCTGTTTTTGTATGATGATAGGCTAAATCAGAACATACAGCCTATCTTAAAAATCATACTTATACATATTATACATTATAGAGTGATGATGTGTTCGCGCACCAGCTTTGATATGGCACCTCACATGAAAGCTAAGTGTGTTTACCCAGGAGTGGAGTAGAAGAACTGACCGACTTTAGGTTCTAACGTGTGTAAGAGATCAGTAGCGAGGAGCGTGGAAGACTTTGTTACTCCGCCCGAAAATGTGGTGGGAGGGTGCTAAAATGAAATGTTTGAGGGCAGCAGCGAGTTGGGACGCGTCTTTGGAGAGGCAAGGCTGGAGGAAAGAACAAACTGTGGCTTCATGTTTGCATCCTGCTCGGTGGGGGATACACAGGCTTCTTTTCTGTCTGTTTTTCTGTCACTGTGTGTCGACAGAGGAGTCTGAGTGGGTTAGTTGACTCCTGGTCTGTTGAAAACCGGACAGCCTGCCGTCCATCCAATGTGCGTACAAGGGTTGTATTTCTTCACCGTCCTGTCTGGACTTGCAGCTTCAGGTGAGAGACCCCGAGACCCTGTTTTAGTGTTTAGTGATAATCTGATGGAAAAGATTATTTTGATGTCATGCGGGCTGCTTTTAGTTTGTATTGAACTCATGTCTGATGATTTATCCAAGTGTCTGTTTTGACATTTTAATATTTCAGCCACTTTAATGGCTAATAGTACATGTTTTAATATCAGGAATTTCTGTATTAATGGCAGTTCATTCAGCAGACGTTAGGTTGTTGTTGTTGTAACCTTGACATTAACTGTGTCCATCCTAGTGAAGTGCGCTATATTGATTGAACATGTCCATTCACTGGGTTTTACTACAATAGCAAGTTGCTTATTTGCAGGAAGCATGTGCCTGCAGATCAGTCATAACACAACCACAGACTGATACAGACTGAACAGGAGGATCACAAAATACTGTGTGGACCTAGAGGGATAGACAGTTAAATAACAACAATGCGAATTGAAGGAAGCGTGCTGGAACTGATTACAGCTCGGCCGCATCTCACTTTTCATGCCTGTTATCATTTCTGTTGCCTCTGGCATTATTGTTTTGACAAAACAGCCTGGCATGATGAAACAAGTCAGCCACACTCCTCTCATCTTCACGAGACGCACATGTTCTGAAATTGCAGTTAAATGTGCAAAATATTTCTTTTTCATTTCTCTCTCTTCTCTCATTTCTTTCTTCAGGTAGACAGATAAATGGCATGAAAACAGCACACAGCTGACATATTTACCCATCAGCCCTCCACTGTTTTGGCATGCTTTACGCTCATCAAAGACAGTTAGTGCTCATTCGCAGGCTTCCTGTAACGAGTCTATTTTAAGAAGATGGGATATATGTAGACCAAACAAATAATCTCCTTCTCTTCCTGCTGCACAGACAATTAAACATAATCACAAAATCACACGCTCAAGTGTTGCAGTGGTAAAAATCCACAATACTCCTGTGTGTATTTTGTAAAGTGTGTTTGGCAGGAGTTTTAGAAAACACTGTGAATCATAATTTGTGTCGAAGTTGAATTGCTCTCCTGAACATGCATGATCATTACCAGATTTTGCGCCGTGACAGATACTGGATCAGTGAGCAGCTCCTATGGTTCATGACTCTTGCACGGTGGTGGCACAGCACAGTCAACCACCACGAAAGTAAAAACTTGTTGGGTTAACTTACTTACTTGTAGCTTAAAGGCAAACATTTGTTATTGGGGTGGTATTTAGTGTTCTGCCATTGTTTGTGCTTTGTGTGTACATCCAACTGGAGTTACATTCATCAGGCGGACAAAAAGGTGACTCCAACTGAAAGCTCATACTCCTTTGTAACAGCTTGATGTATAAATAATCACCTTACCTTTTTTAGATCACAATTAAGGATAATTTTCAACTTACTACTGTTTTAAAATTAATTATTGCATTTAGAAAAATGCAGGACCCACCCTGTTGATGTTATGCTGATGTTATTGACGTCAGCTGTGCACAAATCCTCTGACAAATTTGCAGGTATTCAAATTACTAAAACCCACACACACTGTGAACTAGGGCTTTTGGAACCCCTGTTTACCATCAACAATATGTGTGCTGTGTTGCCTGAGGGCACAGTCCAGTCTTTATTGAAACATGTACTACATAGAATATTCAAAAAAGTGAATTAGTTAATAAATGGATTAACAAAGTATCTGTTGCTGGTGTCTGCTTGTAGTTGTATGGACTGATCCACCTACTCAATAAACTGACTCTCATTTTGAGCTGTTGATATATTTATAATAACAATACAAACTTTCTTTTTACTTAGCCCAGTGTCCCTTTACCATATATAGACAGGTGCCTAAACTCTGTCTTTTTGTTGCTCTGCTTTACTTTAATTGCTTTTGTTTTTCTCTAACACTTGTCAGAAGCATAAAATGTTCACAGGCACACGTGCACCAACCTGTTCTGACTTAAACACGTGTGAACAAATGGCCACTGTTGACTTACAGCATATCAGGTGTTTACACTGGTTGTTTAGGCTTCAGTTTAAGTCCATCAGGTTCACAGTAGACGAACAGCTTGTTGTAACTGTTTGCTGGGAAATAGTTATCTCTCTATCATGCAGCCTCCAATCGCTCCACACCAGTAGGTCAGTGTAACAAAGCATGGTTGTGGTTTTTGATATGTGTACGGTGTTGATAAAACTAGGAGGACATCTGACCTTTGTGTCAGGCTGAACGGATTGCCTGGTAGTGTATGTGGTTCATATTTAAGAACTCACCAATCCCCGACACAGAGGGATTAGAACGCATCTGTGAAGCATTTGAAAGTAAAAGGAAGGCACTCCCTGTGTCATTTTAAATCATAAGACTGCGCTCGGCTCCAAGTGTAAACAGGAATTTGAAAGACATTTCTCACTGACTAGAAAGTGTGTTTGCACGTTCATCTGAGCTGTGAGTGTCTGTACGCATACACACATCTGCATCTGTACAAATGAAAATTCAGCAAATTTGTGCGCAGGGATTACAGTTTGTATAGTTACATTCTTATGCACTCTGTGTTGGCTGGTCTCTCATTCTCAAAACTATTTAGAGTTACGGTAAACAGGTTGATCTTCCAGTGAAAGCAACACCTCCACTAGATTTAAAGCATATGGAGTTTCCAAAGAAACATCAGCAGGCCTTTCTGAATCATCTGCTCTATAGAGCCAAGAGGAAATCCATCATTAGTTGCTATTTCGTGAATAATTTGTGATTAAATTCAAATGAGCCAGGATGGTGATTGGTGCTAGTTTTTCTTTTCATATCAAACTTTTGCATGGACTCTGGCATCTCCACCTATTGTTGTTTAAAACTTTGACCAATAAAAGTAAACCCTACATTGTACTGAAGGATTAGTAGAGGCAGTTACTTATCTGGTTTGCGCAATTATCTGATCCCATTTTTTTTTATGAATTGGGGTTTAAATTGTCAGATGGGGTAGGTGAGAGAGAGGCTGCAAGGCACACATTAATACCTGCACCATTCATTCATTAATTTACTAAAAATCCATGGGACTGACATGAGAGAGCTTTTCTAGATTTGGTGTGAGCTGAAACTACATTTGGAACATTTACGAAAATAGCGCAGCGCTCAGCCAATAACTTATTATTGCTTATAAAAATATACATATTCTGGCTACATAGCAGAGGAATACTACTTTAGCATCCTTTTAGCAACTTTTCTAAATAATATTCAATAGGCACTTATTTTAAATTGCCTATTGCACAACCACTGTGAATCAGTGTGTAGAAAAAACATGAATACGCTAAATATAGATATATATATATTTTCACTACATTAACATTTGGACCTATTTTCTGGGAGGGAGTTGTGGAGTGAGGAGAAACAATATTTTGAGTGTCAGAGTATCCCAGTGGGATAACCATGACCTGGATGACTGAGAATCTTCCCAGACAAATTTGGTGAGTGACCAGTGTGCCCTGCCCTCAAACATTTCACGACCAGCTACTGTTAACCACAGCTGACCTGGCACTGTAGTCATATCACAGTGTTGTAAAGTTTGCAATAACATATCAGGATGTCATAAAACTAGCAATGGTCTTGTCGTACGACTAATACTTATGAATACTTGCTCTTAACAGAAACTCATGCTCAAAAATGAAATTATTATTATTAATTATCAGTTATGTCTCATCTTACCAATTAAAAATCTAAATGTTACAGTGGTATATCGCAGGGTTGAGAGGGGAGAGTGAGAGTAGTACTTAATTAAGGACAAAAATACGTAATAATCACTATATGACTTTTTGCAGTATAATTATATTAAAAATCTGGGTAATGCTGATGAGTGTTCAGCAGGTAACTGAAAAGGTTCATGTTTATGTGGAATTGGATCTGTGGTGGGGGAAGAGTGAGCAGTTGCTGCAGTGAGGGGTGAATAGTGTGAGAAGCTTCAGCTGACAGTGGCTCAGCTGAAATACCTGTGTGTACTGAAGGAGCTGCATCAGCTGTCAGGCTCACATGGTCCACATGTGTTTGACATCTCATGGTAGACTCCATGATAAATGTGATGAACATAATCCTCTTGTCTTAAATGAGAGTCATACAGGAACACGTTGTTCATTACAGTGACAGCACTGAAGTCCTGTCTCCTCACCTGCACACAGTTCACTGCAGGCAGGGAAACTAAGTTACATCTGTATCCTGGAAAACTAGAATGCTTGGATGGAGAATGTGCAACATACACAGCACAACTCGGCAAGATGGTAAACAGTGAAATACTGGTGAAAAAAGGATAAATAACTATATTTTAATTGCTCAGAATCATTACTGTACAATGTGGTAGAACAAATCCCTTTTGTGATGTAATTTGAGGCACTTAATGGCCACTTTTCTCCTGAATTTCTTCCTTTATGTCTTGTGAAACACAAAAACTTGTGCATTTACTTTTTAAATTATTATTACAAATTAATGTTAAATATACATTTCGCAATATGCACAACTCATCTATGGCATCTATGCAATTGCTGTCAGAACAACCAGATCTGAATTTATGTGTTGTTGTTGTTTTTTTAGTCATCACATCTCACTTCTATGTGCATATTGTTGTCTGCACCTTACAGACCAATTACAAATAACATGAAGGAGGACACTAGCAGTGCCGAGGATCAATAAAAAGATTTGTTGGATACTTATGGAGAAGCTTCTATGCAAGCCAAACTGGAAGAAACATATCATAACCAAGCAGTTTTTATTTGGAATTATGCAATTAACTATAGCACAATGTTTGTTATTGTGGTTGCACATTGCTTGCATGTTAGTTAAATCTGCACGTGTGGCAATTTAGAACTTCAGTGGTGTTTTCATGTCAAACATGAATGTGAACCATCAATTCAAAAAATCTGATTCTGCCAAAACAATTGGAATTGAACATTACGGCCTGTAATATGACTGTAGTCAAAGTCAAAGCAGCAGAGGCCAAGATTTCCAGACTTTTAAACCTTAATAAAACATTTGATCCAACATAATGAAGTTAAGCAATGGTGAAAAACTACTCAAATCAGTTACTTAAGTAAACAAAGCAATACTATAGTGTAAAAATACAAGTAAAAGTACACAAATGTATTAACTTAAAGAAATACTTGATATACCAAAAGTAAAACATCCCCGATGAGATAAGGAGGAGGAGAGCGAGGGGATGTAGAGGTGGCAGAAAACAGCGAGGAGGAAATAAAG
>JAUMHL010000005.1:10152627-10200554 GCA_032362345.1 Sandelia bainsii
GGTTTTCTGTCGGCTAAAATGTCCGACGTTACATTTCAACATCCAGACGTGAGTGTAGCGATATTAAAATGTTTTATAGTCGGGATCAGGCGTCACTGCAGTGGGTTAGTGTCAGTGAAAGACTGGGGGCTGCTGAATGGATAAAAATATCATTTCACATAGTCGCTTCACAAACACAACGTCTGCATCAAAAATGACACCAAAACATGATCTTTTTTCTAACCCTAACCTCAGTACTTTTATTGCCTAAACCCAACCTCACAGGAGACTTTGCTCTCGAACTCGGGTCTCCGGCATGTCAGTCCTGCACAGTAAACGCCCTCCATCTCCCCCCCTAGGTCCTGTAACAAAACGTAATCGGGAATGCAGTTTCGTCCTATACGAACGTAATTTTTAGGAGACAGGGTTGAGCATTAAGTCTGTTCCTAGGACAGTGCAAATACGTGCACGTGTTTGTGTGTATCAGCGCTAACTCCATTCTGGGGAGCTCCATCAATCAGAGCCAAATTGTTGCCAATATACCTCTCTGCTCTTCCAGTTCATTTATTTTCCATTTAACAGGTCTGCCATGTACTGTAAAGATTGATATAGTCCATATCCATAAAATATAGCGCAGACTCTCAATTTCAACCCTGTCTGTTGCAGCAGTGTTACTAAAGTGGTTGTTATTTGGGTCACATATTTAAGCTAATGATCTGAAATGAGTTTGGACTTTCAGGATGTAACGATGCAGATGTTTGAAGGGAGTTCACTTGATTACAGATCTAATCTCTTTCTTTTAGCATATGGAACAGTCTTAGTTTGTAATATACTTTTTTTAATCTAATGCACCTATAGAGACAATTTAGAATTTTTTTTCTTTCAGCAGCTCTGTGTGGGCATGAGGTAAGATCACTGGGTGCACTGCCTACACTCACAATATATTGATGATGGTGAATTCAAGCTGCATCTACTGCACTGTATTTTTCTATGTCTTTTGTATTTATTTCAAAAAGTGTTATGTATGTATTGATTTTGCTCTGTATGCCTTGCATTCCACTACTGAGGTAAACTCTGCGTCTGTGCCATACATTTGTATATTGCAGGTGTACTGCAGGTCAGCGGGATGCGTATATATACACCTGCAGATGTTGAGGCAGTTAATGGGACAGATGTTCGTCTGAAGTGCACATTCCAGAGTACCTCTGCTATTAACGCAGATGCCATCTCCGTCTCCTGGAGCTTCAGACCCCTCATACCAGGGCAAGAAGAGTCGGTGAGTGTGTGTTTGTGGAAGTAAGTGAAATAAAACCTATCTTATTGTGTCAGGGAGCATCCACCCCCTCAACCAACTGAGAGGAGTCAGTGAGTCATCAGGCTCCCAGCGGGGTGTCCAAGACAGCCTATGTGTGTGATTAGAGAATATAGTGGGAAAAAATGCAGCGGATCTGGGATTATGTCTTGTCTTTATTTCTGTGTGAGAAGAAAATGCCCTCCTTCCAGCTGTAGTCTCATTTTGGTATAACTTTCTACATCTGACAAACTGATCTTATCACTGATACATCCAAATCTCCCTTTTTAAATTCCACTTGTAGGTCTTTCACTACCAGCAGCGACCATATCCTCCTGTAGATGGCATTTTCAGGAAGCACGTTGCGTGGACTGGTGACATCATGGGCCGTGATGCTTCCATCACGATTCGAGAGGTCAAATTCAAGTTCAACGGCACTTACATCTGTCAGGTCAAGAATCCTCCAGATGTCCACGGCAGCGTTGGGGAGATCCGACTCCGCGTCGTCACCACAGGTCAGCAGATTGATTTTGAGACAAGATATACAGTACGTTGTATGCTTGTTTAATCTGTGTCTCAGAAAACATTCACATTTCGTACTTAGATAAAGTTAGTTAAGCAAAGGAATATATAGTTAAATGTCAGAGAAATTACTTGACTAAATTCAAATTAAGGAAATCATTAGGTGTTCTTTGGTCTGAGGTGTTGTTTGGTCTGATGTGATATTAATTTTGCATTATAATATTTACACTAATCATTAAAACATTGCAACTGTTACAGTAGTTGGAAAAAGAGGTTGCTACAGTACAGGTACAACCAATTATGTGACCTTTGGTTATTGCATTAATGATTAAATTACTGTTTATGAGATGTATTAATTAGAAATTTGAAACCATCTTCTGTGTGTGACCCAATCAATTAGCCAATCTACCAGAACATTTATTGATTATTTTCTTGTGTATAAATATTTTATAGGTCAACATGGCAGTCCATCTATAAGTTATCCCAAAAGGGCTGTTCAGTTGCTCAGTGCTCTTGAAGACCTTCACCTCTCCTCCGAAAGGCTTCATCAGTTCTGACTAACTGGCTTGCAGTGGCAGGTGTATAAACTCTGTGGAGTCATTAAGTTGTTGACACTTTGATGGTTACCTGTGGGTTGCTGTTCCACCCGGCATTCATGTGTGTCATTAGGTTCCGTGAGTCAAAGTGTGAACGGCGGTGAAACTGCCTTGGGAGTGATGAAGGAAGTGCATTATAAGTACCAGATAAGTGGTGTCACCTATCTGCTTGGGGGCGTCGCTCCAGTTTGAAGTATATGGCCTTCTTTATGACCCCTTCAATCCATGGATCTTCTCTGTCCAGAAAGTGTACAATACAGTTTTCAAAGTCTTCAAAGGAGTGACAAAAACTCTCAGTTGAGAAGTGAGGCTTTGAGCAAGTCCAGTTGCCACTGAACAGCACCTTTGTGATAGCCATGACCTGGACGACTGAGGATCTCCACAGACCATTCATTAGTTGTTGATATTTCAGTCATGTCTGTAGCATATCTAACAATTCAAATAATGCAGATGTAGCTCTGAACAGTTAAAGTGTTTTGTTACAACAAATATCTCCTTCTCACCCACAGCCTCGTTCTCTGAGCTTGTCCTTCTGGCACTGGGCATCGGGGGTGGTATCGCCGCTGTGGTCATCATCCTTGTTATCATCATGTCCTGCAGGCGGTGTAAGAGGAGGAGACAGAGACAGCTGGAAGCGAACATAGAGGCTCCCCGCAAAGAGCGAAAAGACCCAACTGTGTGGTAAGAAAAAAGAGAAAGACAGAAGGAGTGGTCGCCGTCTGATTCTGGGGATCAGAGCATGTGTTGCTCCTTTCTGGGGCTGTTTTCCTACAGGGTGCTTCACTTCCTTCTTCGTCTCCAACTGCAGCCTTCGGATTCTAAATATGGATCAGATGATGAATAGCTCTCAGTGAGCAGAAATAAATTCAGAATGTGCCTCTAGTGTAGACAACTTCAGAGAACTTTAGCCACACAGCAGTTTAGCTTTTACCACCATGTGTTTTTTTTATTTCTGGAGAGAAACAACTGTATTATCAGTTCATCTTTTCCTGTTCAGCTAAATGGGCTCCCAGAGAGATTTCCTGTTTGTAGTTTATGTTTTGATGATGTAAAGGTAGAACAATGGTTTATTCCTGCTGTTTACTTTCCTGTTCATACATGTCAACCCCCAGTATACCAACACAGTACAAGCCACTTATGATACAGTATATTATCAATACAAACAATACAAACAATAGACGACAATAGAATGAGCAGTTTTGTAGCTTCAATTTAAATGTTTTTTAATTTCGTATCAAATGATGAAAAACATTGTGTAACCACATACATAGCTTTTATCAATACTAATTTCAATTATTTTATGTGTTAGCTATGTGGTCCACTTTACAGTTATTCATCTGAATATGCACCTGAATAACGCACATGGATGTTGGTGTACAATACTTTTCTGTTTTGTTTAACTACTGAAGTTGTATCGCTGTATTTGTTCTGAGATTTGTTCCGAGACTGATTTTGTCATTCCTACAAAAATAATCAAGATGCTATGACTACATGACTGCATGCAGTATCTAGCCTAAGGGTCTTTTTTACCACCTCTGTTTTGTTTTGCATCATGAACTATTTTGTCTAAAAGATTATTTTTCTGGACATGGTGGGGGTCTTCTCTTGGGTTTTCAGATCTTACTGTAATAGGTGCCATGTGTTGGCCTCTCAAGGAAATGTTGCCAACTTTGCAGTCATCCTGGTTGATCAGATTTATTCAGACTTCAAACAGAATCAGTCACTGAAAAACCCTTCAAAGGAAGGAACGATTTTTATCCCATTCACATGCACATCAATAAACAGAGATTTTCTCCCTTCACTTTCAGCTTGACATAACTTAACCCTGTGTGACTCTAACCCTTTGTCCTTGGTGTGTTTGTGTTGTCTGCTTGTCTTTGTCCTCCTCTCCCCCCCTTTGTGTGACTTATGCACATGCATGTACATAAATAACTTATTAATATGACATGCATGAATCCCTTGCTGTTCGTATCTTATCTCTTCTTCTGCTGCACGTCTCCCTGTCCCCTCTGTATGTGTGTGTCCCAGCCACCCATCGAGGGCAGTACACCCCTGCCTATCAGAGATGTCCGTAAAGATTGACAGTTCAGACAACATGGTCTCAGAGGTCAGCACTAAAGACCCCGGCTTCTCAGAGGAGGAGGGCCTGAAGTCAGATGATGATGACAATGATGGTGATGACTCCAACTGAGGAGGTGGGGACAGACAGAGAGACAAAAACACAGACATGAGGTCAGCTAGGAAATGCCCAGGTGGCACCCATGGATTTAGTTTAAATTACTTCTTTGAACATTTTGTTTTTGCTGAGGCATACAGTATGTACAACATACATGTTTAATAAAACTTTGCACAGGGTTTAATTCTTTTGAGGTTTTCTGAGATCAATGTAGGTTTAAAATTATACACAAATAATCAAAACTACACATACAGCGCACCTGACATTTGGTTAAATGTGCAAGTTTTACTTTTTGGAGGCTTTACTAGGTTTTACTTTTGGTAGCCTTCAGTAAGCTTCTGGCTGATTGGATGTTTGATTTCTCTTCTTGGCAGAATTGGTCGTGTTCAATTAGATGTCTGTAAAAATTTAAAGTCATCCAGGTTATTGTTATTTCAAAGGTGCTGTTTAGTGACAACCGGACTTGCTTTAAGCTTTTGAAGACACTTAACCTCTCATCTGAATGGTTTCATCAGCTCTGGCTGACTGTAGTAGCATGCTTGCGAATTCTATGGAGTCATGAAGTAATTAACACTTTAATGGTCACTCGTGGGTTGTTGATTAGTCTTTTGAAAAATCTTGTCTTCACTGTGACCCTTCACAGTGGAGCCTAGACGAAGGCTGACCATCAAAGTGTTAATGACAGTAACATGATGGCTCCTGGGTTGTTCCTGGCCAGTGTAGTCTCAGTTGAGTGAGACAGTTTCTTCTTCTAGACCTTGGAAAGGGGCCGCACCTCCAAATAACTTGTATTTATCTACAATTGCTTGAAGAGAAACTCTATAGTTGTTTGAATGGTTTCAAGAGTAATTCCTGACTTGTGTAAATCTACCATCCTCTGTCTCAGATCTGCACTAAGCTCTTTGGAGTTTCCCATCGTACCAATGTGCTGCTGCAGTCAAACAAACTATTTTTTATGTTGGCACAGAAATGCTATCGGCTTTAGTAAATCATGATCACCTTTAACACAGGAAGTTATAGGTACGCAAGGTGTGCAAAATATAAAAGATTTAGTGGCATCTAGTGCTGAGATTGCAGAATGCAACCTTACTAGCACCCCTCAAGCCCCTTCTTCACTCCAAGCAAAAGGGTAAAGCAAACTAGTAATATGTCAAGTGATGAGGTTACTTTAGATAACTACTGTTTATGTAAGAATATTTGCCATAGTTTCAAAGTAGATAGTGAATATTATTGTAACTCCAGTGTCACAAGATTCATGCAAATTGCCTTTTTTAAGCCAGTGTTTGGTTATTTGTTCTGAGCTACTGTAGAAACGTGGCACTGCAACATGGCTGCCTCGGTGAAAGGGGACCCGCTCCCTGTGTAGATACAGTATAAAAGGCTCTTTGTAAGCTAAAGAAAACACAACAGTTGGTATTTTCATGGTGATGACACACTAATAGCAGCATATTTATGAGTACTGAATTCCATTTCTGCAAATAGATGACTCTAAATCTTACACACTGCACCTTTAAGAGGCCTTGGGCTTTGCAAATTAAAAGACATTTTGAAACTTTTAGCACCACTGAATTAATAACTTGAGTGACTGTATGTGCAGTTGTGATGCAGTATGTTTAGATTTGATCCTGTGTAAATGTAAGAAAATCTCAAATGAATTAAACCCTTTGTATCAGACGCTTTGCAACAGTTTGCAACTCTGAGAAGTCTGAATGAGGAAGGTGCTGGCTGCTGTACTTTTATTTAACTTTCACAAACAAATTTCTTGTTCATTTAAATGACAATGAGCATTTTAAAAAGTGTTTTCTCCTCCACCAGCATACTGACGGGGAATACATCACATCACATTACTTTGAATAAAAAGCATAAATGTGATGTTCCAGTCTTTTAAAGGCTTGATTAGAGAGCAAGGAACACGTGATTGCACCTGTCTTCAGTGTCCTGTACTGAAGTACATAGTCAGATCTGAAAATCCTTTGATTGCAAAATGTCCTTGAGAGCCTGTTTTCTCTCTCTATGCTTGTGAGTGCACCACATCTACTAACAAATGATTGTAATATCTGTCTTTCTTCCTTTTGTGACAGAATCCTATACTTCTGATGTAATACTGAGCAATATGTCTTTACAGTAGACGTGACCATTTTCTATTTTTTTTAGCTAATGTCACATGTATTGTGTATTATGTTGTTGTAAGATGTCACCATATTTGTTTCTTATAGAGAATTTATACATATATATAAAGATTTTCTAATAACAATCTTTAATTATTTTACAACGTGTCACATTTCATCACACAAATCTCAGCTGATCTGGGCAGACACTGGTTGAGCCATGGAACTATTAAATAACACACACAACTTGGCATGGTTTGATAGAACTTATCTATTATGTAAGAGATGAATCTTGTTATCCTGCATTTATTATGGGTCATTATCTTTAATGCACCTTATCCAGATGTGTTTTTATGGTGTCTCTGTTTGCAGAGCTATTTGTTTATCTGTAAACATACTGTGAATTATTGATTAATTTGTTGCAGGTTCAGTATACTTACGGCTGTCTCACTGACTTCAGGCTGGGGTTTGCTTATGTATTACATGTGATTGTACATGGTTATGAGTATGTTACGCTGCATTTGTGTGTATGTGTGTGTGTGTGTTTGAACCTATTTGTGTGTATTGATCAAAGTCTATTCCTCTGAGTGAGATTTAGTTACTGACTGACAGACCTAAAGTGTTTGTGCATATGTGTGTAGATTGGTAAATACTAAATACTAAAAGGAGGGAAAAGGTGGGTGAGAGAGATGGTCTGTTTAACCAAGCTAAATAATTATCTTTTGTTGTAGAAAAAGGTTACAAGCTGATAAAACAACAGTGTGGGTGTGGAAATGAGCATGTTCAGGGCTGATTTTATAAGCAATTACTAGGGTTTCTTATGCTAATATTCAGAAACAACGTGACATAATACTGCACATAAATAATCTCTAAATGTGACAAAGATTTTTCTAGCACAGCCTTGAAATGAATAGGAACATTCTTTAGTGCCAATGTTGTAAAACCATTCATTGCAGAAATAACAGCTATGCTTTCTTCTCTAATAACAGAACACAGAGCAACACATTCAGCAGACTTTGCATTTTGAGCGAAGACTGTGAGTGTTTCCTTGACCGCTGTTACTCTCTCCACCCAGACAAACACAACTGCAGCAGAGTGCAGTGAGTTCATGCTTATCTGATCTGTCAAAAGGCATTCTGGGAAATATAGGAAATTAGAGTGGAAAAGAAATAAAGTAAATATTGATTGCTGATAGGCAATCAACACTGATACTTAAATAGAATGAGAAATCAAAATGTTGCATTGTGAAATCAACCAAACTACAGAGAGGTGATTATAAACACTCCTTGTTCATGAGTCATTTAATAAGCCATTCTCCAACACAATATGTTCATTACTGTAACTTCACTGTGGAAGAGACAAATGTGGGATTTGTTTTACAGAGGACCCCTATGTCAGTGTTTCTCCCTCTCTCTTCTACTGGTTTTCTGTCTTTTGGCTTCATCTCTGTTTCTAACTTGCACTTTGCATTCCACCTTAGGACGAGTTGTACATGGCACAGTGGGAGCACTGAATTCCTTCATGCATACTTGCTAGCAGTTGTATGCGTACACAAACAAAACACATGCTTGACAAAGCAGGTTGATAAAAAAAAGAAAATAATAATAATATTTATGATAAATAATAATAAACTCTCTAGCATGCTTTATAGGACTGAATAATATATTGTGATTTTTTTGTATATTGACAGATGTGGGTCCCCACACGAGGTTTGTGAGTCAGCTCTACATATTTCGGTGTATTGTAGAGTAGAAAAGCTGATGCAACTTTTCAACAACTATTCAATGCATATACACTGATGAAAAGGCTGAAAGACTTTCACAATTTCGGCCAAATGATAATGGATAAATAAATACACTGTCTGGCTCCAGCAATTTAAATCACCTTTATTAGACTCTCCTGTGTTGACAACAGAAGAACAGCTTGTTGACCAGTGTTACCAGAAAGCCAGTTAATGAGGAGAACCTTCATTGTGACTGAGAAGATTTAAGCTGAAACTGACACCACACTACTGTAACCAGACAGAGAGCCCCTGTATTCACATACACAATAGATAACACAGTGTAATAGTATGTGTGTGCCAACGTACACGGGAAAGGGGCATAAAATGTTGTCGTCCAGCAGTGGATGGTGAGTCTCAAGTTAAAACAGATTGTATACGATGGTTGACTTAATACAGCACTTCAGAATATAGAAGTTCCCTCCCAGGGAAGACAATTCCTGTAAATCAACATCTATTCAAAAAAGGAAGTGGTATCCCTGCCTCAGTGTGGGAACAGTTACATAATATTGTTAACAGATATAATACTAACTCTGTACTTGTGAATGGATGCAGGGAGGAGGAAGTCTTTGTCTCATTCAACACATCTTCACCTCATATCTGTGAGAAATTTGCAATGGATTCAGATTTTCTAACAAAAACATGAAATGCATGGACTGTGCACATTATTGCACATGTGATAAATTGCTGGATTTCTGTCAAAGGGTAAACTGATAAAAAGGAGATATACTTAATTTTACCCACATTTAAGCTTGATTATACGGTACCTATCTCAATGTCCTGGCCCCTTGTATAAACAGTTCTCACAGGAATATTTTTGCATGATCTGTAGTAGATTAGAATTTAGCTGTACAGTAATTCATATGGAGTTATTTGCATTTATTGTATAAAACCCCTATTTTTTACTGTGCCTTATAAGTGAGTCTCAAGGCACAGCTGCTTTATAATTTTAATCAAGTCAGGGAGCAATGTTTAAAATGAAGAATAAGCATTTAGCTCAAACTAACAGTACTTCAAATTAGTTTGCATAATAGAAATAGCTGTAGAATACACAGGAGATTGTTTGCTTAGAACTTTTTTCCCCCTAATGGAGCCCTGCTGTTATGCATTTAACTGTTCATAAAATATCCAGCGATATACAGCAGGCTGTGATTCTCTCAAACACTGAAGACTGTGGCACAAGTCTTATACACAGACACATACACAGTTTATTTCAAAAAGAAAGACCCAAATTAATAGAGGATGTTGCTCTCATTCTGTGATGGGTCATGAAATTAAATGAGGTTATGCAACACTACTACAGCATCTCTACTGTCAGAAAGGAGGAAATGCTCCTGGCACACCAGATGGGTTTAAGAATTTTACTGACAATCCAGACCAAATAAAGACATCAATAGACTTCAAAAAGACTTTGTACTGAAGTGCAGTGGAAAGAAAAAGCATTACATCAGAGGAAAGCTTAAAGGCTACAAAAACAAATATCTTCTCCCATTAGAGATAATTACAATAGTAAAGACAGGAGACTGGGGACAGGGGAGTAATATAATAGCAGGGAAGTTCCACTAGAGTATCCGTGGTTTTTATTGTGATGCTGGCTGGGGGCATAAGGAAACGACAGGGCCCCGAGCCTCATCACAGAGGGGTCGCATGAGGAGATGGAAATGAGAGAAGAGAATGCATTATTATTTTCACATGATTTTATTTTGACTCCACAGCGTATGTCTGTATTATAGGTGAGTATGAACAAAAGTCTGAAAAGTAAACTTAAAACTTTACTAAATAAATAAATAATTAAGAAACTCGGTAGTGCTTAATTAGCTTAATAGTGAAGAAGTTATACTTCTCATAGTTTCAGTTGAATAATAATAATAATAATAATAATAATAATTATTATTATTATAAATTTTGAAACCGTAATGAAACAACTTAAAACAACATTATAATAATATTACAACTTCGCAGATTTTCTGTTGAACTAACAACAAACGTTACAAAAATCATCAAACGTTACAAAAATCACCATAACTTTTAGCTTTTGTCAGGTTATTTCACTTTCTCTCTTCCTTCGTTTAATGTTAAAGTGTTGTTTAGTTTTTTTTCAGCGCTCCAGCAGCTCCACTTCCTGGTGCACCTGTTAGTCAGGTAGATCAACCCGCAGCAAACGAAGCGGATCTGAATCATGACGAGAAAGACTATGGGCGGATTTTTGCCGAAACTTTGACGTAATTTATCACATTTTTAATCGTCACGCAGCTCAGCCCATTGTCACAACTTAAAATGCGTCGGCTGAGACATGGGAACACCGCTATGAATGCAACTTTGCTGCTTTATTTGCTCGTTTGTTTCGGTGAGTACACAGGCCAGAGCTCGGCTGTCATGTTTCAACAGGGACAAACTGCTTACGCCTTTTCTCATGTTTGTTTTAGTAGGCTGGTACTGCCAAATAACAGCAGCCAGCTTTTTCTTTGACAATAATGTCGAAGTCCCTATTTGGGTATAGTTCGAAATTTATGCAATTACTTTTTTTCTGTAGTCCACACGCTTCTTTTTTCAAGCCACCAGGTCCAGGAGTGGGGCAAATAGAGGCCTAATGGAAAAACATTGAGTAACGCCATGATTACACTGTTTCACTTCTGGGCTATTAACAAAATGCTTGTCAAACACTGAGCCAAAAGCTCGTGTGTTTTAGATGGACCCATACAGCTAACACAAGCCTCTAAAGGACATTTGTGGCATTATGACGTTATAGTGAACTCAGACACATTTAAAGTCGTAAACGTCTGTCAATCAATGATGACATTTGTGGGAAAAAGTCAAACAGCTCACAGAAGGCATCTGTAGTCTGCCACAGCAGGAACAGGCCAGTGTAAGAACCCAGGCTCTGAGGCTCTGAGGCATTTGGACAACTGGTATGCAGTAAGTTAAGAGCCCTGTCTGTTTGCCAAGTATATTACAAACATGGCTCTGAACTGTGGGCAGTTGCCTCTCCCTGGAAGCATCTGACCTTTTATTGGAGGAAAAAGGAGAAAGATGCATATGGTAACTGCAGTGGATTAGTAAGAACACAGGCGACGTGAAAATGTAGGAGCAGCTTTATATAATTATGATTTGTCTTTAGTAAACACTTGGGTTTTGTCTTAAATGTGTGCCCAGAGCACAATGTCGGCCAGGAACTCTCACACATGCTCTTTTTTTTCTATCATGTCAGGACAGATAGGAAACACAATATGATGCTTCCTTTCTATTTTTTTTTCTTCAGTTAAATATCCAGACTGCTTTTTGTTCAAGAGAACAGGTGTAAACATGACCACTGATGAACTGCCAACTTTCCTGTCTCACCATTACTTGTCACGTGTCTTTAACTTAAAGAGTTCTGCTTGTTTTCCACTTACTAAACTGATAACTTCATGTTCAGCCCATTTGTAGATGATCTTGTGATATTTCTCTTTTTGTAAAATAAACTTTGTCCTTATCATGGCTGGTGGTGCCTGTGAAGGAATCGGTGGTGTTAGTCTAAAATCATATACAGTATATTTGCTTATCACTGGGCTTATTTTGCTCTCACTTAGTCCTTAGAGGAAATCTGATTTGTGGGCTTTGCTTTGGAATTGGGAAGAATTATTTCTCTTATACCCCAAAAACAGTCCCTGATAGGATCTTTAATTTTGATTAAAATGTCTTTGACAACTATTTGCTAATTTAGAGCTTCATTCATTTTGACTTTGGTGATTCTTCGTCTTCAACCGTCAGCTCAAGAATTCAGTTCTCAATAGTTTGGTTTATGCTGAATACCTATAAAGAGGACATTCCCATTAGTTTCATCCATACTTTGGGTGATGATTGACTGATACATCTTGACATAAATCTTGACTTTCTTACATGGAGGTCTAAGCTCAGTGATTCGCTCAAAGCATGCCATGCCAAGGGACTGACATGCAAGTACTGTAGAAATCAGCTAAACAACACATTTATGAAAATGGTTTATTAGCTAATATTTGTACATTTCTTTTGTAAAATAAGCTGTCAGTGTCCAGGTCTTGTTCATAGATACAGTCCAAGCTCGTGTGTATCTTGTATTTTTGTGGGCACTGCACTGTTTCACTGCCCTTGGCGTTCTGAATGAAGTGCTAACTATGAAAAAACATCTAGAGACAGACATGGGGACATCGTTTTATCTGCAGTTGACAGACAGATGTGTCACAAGTCTGTCAACACAGCTAGAGAGACTTGTGAGAAACATGTATTAATGTCACTCAAGTCACTGTCTTCCAGGAGGAATTTGCTGTGCCGGCTCTTTCATCTCGCTATAGTGTAGGCACATTTGTAGATGCTATCAGTTTTTTATTTGCTGTTTTTAGTTGAAGTACATGTTTAAAGTTTCACAATATATCCTCCTTTATATTTACACTCCACTTTGTCTTCTCATTTTTCCTGAACACCTCAACCTGTGAATCTGCTCCTATCACATTTCTCTTCTGCTTTCTTGTGCCACTCTCACCCTTTTTCTACACCCTTTTTCTACCATTTCATCTCCAGCCCCTTCCGTAGTCTACTCCATCGCAGTGAATACTCCAGCGGAGCTACATGCATCTAAAGGATATACTGTCACATTGTCCTGCACTTTCACTTCAACGAGCAGGCCGACAAGTAAGATGACTGTCGACTGGTCATATACGCCTCAGAGTGGAGGGCCATCACATACTGTGAGTTTTCATGTATCTTAATCACTGTGTGAACAAAACTGTATTATTAACGCTTTTTCCAATAAAAGTGCATTCTTTGCATTTAATTTATTAAGTATCAGAATCATTTTCTAGACTAATACAGTAATTTGACAGTTAATCAACAAAGTTCAACAAAGAAAATGACTGATGGTTGCAACCCTAATGTATTTTTTAATTATATTGTGTAAGACTTTGTTCATCGTGCAGGTATGTGACTTCATTTGTTTACTCTGCACAGATATGACCTATTTAAATATCTGGTTGCTTTATTTGAATCCTTGACCAGCTTCACCAGCTCTTGATTTTTGAAACGACATCTTGATTTCTGAAACTACATGTACACCTGTGATATTAATAGATGCCCTTTTTAATGTAGATAATATACTGTTTGTACCGCTGAGTTTGATTTATGAGCATCACTGTAGTAGTAATCTCTAGTGGTAATCTAAGTTTTTAGCCAGTCACCTTCCAGCCTAGCTTTTGTGTCTCTTTGAGACTTCCCTGGGAAACCCCGACTTGTCAGCTCCTTAGTATCTCTTCCTCTGTGGTGGGATTGTGGTCGGGTTTGAAATGTGCCCAAATGTATCCATCCCAACCTATAGCTGCACTAAACCCTCTATTTCCTCACACACCTCCTCTCCCCTGGGTTCAGTTTCAGTGACCAGTCCACTCAAAATCCACCACATGATTTAAGCAGCTACATTTGGACTTGCAGATAGTCATGAAGTGTGGTTATATGTAATTGCATTAGAAGCATAGTGATCCATACTGTGGTAGCTGCAACCCTATATCCTATAATTTCCTATAGGAGCACTCAGAGTTAAGTGGAGGGTAATGTTTTGTGGCTGGTTTATTTGTTAAAATGTTGCTGTCTGGTCTCGAAGTGTGGAACTGTGGAGGAAGAGAAGAAAAAGGACTCTGTGTTTGTTGTATCAACATGGTGTCTGAGTGTGTGCGTGTGTTTGCGCATGTGTATTAGTCAGCAGGTGGGTATTAAAAAAATGTGAGTCAAAAAAAGGTGTGTCAACTAGTTTGTTATTTTTATCACACATAAATAAAGAGTGACAGTTTCTTGATACGACCTATAGATGGAACCAAGTCTGGAAGTTTCTGATTTCAGTTTCATTTACTTTCCATCCAATTTCATTAACAGTTTTGGCTGGTTTATTGGCTTGTGTGTCCTGCTCGTATATCAAACTGGGAAAGGCCATGAATAAGCATGTGAAAAGCTCCATCAGAAAATATAATTTTGCTGCCAAAGCTTTAGTGTCAATCTCAAATGCTGCAGTGCTTCAGTGGCTTGCATAATTACCTCAGTCCTGAAGACAATTAATTTTGTAGATTGGAAAAGAGAGGCTGGATGTTCAATCACATATCAGTGGACGCTGATGATAATTGGAGGATTTGGCAGTTGGATTCTGCTGAATAATGCTAAAAATAAATCTGTTATAATGATCTAAAACTTTAGTTGGTCACTATTAAGTTTGCCAAGTCAGTGAAATCTTCTGTCTAAAATGAGATTTGTAGTATAGGTGGCCCCAGATGAAAACAATCCCATATCCTTGGCTGCGTTGCAGCAAAATTCTCCTGATTTTAAAAGGATCATTGGTTATGATGCTTGTTTCTAGACTGAGCAGACTTTTATGTAGTCACTGACTTCAAGCTGCTCTTGTGAAGGCTCAGCTCTGCCAAGTCCTTAAATAATCAGTGCAGAGAGATGACTAGGTTTATAAATATATTTGCATAATATATATACAATATATTTATATAATATAGGTTTGTGTACTTATGTACAATGCAACCTTAACATTTTACACAATGTGATCTGATCTTCATTTAGGTCACAATTATAGAATAACACAGTGTGCAGATGACATTGTTTCAGCACTTTTAATGTTTAATGAGTTTGTTCAATAAAGACATGACATTCTAATTGTTTTGTCCTCTTAGCTTAAGTACATTGTGTTTGTCCATATTTGTACTAAATCGCATTTTATTACCAATTGATGCCGAAAATCAGGTAATACCAAAAGGTTCACATACCTTTCTTGGTACTGAATTTTCAAGCACAATATTTAACACAAAGATTAATTAGACTAATGTCTCAGACAGGCATTTAACACAAAGAACTTTGTGTAGTTACCATTTTCAGATAAGGAAACTTCCCGATGTGACATCTTTTTGAATGCATTACTTTTTATCTATACTGGCTCAAAAGGTTTGTCTCTAATTTGTGAATCATGGCAGTTACTAATCTGTTGATTTATAAGGGTTAAAAATGGAGATCAAAGCGGGGGACAAAGCTGCAGGATCATGTGGCCTGTGATGGCATCATGTATCAACATTGGCTTTTCATGTTCTGCCCATGATTGTGAAATTTGGATAAACCTCCAGAATCTTCCACTTGTTGGAGAGTTTACATCTGCACAAAGCTGAAGATGTGAAAAGGGTATTATGACACATTACAGATGATAACGTTCACATGCATACCTACATAAACGAGTACGAAACGAATGATCAATCTGCGAATGTTCTTGGTCTAGTAACGGAAGGAGGAGCATTACAGATTGCAAAACCGTCCAATTAAATTTTAGAAGAAACCATTTACTCCTCTCTACCCTGCTCTTCTTTGAGTTGCGGATGATGGCCATGCAGCTCTGATCTTATCCTGCAAATAATCTTAAAGCCTCTTGATATCCTCATGTTTCTCATCTTTCTCTACCAAGTCCACACAAGATGTAAGAGTAATGCCCATCCAATGATATTACATAACTGCTTACTAATTCTATTTCCTTATCTTAATGTAAGAGTTTCTTTTCTGGTTTAGTTTTGTCCTTTTTAACCATTCTAGTTAGTTTGAAACACTATTTTCCATTGAAAACAATTAGCTAAAATGTAATATTTTCATTATTTTTATTTGAAATGTGTTGTATTAAAATCTCTAGTTACTGGTGACTAATCTCATAGAACTTATTAAAACACAAACTCTCCACTCTTTGTTTACTCTGTGAAAAAACATACACTAGTATATTCACATTCCCCCATCTCCACCCACACAAACAACAACTCCGGATGTTGTGTTTTGGAGAGGTCTAGGTCAGTTTGATGTGGATGTAAATTAAGGGATGGAGTTTGTTATCAAAAACAGGCTGATGTAGATGATTCAGTGTTTGTGAGGCCCATACAAAATTTGTTTGTGCACTTGAATGTTCTTTGCTTGTTGCTCAATCAGGTCTAAACTCGTATGTCTTATACTGAACACAGAGCCCTCTCCACTCTGCTGTTGACAGTATTGCCAAAAGAAAATGTCCCACCATCTGTCCCACCACCTGCTGCTCTAGACAATTTGCTTTAGGCAAAAAAATGCCTAAGATTTAGGAATAACTACATGCTTTTTGAACATGCAACTGATTATGCATTTTTAATTATTTAGGTGTTGATCTTCTGTTGAGATTACTATACCTGTATATTTTTTACATTTTTTTACTCTCTCTTCTCCCTCCAGTTTTTCCACTTCTCCTCGAAGGTGTTCCTTCCACCTGACGGACAGTTCAAAGATCGTATCCAGTGGCAGGGAATCCCGGCACGTGGGGACGCTTCAATCTCTCTGATCAACACCACTTTGAACGATAATGGGACCTATACATGCTCCGTCAGGAACCCTCCTGATGTCCATGGGTCCCCAACTTCACACACTGTGCTCACTGTCACACCAAAGAGTAAGAGAGCACAGTCTTAAAAAAATCATGACCAAACATGTTTTATCATCTTTTTGTTTCACTATGTACAGTACATAACCATTTTTCAACTTGTGCACACTTGAATACATGTAGCATAACAATAATCAAAGCTAGACTCTTGTGATCTAGTTAAGGTGAATTTATAATGTAAAATATTTAACTTCTAAAACATGTATAGTTTCATATTTGTCATTGCTTGTAATGAGTTCACATCAAAAATTTATCTCAGATTTCAATTATCTCAATCTTGCCACATATTTTTTACTATACATAACACACTAATCCAGATATCTCTTTGGTGGTTGTGTAAGCCTGTCATGATGTATGTTGACTCCTACGTATTGGCATCCCTCTGCTGTGAGCAGACTGTAGATGGTTAGAGACAGTGGAGGGTAACTAATCAGATACTAAATACTACTACTACTAAATATGATACAACTGATGTAAAGTAGATGAGGATGGAGGTTCTTGTATTTCTGACTGAGTTAGATGAGATTGACTGTCTTAGGTCTGTGTGGAAACTAATGTATGTACAGTGCTGTGGAAAAAAGTATTTGCCCCATTCCTGATTTTGTTTTTACTTTTTTGCATATTTGTCACACCTAAATGATTCATATCATCAAACCAATTTTAATATTACACAAACATAATAAATGTACCCAAGTAAATACAAAATGCAGTTTTAAATGTTGATTTCATTTATTAAGGGAAACAATCTGTCCAAACCTCCCTGGCCCTATGTGAAAAAGTAATTGCCTGCTAAACCTAATAACTGGTTGTGCCACTCTTGACGGCAACAACTGTTTGTGATAACTGGCACGGAGTCTTTCACATCGCTGTGGAGGAATTTTGGCCCACGTTTCTTTGCAGAATTGTTTTAATTCAGCCACATTGGAGGGTTTTCAAGCATGAATGACCTGTTTAAGGTCATGTCACAGCATCTCAGTTGGATTTAAGTCCAGACTTTGACTAGGCCACTCCAAAACCTTAATTTTTATTTTGTGAGCCATTCAGAGGTGGACTTGCTGGTGTGTTTCAGATCATTGTCCTGCTGCATAACCCAAGTGTGCTTGAGCTTGAGGTTACAAACTGATGGCCAGACATTTTTCTTCAGGATTTTCTGGTAGAGCGCTAAATTTATGATTCCATCAATTATGGCAAATCGTCCAAGTCCTGAAGCTGCAAAGCAGCCCAAGACCCTCACAATATGACCACAATGCTGTTTTAGTTTTTTTTTCCACCAAATGTAACGGGATGCACACTTTCCAAAAAGCTCATCTTTTGTCTCGTCAGTCCATAGAATAGCCTTGGGGGATAATCAAGATGTTTTTGGCAAATATGAGACAAAGCTTTTTGTTCTTTTTGGTCAACAGTAGCTTTCGCCTTGGAACTCTCCACATGGATGCCATTTTTTTGTCTTTTTAGTCTCTTTCTTATTGTTGAATCATGAACACTAACCTTAACTGAGGCAAGTTAGGCCTGCAGTTCTTTAGATGGTCTTTGCTAATTTATGACCTCCTGGATGAGATACTGTAACCTTTTCACACAGGGACAGCTTTTTTTCCCTAAATAAGTGAAATCTGATTATCTTTGAGTAATATTAAAATTTGTTTGATGATCTGAATCATTCACGTGTCAAAAATGCAAGAAAAAGAAAAAAAAAAATCAGGAAAGGGGTGAAATACTTTTTCCAGAGCCCTGTAACTGGAGGCACTGGCTGGTTAGCTTAGCGTAAAGACTGAAAGCAGTTAGAAACAGTTAGCCTGCCTCTGTTTAAAGGTGATAAAATCCACCCACCAGCATCTCTAAAGCTCACGGACCAACATGTTATATCTTGTTCATTACGTGGCTGGGGGCATGTGCCAGACAAGCAGAGACAGCTCCTGGAAGTTACTGGTCCCTCCCTAGAAATAGTGACATAATATGTACATAACCCAACGTGTAATAGTGACTTTTTACACTTAATTTTCTATACAGCTTGTTAAACATGATGATGCTTTATGTTAAACTGAGCTAACTGGCAGCTGGCTCCAACTGTACAGGATATTTAACCTACCGATGTATGAGTGGTTTTCACTATGGTTAAAGTGTCAGAAAGTGATAATTTACTGCTAACAAACACAGTGTGACACATGTACTGTAGAACTGACTGGTATGACGTCACGTACCTGGGGTTATAAACAGCTTGTTAATGTTTGTCTGATGACCTCACATCTGTCCTCCTCCAGAGCCCAGCATTCGCTTCTCTGATGTTGCAGTGCTCCTTGCCTTCATCATCCTCCCCTCCGCTATCATCACCCTCATTCTGATTGGACGAATGCTCTGTCCCAAGAAACGGCACAACCAATCAAAGTCCTACAGATCACCCATAGAGGTCACAGAGGGGTGAGTAGATTTATCCAGCTGCTGCTGTGTGTCTCTGGGGGGTTATGTTAGTCATTACAGGCTTTGGTCATTAGACAGTAGATGTGATTCTGGAAAGCTATTTTGATGAAGGTTAAACAAAAATTTAAGTTTGAGTTAGACATTTCGTTTTAGAGGGGAGTGCTTGTTATAGAAAAGTGTCATGACATAAAGAGAAGTCAGATATTAAAGTCTGCATTTAGCAGGCAGGTTTACAGTGTAGCACTGCTACTCCCTGTGGTTTGAGGCCAGCTGGCTTTTGCTCTTGAATGAATGTTAAATGAGCTATTGCTACATGGTGAATATGTTTTGAACAGATTGTATAATTGACATGGACGGGATTAGGCAAAAGCTAAAGTTTAGTCCCATTATTGTTCATTTTTGATTATTTAAGAAATAAAGGTGCCTTTGTCAAAACATCCCCAATAACACCAATATAAAATTTCAAGTGATAAAAAAAAGTGTCATTTCACAATATCAGTTATGTAGTGACTTGATGATGCATTTACGTTTCCTAGCGCACACAACAACAACACAAGATCAATGTCTGAGCGCAAGAGCAGCGTGTCGGCCTCCGATGGCGATTTAGAGGCTGCCTGCAGCTGAATGAGGGAGAGATCCTTACACAGCAATGCTGCTCTAGAAAGCTGCTTAATCTGAGTAAAACAAAGTCAAGGGCAGTAGCTCAGTATAAAAGAAGGATGTAAAATGCCCTTCATTCTGGTCATATATACCCCTGCCTGTATTAGAAAATGTTTTTCTACCGTTTTTAAGGCACTCCAAACTGCATCTTTACTAGTGTTGTTTCCTTCCATTGTTCTCCTTACTTGGATTTCCAAAATCCACAGAGATGACCCAGTAAACGTTAAGTGTCTTCTTACAGCAGGAAACAAAACACAGAGATAAGTCAATAAATACCACTCCTACTGGAGTCAGTTACAGTAGTTAATATGAATACACGCCAAAACAATTTTAGTACATTTTCAGTTGTTATTTATATAGATAAACAAACAAGATACAGTAGGTAATGTCAGGGGAAATACAATTCATTGCTTTACTATGTGGATAAAAACTAAGCAAAATCATAAAACCATTATACTGAATTTGGTATTTTTGATGTAAGGTAACATTGACAATAAAGAGCTTTAGTAAAAAAATTTTATTGTTGAATAAATGTCCACAACATTACGGACTGTAATTCTTTTCCTAATCTTTTCATCAGAGAGCAGTATGGCATCCACCAACGGGATGCCAAAGTAAAGAAGGCCACATGCTGTGACCTATATCTGATGGTAAAGTACAGAATATTTAATTATAACACAATGTCTTCAAACCCATAAATATCTTAATGAGACATGTCTGCCAGATCCTTTTCACTTGTTTAATTCTACATGCCCTCTATGGCTGACAACAAGACTTAAGGGTTAATAAAATATAGATTTTTGTCAGTGTAGTTGTTTGTTTCTGGATTGTAATGAAGTGCGTGTGTGTGTGTGTATGTCTGTTTCATCTGTCTTCTGTTTGGCTTCTCTGTCTGTCCAGGACTCTGACGATGAATGTGAGTATTACAACCAAAAAAAGAGGCCTTCCACAGATGAAGGCTATGCTGAGTCTCGGTGTTAGAGAACCCTGGTGGTTGGGAGGTGTAACTGCAAGCTCTGTGGTGCCTTTTATAATGGGAGATACTGAATGGAAATCCATACTGGAGCCATGTATTTTTTTGCCAGTGAAACACCCACCCAGTCACTTGAAATGGATCTTACTACAGTACTGTCTCCTTATAATGTACTAATGTCCTTATACAAGAGCTTCTGTCACAGTAGGTCTTGATTGCTGCAGATTCCTCTTTTTGTTAAACACAGCTTCTCAAATTTCACCTGAAATGTAAGTAAGCTGTAAGAAATTGGGGCCAAGGTGTACACCCCTCAATCTGTGCAAAAATGCACTCCTAAGTAAAGTCCATATAAAACGTCAATAGTGCCACTAAGCTAAATCTAGTCAAAGTTACAGTGTATTTACACTTAGTCTTTTAGTTCCACTGAATGTAGTTTCTTGTGAGCTGCAGTGTAGGAATATCCTGTGCCAGTCACATCTAGGTTTGTTGTTGTAATGCTGACTCTTTTCTTGACATGCTATAAACAGAATTAACTTGGTAGCTGGAGGATTTTTCCAGTTTGGGATTTTGGGACACAAAAAAAACTTGCTCTGACTCCGTGTTTCTGTTATGTTTATGCATCTGTGACTTCTCAGAGTTGATCAGCCTTTCCAGCTGTCATCCAGATGCCCTCAGTTTGCTAAGTAACGCGTGGTTCATGTTTGTATTTTATTTATTTGTGCAATTGTTCCACAGTTTGCCCCCTCAGTGTTCCTAAAAGAACCAGATTGTAGCTGAAGTCAAATGGGACATAAATACACCTTTTGCAAGGAGACGGTTAAAAGTATGTGGAGCTATTTCTCAGAGGACCAACAGAGAAGATTTACTGAGAGAAAAAGCCTAAAGCTGTAACAAACAGTTCTGTTCTTTTATATATCAAACCAAGTAATAGGATTGGTGGATATGTGTGTGTGTGTGTGTGTGTAAGATATTGCTAAAAGGCCATTATGATTACACTGGCATCAGCAGCTCAACGTAGTCGTCTCAGCTTTGTAGTTGGTAAAAGACTGGCAGTAGATATCTTTCTGCCACAGCTCTGGTGAACAAAAGGAATATATACACTGAAAATTTGACTCAATTTAAAGTAATGGGACATGTTTATATAACTTTCACCTGAACTTTGGAGTGTATTGTTGTACCAAATGAGAGCTGTGTATCTTAACCCCCATTTCCTTGCATTTTGGGTGAAATTTGAAATACTGTGTTCAATAAAAACAAGCATCTATAGCAACCAAGCCTTACTAAATATATTTGTATATCTAAGAGATATACAAATGTGTCTGGTGTATTGTATTTGTATATATTGATGTTTAAAAATCCAAACCATTCCTTGATTTCTAAACTTGAGAAATTGTCGGCTTATTGAGAATTTGTTTATTCTGTCTGCAAAGGTAAAAAGCTGGTATCATTCTGTCAGGTATCAACTGACCTTATGCATGAAAACACAGAGATGAAAGTGAGTGAGTGTGATTTGTATCTCTTTCTAATTGTGAAGGAGATATATTTATCTAATTTATTGCTTATGTCAGAGCGACTTTACGAAACATGTCGATTTATTTTTGTTGAGCTGTAGAATATTTCTGTTATATTTTAATGGTTGTAGAGAAAATGGCTTGAAATGCCTTGCTCTGGAATATTAATACTGTTTATACATAAGTCTGTATATAAGATACAATGTATTTGAGTACTCTGTATATTACTATACCATTTCAGAAGCAAATGTGTGTGCCATCTCATTTCTCAGTATACTCAGTATACTGTGCATGTCTGGATGTGGTCTTTCATGGATGTGGTTATTCCCTCTAATATAACAGGACTGACTTGTGGTTTTGGATACACAGCTTGCTGGTGTTAAATTTTTTAGCAACATTTTTGCCTAAATAAATAGTTTATGAGCACATTCATTTGACTTTTGTGAGAGGATCAACACGACTTTTCTTTAAAAGATACTTCCAGCAAGTTAATGTAAAGAATTTGTTCATTCGAATTGATGCATATTTGTTAGCATGGGAAAAGAGAGCAAATATGTTGATAGAGCCACTAATTTCTCGTCTGCTCTTTTTGTTTGGTCTGTTGCACTATTCATGAATGGGTCTCCTCAACTATTCATGAATGTTCTTGAATATTCCTTTAAAAACTCTAAGGACAGGCTGGAGTCTTTGAGTTTTGCTCACAAATTGTAGCAGCATCTGTCTCATCTCCATAGTCATGGGACTAGTCATGAAAAGATATAATAAAAAGTCACCAATGAAATACACAAAAAAATGATAAGTCCTCATTCTGTCTCATTTCTTTTCTATTTCTTATTTAGCTCTTTCATGCCCTCCAGGTTTTAATAATTTATACAGTGCTATGGTGAAACAATTATCATTCCTGCTTCATCTGAAGAACCATGGCAACAGCTTACTCATTTCAGGTATAGAAATATTTCAAAAAATTAATTGAAGAAAGAAAGAAATAATCTCATAAATACCCAGACTGAAGGGACATAATATCATCACTTACTGTATGTGTATAGAGTTACCATCCAATGTATCAGCTAAATATTATCAACAACTGGAAACCATAGGAATTGGAACACATTTTAAATATGAAAAATAAAACTCTTAAGCAGAGGAAGCAAGATCCAACAGAGATCACTGAACCTCCAACCAGCTTTAGTACCACCACAGGATTTTCATGTTCAGTGATTAGTGATGTCAATGTTTGTGTCATCCCTAGGTAAGTAGGTTGGATTTTCATCCTGCATGTGATTGTCTCCTCTCTGTCGAATATGGGAGGGAGGAGAGGAGTAAATGAGCAACTAAAGTGTTTTTTTTAAAGTTGTTTCTGCCCAAACTACATGTTCCACAGGGGGAAACGTGTGTGGAACAACAAAATGTTTGTTGAGAGACTAATACTAATGTACAAAACAATTTGTGCATCATACATCATTGTGCAAATTAGTTAAACATTTGGATGCATGTGCAAAAAGAAAAATGAATGCCAAATAAAAGTACTATGCATCTGGGAATTTGTGCTATCTTTTTTTTCAAATCTGCAGAAATAGAGCCAATGTTTCTAAAAGGATAATGCATTGACTTTTCTTCTCAGCCTCAGGTTGAATTTCAGTTAAATGTATTAAGTCTACAGTGGATGTAGACTTGACAGGAAGTCAAATACTTGATAGTCATATTGACCACAAGATTTATTTCCCCAAAGCATCCAACACTGTATCACACAAAAAGAAGAAGAGATTGCGGAGATACGTTGGTGTAGATAGAGTCCACATCTAATGGACTACTTTCACTAAATGTAAAGTATAAGAATAAAAAATGGCAAAAATAAGATTAATGTGTTTATAAGTACTATTACTACAAATGATTAATTCTGTGCTGCTTCAAACCAGGTTGTTGCAAATTTCAACATAAGTTAATGCTCTTCTTGTTTTGAATATAGTTTGTGTGCATCCATGGTTCCCCTGAAAATGTATATGCCACACAAATCTTAAATGCTTTAAAACAAAATCTGATGGAGGTGTGTGGATTATGGATTTGACTTAAGTAGAAGACACCTGAGGCTATAGCACAGTTAAATTTATACTTGAGTCTGTGAAGACTGATGGTTTAGTGAATATTGCTGGTGTGCCTCTTTGTCATACTTCAGTATAAAATGTATAGAGAAGCTTTATTAGGCAACCTGTGGCTGTGATGTATAGGTACTCCACAATTTATCTGCAGTATTTTTGTATTATAATTATTTTTGTTATAATTTTGTAACTATTTCTGTTATTTAGAGTTGTAGATCTGATAACTCATAAATACTGTGCAAGCACAGTGAAATAAGAGAAAAAAATATTATAAAAAAATGCATAAACTACAGAGTAATGTCAAAAATAACTGTGATCACTCTAAATAGCAAGGTACAGTTAACCTCTTCACTCTTTCTATACTGGCAGGACTATGTGACATTGATTTCTGTAGTCAGAACAGCAAAATCAGCTGCTTAAGAGAACAATCAAATAACTGGACATAGATTAGTGTACTAATACATCAGGAACTGCTACTTTAGACTGGTTCAGTTTGCAGTCAGCCTCAGCCTGATTTGGCTCTTGGGGATTTGAGTGGATTTTTATTTTTCATTTAGAAAATGCCGCTTATTTGTAATGGGAGATTATGATTGTGTTGGTGTTTTGTATTTCTCTCTTGAAGGATTTAAAATGCTGCTCCCAGCGTGGGGTTTCGATGCGAAGTGATTTGCGACTTGATGTTTTAAATGCTAGTACTGTAAAATGTTTCATCAATGTGTAGCAAAAAGTACACAGCAAATGTCTTTGAATAACAATCTTTTAGGAAATTATGCAGGATATAAAAGTAAAACACATACTTAATAGATCTTTGGTGTCCAGCGCGGTACATCTAGTTCTCCAGCTAATGATTATTTTTATTATCCCTTAATCTGCTGCATATTTACTTGATGATTCTTACTGACCAAAAAACTGTGAAACTGCATATACAAAATCATACTTTTAAACCATATAAACTGACATTCAAATAGCTTAATCTTGTCTGATTTTCTGATAAAATATTAAATTTATTATAATGGAAAAAAAAAAAAGACAAATCCACATTTGAGAAGCTGGTATATCTGAATTTTTAATTTTCAACTGGTTAATAACTGACTAATTAATTGGTGTTTTCCATTCTGTTCTGGGTCATAGCATATAATTTGGGTCTTTTTGCACATTCATCAAAATCACTGTTATGTTTCTCCACTCATCTTTGGCACAAACATTTGAGTCATTCTCAGACAACTGGACAAAAAAAAAAAGTCAGTTCCTTTGAGCAAGGTGCTTATCTGCTTCTTATTCCAGTGGAGTGGCTCAGTCGGGGACAGTGAACTGGCAGCTGTTTGGCATGAATGTGAACGGCAGTGCTGAGAAAGATCATGCGTACTCAGCACAACCCTGTATTATCACAGTGTCTGTGTCATACGGTTTGCTGTAGACTATGATGACATATAGTGATGATGTACTACAGCCAAGCAATGCTGCTAGATTTGCCTTTGTGACAGCAGCGACCACCAGGAAGGCTAAGCCTCAGTGGTGCAGGTTAATGATTTCCCCCACAGCGAACTGGATGTGGAATAATCCTGTAAGAGAGGAGAATAGCAGAGCACAACCCCTCAGGACTTTCTCTCCTCCTCGTCTCTCCATCCATACTTCCCATCTTTGTCTATACTCCTGTTCTCCATCCCTCCCTCCATCCTTATGTGTTTGTAGCATCTGCTGGTGCTTGCCGGTGTCAGAGCGGGGGTGGGGACACTACAGTGTGTGTGTATGTGTGTATTATGAAAGACAAATGCAGAGTGTGGGTGTTTGCATGAGCATGTGTCTGCCCGCCACACTGTACAGTAATGGTTATAAATGTAGTTGTGGGGATAATGCATGCATTGTGCCTGCTCATTATTCCAGCCTGTGTGCAAATTTGTGCACAGGGGAAGAAAAAAAAAGGGGAGGGAGAGAGAAAGAGAAGTAGTTTGCCTTGCCTGCCTGTCTGCCACACCCGGCCTCTTGCTTCCTCCTCCTACCTTCATCCCTTTCTCTCCCTCCATCTTTCTCGCTCTCTCATACACACTCCTCCTCTGCTCTTCTAGTCTATCTGCTGGTGTTTCCATGAGAACAGAGAGCGTTGGGTATGGGGGGGTGGGCGGGTTGGTGGTGTGTGTGACGTGTCCTCAGAGCACAGAGTGTGTGTGTATGTGCACGTATAATTCATGCTGCTCTCTTTCACACGTCTCTCCTGGCAAGAGCTGCCCCCGGCTGTGCCAGAAAACATGCTTTTGGCATCACCGTGGCAATTTGGACTGAGAGCTCACAGGCTCATAACACTGGTCTAAGATCCAGAGAGTCTGAGACAGAGCCTGAGCAATCAGAGCAAGTGACTTCCATTTGCGAGTCTCTTTTTCTCTTTAAAAAAAACCACATCTCTTTTTATGTGCGGAAGGGGAGGGGAAAACAGAGGGGTAGTTGTTCTGTGAAGAGAAACAAAAATATATAAAAACACAATAAAAAAAAAGATGTCAGGGCAGAAATTGGATGTATCCAGTCAGTTATTAAGGGAGAACCTTTTCAGGGTGGGGCCGCAGCTTTTGCTGGAGCCAGGCTGAAGGAGAGGAGGAGGAGGAGGAGGAGGGTGAGAAGATGTAGAAGAGAGGAGTGCTGATCTAAAAGAGGTGGGGGGGTTCATCACTATGAGCGAGAAGAGAAGGAGGAGGGGGATAGTGTGAAGGAAGGAGGGGAGGAGAAGAGGAATGGGGAACGAGGGGGAGGGAGGGGTTTAAAGGGTGGGCTTGTAGTCATTGTCAGGCAGCGAGGAAAGAGAGAGAGAGAGGTGCGTCCAGGCAGACCGACTGAAGAGCGTGTGTGCAAACTGGGATGAGTAAATGCACTGGGCAGCTTAGCTGTTGATACAGCGAGAGAGAGAGAGAGAGAGTGTGTGCACGAAAGCGAGTGAGAGAGAGAGAGAGAGGGTGAGAGACAAGAAGTGAAAGGGAGGAAAAAAGGGAAGAAAGAAGCAGAGAAGAAAAAGAGAGGATACTACAACTATGCTGTGCTGCATAAGAAGAACCAAACCGGTAAACTGCTCTGATTTGCTTTCTTAATATTTTCAGCTCTTATGACAAAATGCTGCATCTCAACTTTGAACTTTGTGATTATTGGTTCAGAGTCAGATTAGGGTGCTTGAGGAGAGATTTGAGAAAATGTTGGTGTAATTTCCTTTGACTCAGGGCCTGGCTTGTCTTTGTAGAAGTCTATCCAAAGAGCCCAGACACGCCTAGGTAATGTGATTATTTCGCATGAATGGATGCTACCACAATGCCTTTCAGACCTCACACTGTACTGGCAGAGAAGCACAAGACTGTAACTTGATCTTGGGCATCTGGGCATTCCCTCTTATTGATCAAGCACTTAAAAAAAGTGAAAAATTATTGAAAGGCGCTTGATAGATTCTATATTGTGCCAGCTATCAGTGTTGAAATGCTCTCTTATTTACTCAGGAGCATTGCTGAACTCTAATCTATCATTGTTAACAATGCTTAATATTAATTAGACCAACCTATGCATTTCTAATAGATGCCTTAAACAGGAGTCTTAATGTCTTTTGTACTTTGTTGTCTTGAGCAGAAATGGGTGACAGGAAAGTAAATTTCCACACTGAGGACAAAAAAAGGGTGGGGTATGGATTGAGTGAGCAGCACCATCATGTCAGTGGCCTCAGGGGAATACAATGGGAATAAATGAGTTTAAATGGATTATCATAGCCCTCCAGCTTTATAAGTGGATGCTGTCAATGGAGGGTACTATGAAGTGTGCACTCATTTAAAGGGTGTCAAAGGGTGGTGCTGGGTAGTTTATATTAACACATAGCTATTCACAGTGGCAGAGAATAATAAAAATGGGTGTTGCTTGGAAGCGTGTGGGTCTGGACAGTCAAAGAGAAGGTGGCACTCTCTTGAGCTCCACTTAAATTTCAGAGGCTATCATTGTGATTTTGTGTGTGATCATCAGCCAACTCTAACTGATTACGATTTTATCAGACCTCATAACACACTGGATTCCGATGGCACTTCATTGCTTTTTAAATGTCAGTCTGAATGAGTCATATTAGCTCTGGCAAGGAACAGAGAGTGAAAGGAAGCAAGACTTGCCAGTTGAAAGACATGCAGGATGCAGCGAGGCAGGCAGGCATGGAGAGAACAAGCGACAGGGTGGAGTGAGGTTGGCGCACATGGAGGAAGATGGAGGGTTGCAAGAGCAACCTTCGTTCTATTCTATCGTTCTGTAAGGCAACCTGGTTGAAACAGAAATGGAGGTGAAAAAATTCAGATGGGGGGAGGTTGCAAGGTATGGGGAAGGTAGGGAGAGTCAGGCAAGCAGCAAAGCAGAAAAGGAAAGAGGGAGAGAGAGGTGGATGGTGGCTACAACTGACAGGAAATGTGCTGGTGTCAGAGTGAGGGTTGGAGAAGGTGAATAGGTGAGCAGGCGCAAAGGTAAGGATGATCAAAGGGGGTGGGAAACACGAAGGAATAGAAGCCGGCATGCTGCTCACTGCAGCCATGTGGGTGAGGCACCGGCTTTTCCCACAGAACACTGTCAATACCTTGAGTGTGCGTGTCTCACCACAGGGAAAAATATCCTCCCAGCCTACAAGCACTTATCCTCCTGCTCCTGCTTTTGACAAGCAGAAGCATAAATTAATCCAGACAGACTCTGTGGTCTTCATGGATGAATGAGCAACGAGCATGGTTTTCTGCTTTAAAACATAGCAGAACTGCTGAGGGTCCTGCATTTGTGGAGTGTTAAGTGCTGTTGCAATATCTTCTCTATGGGAGTGGCAACTAGCCATTTGTTTAAGTCTTAGTAGCTTCAGCCTTCAGTTTTATTTTTAGTTTTATGCAGCCATCAAAAATAATCCCTGGCTTCAATCACAGATCTTAAGACCAGGTCCATCTTAAGTCCTTCCTCTACCAGTAGGTCAAAGCTTTCTTCCCCACCTTAACCAGAGCTTTCAAAATCCCTCTCATAGCTACTCTTCTTCAACTCCACCCCAAACCCCATCCCTGGTTCTTCTCTTAGGACTATGCCTGCCTCTAGTCATAACTTGAAAATCTTGTGTCTGATAATCCCCTTGCACTCAAAGCCCTTTTGCTTTGAGTGCAGTCCAACTTCAGCCACAACCCATGTTTCCAGTTCCTGCTTCATCCAACCCCAGCCCCTGTCCTCCTGCTCTTCCGTCATTCTACTTGCCCCTCTCCACAGCCCCACTCCCCATCCTTATCCCTGGACCCTATAAGATCAGTGACGATTGCAAAGCCTTTGTTCGGGCTGAGAGCTGGTGTAATTCAATTAAAGGCTGCTCCAGAGGATGTAATGACACCGGCATATGGCTGCTTATTAGTTGCTGCGGAGCATCTTTTCCTGAGCTGTTGTAAAAGAAACAGTGCATCCTTTAAAACTGCTCATCAATTCACTGTCAAAGGGGCAAGAGAGAGAGCGAGAGAGAGAGAGAGAGATATGGTGAGTGGGGGCTGTGGCAGTCACCACCTGAGCCCCCCTCTCCTCAACTGCAGGAGATAGCTGGCTAAAAGGGTGTGGTGCTTCGCTGTGTCTATGTGTGTGAGAGAGAGAGAGGCTGAGAGAGACAGAGAGATAATGAGTGGGTAGCAGTTAGCTCAGTGAGAAAGAGAATGAAAGGCGATGGAACGAGAAAGAAACAGAGGTATTCAGCAGTTGCAGACAGCAGCCAGTCTCTGGTGTCTGGATAGTTCCTGCAGAGAAACAGTCATTGAAATAATGCTGGCATTTTTAAGAGTGAGGTGCCATTGCAGGTAGTATGTGTGTCACCAGCAGGGTGGCTGATATTATATCCTTGCCTGCCTGGGAACTGTGGTAATATGACTAATATTCTGGGAGTTTTCTATTTGATTTAAATGAGGCCAAGCTCTGTATATCTCCTGTTACTAACAAAATCTGGTTTAATATGCATAAATCCTCAATAATTACACATCAAAGTGAATAAATTGAAGGGGAATAATTTCAACAAATGCACCTGTTAGGTTTGTGATAAAAAGGCTCTCTTCAAAGCAACTTCACCACTATTATGGCAAATATTAAGTAATGTTTTTATCTCACCTCTTAATAATGTCATTTAATCCAAAGCTAGGCAGACTGGCAAGGGAAATAATGAGTCATCCACTTAATGGATCAGATTAATAATAATAATAAAAAAAAGCATGATTATATGTACACCTGGTGTGAACATTAGCATGAGCTCTAATTCTGTGGTTCAACCAACCAACATTAACCACACTGCTTCACGTCTCCATGTCTAACTTTAATTTCTCCTCCCCCTACTCTCCTGAAACAAGTCTCTAATTGCACAGGCAATGAGGCAGTAGGAAGGTGGTGGATTGTTACTGTGTGTCACCACTGGGGGATGGTTTGTGTGTGGCTATAGATCTGTCGGTAAAGCCAATGACTATGGGGTGTGGTTCTCACGACAGCCAGTGGCCACCCAAGGACAGAAACAGAGAGAGAGAGCACAGACTGCAGTTGATAGGCAAAGCTGTAATAGACACATCCAGCTGTCAGATAATGTACTGAACACATTTTAGCACGGCTATTTATTACCTTTACAGACAGCTCAGGCAGAGGGGTTTGTCCTCTGGTGATTGGCACACTTATATTTGGATAAATTAATCCGAGTTAAGATTCTGAACATGAAGAAAGCAGTCATTATTTGTCAACTACAAATAAACAGTAGTGTCAATGTGTCCTACAGCAAACATCTAATGTTGCTACTGTTCATTATACTAGATGTATTTTAATTGCAGAAGGATTGCATAATTGCAAATCTGTTTTGCAGTCATGTAAGAAAATACTATTATATTGCAAACATACCACTTTCTGCTGGATAATACAAACAGTTTTCCGTGGTTAATGTGGTGTATCTATGGCAACCAGCAAGGCCGTGTTCTAGGAGGAAACACTGCAGGCTAATTGCAGTATGTGATTTAACCTGATAATGCAAATATGTTGTCTCACTGCAAATTAGTCAAGGAAGACTTTAAACGGTCGTAGAGTCTTAGTGTTAAGACTTAAACAGAGTGTACCTTGTGGTGTGTTGTACCTTTGGGAGATGTTGCTGTATTTATGAATGAATATGTGTGCCGCACAGACACGGAGTGGAATAGCGCCTGCAGGAGGATACGTGACCAGGGTTCAATTAACAGTCAGCCTTCAAAAAGCAAATCTTAAAGGATTTGCAGTAATGTTTCTGTTTAAATAATATTAGATTTTAATGCTATCATAGCTACTATTCATTAACCACAGGTGACTGTTGAACATACATAACAAACATAATTAGTTTTGATAGTCAGAGCTCTGTAGTGAATCTTACAGTCCATACACAACAGCAGAAAATCACAGCACAGCACTTCTGAAGGGTGATACACAGACAAATATCAATAATTCAAATGATGATGCTACAATTGTGGTCAAACCATGATGGCAGTCTTTCTTCCCTGTCTTCATACACTGATATGAGATCACTTGGCACTCTGCTGGTACTTTATTACATTTGCACTCACACACACCCAGATCTCTAATGTAAATGACATCCTCTCCGCTCCAATAATGATGTCATACCCCTATATCCCCAAACACCCTCATCCATCGCTTCCTTTTGCTCTGACTCACTGTATGCAGTCAGTAAGTAATTCTATTTAGAGTTAAGTGCTTGGGTCAAAATTTTGGCAATTGTCAACACCTATGAGATCAGATATTATAAAAGTCCTATAAGTCACCAGAGACCCGCATAATATTAAGAGCAGAGGGTGTGCCAGTAGTGCTTTGTCTGTCTCCATGCTGGCTATCTGTTTAATAGCAAGTTTATTTCCACACATATACATTTATATTCCACGCTAATGTTGTGGCTTTAGATCACATTTTAAACATAAATTACTATGTTCAACAAGCAGTGTTAAGGCTCTAGAAATCTACTATACCTCTAACAGCTTTGGTCTTTTTTAATATAATATTGTACAAAATTGCTTCAGGGAGATGGTATATATATTAAGAATTACCGGAAGGCCCCAGGCAGGATTTACACTCTGAACTCAGGGGATCTCGTATGAATAAAGGTGGAGGAGGTGAATATACCAACACAGTTGCACCTTGGCCTCGCTGCTCCAATATTGCACTGACACACTGACCCTGAAGAAGACATGTTGGTTTAGGGCCTCTGGCTCTTAAATAATGTCACATAGATGTGATTCCTCACACAGCCCAAGTCGCCAAAGTCAAATCTTATTTAAAGTATAATGACACTCCTAGAGGCTCCTAAAGTATCAGGAAATAGACTGATAGATTGAGTCAAATATTGAAAACCATTTCTACTGAAATTCACTGACCTTAAACATGATGTAACCACTTGATGACACAGTCTGCCAGCATTCATTGATACGTACACAAAAATACAACCCCCCCACCGGCCTCGCGCCACACCCTGCCACTACATCACACAAAACCCCTTCGTAGCTATGCTGATTTATGTGTTCCTATTGGCATGCTCCCCTGAGGGGTCAGGTGCACTGCCAATCAGGGTGACATATAGTCGTCCATAGCACCAACCAGCAAACAGCGCTGTGATGAGTTAGCACTCTGGTTGTCAAGGTAACCTTTAATGGCTGGGAGGGGTATGGTAGTGAATGCAGAGGAGATTCAAGCAGGCAGCTTGTTCCCTAACAGCCACAAATGGAGCAGCAGAAAGCTACTGTAGAGACTAGTGATAGGCTCATTATTTTCAGGGAACAGCCTCAATTATTGAACATTTATTTTTCTTTTCTGCTCACAATTTTAAGGACATCATTCACAGATAATACATGGAATACTGATGGTGCCATGGAGAGGTTCTACATTTAAATTAAATTTTTCACTCTATCTATTACAACAATATTAGCAAGAGGACATTGGCCATGTCCCAAATCCAAAATGTATTGTTTATTAGGTGCAAACAGGTGTACCACACACATATCTTTTATTCTCATCATTCGGAGTGGCACTAAATCTCCCTTTTCTATTGTCAAACCAGTCACTTCACAAAGCCTTGATACCTGGAAGGAAAAAAAACCACTCAAACACTCGTTCAGTTCTGCAGCTTTCTCATGTTATCATTTGGCTAAGTGACGCTGCACTGCTTCATGTTGCTTATTCACATTCATTTATGGTGCACATTTAAAGCTTTTTATTGCTCGAACCTTTGCTAGAGAGTGTTTTATCTTGATTTGTTTGCCTATTCATTTTTAATGTACTGATTTATTTTGTTTGCTCATCATTCAGTCATTTGATTTGATTTGATTTCTTTTCATTAGATTTATATGACTCATAGCACAACCCACTATTTGATGGACAGCTATGGACCCAGTTGCCAAAGGTAATATCATTGAACCCCTTCCCCCTTCACACTGTGCACTGTCCTTTTCCTAATCCTGTTATTCATCCAGTTGTAAACCTTTATTCAATTCTAAGCCTGTCCTGAAACCCAACCCCAACTGTTCTTGGTCTTTAATTCTAAACCTAACAACCTAATGTTGTAACATATACTTTTGTCCCTTTTTGACTTCTGATCTTTCAGTTTCTGACATATTTTACCAATCCTTGGTGATATTCTAAGTCCAAATAAAAATGTTCCATGATATTTTAGGGTGATCATCTTGAAGCTACATACCACCACATTAGAGGAATACTTTTAAGGTTTTTAACATAACAACCAATACATTCCCGTTGCTAGTCTCCAATAGACCTACACACATGCTACACATGTTGATGTATTTCCTCTTGGCTACCAGGTGGAGAAGAATGAGGAGGGGGACCAGAAGATTGAACAGGATGGTACCACCAACAAACCTGAGGACAAGGCCCACAAGGCTGCCACCAAAATACAGGCTAGCTTCCGTGGACACATAACTCGGAAAAAGATGAAAGATGGAGAGGAAGAGAAGGAAGGAGACAGTCCTGCTGCTGCAGAGGAAGCAACAGAGGGAGGAGAGGAGGCAATGAATGCAGAGGGAGAGGAGACACTTGCAAAGGAGAAGGAAGCTGCAGGAGAGGAGGCCAAGAAGGAGGAAGAGGAGACAAGCCAAGCCAAAAGCCCAGTTGCAGACAAGCCAGATAACTCTCCAGCAGCGGCTGCTGCCTCTCCTGCAGGCGCAGCGACGTCTCCTGTAGCGGCGGCCCCGGCTGCTACCTCTCCTACGGCTGCTACAGCATCCTCTGAGCCACAAAAAGAGGAGCCAAAGGCAGAAGAGAAAGCTGAGGAGAAGCCCAAAGAGGTGGAGGCTCCAGTGGTGGCAGCCAAGAGTCCCACTACAGCCACAGCTAAGGAGAAGAAAGAGGAGGAGAAGAGTGAAGAGAAAAAAGAGGCCAGACAAGCCGATGTGCCTGCTGCTGTCAGCCCAACAGCTGAGAAGGAGGAGCCTAACCAAACAAAAGATAAACAAGGTATGAACATTATTCTAAAGAAGTTAACTTCCATTCATCACAGTAGGGTTCATTAAAAAAACTGGCATACACACATGCCAAATGAATTAAGGCAATTTGGATAAATTAATAATTAATATAATAATAATAATTAAAACCTCTGAATCAAACACCACATGTTTGCAAGGGTGCTGTTTCACAGACAAAAATAATTCTAGACACTATTACCAAAATAAAAAACTTACTAGAAAAGATGCATAAAGAAGAATAGACAAACTATCCAATAGTCCACTTAGCAGCCACCACAGGAAATTCATGTTGATTCTTTGGGATTTAAAGATCTTTGGCACTGATCCACCATCCACTGGTTAACACCGGGATACAGCTCACTATTAGATTAGACAGCCTTTTATCTCAGCCTTTGAAAACTCCATACTGATGAGGCAGAGATTGGGATAGAAACACAGGGTTTGAAATTATTAATGCTGGTCAAGAATGATGTACAACAGGGGTAGTGTTATCTTGGGAATGGTTATTGTGAAGAAGGAAGGTTTCATTGTTTGTTTGGTAAGAAGACATCAAGTATTGTGAAAGGTTCATGAACATCTCACAAGGGCTCTTAAGATTTTTAAGATATCAGAAGCAACATATTAACTATGGTGATACAATTTTTTTGTTTTTTTGAAACAGTGGTGGTGAAGTGATAGTCCCATTTAATCCATACATAATATCAGTTCAAAATAATAATCCTTGCTGTCTGGACAACACTAGCGAGTAGATTTCAAAGCAAACCACCATTTCATGTCCAAATATAGCAGAACATGTACCTAAGAAGAAATGCTATGAAATTATAAGTTGAGGCACACTCTCACAACGTACACTTGACATGACCTCATTCTGGTTCAAGGATTCTCAGACTGGGTCAGACAGGTAGATAATGGAGCATGCTCAATCTGGAGTAGGTGGGGGTGTGAGGTGGGAAACACACACACACACACACACACACACACACTTACACTACGCAGAAACTAGGTCACCTAGGTAGCACTGCCTCCCTGTTGTCATAGTTACCACCTCGATGGGATAGCTGGCCTGCATGGAGCAGAGTGGGCATAACAGGTGCTCTGATTTAAATGAATGATTAATTATCCCTACTGGTCATGATCCACACTGGGGAAGTCTGTCACAAACAAACACTACTTGACAAAGAACTGCTAATTAAGGAATGTGCTGCACGCTTGAATCTGGCTACAATCTGCTTTACCAACTGAACTGAGTCAAATTAATATTTATAACTACATCACTTGGTTAAAGTTTGTCAGTTCACGGACCAAGGTTGAATGCACAAGAACGCCAGGTACTTTGATCTGACTGAATAATTTATAAGGTAGTCTGGATATGAACCAGACTCTCCACCAAATCTGTGTCACTGGCTCCTCTTAGTTACATCTAACCAAGTTGTTAGATGGCTGACATATCATGATGACATAGCACTGTATATTCACATATACTGTATTAATAACATAGTGCGTTAGACGATAAAAACAGTAGTAAAATATGATTGAAGCAAACATGTTGATGAAAAAAAAATTATTTGAGAATTACTATCATAAGAACTATATTTTTCTTTTGTGCAGTATTGCACATAATAAAAAAAAGTGAAAGTTTAGCAGCTCAAGACTGTTATTTATATGTTTCAGTTAATGTTATGTCATTTATATTAATGTATTAATATAATGTAATTTACTCCACAGTCTGGGTCAAAAACTATGGAAAACAGGTTCTCAATAGTGCTTTAGTTTTTTGGTACACTGAGCAGCTATGACTTTGAAGGTTCAATCAGGGAAATATCTTTGTATCACATCATATTATGTGTTTATAGACAGTACAAGAAACCAGTGCTGGGACTTACAGGAGCAACATGTACTCTTTTATTTGTGCCAGTTCAAACTATGGCAGGAGCCAAGGACCTGATGTGGAAACATAAAATAACGGTGCAATGTATTAAAATTGTGTATTAAAATGTAGACACAGACTAACTTTTGCCTCACAGTTCTTAAGGGAGTAAAGAGAGCTCACTAGGACTGTAAGATATATAGAATTGGGTGTCATCTGCATAACAGTGAATAAAAAACTGTGCTTAGGGATGACGACTATTGATGGCAAGATACAAAGAGTGAAAAGTACAGGACCCAGGACAGGGCTCGAGTGTCTGTTCTTTGTGACGAGAAGCTTTAAACTGAAATATGTGTTATGGTACAAAACCATAACAAATTACAAATGCAAGTGTAAATTGGACAAAAGTAAATGGTGTGCATACAAAATTTTGATGTGATGCTGAGTAATGTCAGCTCTAATGTTTCAGTACTCATTAGTTCTATTTTCTATTTGTATTTTGTATTGCACAGTAAACTGTTAGTAATGTTCTCATTAGCAACGTTTACCGAAAACTCACAAATCAGTGGATAGAGTCAGAAAACCATGATAAAGATCACCGGAGTACGGAATTTGTTTTCCCATTGTCAATTTCCATTTGCAAATGCATCAGCAAAACTAAACAAGCATGTCAGCTGGTGACATTACTGGTGTAGATAACTGAGGTGGCACTGATGTAAAAAAAAACTGAAATTATGGGCTATGCTATGTAAAAGATGTAAAATTGTATTTTGTACCACAAAGATCAGTGACTGCAGAGAAGGATACTGTCAAGCCTGTCATACTAGCTAACAAACTAATTACCTCTTACCTGGAAGAGCTGCCATGAGTCATGCTGTCTTGAGTCACACATACCAGCATTAACGCTTGTATGATCTCTCCACTTCTCCTTCTTTCTCTCTGCCTCGCCCTCACACACTCGCACAGACACCCACGCCCACACACATGCACTCCTTCACCCCAATCTCCAGTGCAATGATGTCATTCTCTGATGTGTCCTCTTTCTATTAAAGGAGTATGAGATCACCGCGATATGACATCACTGTTCTCAGGGCACTTGGTCAGAAACAATAAAATTAAGATTTTATCATTTTTTTAGGCAATAATATAAAATATCTCACCAGCAGAATAGCATACAACAAAAAAGAGAATATGAGAATTATTAGAAAACAAAACAAAACAGACAAAAAACAAACAAACACAAAACACCAAAGCAATATTACTCAACAAACCTGTTTAGTAATGGCTCAGTGATGTATCATGTATTGTCATTCAGAGTAGGTAATCCACCACTGGATGTTTTCACAGTGCAGTACACTGTGGGCATCACACAGTATCAGATGTGACAAGCCAAGATACTGCTGTTAGCTTTGTGATGTCAGTTCAAATGCTTCATGGGTCCATTAGGAGCACTCTCTTCCTTTATTATTTACACAGCCAATGTGGGATTTCAGACATTAGGTAGCAGCTTCTGACTGATGCTGTGCTCTCAGTTTCAGTACAGTTGACACTTTAGAGTTACATAGTTGTCTTTGTGTAATTGTACCAGAATGAAGATATCAATTTTCTTGATTTTTTAATGTTACCTTGTGCTTTTTTTTCCTATGGAGAACCATCTGAGGTGATTCATTTATAAGATGATGTGAAATATTTGATGTTCAGAAACCCTAAACACCCAGATAGAGTTGTATTGGTCCAGCCTCATAATTTAAAACCTAATCTCCATAGGCAAATTTTCTCTCTTTCTACCTCTTCTATCATACTCACATTCTTTTTTTGTGTCCCTGTTCTTTTCACCCTTACATCTCAATTTCCTCCCCTTGCTTTGCCTGTTTTCTCTTTGCACACTTCTTCCCCCTTCCCTCCCCACACTCAGATGCTGCAGAGGAATCTAAAGCAGAAGAGGCCACCCCGGCAGATGCCACTGCAGAGGCCACTGAGTCCAAGGATGACTAAGGCAAAGTTTAACCTAAAGAAAGCAGAATTAAGAGTATGAAGAATAACACAAAAACAAAAATCTAAAAAGGTTACTCTTTGCCTTCCCAACACGAAGGCAGTCCGTTTCTATTTGTTTGTCATTTTTTGTGTGGCAATGATTTTCTCATGTTGGGGGAGTTTCCAGCAAGTTTTTTGGCTCAAGCTAATACTAACAGCAAGTGGTGGTGATGATGATGTTGATGTTGTTGATGATTTAAAAAGTGATTATTACTTTGATAATGAGGAAGATTTGATTTGGTATTACTATTTAATGTAAGTGCAAACAATGGAATGACTGCTCCCAACTGGATATTTACACATTTTAAATGCATTGCCAATGCACCATACTTTATTTGCATTGCAGTGCAACTTTTTAAAACTCATATTGCAAGTAAAATATGTTCTGCAAATGCACGCACAAAAGCAAGCTGGTTTTAAAAATGCAACTATAGTTTTCAACACAGTATAAGTGTACTGAAAACACGCCAAATAGATAATGTACTTACACATCCAATGAAAATAGAATGTAAAATTAAATGTGTGATATTTCCAGTTGGGCAGCTTTATACTGGATCCAAAACCAACATATACAGGACAATATTATTACTCTCTCTATTCTGCTTGAGTCAGTCAAGCTTGGTTTACAAACTCTTTTTACAAACTCTCTGTTTACTTACAAAGGACCTGTTGCCATTTAAATGACACGTTAATATAATAAACTATAGAAAAAAGCTATAGTATTGATGTAACTGGCTCTTACATAAATATTTGTGTTCTGCCAACCAAATGTGAGAACAGTAGCATGAACCATCGAACCAGATGCATGATGGGAACTCTCCCTTTGAGAGGAACTCTTTTCGCAGTCACAAAAGCGTAAGAGGTGTGGCGGCTTCTTTTTGATGTCTTTGGTGTTGTTATGACAGTTTATATGAATTGGAAAAATACTCTTGCACTGATGTTACGAAAAAAGTAAAAATCAAAATCAAATGAAGAAACAAACAACAAAAAAACCTAACTTTTCCTATGTTCCAGTGAGTGCAATGTCCAGTTTCAACCTTATCAAGGCGTTCAAACTTGTGAGAAAAAATATGAAAAAATAAAAATGGTTTCAATGTCTGTTTTCAAAATAAAGCAAATGTGCCAATTACCATCATAAACTGTGGAGTTTGTTTAAAGCCATGTTAACACTTGTTGTTCCTTCAGAGGGTAGAATATGGGGGCAACACTTGACTTTAAAGAACCATTATATGATATATGCTTAGTCCCTTTAGTGCCGAGAGTTAGATGATGTGATACCACTGGGATATCACTCTCATACCTGTACAGTAATCAAGTATAACCAGCAAATCCAAGTTTCCATAACCAGCAAACCTGGATTTGTCATGGAATGAGAACATTTATGTGCTGTACTAAAAAAGCAAGTTCCTGCTGGATACTAGTGTGCGTGTAAATGTTAATATCAGAGACATAATTAATACCATTCTGAAAGAGACAGGACATAATAATAATCTTTTGCTCATGAAAAATGCTGGGGGTTAAAATGAGACCCATTTGACTTTTGTCAGGATAACACAACATGCACAGTATACATCATAATATACCACAGGTTAACATAAAATATACCAACTACAGTTTCACAAAAGTTGTATGACTGCCATGCAAATCAAGGTGGTTTGTAGAACAATGAGCCCTGGAATCAGGATCATTTCCCTGAAAAGTGTATTTTGTCACAATCTTCACTTTACAATACCTTTAAGTTAGAAAAAATAATACTGTGCTGTACAATTTTTTTCTGATATCCCTCTCTACTTTTTTCCACTTTTGTGTGCAATTAAATAGATAAATTTAGTTAGTTTTACCGTTGCACCCAATGCCTCTGGATAATACCATCACCTTGTGATGATACAATTATGCAACATCTACTTTCAGCTAGTGAACAACCCCCATTGAATAGTTCCTGATTAGATATTGTACTCAGAGACCCCTCACCTGCTGTTGCAGGAAAATCTGAATGTTCCTCATTTGCTTTCCCTTCCCAAGTTTTCCTAACTGGTGTGGGGGTTTGAGCTGGAAGCTGAGCAGCTACAGATTTGTTTTCCAAACCTTTGACACTGTTACATCCTTTGTTCATCTCAAGAGTCAGAGGGTAATAATGCAGAAAAATGTGTCTGTCCCGAGTCTTGAAAATACCATAAGACACTGGAAACATAATTTGGTTTGTTATGACACCTAGTGGAGAAAGATTTTACTGCAGCAGTTTTGTGACAGTTAACTGCAGTCATGTGATAAACAAGCCTGTGCCATTTTGTCATTAATGTGTATCCATATGTGGTGGCAGTTGCATTTTTCATACTTTTCGAAGACAAACACTTCTTCCAGAGAGAACATAACAATACATATATTATTTTATTTGCATGTTACATGGTGATAAACACAACAGTTCCATTAAGATTCAGTGTGTTCCAAGCTATCTCCCAAAAAACAAGGAAACAAAAAAAACAAGGTTACTTTCCTCAACATCTCAAGTCACATTCAAATACAGAACATTAAATTCAAACTTTATTTTGTGTTATGAACATTTTCTTTTATACCTTTATTACATATCATTTTTTAGAAACTAACTGCAGTTACCTTATGCCATAATAAAGTAAAGTAAAATAGAAAAAAAGGGACATTTCTGTGTCATAATTCATGATTGAATCTTCATTTCCCAAAAGGGAAGTACAAACGTGATAGTTAGATTTTTTGTTGAAAACTTTAAACGTGGAGTTGTATAAACACGATCTTATGGATTTGCTGACTTTACAACATTCTACTGTAGAAATATCATACTCTATATACACACAGAGGATGAAAAGAAAAAAAATCTTATAAGCTTACAGGGTTACCACTGTAACCATAGCTCAACAGAAAGTAATAAGTTAGCTGCTTGGCCAACTCAGTATGTATCTCATGCCTCATGTATATCACCTATCTCGTAGGTTAATAACAATGAACAGTATCGTGTGAATACACATTCGCACATATGTAAGCCAGTTTTATACAGTGAAGCAATGGCGATGTTTTGAGGCAATGTTCAATAGTAAACTAGAAAGCTGTATCTACAGTTTTCAGTAGATATCCGGTTCTGTCTACAGGGGTTGGTGCTGTGTTCATAGGCTGGCTGCTGGTCTTTATGAGCAATGGAAAGATGGTATTTTTTAAATTTCTTTCTTCTTTATGGATAAGACAGAGCTTCATGGCTTTTATATACTGTAAGTGGTTCTAATACATTAGTCAGTGCTTACTGGCTAGATTTTGCCTGCATGGATACACTGGGACATGAAAATCACCTGAACTGCAGAAGGTTTAGACAATGACAGTCAATTTTCTATCCTGTTAAAGTAAATTTACTCCCACTATTTGCAATGATGCACCAAACTCCACCCATCATGGATCTCAAGCAGGTAAATCAGTAAATGCTGAGCACAATTTGGAAATAACTGATCTTGTTTTTGTTGTCTGTCAGGTTTCCTCCATCAAAAAAATAAAAAAATAAATAAATAAATAAGATAAAATAAGAGTTTGTCTGAGAGTCTGCTCAAGGCCAGCATCGCCCAGCCCTGAGGTTTTATTTTTATCCGACACTCTGACAGACAGACTTCCTGGTATCACAGACTGCTCTCATGCAAACTCATTATGAAGAACTATCCCACCACAGCTTCCAGATCATTCACTTATTACAGTAAGAAGAAGGCTTCTGTTGTTAAATTAACTTCCTTAGATAAAGCAAAGTCCGAGACTAAAAATTAGTACAGTACGTCTGCAGAAATATAATATATTAGACAACATCAAGAGTCAAGCTATTCCACATAAAGTGGATACGCACTCAGTTGAAACAATAAAATTAAAAATAATGATAAAAGCATAAAAACAAGCAGCTTTCATATCACATCCTAGACTGAGAACTCTGGTGTAAAATCTTGTTTATGGTGTGACTGAAATAAATGAAATAACCTTATAAATGTATCAGTTTGGATTAAATTCTGGCCTGTTTCAGTCACTGTACATCTCTACTTCTACCATTGCACCCACATGAAAATTAGATTGATCAGGTTCACACAGCCATAGCCTCTGAAGCATTTACAATAAAAACACTGGGAACAAGTTTTTTAATGTATGATGACAAGGATGACATTAATTACATGTGTGTTTTACAGTACTGGTACTATCTCGCATTGGTTGTTAGAACACACATCCAGGATGGGATCCAAGATGAGGATCTGAGCTGGGAACTGGAGTTATTTATCTCATAGTAGGTCAAAATGAATGGCAAAAAGCCAGTTAATAGTGCACAATTTAAGCAATTCTCACCACAACAGCAACGGTCTCTGAGCTGTTTCCTGAAAGAATTGCACAGTTTCAACTGTCTTCTTTTTCAAGGTTTTATAAAATATTGACACATTCTGTTCATTTGGAAATAAATTCTGCATTAAGCTGAATAAAATTTGCTGTAGAACATGTAATATAATGGTATTATTTTGTGAGAGGACCATCTGCACAGTGGCCTAAATTCCCATTTATTGGAATAACCATTTAGTATTTCTTCTCATACTGAATTCCTGGAACATGGCGAAGCATTACAAGCTTTATAATCCCATTCCCTCCCATCACATTCCCTAGAACATAATGTAAGCCAACATTTGTTTCTTCAAGCATAGGTACAATAATGACTGTACATCTTTTTTTTATGGTGGACATTTTTAAAAACATCACTGTCTGTTGGGTCTCAGTTCACATGATAGAGCAGGGTTGTCATTTCAAGAGATCCATGTCTTATCCATCCTCAATTTACTACCCTATTCAGAGACATGGACACATAAAATCTGCCTTTTCATATAGTATATGGACATTGGATTCAAGTATATATACACACAATGAGGCAAAGACAAAAAAAACAACCTCAATTTCAATATTTTATGATTTTTCTGTATAATTTCATATTAAACCACACATTCTTCTTTGAAAGAGAAAAACTATAAAGTAAGTCATTCGTTGGTGTCATACAATTTTATCCAAATTCCAGCAGTAGAGAAGAATAATCCTAAAACTCATAAACTAAAAGCAAACACTGTTTGAGAAAGAGTACGTAACAAAATGTGGTGCAACTTGCCACAGAGCAGAGACAAACTGCACAGTGTGTTTGGCTGGTTGTCAACAAACACTGCAGTTTCCTCTGTTCCCTGTTGTTACAGTAGCAGAACAAGTTGTCTTATAATAGAGAAATACAAAATTTTATGTACAGTATGTATCTTGTCTTATCTGTTACTTTCTTGCGTCTCTTTTAAGTGACAGTCCTGCTGCAAAAGAAAATAGGAATTAATTTGGAATAAAGGCAGGTGAGCCAATGAATGAGCATGTAGATATCAATCATCAGATAAACACATTTCCTTCTATTTGTATAGTTTAACTCAGTAGGATCAGGTTGATTCTGTTCACTTCATCCTCAGTTTCTGGTTTTGGTGGAAACAATACAAGTGACTACTGCATCTCAGAACAACGTCATTGATTGGAGAAATGCCTGGCTAATGTTGTATATCTGTGTTTAAGTTTAGTAGCATCAGATTATGTTAGCACAGACTTTAATATTAAGCTCTAATCTCATTACTGCATCAGCTGCAGTAGTGTCCTTTCATTTCTGGATGTGTTAGTTTCAAATCTACTGTATATGTATATTTGGCAGAGAGTTTACATGTTGCTCATAAATACACTGGTTAAATACTCACAATTTAAGTTAACATAATGCATCTATGGGAGTAAGAAAGAAATATGCCTTTCATCTTCAGTACTTATAGAGACAAAGGATTGTTGGCATCACTGCGAGTTGCCTCTGCTTTTCATTCCTATGAGGACAAAAATACAACAAATTCCAAACCCGATCCAGACCCCGAAGACAAGATATAGCAGAAACAAAAAGAAATAAAAAAGAATCACTGTTTGCTTGTTCTGTCCTTCATATCACTGTTTTTGTTGTTCTTATAACATTTTACTCATAACCCATCCCTTTTTGTAATATCTGTAAGCAGTGTTCGAGAGCACGTAAGGTTTTTGTATCATGATGCAAACAGTCTGGGTGGGGGAAGGGGTGGGGTAAAGTTGGTAATAAGGTAGCAATAAGGATGTTGGTGAGCTGGAGAAAAGGTGGAAGAAAAGGAAGGAAGGCCAGGAGGGTGGGGTAGAGGAGGAAGAGGAGGACAGTGGTATTAACACTTGAAGAAAAGGCAGGCGAAGGATGCCAACAGGAGCCACAGTGATTGAGATACACTGGCAGAGCCGTTGATATCTCGGCCCGTTCCAGGTCCTGCACAGAGAGAAAGAAAGATAAAAGAGAGAGAGAGGCGTTTTTAACTTACAGTAGTAGTCAGAGCCAAAGCTTACTTACTTGCATAACTATTACTATACCACTACACACTGTTACTAACTATTGCCTTAAAACTGTATACATATTTATATTTGTACTTCATCTGAGTCAGCATATACAATAAATGTCACATAAATGAAGTATTTAAACAAATTAGTTGTAGTCTGGCCAAAGGTGTTATGTGACAGACATTACATATGTAGAGACATCTAGTGGCCATATTGTGGTACTGATTCTCTGGCTGTGATATAAACTGATATAAAGCTTAGTTAATGCATCAGAGTACAGAGAAGGCATAAATGGTGGAAACAATGTGTGCATTTCGAAAAAAACCCTGCAAAATGAATAATACAGAAACACACTGCAAAAACATAGCTCAACATAAATATAGTAAACACACCCACATACAGAAATACTGCAAGCTGCACAGTGGTGCATGTTCTAAAGGACACTAAATGGTGATGGACACACCAGGGACATGCTATTTTACCATGTTACATGGCTCATGATGTTACTGAAATTGACTATCCAATAAATGAACAAACAAAGTGAGCAAAATGCAATGTGCACTGTTGCTCCATGACAGAACAAAAATCTACTTAAAAGATGATGATGTGTCAGTGCTGTGTTCATAGCTTGTTTTCACTGCCCCAAAGTGGCCAAAAAATCACTTATTGTAGATTTAATTTAGTCTTTTCACAGCGTTTAAATGTTGGCAGGGACAATGCAACACTTTTCCCCATCTGAATTCACCCACTAAAAGCCACATTAAATACATGGTCATTGGTCTGTATTGTATATGATGCTGATGTTTGAGTGCCAAATTGAGATGGAGTGGAAACCATGTCCAACTGGCTCAAACAAGCACTTTGCGGGTTGACTTTTGGAGTGCAACCATGTAAAACGCCTGCTGTGAAATCACTGATGGGTGTGGGGCCAGAAGTGCTTCAGGGCTTGATCCCACAGACCATTGTTTTTCTGCCATTTGCGATTTAGCGAAACAGCTGTCTTTGTCTGTCTATGTAAGATGTGTTTAAAAATCTATAATTTAATAATGAATTCAGTATTTCTGAGGGTCAGTCACAGTGCCAAGATTCTCAACCAATCTTGAGAATGGTTTGGCCCAAACATTTACAAATACATTTGCCCTCTAGTGATCAAAAATCAATGATACAATTTGAAATTTCACACCATTCATCTACTTGAAAGTTATAACAGACATTCAAATCCTAATAAAATATTACTCTCTACCTTTCAATGGATTTTTAGGAATAACATATGTCTGTAGTCCTGTACATTACATTATGCTAGCTATTCTTTAGTCATCATAGAAGTTATATATTGACCCTCCTGTGGTTAAGAAAATTAGATTCTAATTACAAAGTTACTAAGCAAAATCTTCAGTTTGAGCTATTTTCCATCAAGGGGATGGAAGATTACCTCTTGTCCTGTATAATGTTAAAAGTGTACTTGGATCATCTGAGAAAATATTCAGTGAGTAACATATTCCCTTGAGTTGCCTTAAAAACTCTGAACTCTGAACATTACGTAACATTATGTCACCTTCCATCTTAAGCCACATTCCTGGATTTCCATGAAGACACACACACACACACACATACACGAACACACACAAACACACAAATCTCTAATGCAGCATAAGTACAACATTAGCCAAATTACTAAATATTACTGCACAGCGAGGTGTCACTGTTCACTTCTTGGCATGATATTTCATGGTCATTACTTCATCTGTATAAGAAATAAAATCCTTTCAGCCAGGGCCGTTTCTAGCTTTTTGGGGGCCCTATGCAAGATCATTTTGGGGGCCCCTATTTTGAATCGGTATGAGGAATTTAAACCCTTTGATGATTTGTGGCAATGCATTACAGTAGTTTCTTGAAACGGAAATTAAAAACAATAACAAAGAAAAAATCAAGTTGATTCAAGCAATAGACTATAGACAATAATAAAGGTAAAAAAAATCCCTCTGACCTTACAGGTGCAGAAGCTTGTTTCTACATTTTTGTGTTATGAAATTCAACAATTTGGTTTATTACATAATAAACCTAATTATGTAGAGAACCTTTTATATAGAGGGCCAGATTTTATGATGTGGAGATTCCTGTGTGCCTCTTAGAAAAAGATTTGACAGCAAAAGTTACATACAAATGCACAGTTTTAAAACAATTTTATTATCATTGTGACAATTATCCTTTTTAAATGTCAATGAAGCCACACAGGAATGATCAAATGAAAAAAAAATTAATTATACCATGGCAAAGTCAGGGTGTGAAGCCAGAACTCTGGCATGTCAAAGCATTGCCTTAACAGTTGACCTAACAAGGACAATACACCAGTACTGAACATGCCTGGTACAGAGCCAATTTAAGATTCAAGATTCAAGATTCAAAAAACTTTATTAATCCCAGAGGGAAATTATTTTGGCATGTTACAGCAGGTCTCCGTTCAAAGAGAAAGAAAGAAAGAAAGAAAGAACCATAACCAGAAAAGATTAACACCAACACAAATACTAAATACTCAGTTTACAGAACAAAAATAGGTAATAAAAATAATAAAAATGAATCAAAAATAGGTCATTTCTGGTCATAATCAGTCCTG
>JAUMHL010000005.1:10200654-10213210 GCA_032362345.1 Sandelia bainsii
TAAGTTAAAGAAAGTTAAAGAAAAAGACATCACAAAGAGAGAGACTGCGAAACAGCCTGCTGCAAGGCTCACGCCTGTGCACATTTTTTTAAAGTCAACATGCTGGTGTAGTGATAGCACAGACACTTCCCATTAGTGTATAGAAGTTTCTTTAAACATTACGGAGCAAATATAATCTGAGAGATACTTGAATTACATTTATTTTCCTACTAAAATATTTGCATAGTCCACACAGCGCAAGAAACGGTACTGCCTTCAGCAGTCACCATTATATCCGTGGCGCTGTATGTTTTTAATAAAACTTAATAATCTTCCATTTCGGATTCTGATTGCGAAGTGAAGCGAATGACAGTTGCGTCTATACTCACTATAGAGGAAAAGGCTGGCATTCTGGACACCCAGTCGGTTCGAGGCCACACAGGTATAGTTCCCATAATCCTCTTCAGTTACATTGGAAATCACGAGGACAGTGGTAGTGCCCAGGATTTGGATATTGATGCCCTGGGCATTGGACAGCCTGGATAGGAGACACATACAGAAGTGAGGGCATTTTAAATAAACTGCGAAGTAATGAAAAGTTTCTTTACAGGTAAGGGAGATTTTTTTTCCACCAAACCTTAATTAACTAACAATGTGTCTTGGATTTTGACCATATGAGAAGACACACTTTCAGTTTTCTGGAAGATTAGTCATAACCTACTTCTGGCATAAAAATAGACTTGATTATCAGCCTTACAGCAACATGACACTTTTAACAATGTAGTTGAAAAGATTCAGCTGTTTTTCTAACTGTGGTGCGACATCCCAGAGGCACAGTGTGCTGCATCTAGATGTACTGTCATATGAATCTCCTAACATCATACTAATCACACATTCACATTTTGTGTGAATGTTTCTGTAAAACTGAAAAGAACTTTTCGCTGCACATTGAAGGCCATCAAGTTGAAGCAGAAGACATTTGAAGAAGAGTCTAAGTGCAAAGCAGAGATATCAAAAATGAACAAGACCTTACAAGAACTTTAATCAAAAGTAATAGAAAGTATTTACTGCATAAGAGTAAAGGTCTTCAGAGAGCAAAAAAGCTGTAATTATATTCCATCACTTTGGAATTGTAGGGGTTAGTTTAGTGTCGGTGAACTTTCTGAGTGTAGGCGTCTTGATTTTTAAAATAGGAGATAAGCCTTTCTCATTTTGGAACAAACCCTTTTTATTAACAGTTCAACACAATGCTGCCTTTACCAGAAAGCAATCTTTGACCTTGACCTTAATCATGTGGTGAGAAAAGAAAACATGAGGCAGTTTTCAGAAAAGTCAGTGTCACTGTCCGTGCTGTACATACCTAGTTTCAGAATTGTACAGAAATGTGCAGAAATTTAAGATGCAAACATCTGAAAACATGAAATAGATGCTGCTTATATATTGATATATACTTTCCAGCATGTGCAATTTTCTCTCTCTTTTCTCTTTTAGTATGACAGATTACTTTGTTGTCTTTTGTTTTTGCTATCAAACAAAGAGGATCATTGTTATCCCATTTTAGGATTAGTATTCTGCTGGAGTCTTCCTTTGCATCTATGGGAGTCTTAATAACCACCAAACTTCTGACAATCAATTATGTCAACCTTGAACCCCTTTCACAGCAAATGAATCAATACAATTTGCTGACTCGGACTGTATACCTGTCTGATGAACTATTCCGTACATGACTACAATCAAATAAAACTCTTTTAATAACACAGCACACATAATGGATTCTGCTTGTTCTGGACTGATTGAGCCCTTTCATATCATGAATGAGGTGAAGTTCATTTAAGGCACCTCAACTTAATCCTGCTTAAGTCTGGATAATGTGGTAATCGGAATTTGAGCAGGGGAGCGAGAAGTTTATGCTGACACATACTTGGCTGATAGAAAGTATTAACATAAAAAGGAAAGCGCACATCATGGCACAGCATAATTTGGCTCACTGGGGAGTGGTGGGAGAACTTGATAAAATGCTGAGGTCCTTCCCATAGGGACACCTTGAGAACAATGTCAGTGTGAGTGTGGGTTTGTGTCTGAAGAACAGAACAGAAAGTGAGAGAGACCTAAGGTAAGGCAAGTGCACCAGCAGTGTCCACACTCCATCTAAAAGCAAACCCTTTCCAACCCTCCCTCCAATGATAAGGGCAGCTGCAGATATATTCTCCAGTGTGTCCTTCATGAGAAGTGACTGCACTATTAAAAAGGCCTGCCTGTCCACAGAGCATGCTGAGAGACCCAGATAATAAACAGCACTACAGGGCGCTGAAAGCAAACAGCTATTTTTTACTATAGATTACAGCGCATGATTGTAATGCAGGAACTGGGGAATAAAGTGACCTAAACAGGTCAAAAGAGAGAGAACTCTCTTTTGTTTTTACAGGGAAGGTTTGAGGTTGGCTATTTGCAAACAGGCTGTGAGTTCAAATGCCTAGCAGGGGAAAAAATACAGGAAAGTAAAGAAGAGAAAACTGTCCTCTAAGTTTGACTTCTTTTCTATTAGAATTTATTAAGAAGAACATTTTGGCTTCCCGTTTCAACTTTTAGCACGTTGGCACACAGTGAACTTTCCTCGCTTCTGATTTCAAGTTGATCCTAAAATATGCCTGTGTCTCTGCCAGCTTCTTCATCTGTCCTAATAGACTGGAATACATTATCAAAGAGGCTGGCAGAAATTATGCATGTCTACCTTTGTGGAGGGAAGTTTTTAGGTGTTCTCATCACTACTTTTTTGCTTCCTCACAGACAGAGGGCAGCAGTGCTCTGTTGGCTATCTTCAGTGATTGCTTCTTGATGCACAGAGTCACTCTGCTACATTAAACCATAGAGTGAAATGATTTGACCCCTCAATTTGGCAGAGGGCATCCAGTGTGTGCAAAGGCCTGCAGTTGCAGGGCGGCAGAGATGAAAGACCAGAGCAAATCATCAGATGGACAGATTTGATTCTGTAGCATGTGGGAGCATCTAAAGTAGGTTATCACTGCCAAAGAAAGTGACAGGCCTGTTATGATTCAAGGCCGATGATAAATGAAATCAAGTGGAGAGTCCTGCTGAGACTTGTAACCCAGAGATGATTGAAAATGGTCCGGTGTCTGTGACAGCCATGCATCATCTGCCAAAACAACACACATATCTGTCTGTCATGTTAGCCAACAGCTCACTTTGGATTTTGATCATGTAAACATAGATAGACTAATTTACTGTAGTGTAGTGTAGTTTAAAAGATGCACAATTATACAAACGCAATTATGTTCTTAAAATCTACTGCATGTACAGACTAATATTTTCCCTGTCAATGCTTAATCAGATTTAATCTAATTTACAGGTTGATCCACCATGCACAGTCGGTCAAAAAGAGCAGGGAGGGTCCTGACAGCCAGGTAGTACCAGTTATTGATTATGAACAACTGGTCAGCTGCTTTAAGACCATGATTAGTCACTACTGAGGATTATTGGTTCTCTACGTGGCACATAGACTCTCAGATCATGGGAAAGTCAGAGATGCTCTGAAGTTATATTTCATTTATGTTTCAAAGCATGAGTTATGTTTGATGTTTTCATGTGGATATTAAGACTGACAGAAGACGGACAGGCACAAGGTTAGGTGAGTTAAGCCTCTCTACTCAGAGGAAGAGAGAAAAAAGTGAGAAAAAGTTAGCTTTGCAGGCCAGTATGTGTTCAACATCTTGTGCCAAGCAGTTTGGAGTGTTTACGCCTTCAGTTTGGTTTGTTTGGGCAGGTGTGAGCAATGCTTTTCAAACTTGGCACAACATATCTGGACCAAAAGTATGTCCTCTTCCAGGAGCACTGCAGCACAATTTGTTTAGGGTTAACATAAACCATCATGAGGAAATGAGTACAAAAAGTTGTAAGCTGGCAAAATGAACATAGTCTACACAAAGAGCCAAGGTTAATTTGAAATTGTTGTGGTTATCACACTATTCACAAACATTAACATACTGGGTGACAGTTTTAATACCAGTTTTACTCACAACAAAATATTTTGAAAGTATTAGAGGGGATTAAGGAGAACAATCAAATACATCTCTGCAAAGATAATCCTGTATCTGAGGGGTATCAGTAATTAAAATATGAACAATGGCAGTTTTGTTTGTCAAACTACAGTGTAAAGAAGGAATTTATTGTATTTGAGGCTGAAAAAGGGAGAGAGGTGACAATCTAGTGTTCTCTGTCTTCCCTTTTCATGTGCTTCAGTTTGTACAAACAACAGAGAAAGTGAGTTGTACGTTTGTCAGCTGTTACTGCGGGTGTCACTTGTGTAGGTGCTACCATACCTCTGGGCAGTTTCTGTTTGCGCAACATGATACCAAAATGATAAGCCTGGGAGAAGAGCTTTTTCTGATTAAAAAAAAATATGTCAGTGATTTAGTTCACAAAGTTTCATTCTGTTGTGATAACACCACTAATGAGATTCAAAATAGAGAAAAGTAAAACTCCTTGTTTTTTCTCCTCCAAGTTCTGGCAAGTCAAATGCAGATCAATACATTTAAAAAGGTTTGCAAGGTATTTTTATTTCCATAATCAAAAGCACATAAGCAAAAGTGCATGAAATTGATTTCACAATGTGGTTTGTCTGCTCTGATGTGAGCTGCAATTTTTAACATGTCGAGCTAATTAGCTTAGTACATGGTAGTAATAAGCATTACTCCCAAAGCCAAGGAGTACATCTTTAACTTAGTTTGTGGAGTCCAAGCTTCCAGCAACCCAACACAACCCGAGACAGTATTACGTTTAATAAATAAACTGATTATTCATCCTCCTCAAAGTTTTTCCTCTTGTAATGTTAAAAGTGAAACATACAGTTTGAACATATGAAGTAACCTAATCACCCAAACATGGACATTTAACAAAACTTACCTTTGACCTTATCCTTACATATAATACTAGGATAAACTCTACACTGTAACATAGGGGATATACACACAGTGGGGAGCTTTCTGTCTAGAGAAGGAAATCACAAATCACAGTTCACTAACCTGAACAAGCGCTGCACACAAGGTTAGTAGCTCAACAGCCTTGTATTCATGATAGTGTTATCAGATCAGGTGTGTTTCTGCAAATTTCACTTTTAATATGCTTCACATTTCAATGAGCTTTTAAGGAGGAAGTGACATATGCGAATCACAGCGACAATAGCACTCTCAGTCACTAGTGAGAGGAGCTCCACTGCTAAAAGCTAATGATTCGGTCACTGACAACAGTCATTCAGCATAGACAGTAGACTTTAAAGTGGTCTGAAACATGCAGTTTTATCCTCACGTTTCACACAGTATCATGTACAGTAAGTAGCCATCAAGTGCATATTTAACACCACTTTTACTGGGTTCTCATTTTAAAATGAGTGAGATGGAAACATTGCAAGCTGGATATATGTTTTCAAGCTGCTCATGGAGCCAACATTATTTAACTATCTAAATCTCTCTGTTTCAGCTGGAAAAACTGCATAACTATGGATGAAATAATCATTGTTCTAATGTAAAAGTAGTTAGTTAGTGGTAACTGCCACCATTATTGTAAAATATATGGTGCCATGTGAGAATTCAATGCTTGTGAGCAACCACAACAAACTAATTTTCTTTCTGGTTTAAATTCAGATTTCAGGGTTTCCACTGATAACTTGTGTGCTGATGAGGTTAAACTGATTAAAAGGGAAACAACTGCAGGAGTAACACCCTACCTTAACAATCAAGTAAATAAGACACAACAGGCTACAGTGCATTAGCTTTGATTCTTGAGGAGGGGGACTATAAAATTAACTAGCCAAGCGAGGATAAAGGATTTTCTTATGGTGCATTAACATCACCATCCAAGGAGAAAGTGCAATAACACTTTTCTCTAGAAGAGAGGAAAAAGGGCCTATGAACAGGCACATTGCCAAAATCCTCCAGGGGAGAAAACAACTAAGATAGATGGAGGCTGGAAACAACAGATAATGCAAAATATTTCAACGACCATAAATCTTTCTATTCAAGCACTGGCATGATAGGCCTATTACTTTAGAGACCATAACTATGATAAAACTTATGACATTCCTCAATCAATCAATATTTTTCTCCCAATCTTCAGTGAATTTTTAACACTGTGGTCTGGATGCATGTGAAATTGCAGATCATGATACTCTATGTGCAATATTCTTATCATTAACCTTTTCCACTCAAGCTCCTCCATTCCGGATCTGACTCAGATGGTGAGTTTGCAGCAAAGGAGAGAATCTCTTGGGTTATTAAATGACAAGTGTTGAAATGGAGGAACTGGTTTGTCATTGCCTTTGAATGTCATCACACTACAATCATTTTCAAGTGTTTTCCAGATACATGCACGACACTTAAAGTGATAGCTTTCCAATGAACATCTGTGTCTGGTCACACAATTTGCAATTTCACAGGAGAGAGTACAGTGCAGGAAGCCCGATTTCCATTTCAGTGGAATTACTTGTGGTATCAGAAATGGGTTACTGAGATTTTCAGTGACTACAGTTTATTAATTGCATGCGGGAGAACGCCCGTTCTGTTCTTCTTCTTCTCTTCTCAAAAGAATGTCACAGAATTCACAGCTGTCTTACACAGTGATGTTCAGTGAACAATGGAATAACAGCCTAGTGAGTGATTAAGTGGGCGATTAGTCATTATCAAACTACACAGATGATGTCATCAAATTATCAATGGGATGTGACAATGGGACCACCATGAGGGCACATTTGACAAAGGGATGAAAGAGATCCATTGTACCCACTGGGTAAAATGATATGGGGCGTATCTGGCACAGAGAATAAAGTGATGAGACTGCTGCCACATTTGTGTGAAGAGGAGGAATCATCTCAGGAGAAAACATGTTGAAAGCTTCAGAGCTGGGTCATTTCAAAAAGGACTGCTCATTGAAACACTATAAGTGGGACACCAGTGTAGTCCTGTTGTTTGAAGACAGATGCTTGACAGTATGAACATGATGACTACAAATTCAATGTTAATCTCATTATTTTGCCTCATAATTGTAATTATAGGGACTACAAAATCAAGTTGCATCTTCCCTCAAGGCAATTCAGGTCAAGTGATGTACATGTTATATTTGCAGTGTTTTATTATATAATGTCATCAACCAGCATGTTATAGCTGTACCTAATAATCAATCATCATCACAAGTTAGTATTTTTCAAAACATACTTAAAACAATAAAACACAAAGATGTATAATATAAAGTTAAGCACAAAATCATTACAAAAACACTTTCCCAAAGAGTTGTTATGAATGTGCAATAAAAGCTTTTCAAAGTGTGGTGAAAGCATTTCTCAACACTTCATTGTTTCCAGTAATTTGACATGGAAGGCAGAGAAGGTTTTCCATACTGGAAGCATTATAGGAGATCATTACTGTAATAAAGGAACTTCAGAGCATCGGGGTACCAGCCTTGGTGGATCAGTCTTACAGCTGATGGTTGTGATAAATGAGGCTAATGGTGTGTGCTCTATTTAATGGCTGGTTTGACCGGTTGTAAACAACAAGCATTTTAGCTCAGGCTTTTGGGCTAAAGCATTAAACAAATGCAAACTGAGCGTGACACATCACCTTAAATCAGTGTATTTTTAGCTACATTTGTCTTCCTAAATGTTATTCAAGGTCATTTTATCTTAAAGTGTCTTAGTAGAAACTGAACAATTATAGAAGATCTTTATGAGGGAATATAGGATCTGTTCAGCTTGATACAGTGTCCATTTGTGACATTGTTGTGAGGAGTGATACATGTGCGTCAGTTTTTACCTTTTTTCGTCTCTGTACCATTCAAACTCTGGCGTGGGCACAGCAGTGACTTCACACTGCAGCATCCCCATTCGGCCCACTGGAGTTTCTGAGCTCTGGGTTTTCCTTATTGTCGGAGGATCTGCAGAGTAAGAAAATTCTATAACTCCTTTGGGGGGAGTGGGTTGGTGATGTCTCATGAGCTGATCATCATTCCTGAACAGCCAACATATGAATTGCACTAATCAGATCTAACATGGACTCCTGACAAGATGTAATTAGGTGATCTTACTTTGAGATGCTAAGTGTCTCTTAAATGAAGATGTGATACGTGAAAATTAGTATGGAAATGACAGTTGCAATCAAAGTTAAAGAGCTTTCTTTTTCTAGTTGGATTTGTCTCAAAATCACTGAAAAGTGCTCCAAAACTGTCAAGATACAGCCTTGACTTCTGTTTCTAACCTTAACTCTAATCTTGATTTTTATCCGCATTTATCTGTTAAGTACTGTATATCATCTCTGTCTGGTGTGAATCGTGAGGAGAAAATTGATCAATTTGGAATATACTGTAGTATGCGTCTGTTATTACTTACAGTTGACAACCACGTTGACGTATTTGACATCTGGTGTGGCAACGTCATTGCTGGCCTTGCATTCGTAGCGACCTGCTTGGTTTCGCATGATACCTATAATGTCTAGGAACTCTTCTCCTTCCAACGGCTCCGCTGCAAAGAGGAGAAAGAATGTTTCAGAGAACCAAAGAGGAGAAGAACAAAGGAAAGGACAAAAGAGAGGAGAGAAAAAAGGAGGTGAGAGAAGTTAATATTTGAGCTCTATTCTAGAGTAATGAGCGCTTAAGTCCTTTATGAGTCCTTTTGATTTCAACACTTATTTTTCCCAGTGACTCTAAACCAGCATAGTCTACTGGCCAGTTCTAGGAAAAAAGAACCAGACTAAAAGACAGCTTTTCACTGATGAACATTTTTTGACCTTTTTAAAGGAATAGTTCAACATTATGGGAAAGTTAACCACTCTCATATTTTTCAATTAGTTATGGAGCTTCAGCCAGCACAGAGTCTGGAAAGCTAGCCTGGCTCTATCCAAGGGGAAGAAATACCTACCTACCACTGCATAAAGCTCACTAAAATAGCATAAAAACAGTGTAAAATCAGCAAGTTGTGAGTGGGGGGGCTATGAGCTGGACTATTTATTGGCCGGGTTAAATTATTTTCTTGTTGCTTGTGGCCAAGAAGTAGTTAGTTTGGAGAGCAAAAAGCTGCATGGAGACACATGTACTGACTCTTGTATCTGACTCAGATATATATACAGCAATAGAATTTAACAGTAAGTGTAAGCCCTGAAATGGGGGTATTTGTATTTGTATTTGTATTCCTCAGCTCATGTATGCAATGATCGACAACATAATCTCATACAGTGAACTCCAATGTCATGTATATAGTTCTCTCGTTATACCTACAATACTGAAACAGATCAAACATCAGCAGTCTGTAGTAAAATACTACAATGAAAAATATACATTAAACAGCAAGATAACTTGTATTCTGTCAATAAACACTAGCACTTGCATTACTGTTTCCAACTTTGAATACAATAAAGCAAAATAAATGCAGGTTAAACAAACACGTGAAAAGAGATATTTATGTGAATGACACTTATCACATATCTGCAACTTTCCTTGATGCTTCTTATATTTGTGTGTCTATTATAATCTTTGAGTGGGTCAAGAGTAGGAAATGGTGCATTCTTTGATGTTCACCTTTAATCACACCTGAAGAAAGCATTGGTGTGAAGCCACCGAGATATGTTTATGTGATATGACAATTTGTTTTGTTTAAAAATAAATTCAGTGAAGATGGTATGATTAATGCTGCCTATGATAATACATTTGCACATATTGAATCTATTGTACATACATTCCAGCAAGATGGAAAATGAAATGATTGGAAATTGCAATAGTTCAAAAAGAGTCATCTGTTTGCAGCCAGGATGCCAGCAGTGCAGTTCTCAGAGTATTTCTACAAAAGATACAATTATCTGACTGAATGAGGGAGTCCCAGAGGATCCAGCAAATGTAATAACTACAATAACATATGGGTCCCTTAATCTAAGATAATAGGGAATGATAGAATCTTGGTGGTGGAAATAAACTGGAGATCTCTGGGGTGGGGTGAGGGCAGGGAGTAGGGGGCATGCACCATCTGTAACAACAGTAAATGTCAGTAGTCTCAGTTGTGGGCAAGTTCACGCACATGTTCAGAGTGAGGGGCTGCAGGCTCTGTGAGACTGAAGCACTGTGCCCTGAGAAATGAACCGGCAACTTCAGGGCCTCTGATATGGGAGGTTAACGGCTGTTCTGCTTTGGTGAACACACAAAATGCTGTGTCATTTCATGCCATACAGCTCACAAAAACAAGAGTTAGCAACACGCCAAAAACATCAGTCTAACTTTTATACATGACTGAAGCTCAAATGGCAAATTTCTACAAAACTTTGTCTGGTGTTGTTGTTTGAAGCAGAAAGAAAGGAAAACAAAAAGAAATAAACAAAAATACAAAATTGGAAGAGTGATCGCAATCAAGTGCATGATTGAGATGGAGTTCAGCTGATACAGTATTATTTGATGTTGACTGAACGATCAGTGGGATAATGATCAAAGTCTAAGCCATATCATATCCATCTCTCTCTGGACGCTACATAATTGGGCAGGTATGATTGAAAATCTGTTGCCATGGAAATTCTACTCAAGCTCGATCTCTCCTACAGTGCTTTGGTTCGGTGCTGGAAGAAGAGAGAGAGAAAACCAGGTGACAGCAAAGATCAAAGAAGAGAGAAGAGAGGAAAGAAGAGAATTTGAATGAGAGATCAGAGGAAATGTCTTGATTAGTTGTATAAGCACAGCAATTAACTGACAGTAATCTCACCTGCTGTGTATAGAGTGCATCATAATCATGAAGAATGAATGGAACGTGATGTATGGTCTAAAAAAACAATTAATTATAATACAGCATGTCACGCATTTTTGTCCCAAATATAGCTTCCTGCACATGAAGTGCTTCGCATGGTATTAATTTAATCAAGCATAATAAAGAAAGATCAGTTAATCTTGTTTAGAGGAAATTAATAAGAGTGTGTGTGGATGTGTACACACATGCCTATGCCTGAGTGTTGAGCACTCGCTCGCTTCACATTCACCAGAGAAATATTACAATATTTCTCTGGTGAATGTGAAGCGAGCATGCGTGAACTGGGGTAAAGACACATTTCTTTCAAGGTTTTCAGGGAGCACTGAGTGCAGTGACTGATTCAAAGTGTGCACATTAGAAAAGCCCCATGAATCCTGGCATTACACTATATTATATCATAACATTTTTATGCTAATCTGGATAAAGGAGGGAGAGTGGGTGATGGAGAGGAAACGAGTAAATTAAGTATGGAGAGGACAGGGAGTGGCTATATATTTATATAGTTTTCCACACAGGTCAAGATGGATATGTTATTTAATAGAACAAAAGGTATACAGCCATACTAGCAGCTTTGTGAAGTTTATATTTACATTTAGTCTTCACTCATCTGGCAGAGACTTTTATTCAAAGTCACTTACGAGTGAGGTACATTGCAAGTGAAATAGCTAAGTCAGATAGAAGACAATGAAAGCAAAGTGCCAGGAGAGAAAATGTCTGAGTTTTGTCAGATGTGTCAAATAGGGAAGAAAAAGGGTTTTTTCTTGCATAGGAAGCCACAGAAGAGGTTCAACTGTTTTTAATTAAGAGCTTTACTTGGGGTCTTTTGCTGTGTGCATCAGGTGCCTTTTTTAGTGGAGTGCAGTATGTCAGAGGGATTGTATACTCGGATGTGGGTGTTCATTTAGGTGGTGCTGCTGAGTTGACCACTTAGTGGGTGAATGTCAAAGCTCTGAAACTGATGCAGGCAGCTGCTGAACACCGGTGCAGAGATATGAGAGATGAGAGATATTAGACTGTTCAAAAATGAGATGTGCTGCTGCATTTTGGATCATCTGGAGAGATTTGATTGCATACGCTGGTAGTCCTGTTAGTAGGGCATTGTAGTATTTGAGACAAGTGTTAATATGTGTCTGCCCAAGAAGTCAGGTAGCACATTCAGAAAGGCATTTCGGAGGTTGTAGAGAGCAAATTTTGCATGCCCAAAAGATGGAGGAAATGTGGTTGTTCGGAGACAGAAGAGCTGACGTTTGGTCAGAAATGGAAGAAGAGAGACAGGCCTGTAAGTTCTCACAAAGGAGGGTTCTAGGGCGGGCTTCTTAAGAAAGAGGTTGTACTCAAGCGAAAGAAAATGGTACATCAGCAAGTGAAATCAACAGCTGCCATCTTACTGTAAACTTTCAGCTTCATAGCATGTAGACTACGTGTAAAGATATCTGAGTCCAACATTTCACAGGGTCTGCTTTGAAAGTAAGATCACTATTTTGGATTTACCCTTTGTTCAAAAGAACATTTTTAACAGTGTGTAAATGACATCAATAAACTGTGAGCAGTATGTAACTGTATTTTGTAATTTCCTATTAAAACGGAAGTTTTATTTTTGAAAGGACGGAGAACATTCCCAGTACATCCTCTTGACGCTAAAAAGTATACAAGGGAGAAACTGTAAAGGAGATAAAAAACAAGGTGTTAAGTTAGACAAAACTCTGCTTATAGCTTGTTATGATTTAAATACAGTCCTACATGGTTTTAATTTGTTCTCTAGATTCGGTTTGTTCGTGAACGTCACAACTCTAGACG
>JAUMHL010000005.1:10213310-10250733 GCA_032362345.1 Sandelia bainsii
TCTTCTTCACAAATCTACTCAAGTAAAAGTAAAAAGTATGGTGCAGTAAAACTACTCTTAGAAGTACTTTTTTTTTTCAAAATGTTACTTAAGTAAATGTAACTTGTTACTACCCACCTCTGGTACCATCACCTCCAACATATTCCTTCTCTTTTTTTCTCGCTCCAACATTCACACACACACATACACACATGCACACAAGCGTGAAGGTCAGAGTTTGAATCCCAGCCAAACAGCACTGTGATTTTTGCATGTCCTTTGATTAATTGTTTTTCTCCAACTTTTCTCCTGGAACACTTGGAGTTGGGGGCACAAAAGAGTCAGCAGCCTTGAGCTACACTAACTATAGAATTCACAATGGGTAACACAGAGAAAAAATGCAATGCAAAATGTATTGTCTGTTTTCAACTCTGAGAGTATAGTATTACCTGAAATAGAAAGTTATGATCACAGAACCGTTGAAATGTGGTGTTTTGGCTGTATTCCCTTGTCAAAAATACACATTTTATATATAATCCTTATTTAAAATATAAATGTACTGTGTGCTTGATCAGTTGGAAAGAGCTATCATTTTGTAATAATTGTAGGTGTCAAAATTAGTTACAGTTTTGTACTTTCAAGATGTGTCCTATTTTAAGAGATGTATATCTAATTTATGACTATTCCATGACTAGCAGAGAGAACTGTACAACTAATTTTAAACTAAATTCCTTTTACTGAACTATTTGCAAACCATTTCTTTTAGAAGGCAATGTTTTAAGAGCTGTTGAAAAGTAGTATCTCAGATGTAGGATTTGGAAATATTGTAGATATAAACCCTGGAGTCAGGGAAACAGAGAATCAAAAATCACTTTACGCCAAAAAAAAAAAAAGATACTGTAAATGGAAACCATGTAATGTTGAGAATTACAGGAAACATCTGTGAATAATTAAGTTATACGCTAAGCTGCATCAGAGCTGAGAAATGAAACACTTCAGCCTGTCTGTCTAGCTTTTTATCATTTGAAAGCCTGTTGAATTTTTTGGAAAACTAGATGAAAAGTCCAAACTTTTAGACTTTCCAAAGTGCAAACATTTACTGAGTAGTGATAATAAATCAATTATTTCTCTTTGTTTTCGATAACCCCATCTTGGAAGACAGCTCAAATTGTTTTTCTGCCATTCTCTAATTTGCCATGCAGCCTGGCTTTATCCATTCTGAAAAGACAATGCATATAATTGCTGTCTTTTTCCACACATTATTCTGCTGAAAGCCCCACGGCCTTTGGGATATGCAACAGCAGGCTTTTGGAAGCCGAGGGACCTGGAATAAGTTCTGTACACTTCTACAAATGTCTGCTGGATATTGATTTGCATTGCACTGGCAATTTTAAGGTTGTGTGAAAAACTACAAGTTTTTCATGTCAATTAAATAACTCTGTAGGAGTGAGGGACAGGTGTGGGATAGGAGCACCAACACACTTACCGTAGGTGCGTACATTGCCCCCACCTCCCAAAGCAACAAAGGGGACCATAGGGGGAAGAGAGAGGCAGAGACAGAGGAGGCGGAGGGGTGAGGGATGTGAATCACAAACTGGCAACTTCAGCTGGCAACTGGATGGCACTCATTTGCATATCCTCATGCATCATTCATCAGCATCATTTTACCACAGTGCGAAACATTACATTTATTTTGCAAATGCTAATTTATGTTAAGCAGTTGATTTGAGAAACTTCAGAGTTGAGTTGCATAAAAGATCCTGCAACATTTATTTTCTTTTGTCTGCATGAGTGCGACAGTATGTGTGCTGGTGTCTGTATATGTGCACGTACCCATCACTCCCCTTTGGACCTTCAAGTCAGTGTGTGTGTGTTCATGCTTGGACACTTTGTCATAGCTCCATCTATTACAGCCACATGGCTGCTATCTTCCTGTCAGTAGTCTGCGTGATCTAAATGATGGAACAACACATAATTACTGCAAAACCATCCTCAGTAACACATTCCTCATGTTGGAGATAATGAAAATATTACTTAGCTTAGTAAGTTTACCTCATTTGACTTTAAAGACAGCCTGTTGCCCAACCCAAACATGCCATAAAATGAAAATCTATCGATGGGTCAAAATATTACTAAAAGGAAAACTGGACTCACAGCTCCAATGTATGTGTCAGACATTAAATAACAAATATTCTTTTACACTAATAAAACATCCATCTTAGACATCTCTGCTCTCTACAAGTTTATAGAAAATCACAATCATCATCAACATCCTTTGAAATAAAAAAATCAAACATATCCTAATGGTACTCCTTTTGTTAATGTGTTTTATTCCTGAATTCTAATGTCCTATTACACTTGGCAGCAATATCTGAGAAGAAATCCTACACAAACAATATATTTTCAGCAGTCTGAGGACAAAAAGGAGAACTTCCACTTCTATTCACAAGCCATTTGCTGCCTCTGCTACTGGCAGTGCAGAAATAACACAGGTGTTGGAGCCAAAAACAAGACGGCTGTTTATTTGCCGCTTCTTGAGCCGAAGAAATGATATGCACAGTGGAGCGGTGCAGCCGTCTGTTTTTCTGAACACTGTCATTCCTCTCTCTATCTCATTTCCCCACTCTCTCCTTCTTTTTCGACTGCTCACATACCTTTGTTGTTTTTTCTGTTGTTTTTTTTAGGCTGCTTCAGTGTGGTTTCTCTCGTTGTGGCCACACATTGTATAGCACTGTGTACTGTGAGGCTGTTTGTCCTATTCAGGTCTGATGCTTTAAAGGGAGATTAATTGTTGATAAAACAGAATAGGTTTAGTGATTGAATTCCCATGATGGGGAGTTGGGTTGCTTTTTCTCCTACTCACCTGATAAACAGACCTAGTCTATTGTTGTGGGAAGACTTCTCATTACTGTCTGGATAGATTCAATGGGCTTGTATTCACCATGGGAGAAGAGGTTTTGTGTTAAAGAAGGATAGCAAGGTCAGGCGCAGAGTATCACCGCTTACTCCTGTATCACTGTTTTTATCTGTCCTCTCCTCTCTTGTACACACATATAGAAATAGCATCATTCATACACCCACAGTATGAGTAAGATAAACTCATAATCCCATTGCTGCATTTCTGCAAAGCTGTGTAAGACGTGAGCTTTGGATTTATGGATAAATGTCATCAGTAAGTGCACATAAAATAGTACAAGAATGAGTTTATCTATAAAGCTCTACCGTTTTTATGTGCACTCATCACTGTATATGAACATGATTTTATCCGTTTTATTTTATTACTGAACTTAACGCCTACATAATAACTGTAAATTATTTGGCTCCTTTTTCCTGCACTGTAACTTACAGATGACATTACTTCATGTAACATATGTAAAATTGTTGAACAATATGATATTTTTATATTTTACTTTTACCACTTTCTGTCGTAATATTATGACAGAGTATTAGGATTGCTCTAAGAAATAAAATAAACATGTAATATTAACATTTTAGAATGTAAGCCATGGGCCTAAAGCCACTTTTAAGGTGTTATGTTGAGGTTTGGGAAGCAAATTTGTGAGCAAAAGGTTTGTGGCAGCTTCTAGACTGTGTGTAATTGTGTGAAAGTGATTATGGTGTTAATGAAAATGAGAGGTGGCCTCTCAGTGAAACTACCCATGAATCAAATAAGAAATATGACAATAAAGTAGTAATTTCAATATATATTATATAACAAATTTGCCATGTATTTTATTATAGGAATATAACAACCAAAACATTTTGCATACCCAAATACTCCGAAACATTTTACAAATATTCTTGTAAAAAATAGTTAACTTTAAACAACTTTAAATGGCTTTCTTTCAAATTAATTAGGCTATGCCACACAGACAAATTTTTCAGACACCTAGAGTGTACATTCTGACAGTACTTTCCAGAACAAACTAGTATTTTTGCAACACAGGTTTGATCTAAATTTGAGGGCAGATGTTTTGTGGCTCTACAACACTGGAGAGATGAACAACTTTCTTCCAAAAATATATTCCCTCAATTGCTGAAGAGAGCATTGTCTAACATGTCACTACCATAATTGATCATTTTGAAGCATTTGTTACATTTTCTTCACTCATTAGTTTTTTTCTTTTATTTTTCAGTTGTCTGTTGCTCAAGGGCATGTGAGAAGATGGTAGAGAATGTGTCTCCATTATGCTACTAAATTTGTGCAGAAATTAAAACCATAAACCTCTAAATCACAAGTTCACTTCTCCTTCAGGCTACTGCCTCCCTCAGGGGCTGTGTGACTCAGGGCTTTTGAAAAAGTGCTTATGGACTGAAAAAAGTGCTGAGTTTCTGTACAGTTGTGACTTTAAACAAGTAGGAGCTCCAGTGTTCAGCCAGCCCAGCGGTGACTACACCTAATGAGAGTGGGCAGACACGGGGCAAGCTGTGCTCATGATGTTCTGAGCGCCGTGTGACAGCAGACTGATTTCAGACCAGCTGCTGATGGTGCTGATTGTAAACAAACAAGCAAACAGTGACAGTCAGCAGATCTGAGACCTGCCGAGAGATGAATGAGCAGCTGTCTTCTCTTTCTTCGCAAGGGGCTGGTGTTCAATTGACACACAAACGCACACACACACACAGACTTGTGCACAGCTGGAGACGGGAACAGGAGGGTTGACCTGGGCTGTTCTGACAAAGACCTGTCACCACCTTACCCTTCACTCCCACAATCAGCAGGGCTGCCAGCTGACAGCCTGGCACACAATGATGTGTGTATGTGTGTATGTCTCTTGCCTAATCTGCTCACACACTCCTAGTACACGGGAGTTATACTACCGAGGCACCTATCTTGCCTGCTCTACTCCCCTCTGAGAGACAGAGATACAGTATGTGCATATGTGCAAGTGCATGTGTGTGTTGTGCTGTGCTGTGCTCTTGAACTCTGTGTCTCTCCCCAGACAGTGAGATGAAGTGCAGAGAGGACAATTGAAGTGACTGTCATAGTCTGCTGAAGGAGGAGATGGGAGGATGATGGAAAGAGGTGGAGACAGTGAGAGCGAAAATGAGGGAGACGAAGACAGAGCGACAGCTGAAGATGGATAGACAAAGAGTTGCAGAGAGGAACAGGGGGAGAGCTTTCCAGACAAGGTGACAGTACTGGCGAGTCTTTCCTGAGCCTGGTGTTGGAGACACTGGTGAGACCGGCAGGGGAGGGATGTCAAGGGCACTCAGCATCAAACCTCTAAAAGGCTACCCTGCCAAGCACTGTTATAAAAGGGTTATGACTTCAATATTCAGTCGGATCATATAGCATAGAAGCTTGGGCTGTGGTCCAAATCAATTCATTTGGACAGATGTCTTTGTTGCAATGAAACTGCTGCGGTAGATTCATAGCATGCCATTTAGAGTTAGGAGATGCTATTACCTAGAGCGCCTTAAAGGTTCAATGTGTTGCTCAAGGACATTGCAACAGTAAACATGACTGCTGATGGACAGGTTATAGGTGCTGAGGAGTTTAAACCTTTGAGATTTTGGTTACAGGATGCTCTCTGCAGCCTTTTGTCCAATCGGATGCCAGAGTGCAGCATCGTAAACAAGTCAAGGCTGCTTTATGACTTGAATTGAAATCATCAGTGTCTTACTTCTTTCAGTGCAGTACTCCTCACAAATCCAGATGTGTGTGTATTTGCTGGAGTGGAACCAAGGTTTACTGTAGCTGTCCTCCCTGCAGCGCCAACACTCTTATTACACCAGAGAGGTGAGAGGATCTTGAATGCATTGAACATTAATTAACTACTGGAGTTACTGCAAGTAATAATAAGAATGATTGCACATGTAATGAAACTGGCCATTTTCATACTAAAACACTGTTCTTTCTTTCTTCGTCTCCTTCCTGTCTCTCTTTTCTTTGTTTCTCTTTACCCATTCCTTTCCTGAGGATAGCATAATTTCCAACAGTGTCTCTTCCTTCCATCACCACATGGATCCTCTTTTTGTCATGGAATACCAGAGGCAGCCAGAGGGCATTTATTTTTCATACTTGTCTGACTTATTTTTTGGTGGTCTTAGGAAGCATGCAGTGAACGATTCCTTGCTTGACGAGTGGCTCCATTTCCCACCTCATCATACTTGATGGGGTGCCGCCATTCTCCCAGCCTCTCACTACCCAGGAGCTCCAATCTCCGACCTTTCGCTACTATTCTGGAAGAGTTAAAGAAAAACAGGAGAGAGTGAAGAGGAGAGGAGTCGACTCAAGCTGGGAACCAACCGACTAAGCAGATGAACCCACTTGCAGGTCATAACACATGCATGTTGTACAGATACTGGAGACTTTGCACATGTGCATCCACTCTCTCTTTCTCACCCTTGTCTTTTATCTTATTCGCTTCCTCCCATCTCACTGAATATCCCTTCACCTCATCTCTCCTAGTCCCTCTGTGCTCTACTGATCATTTGCCTCACAAGTTCGGGAAATGAGCTATTCAGTCAATATTAACAGCAGCACCGCGAGTGTTTTGATAAAAAGTACAAGACCTACAAGACGGCACACTACCTACAATATGCCCACTGTCTCACAGGTAAACTAGATGTCACACTGCTTCTGCAGGCAGTATTATACAATGTGTCTAACTCAGATCTTCAAAGTCTCCCTTACTGCCCTCGGTGACTACGGCCAAAGAAACCTCTTTAATGAGACATAGATGTAATGAGACATGAATTGATGCGTTGGTTCTTTGTCCTGTGTTTCCTGTGCTGGTTATAAACATAATGTGAATGGAGCCAGTCATGCTAGTCAATATTTTCACAATCAAATTCTATGTATATGAATTACATTGATGAGGGGAATCTGGTTTAAAGTCATCCGGTTATTAAAGAATATATACCAATCATCAATTAAATGTTTTCATCATTACTATTGCCATGAGAGGGGGCTGTACCTTGGGTACTTTGCTGAAACAATTCTGTTGTTTTTCTTGAGAGGACAGTCTTGCAAAAATGCTGTAACATTCTCAAGAGAACGGTTACTTTGACACTGAGTATATGAAGAAAAGGGTTAATTTTTTACATATATTTTACAGTTAGTAGTGATTTTGTGCTTTCCTTGTTATCTGCTTTACCAAAGACCAACAGCAAATAAACCCTTCAGGTGAAATGATACATGTATGCTTTAATGAGCACCTTCTTTGCTTATTTGCCTGCAAAAGCCCACATCCTTGCTCATAATGAAGTATCTCCTGCTTCATTGTCATCTTACATCATACTCAGAAGATTGTAATATTTACCAAGCCAAGTATTCTCCATTTCAGCTGATGGCTCTCTGCAGGCACAGAATGTCAAAAATCTCTACTTCAGACATGCTTTGCATTATGAGACCTCAGGAAAATTCACTCAGTTCAGTCCCACAAGCCCTTACAAATGTAGCGAGAAGTGATGTGCGAGCAATAACCTCTGTGACTTTGTGTCTAAATGACAAATACAAGCAATAGCTTTGATATAATAACGAATATATACAGTATCATACTGTACACATTGTCAGCACTGTTAATGCACTCAGTTTATTTTTCAATCTGTTCAGCATGCCATTTTGTTATTAAGAAACTTAACACGTCAGGTATAATCTGATTAGCTTTGTGATAACTTAGTGACAGAGGCAACAATAACAGAAAACAGGATAGTGCAGAGATGAGCAGTTTCTGCTCAGACGGGCCCATAGAAACAGATGACAGGCCTAATCAGTGTGGACACCCTGAGAAACCCTGTTATTAACTATCTCATAAACATATCCTAGGATGGAATACCAATTTAGACAGTCAGCTGTCAATGCTGAACTCCAGAACTGGAGGCTTCATTTGTCACTCAGGTTATGTGAATTGTATAAGACTGGTTTAGACGTTACATCTGAGACCCTGAGAAAAAAAATGTAAAAGTTTTATAGGCAAACTTTACAGCAGACATATCTCAGAGCCGATTTGTTACCAACTGCAGTTTGATGACTTTGTGAGTTGTTATAGTCAGTTTGGTTTGTTGCAGTCTCAGGTTTGTCAGTTTGATTTAAAGAAGACTGTGCTGTTTGCTTGCTCTTTTGGCATCAATTCCGTTGCAAATTTCACTAAATATGAAAATTAAAACACAGTGTTACCTGTTGGGTAGCTGCCACAGATTGACTCTGTACATACTGTACTGCAGTAATGTCTCAATGCTGAAAATAGTCTTGTTTTGTGGGTCTGCTAATTCTGGTTAAACAGTTGTCATAATCATGCAGATATACATACATTTGACTTAGGCTGTAACTAATGGTTATTTTCTTATTGACTGATAGAAAAGTCCTCAATAACACTGGCTGACAAATTGGACGAATCTTTATTAATAAAGAAGCACACCTCTCCTATTCTTATTGATAAATGTGTTGATGGTTTTCTCAATTGACTGATCAATTGTTGGGTCGATAAATTTCAGAAATACATCTTTAACAGTCCAAACCCAGAAATATATTTACAGATTTGTCATATAAAATGCAGAAAAATGTAGAAAAATATTCATATTAAAGAAGCTGAGATAGATTGTTTTCTAATTTGCTTTTTAATTCTCCAGCCACTTTTCTATTGATTGACTAATTCATTAATCGACTGATTGTAGCTTAGGTACAACCAACTGAATTAGGTAAAATGCACTACTGCCATTAGGGCATATGCTATTTTTCTTCATGTAAAACGCTTAGGGCTTCCTCTAGCTTAAAGTTAATGGTCACAAGGACTGATGGGAGATGAGCACTTTAGAAAAATGTGCTTATTTTTAGTAAGAGCAGAGTGCTTTGTAAGACAAAGTAAACTTTATTTGACCAAACTCAACAATATGGAGGTCAGGCACTATGGCACAGATTACAACAATCACTACAACACAACAACAACACCATCAACAACAGGATGGATTATGCCGTAGCTGCTGTAGCTCATTCTTTTAGAATAATGAACATTTCCACTGGGGATTTTTCCAAATGTGAAAAAGTGTTAACACATCTTTTTTCTTCAAACAGTAAGGCAGAGTTTGTTCTTCTGTCAAGGCCATGCACTTGCTGCATTTGTTTTCTATAAATACTTCCTCATTTAACACACACTATGCAGGTCTAAAGAGAATTTCAAGTTGAAAAACAAACAGTGTATCATATGTGTGACAGACCAAAATCTCGGGGTGAATGTCATTAATCTGAAGGATTGTATTGTTGAATTATGTGGCCTGAGGACGATACCACACTGCCAGTCAGTTTAAAGAAGATTTCCATGTGAATGTGTTTGTCTCTGTGTTTGGATGATCTTGGACTGCAATTTTATGAATGAGAGTCAACTCACAAATTGACTCTGGACACTTGCTAAATGAGGTGATTTTGTGAGGTTCCCTCTGTAAAATCTTTGGTTTAGGATTAGAATTAGATTTTAAGTAAAGAGGGGTTTAAATTATGCATGCAGTTGTCAGGGTTCAAGTCAGAGAGAATAATGTAGTCACTGGCACCAGGACTGTGGCTAGTGAGTTTATTATTTTTGTTTTGTATGTTTTAGTGCCATTTAATTTCCACACATTCATGCACAGCAACATGCACATAAAGCCACCGATCTGAATATGAATATACATGTGGTTATGCCAGGATGAGCTCCAGACAGATTTCTCAATTGCTCAAACTGCAGTCTAGTCACAAATTTGACTTGAAAGGTGGTGCCTGCCACAGGACTGTGATGCAGAACAAACCAACAGTCTAAATTGCATATAATTAGCCATTAGCGCTAACCTTGACCTCATGATACAGCTGTTCCGGATGCCTGATGTTTAATTGTGCTTGTTAACTTCGTTTAAACAGTTTTTCATCACGTGTTACATTTTAATAACGAAGTGTCTTTTTACATAAGCAAATGTCTACTACTAATTTGAGACACTTTAAATTAGTGTATTATTAGCCAAATGCTGCTACACCTGTTCATTTTCTGCTACACACAAAATTGAATTTTATTATTTTACTTTAGTCAGATTGAAGTTACATTAATAAAAGCTAATTATTCAACTACCATACACAAAATGTCTAATGTGTATGCCCTCTTTGCCTTTTGTTGTTTAAAATATATTCAGTTAATGTCTTTTCCTTGAATATATCCCCTTCCTTGCAGGTTTTTGCTGCTTCATTAAAAAAATCTAGTACTGTGCTTAGAAGCATTAATTTGCATCTCCCTTTTAACCATAAAAATACTGTTTATCTGCAGTGAAATTTGTGGAAACAGATATATAAAAGACTGGTATAAAGGACCGGTATTTTGTGACTCATGAACATCTGTGGTCCCAGCAAATAGTTGGGAGCCTTGCTAGCTGAGCGAGGCGGTGTTTCCACTCAGGCAGATGAAAGCATGAAGCAGTGAGAAAACAGGCTGCCAGACATCATTATCTCTCTCAGCAGTCCCCCACACGCTCTCGAACTGGGTTAGACTTATGGATTCTGGGGCGAAAGACACCCACAAAACAACAACAAAAATAACAACAGTGCCAGTGTTTGCAAATAGTGTAGGACCCCCGTCCTCCATCTCAGAAGCCACATGTGCTTATGTAGACTTACAGGATCCATTCCTGCAAGGACACTGACAGGATTTTCATTTTATCACACTGTTTCCGTTTCACCATTCACACTGTTTCAGTAAAGAACAAAGGCCTGTTGAAGGTAGTCTGCCCACTACTTCTTCAACAAAACACAGAGAAAGTGAATAATGACAAGAATAAAATACCTTATGGAAGAAATTGTACAGAGCCTGCAGAGGCGTAAGGCCAAGTCTATTGGAGCTCCAAAGGTCTACTATTGGTTGCTTTCTACCTCCCTCTATCTGAGTCTCCATTCATTTTCCTGGAACAAAGGCTGCCTAAATGTACAAAGAAGCTTTACCTACAGCAACTTTGTGAGCCATCTGAACCTTGAGGGCTCCTCTGCAGAATTTTTGTAAGAAAAAGAAAAGGAGCTTTCAGCTTCCACCACAGATGTATAAAGCAGTCAGTCAGATCCATATGGCTCTTAGGATTAGACTGAACAAATCACTTTCTTTTAATGCATGCAGCAAAAAAAAAGGCAAATCCACCTATCCAAGTTGCTCAGCTTTAATGTGCAGGAAACAGATGTATTTGATGAAACATGTCTGAAAAGTTGACAAACTGACGCAGTAACTGATGAAGACACACAAACAGAATGGCTTTCAATCCAAGCAAGGCTGTTATCAAATTGAGATGCTGTCAGCTCAACTTGAGCATCTCAATTTATCACACTGCAAGCTTATCAGAGGCTGGAGAGTGGTTTTCTCTTAAACTGGATTCAGTCTCAAAGTAACAGTGTCACTAAGATCTGAGGAACACATATGTATGGCAAGATGTACTATCTTTAAGCTTATGTACATTTCTGTGATTTAAACCTTTAGGTTATTTGTTTATCCACATCATGAAAAGTCCTGCTGCTTTGGCTACTAATAGTTCCTGTGTTCATCTAAACCAAGATACGACTTTCTAAGGAGCACATTATTTTTAGCATCTGTGGTGTTTGTGGAAAATTGTGTCAGAAAAAAGAGAAGAAGAAAATCCAAACTAGAAAAAGAAATTACAACAAAAATACAGATGGTGCAGCATGTTCAGAGCACATTATTTATTTATCACACATCTCTAACCCTTACATACTGTACAACATGCAGTGATGCTGATGATGTTCAAAGAGAGTTTGCTTTTAGGTCACATAAAAGACAAAATTGTCCTTTATGTGATGAAAAAAATTAGCACACCACTGGCCAAACATCCAGACTGGCACGCATGATAATGGATACTGATGGGATGATTCTTACCTAAGGGGTTGAGCAGCCGCCAGGTGATGACAGGCTCCGGCCTGCCGCTGGCCAAACAACTGAGCGTCACGTTGCTGCCCTCATTCACTGTGATGTCTTCTGACACCTTGTAGATGTTCGCTGGAACTGGAAACACAACAAAATTGACATCAAGGTTAATGAAATTGCTATAAGTATGAAGAGATAAGTGTACTTTATTTAACACAGAACGTGGTGTAAAGCTTACTGAGAGGTTTCAACTCGTATAAATTAGCGACCAACGTTTTTGTTCTTTTTATGTAACTTGAGTTTTTGAACATGTTTTATTCATTTTTTCTCCAAAAAACAAACAAATTCACTCAACAAAACAGTTTCGAGACTGTTCCATGAGAAAACCTGTTCATGTGAGCTGCTCTACTGCCATTACAACCTTTCACCATCTCTTCACAGAAACTATTGGCTACTGTATTAACACAAGTTAAACACAAACATGAGCTGACCTTGATTCTCTCACTTGAAAAGAAAAGTTTAAAAATGCTTTGGAGAACCATTTTTCCTCCTGCTATAGCCCTCCGAGGTACTTACTGTAAACTTTCTCAACCCAGGATCCAAACAAGCAATTTAATCTCCTGCCCCGGGACCTGAGCTCATGAAAACAGATTGCTTCTCTTGTCATATGGGGACCCACCAGACGCTTGGCACTGATTCTGACTTCAGACACATACTTTCAGAAGAGTAGGCTTTAATACACGACTCAAAATGTAAAGGTGAAATGAAGAATCTTTTGATGTGCGTGTGTATACGTGACACTAATGTTCAAAGTAATATGGAGCCATTTCATCTCGTCTCAGCGTTTAATGATCATCCTGCCTTGCAATCAACATCTAGTCTTCATTTCTACTGCTCTCACTCCCACACAAACAAACAGAAGCCTAGAGAGAGGGAGAGGGAGGGAGAATCTGAAAGAAAATAGATGAATTAAGATGCCTTAAAGTGAGTCAGCAGCTAAGATGCAATTAATCATGAAGTATGTAGAGGGCATACATCACTGTTTTCACAAACTGTGGGTGAAGTGGTTAGGATAACGTATCATTTATGCAGATATGAGGCTAGAAATACAAGTAATGATCAATGACTTTGGAATATGCTGAACGCTCGAACGTGCACAACATGTGCAAATGAAGAAGAATTTAGCTAAACCTGATAAGTGGCATGACATACTCCTTCTCTCATACCCTTATATTTCCCGTCGACATCTTGACTATTATAAAATATAGATAAATAATGTTACAAAAGACCCTAATGTTCCCTGCAAAACACATACATTTACATCCAATGTTTAAGTGAGGCTTAACAATGAACCAACTGGTGTATATTAGGGTTAAAAACATATTTTTAGTTTTTCTTATGAGAAAAACAAGCAAACAGACCTGACTGTAACCCTATGTTAAGGGTTGATATGTTGTGTTTTCAGTGTGAGCGCCACGCTGCCTGTGCCATCACGGTTGGCAACAAGAGCAAAGTCAGATAACACAGCTGCCACTCGAGTTGCCACCGATTATGCATCTTTTTGTGCATAAGCTGCGACTGTCTGTTGGAGTTCACCATGTGAACCACAGAAACACAGTGGGGCAATGATACAGCAGAGGATCTAACTGTTATCTGAGTTCCCACAAACTTACTATATTATATATAAATAGGAGGAACTAGTTGCTTGGTAAAATAACTGCAACACAAAGTATTAACAACTGTGACACAAAGCATTTGGTACAAACATGTGCACATAAAAAAAAAATTTTGGGGTGGTATTTCTTCAGGTACTTTATGACAAAAAACATTCAAACTGAGAGCTGCTAATATTTCGCTGAGAAATGTTGAAAATGGATAACTTCTGTGTTTTTAATATGTCGATTCTGGCAGCTATGTCCTGACATTTTATTAACTAACATGACACAGCATTAAGTGATTAGAAACTCCACTTATCTGGAGTTTATAATCATGGTCCACCTCATGCTATCTACCTCATTTGACTTGTTAACAGTTATAGTTTGCATATGAGCATTTGCACTCCAAATGCTGTCTATTGTACATGAACATTTTGCACAAACACAGACAGCACACACTTACCTACACCTTATACAATTTACACTTCCATTCTGTTGTTATAATTATGTTGCCTTTATTTACTTGCTACTTATTATTTATATTTATCTTTAGCTTTATCCTTATTTTTATTATGTGGCATATGGTGTGGACAGTAAAGAAAGAATTTCATTGTACAGGGAAACGTGTTTCCTTACTGTGCACATGACAATAAACCCTTTGAATCTTGGATTTCCTGCTGTTTCATTGGTTCTGTTCATAATGACAGCAACAAATGCTCATGAGCTCACGAAATTTATATTATTAAAATCCATCTGTCGTGCTGAAATGATGAACAAAACATGATGTCTCAGAAATGAAGATGAAATCATTAAAACAAGTGGCCAGAACATAAACCTACAGGGTTGATATAATATCTCGGAGACCAGTGTGTTTCTGTGATAAGTAACTTCATGGATGTTTTCATAAGAAAAAGTTGGGAATAGTTAATGGAAAAATAAATCATCCTGACACCTGGTCTAGGTCAATAAACTTACATCATATTAATTACCAAAATGCATTTAATTTTTTCATATTGCTAACCATGCCCTCTGTTTGAAGCTACACCTTGAATAATGCTAGGTGAACAGAAGCAGCCTGTGGTTTGTAGTACTTGCGGCTACTAGGACTGGAGGTTGCCAGGAGTTGCACCCTGCTGCTGTCAATTCACAATATAGAACAGCAATGTTCCCTGGAGCCAGCTGCGGTGATAACTGGTTGTTTTCTGACAGTGCTTTAAGTGATTGACTTTAAGTGATGTCAGTGAGTGACTGTAGTTTGACTGGAGTAAAAGATGAGTAAATGTTAAAGTTTGGGTTTACACTTCATCGATGTTTTTATTAGCTATGATACTATGATTGTAATGCTGTGGTAAAAGCATACTTCCTGTCAGTTACAGCAGCAACCTTACACTCTGGATCACTGTTCTGTGACAAGCTATTATATTTGACACTATATAACACATTATATTTGACACATTTTTAAAAACTATTTCTTGCTACACCTAAACTCTAAAATGCAACGCATGTTGTCTTGTCTTGAATGCAACATTTAACATACAGTATTTTATTTTCAGAAAGATTTGAAGAAATAAATATACAAAAAATGCTAATTATGACCAGGAACTATAACGATTATCTTTCTAAATATGAGTTCCTAGTGACAATATTCTAGTTTCTCTTATAAAGTGGTATGAGACAATTGTGAAATGCTTGTCATCAATAAAGTTTTGCAAAGTTTCTCCACCTCTTGATTTATTGTTTGTCTTGAGAGAAACCATTGTTCACCGAACACAGCTAGACCTGTCATCTACTCTTGACCTTTATTCATTCACTGACTTGACATTCAATTGAACACATTTACAGTACCACCTTGTCACTCAAAGTCAGTTTATAAATGCAAATATCTGTGTGCACTGAAAGACCAAAAGAAGGGAAACAGCTTGCTAAATCATGACATTTTTCTATTTCTGCAATGTAAACCTGTAATTTTTCTAAAATAACCAAGAAAGTAACAATGCTTTTAAAGCCACAGGAGGTGTTGCAAACTGACCTCACAGTCTTTAACATTTCTGTAGTTCATGGTCTGTCATTTAAAGTTTCCACATACTATTAACCTTCAAATACACACAATATATCCTTTACTATAAATAAGGCCAAGAAGAAAAAAAATGTGTTGTTAAAATGTCCATAAACGCATAAATACACACATAGTATAGTGACACTGCTCATGTCAGGTAGGTCACATATTAAAAGGAAGCAAGAGACAGTTGCAGATTTATAACTCACCTGCATCCTTCTTAGTTTTTTCCTATTGTGTGACGTTTGGTGAGACTATTTTTTTTACAATTAGTACTTTTTTAGTTTTAGCTTTTTCACAATTAACTTGTAATAATGTATTTGGAATTCTTGTTTGTAATGTATGTAACACATAATTTACATATTGGAAGCTGGGAACGGCCATGGATGCATCTATTGTCTGTATTGTCAAAACTTATATTGTATACTTGTATTGTCAATAATTTATTATCATTATGTTTGGTTCATCTGATCACGCCTCATTTTGAGGGCTATGTAAAAACTGTGACTATGGTGGAAATTTGCATACATTAGTCAACCATAACTGAACACATAATCCCATCTTAGACTAACTTTATTGAATAGCACTGACATATTTGGATCCCTTCAGATGAGGAGAGACCTGTGGCGTAGCCACTGCCACAGAGCACTAGAAGCCAGGATGGTGATGTATAAGTAATTTTCTCAGGTCCATCTCCTTAAGCAACAGTGTTATGGCATATTTAAGATATCACTGCCTCTGATATGACAGTATTTTATAATTCATTTGTCATTATGTGAAATAAGTGTTCTGGGGCCACTGAGAATGAGAGGCTACAGAATTGCTGCAGTGCGTTATGAATTGCTGTCCAATTAGCTATGTAATAAATACACATTAGTGCACAAAATAACTCATAAAAGCAATCATATAATTATCCTCGATAACAAATCGTCTAAACCACAACATCACATATCACAATCAGGCCAGAGGTATTACTGAGAAGAAATAAGAGATGCTGACCAGTGTAGTGCTGTGCACTTACATTGAAAAGAGGCTAATTAATGACACAACATTAGATTGTAATTGCATTTTTAATAATTTAGGGCTCAGGGTTTCTGTGTTGTTGCTGAGACTCATGCAGAAGTTCAGAATAAGATAAGGAAAATCAAACACTGCTGAATCATGGAAAAATCATATTTTCATTATTATTTGAAGTATGAGACATCAGGTGTGAACAAATGAACCAAACACTCTTTTTTATGGTAATAAATTCTGTCAATATCACAAGAAAACTAGTTTTGTCTTCACAAGATCTCAAGATAACTAACTTGTGATCTCAAAATAATGACATAAATAAAAATAATTGCATTCATGGCCGTTCCTGGCTCCCATACATATCTGAATTTAAGACATGTTAAAAACTTTCAGCTATCATACTATCATGTGGCATCCAGTGAATTCTATAAATCTGACAATCTGAGCTGATCTGAAGCACACCCTGGTCTGTAGCTGTGTAAAGTACAGAGGTTTGGTCATAACCATCAGCGAGCATTTAGATTATAAATTGTACAGATGAAATGTGAATTTAGAAAGTTTAAGTATGTGTCAAAATGTCAATCGCCAGTGATTGCAATAATAAGCTACGGTCTCTACACGTTAGTTTGACCTTTATTTATCTACACAAATCATTTACACATAAAAGCAGGGTTAGGAAGGAAACCATTACAGCTTATTGGTTACCAGCTGAAAAGTGTCAACAGCAGCCCAGTCAACTGCATAACGTTTGTTTGGAAAATGACTGACAACTCTTGACAATTGATGTCAATTTGTCCATAAACAGGGCAATTAAAGCCCAACTGCTCTATTAAAGTTACTGAGTGCCACGCAATACAGAATTCACTACAGTAGTAATCCTGCTATCATGTTATTCATGCCAGCAGGTACTGTATTGGTTCCAGTTTCACATCTTTCATTATTGTAAAGCTGCTATAAAAAGTTTTTTTTTTCTGTGTTGGCTTCACTGACTGTATAACTAACAAAAACACATATAGAAAATCTATACTGAAAGCATTTAAGACTGCCAAGCTGAAAACACAGTTGTGAGAACTACATCATGAAGGAATTCATATGCTATTTAAATCTAATAGAAGTTGCTGTGTTGAATTGAAATGAAGCTGTCCCCTTTCTCCATATCGACCATGTTTTCCAAGAAACAATATTTCACTATTTGTCTCTTTCAGATTGTTTCTCCAGCAAGGTTATTATTGAAGCTTTCTCTCTGAACAGCATCGCTAACAGCCTCCCCTGAACTAACATCTCTCTCTGTCTCTCTCTCTCTCCCACACACACACATAAAAACACACATACATACACACATACAACATCCCCAAGTAACCCATCTCTGTAATACCAACTGACAAGGCAGTCACAATTGTGCCAAACTGCATTTTAAATGAAGTCATACAGAGTTACTGCTATAGTCAAATGACCAAGCCAAAATGAAGATGTGTTTTCCAGATATGGAGAGATAGAATGCGGGGAAGCCAGGGCGGAGGAACTCAATTGAGGTGACAAAGAATCCAATTGTTTTTTCCACACCTCAAAAACAACCAAAAAGGGGTGGTGTGGGAAAGTTGATTTGCTCAGTATGATGTGAGACTGGAGAATTAATCCTTGGAAGCATAGATAAAAATGGATAGGTAGAAAACAACTGCTCATACTCTGATAACCCTGTCACCTCTATAAATGAGAAGAGCGACAACAGAAAAGATGGAGAGAGGAGTGGAAAAGGAGATGAAGATAGAAGATAGTGAAGAGAAAAAATGTGAATGACATTTCAGCTCTAACAGCCACATAGTGCCTGGTGTCCAGCTGTCAGCAATGAAGAGAGAAGAGGGAGAAGAAAAGAGTGAATTGTATTCTTAGTCATAGGTCAATCTTGAAAGAACAATGTTGGAAAGGGCAGCTCTTCGAAAAACACTTCATCCCTACAACTGCCGAATGGATGAATTCCGTAGAGACACGCTGCACTCTCTGCTAATGTTTTTCTTATGGCTTGGTTTGGGTGAATTATGTTATAGAGACAGGCATGGGCTAAAAACATTCACATTTAATGTTATGTTGCGTACAGAACAAAACAAAAGTACACAGTCGCTTTCACATGCACTTACATCTCTGTCCTCTTGATACTTTAATGCCTTATTTCTCTTGTAATTTCATTTTTCACATTCATTCTCTATATCAAACGCTACAACCCCCCCCCCCCCCCCCAAAAAAAAATAAAGAAGAAAAACAACACAAAGAAAAAATAAGGCTTCTCCAGTTAACAATCTCTTATTTGGTTTGGATTTCCAATCCCTCAAAAATAATACATTTCTGATGAAAATGTTATAAATACACTGACCTTGCGTTCAACTCTAATTTCAAACTTCAAAGAAAGAAAAAAATAGAGGGTGAAAGACAGACAGTGAACAGAGAGACAAGCAGAGAGCGCACGGGTAATTAGGGAGGAATGTGTTTGTAGGTTGTGCATTAACTGTGCCTGACTAGAGGAGAGAGAAACAGTGCCACAGGCAATTCCTTAGTCCATGTGACAAGTTATTCACCATGGAGATGAATGGAAGGCGACAAAAGCATTGAACTTATATTTTTGCATGGTTAACAGCTCACTTTCCTTTCATTGTTGGTTGTATGTGCATGCACCTATTGCAAAATAAAATAAAATAAGCAGACTGCAATCTTAAAAATAATTTAATAAAAAAAAAAATTAATGATTTGTGTCTGGCTGTAATCATTAGGGCTAATTATTATCAGTTCTGCCACTCCAGATGTGCAAGCAATTATCACCACTGTCATTATTCAGTGTCCACTTATACATCAAAAGTCCTGGTGTGATTGTGTGTAATGACTCTGCACCATTTCGTCTTTAAATTGAAGGATCTGTCCCTTTTCCTCCAGGTGGCTGTAAAGATTAATTAATTTAACAAAGCGTTCGTGCAGTTAAAAGACAGATAATTGCAGAAAATGTGACGTTTTTATTAAAGTACATTGTTTTAATGTTTCCCTTGCTATAATTAAAATGATCATACCACTAAACATTATTATCCTACACTTTACTTTATTATAATTTACGTCCAGTGTAGCATGTGGTTAGCATTGTCACCACACAGCTAGAAGGAGCTAAGTTTGAATCTACTGGTAAGCCAGGTGCTGTGTGGAGTTTGCATGTTCTCCCCTGTGTCTGTGTGGACATGCAGTTAGGTTGAGTGGTGACTCTAAATTGCGCATCGGTGTGAATGTGAGTGTCAGCCCTTTGATAGACTGGCAACCTGTCCAGGGTGTAGCCCGCTGTCGTCCAGTGACAGCTGTGACTGGCTCCAGCATCCCCATGACCCTTAACAAGAAAAGTGGTTAGGATAATGGATGGATGGATGGCTACGGCTCAGAACTAAGGAGGGAAAAAGCAGGGACATGGTTGGGGTGGTTGATGGGTGAGTAGCATGTCTGACTTCCATGTAGGAGGCTGTAGTTCACCTCTGTTTTCGGACAAACAGTTATCTTCATGTTTTTATTAACCATACATGTCCAACTTGTTCTACCTGGTTAAATAAGCTTTACCATCTCCAAGCATTAACAAGTGCTCTTAGGTGTTTTGTGGCCCAACCATCCTCTCAACAACTTTCTCCTTTGCTTCTGTGACAATTACCATATAAAATGTTACTGTTGGTCATAATAAACTAAACTATGATGTGTGGACTATTTTAGTTTCTTTCAAGCAGACACTGGAATAGTTCACCAACCACACAGTATTTTCATAGTGGAAATCATCAGTAAAAGTTTAAAATATGCTTGTGTTTTGTTCTGTCTCTACTTGTTTGTCATTTTTAAGAAAAAATTAAAATGCACTGATCTGCTGTCAGTCACTTAATTTTTAGTTGTACCTGAAACTGTCCAACCAACGACTTCGCTGTCAGTCTGTGTAGCTTAATGTTCACTCATCTTGGTTTGTTTATAAAAAGTCAGTGTGAAAAGGAAATAAATAAAAAAAAAAAATAAAAATAAAAAATTCACTGAATGTAATATAGGTTATACAGAATAGTTCAAACCTAATGTTCTGTCTGGTGATAAAGTTGAAAAATAAAAGTCAAAGCATGTATGATAAATTTCGATTTGATTTTGATGATTAATCACAAAACAGTTGGTATGTACCATGCATTCGCACAAATGATTGTGTTTAATGAACAATGGTAAATCCCCCCTGCTCATGCACAAACATTCCACTTACAACAAAATAAATCTCTCTGCTTTTGGCATATAGTAGACCACCTTCTTATATAAAGCACAACAATTTGTTGAGAGCAAATCGTGCAATTATTAAGTAAAAAGAAAAAGGGAAGAAAGAGAAACTTCATGGACAAAGTGGTCAAGGGTCTGTGGTGCAGCTCAATCAAGATGTTTAATTTGGCACAACTGACATTCCCATTAAAAAAAGACTGTATTCATCATGAAAATGCTTGAAAACATGGCTTGATCTGAAAGCTACAGCCAAAATACAGAAATAAACAAACAAATAACAACAACATCATACCCGATTGTCAACTACAGAAGAGACTGGAACAACACTCACAGCATCACAGAAAATTTGATAGGAACAGAAACAACAAATAGATATGCACTTTAGATTAGGATCAGGAAATAACCAACTGGTCATAGTGCTACTTTTGTCCAGAGCTCTGTATCTCTGTTCAGAATATGGTAACAAACATTTCCCCAGTACTCTCGCTCTCTCCCACTCTCTATGTTTCCCTCTCTATTCTCCATTTCTTATAATGGCAGGTGGTCTATTCTCTGATGTATCAAAAATACACAAACTTTCTTGTTTGGTCCATTTCAGAAGCAGGTGTATTGAGCATGAAATTAGCCTTTGAACAGAACCAGGGGAGGCAGCAGGTAATACAGGATGCAACCTTGCCCACCTGGACTGTGTCAGATTGCTTTATATTGAAGCTAAACTGTTCATTACAATTCAAGGATTACTAAGCCAAACTCTATTCTGCCCTTTAGGAAACTGCAAACAAGAGGCTTTGGGCTCTGCCTGTAAAATTCATTCTCTTAGTTTACTCTATCACAAGAAAAAAATGGACACAATATAAGACACTGCATCAAAACATTTTGGATTTAAAATGAACTATATATATTTTTTTATAAGCACTGTAATGGCATACCTACAGTTTTATATGAAACATTAAAGTAGGGCAATAAATCATCTATACTGCCATTGTTTTATATGTATACCATTTTACATGTTTTGTATTTTTCCCCTTGGGTTCATTTTGCTTCCTCCTACATTTACCCCCCACTGGCTCTCAATGCGACATTTAGAGGAGTGATGTGGCAGCGAGTTTAGAAGAGGCGGGCGATTATACTCAGCTAATTTGAAACCATTAGAAGATAATCAGGAGAAAACACTCACAGCTCTTTAGCTTTCAGTGCTTGGAAGCTTTACTGCCAATTACCTGCTTTCTATAAAACAAGGTCAGCCCAAAAACTCCCCTCCAAAAGCCCCAGAAATGAACAATATAACCAGCTTATTGGTCATCAGTGTGGCTCCTGTCACCGTTCACATTTAATAACTTTACTTTAAACAAGCACCTGCTGTGCCTTAATACTAGTGTGTATCTTTTGTGCTTATGTGATTTTTGCCTTTTCCTGCATCTCCACTTTAACACGTGGATTTTACAAAGCAATCTGTTATTGCTGATACTTTACAAGTAAAAATTCTAGGGACGAAAAGGACATATATCATCAATCATATCCTTCCAGGTGAAAGGAAGAGTAGAGGCACATGAAATTCACACTCACATAACGTTAAGGGTCTTGGCTAAATATTGCAACAAACAAAAACTAAAATTTGCAATCTAACACTTACTATGACTTATTAAAAGACTTTTGACAGAGGAAAACAGGCCAAAGGATAGATGAGCTATATAGTACGAAAGAAGCTAAATGTAATCGCCGTGCTAAATCTCCATATGTCTGCAATGTGCTTTTGTTGATAAAGAATTTCTCTTTAGATTAACACTAAGCCTTGTGGCTGAGCTGTCGGTAGCACTCTTCCTACTGAATCATATATTCACACCTGTATGCATATTATACACACAAATACAGTCATAAACACACATTCTGTAACATGGGCAATATATCCCTAATGTTTTGACTCATTGTTAATATCCACTGCTGATCCCATCAGTTGTTGATATTGACATTGTTTCTCAATGTAAGGACGAGATACATCTGCATGAGCCACATACACACTTGGTCACACATTTTGTCACCACATGCAAAATACAGAGTACTGATTTCGTTTGATCTGAGACCTCGGGGTGTGTTTTCTGCAGCAACACACATACACACTAATTTCTCTCTGCCTGGCACTGCAGAATTGAAAGGAAGGGGAATACATAAGTCTGAGAAGTGGGCTGACGCTGCTGTTACTGCTGCAGAAGAAGCTCAAGTAGCTTGGCTATTCCAGAGGGCTTAGCTGTTGCGGAAACAGGGGAGAAAAAGAAAAGGTAGATAAGAGGGGTGATGACAGAGAAGACACCAACCGTAGCCATCAGCAGCGGCAGTGCTTTAAAAACCCAAGATGCCTGTGAAGCTTTCAAAGGAAGTACCAGATACGAGACAGCTGCAGTGGCCTGCTAGAGGCACTGATGTAAGCGTGCGAGGAAAAAAGGAGGTTTCTCTGTGTTTTTCCAGGGGAGAGTTTTCTCTACTTGAGTCCCATCACATTTCCACCCAGTGCTGACATTTAGACCTCATTTTACTCTGAGAGACTAAGGTGATTAATTAAGGAGATGGTTTTTCAGGCTGTGTTCAGAAGGGCAGCAACTTGTAAATCATGTGAACATCTAATTGGTGTTTACACTGAAAGAGGGAAAACAAGAAATGTAAAATAGAAAGGTGTAGTATGGCATTTTTTGCTAAGGAGCTCTACAATGTCAGCCAGGATAAGTCAAAGAAGAGAAAATGCTACAGTTTGTTTTCATAGGACCAACTAATGGCAGCTCTTGCACTTATGAAAATGTCTGTGTTTATATATTCTATAGAAGTTGTAATTCTTATCTTGGCCTAACTGAAGTAGCTCTGTAAATCCATTGCCTCTTTAGGAGGTAAATCTCGGCGTCCACAAAGTGTGGAAAGCTTACCGAAAAGACAAAGCAGATTTTGCATTCAAGCCGTTAGATGATTTAGAGGCTTACGCTATCATTCCGCTCATGATAATGAGAAAAACAAAGATGGCTAGACAAGCTAAATCCAAGGTTACAGAATTTGGCTGTAATGGCTGCTTCTCCCCCTACAGGTACCATTTCTTCAACTGTTTAATACCACTTCCTGCCCTTTGTACTTCCACTCCCAAATACCATTCCTCATTATGTCACTTTGCCCAGACAAGGGTTATTGCAGATCACAAGCCCTCCCACAAACCAGATACCTACGCGCCTCAGTTTAGATGCCTTTTATGCCCCACTACTTCCCATTTTCCTCCCAATGTGAAACCACCCTGATCTTTTCGTTATTATTCCAAAGCCATTTTCAGTCTTGTCCAGTATAGCTGGTTCAGCAAAACCTTAGTCCTTTATAGAGAGTCAAAGGTTTTGTGCAAGTTTTTTTTCTTTTCATGTTTCTCTCATACATGACCAGAGGACTTAAAATGGCTAATTACATTAAAAACTGAAAAGTGTTAAATCTATATGATGGTTTGATTAAATAAGTTAATATTTTACAACACACATGTACAAGACTGGAGTTGTCCATGATTACTTAACAGAAGTACTAATTTTCTTCATTACAACACATTAGTGAACCTACACAGTATCTTACTGATTTATGCAAATTCAAAGTGAAACTAGAATTCAAAGCAACGACTTACTGCCTCACGCAGGCATTAAAAGGGGTCTATCAAATTACAACTTGAGTTATTGTGGCATTCAGATGGCCTTTCAGGATAATTCCCCTGATCCTTAAAAGCCCTCAAGGATGTTCTGTGGAAGTCAAGCCAACAATCAGCACTAGCTAATCAATACTACCTCATTTGCACCCATTTGCTACAATTCATTAGATTAAAGTGCACCCCATAATGGGGGAGAGTGTGAGTGTGTATTTCTTGTGCACATGCATGTACAATAATGTCTATACATACTCATCCTCAAGACCTCCAGACTTCTTGGTTAGCTGCCATTAACTTTGAACCTGCAGCCTTGCTGATGGACTCTCACCACTCAAGTGCAAAGTAATCACTTCATCAAACCTCATCTTCATAAATATGTTGGGCATATAATTGTGTTTTGGAACAAGCTGTAGAAGGAAACGGTTGGGTTGGGGTTTCCTCTGACTAATATGCCAATCATCAACAGGGAGGCACGCATTAGCATGATTAAGAGTTTCAAAAAATGACAGACACACTCCAGGCCTGCGCAGGGATCTCACAGGACTCTTACACCTGCTACAATAACATAAATGGGGTATGTGCAGGGTTTTGCACCGCATCCTGCAGGAAGCATGAATTGGTCAGTTAGCAAGTCCAGTGAGTTCGGGCCATGTTTCATGTTGGAAATGAATATCTCATATAGGAAACTGTGCTTTATGACCAATCCATCCAACCTTCTCCTGATGTGTTCTTACTTACCTTACAGTATATGCTACAACACCAATGTCTGACGTTTGCTTGTGTCATAATTATTACGGCTACTAGACGTTGCCAATCTATATTAAATAACTGTTGGTTATTGCATGTAATAACCTGCTGGCACAAACAGCATATGGACTATTGTTTTTACAGGAGAATCTTGCATAAACACACATCCCCAATCAAATGAATGAAAAAAAATGCATTTTTCCCAACAGGGTGAAACTGTGAATGCAGCCTTTTTCCTGTTCCACACAACATATAAGCACTTTAACGGTTTAGTGCCTGTGTGAGCACTATACTGCAGTACATTCACAACATAGCACAAGCCTGACCCTGGCTGTCACAGGGAATTTCATGAGTTGGTTCTTTCCTTCCTCAGTCAGGCTAGCGCTGAGGGCAAAGTGCTTAAAGGCAAAGTAAAGTTTAATTACAATCGATACGATCAGTATTACTTCTAATACTTTATGAAGCACAACAGAGAAGCATAGTTTGTTTCATGGTTTCCCAAGCGTACATCTAAACTGAAAAATGGGCAACAAGAAGTTAAGACATTTTTATTTATCAGATGTACAGCATATTAGACTATAGAAGTATTTTTTCAATTTAAGGAATATAGTACATACTGTCATTTAATTGTCAGTTTTCTTTCCAGCGTCTCAGGAGTTATGACTGATGTAATTTTAACTTTGTGTAATTTTCCTATAATGGTAAATTGAATTTCTTAGATAGATAGTTAGTTAGATAGTTCTGTGGACAAATTAAAAAATGCAAGCTCTGGCTTTGTCCATGTTTACATATTAAACTATTCATTGATTAAAACAAATACCAATGGATGAATGAATGATGACATTTGTTGCATAGTTTATGAATAAAACAACTGAATACAATTGAAAATAGAGGACAAAAAAATGAATTGGCAAAAGCTTTATGAAAGACAGAGTTTGCACAACTTGGAGTGTCTCATTGGCTTGAAAATGTGAAAACGAATCGCTGCCATTGTGTTAGTGTTGTTCGGGTCCCAGATCTATAGACGCTCAACCAGCTTGTTGGTTCTCACTGTGTGAAGAGGTGTGAACAGCTGGTAGAGTGGAGAGCACCTGACACACTCAGCTGGAGACCACACCACAGTGACACCTCCCCACACCACCACCACCACACACACACACACACACAGTCTGTGACTGGGCTCACAGCTGCTGCTGCTGCTGTTACACTTGCTGATGGGCGGGTTTGTGCCATTACACTTTCTCTCCTGTGCCTCAGTGAGTGTCACTCTTACTGCCTTTTAGCTTGCTCTTTTAAATAAGCAGCTCTTTTATCAATTTATTTTCTTTTTAATGAAAACATGCACACTTGGATGCAGATATTAATTTTGTGCGCACATAGTACATAATATGACTTCCGTCTCTCTGTCTTTTTTCCTCCAATCCTCCCTTGCATTTCTTTTATCTTTGTCTTTTGCCATTCTGTCTCCTCAGCTCTTGCCTCATCACTGTCACTCTGTCTCCCTTCCTCTCACACACTCTTTCCCTAGTCTCTGTTTCTGTGCTTTGCCTTGAGATGAAGTCTAATGAGCAAGTGGCTGGTGCTGGGAAAGTGTTTTCTAGCTCTGAGGAGAGATAACAAGCCCATATGTTATTTACCACAGTGGCTACTGCAGAAGCCGACCAGTGCCAACTCTCAAAGACCCTCCCAGGGAAAAAAAAAACATATTTGCCATCAAATCCATAGCTGTGCCATCAAAGTGCTGGGACGAGGCACATACTCGACAACACTCAGCTATTTTTGCTGTGCCTGTGCACTAGAGAGCAGCATATTGTAATGAAGAGTCGTAAATATTTTCCCTCCATAAATGATTTAGGGAAAATAATTTATTTTCATTGCTGAGATCTATTTTTACTCTCTCCAGGTGGTTGTGGTTTGATTACAATGCGCATGTGTGCTTCTAAAGAAGAACTTAAAACTGATTGTGGATTAGGGTGCACTCTAAATAAAGTGATATTGAGATGCTTTTCAAGTCAGTTTATGTCACTTTATTGAAATTAACCTTAAATTTAGTCCCATGTCATATTTTTGCTTATTAAATACAAAATACTGCCAAATACGAACATTTCTGACAAAAGCTTCACACCACCACAAAATTTGCATTAAAACATAATAATGATCAGTGACTGACAATTGTCAGCATCAGTTTTAAATCCCCTAAATGTATCCCTACCCTAGCATTTTGAAAAGCAATATTTCAAAAAGTTATCCAACAAGACATATGCTCTATCATGAGAAGTGTTTAGCACTCTTCTGCCACACAGAAGACTTGGTACATAAAGCATTTCATCAGCACTGGCTACCATATGGTCCAACTAAACAACATGCCAAACATCTGGTGGGGCACTGGGCACTGGGAGATGGAGCAGCCAAATACACTCACTAGAAAAGACTGTGGAAGCGCACAAGTATGTAATCATCCACCGTGCATGACAGATGTCAGCCAATAAACAAATACTCCTGACATAAACAATGGTGTTAAAATCTTCTCCTGCATATCTTTCTCAGTTCAAGCTGAGCATTAAACATGACTAAGACTCCACAGTCATGTTAGTGGCTCTGTGCACTTCTTTTACTGACTGCTGACAGTCGAAACTACAGAAAAGGTACAGAAGTGGTTTGAATCCACATGGGACAGAGTAGTGCTGAGCCTGACCCATCACGAAGCATCTGAAATCAGATATCTCTCAGTGTGCATCTGAAGAGCTGACTTGTGCCACTGACACACACCAAATGCACACAAAAGAAAGACAATACTTCCTCATGCAGTTTTCTCCTCTCCATGGCCTTAAAAGATCTAATAGGTAGAACATATAACAGATCACATCAGTCACATAATGGTATCATCAGATAAAAATTATCAATATCTGCTGATGCATTTAGCACACTCTCTTCAGTACTGTTTCCACGTGTCTGAGTAGTAGCCCCACATTTGCCTCTCTGCTCTTATTCCTCCCATGGTGGTAGAAGTCATATCAAGTCCTACCAGCAGGATTGACTTGAACACCACTGTTTAGTGGCACAAATTTCTCACAGAAACATACAGACACAGACAAATACTGACACACGCACAGGAACTGAAGAAAAGATAACAGCGTTGAGTTAACATACAGCAGGGTCAAATGTTAAAATTCTTAAAAGACAGCCACATGCCCATGTCGAGACCTACACAGGAGCACACACTCTGTGCCACATGGTGTAACATTCACTAATACAACCTCTGTACACACCTAATTTAATATTTTTTCCCTTAGAGAAAGAAAGTGAGGTCAGGTTTAACTGTGCCACTCAATCTCACTTCAAGAGGCATTCACAGGCGCGAAGAACAGCATGCCAAAGGGTTGTCCATCTATCTGACAGGCCTGGGACACATAGAGGATAGAAAAAGATGGAGGGAAAGGATACTGGCAGGTTCTATACAAGTAATGGGTATGTGTTCAGGCAATAGAGGCAATGGAGAAAGAAATAGTGGCCCTCTATATCAGAGATAAGACCAGGGGCAGATGCTGGCCAGAACTTATGGCTACTGGCTCACCTGGTTAGTCTGTGAAATATGGCCCCAATGGCTCACATGCAGCCCCTGTCAATACCCCTGCTGTCATGTGTGTCCATGGGATGCCCCCATTTAAATGCATGAGAGCTCCTCTTGCAGCCAGCATAAAGAAGATTAAAGGAGACTGCTGTTTTATTTTATTCTTTTACTTTTAGGAGACTCAGCCTAGGTAACATAAGCTCAGCAGCCCAGGGAGAAAAAGGGAATGGTAAATAGTTGCTTTCATTAAAACTTCAAGGAGTCAGTTTCATTATGAAGGTTCAAAGGCAATGGAAAATGTGTGTGGCTGCTTTCCCCCACTCTCTTTCTCTATCTCTTATTCCTCTACTTCATCCAACTGTGTAGCTACATGGAATAATGGGCAATGTGACAGCTGCGATGTGGAGAGCTGGTGTACAGTATATGGATGTGTGTCTAGTCACCGATCTGCCATCATGCTCATGGCAGGCATAATGAGGTGTGGCAGTGCTTATGTCTGGCCTTCACACATACAAGCACAGGGTTTATTACGGACGTTTAAAATTCCTGAACCTTCAGCTTTAATTTCTTCTTAATATTTTGAGTGTTGAGTCTAAAATTAAGGTATCAATTTTTCAAGTTTTAACAGATGGCTAAATCTATGTATGTAGTATACAGTATGCAGTAATACATTAAATGCTGCACTGATTGATATTTTTTATATTAACAGTGGATGAAATTTTTATGTGTAAAGTGAGATGGGTTGCTCGTAGTGACAAACCCACAGAAAATTGTCACCCAACTGTGCAGTTCCCCACAGCTCAGTGGAGAGGCTTGATGTCTTTTCTCTCACTGGCTTGGTTTTTACAGCTTGCAACTCTACTGACAGTTCAGTCACATATCACATTAGTGTCATTTCTAGACAGAAGCAAAAAAGTTCTGCTAAAATGATTATGTGCTACCTCCTAGCTACTACCTACCATGCTAATGTTTCTATATGTCTACCCAATGTAGAAAAATATGACTGTTTTCTAACATATTAAGCTTAATAAAGTAATGATACATCAGTGTTGTGGTTTAAACTTGTACCAGTGTCCCATGTGGTTGAGAAAAAACCACTGATGTGAAAAGGGGAAAAATAATTAAAGCCAGTCAGAGAAATTGTTACAGAAACATTTTTTGGGCGTAATTAATCAAAAATAATTTACATACAGTTGCAATCCTTTCAAGTGCAACACATTCCTGTAACGTGGTACTTTTCCCAGTTGAATTCATACAGAACCATCCATTTACTGAAAATTCCAATGGTAAGACAAACATGAGATTCTACAATTCACAAATCCTTGCATTCTCCTGCAGCCTGCAAAACATGCAATGAATGATTCAGCTAAATCATGTTATAACACAGTTATCTGTATCATTTTAGACAAATTATCAACATACCTGTCTAATCATCTGCAAAAGATCATTGTTACACCTTTAGACAAAGCTATGTGGCACCAACGTGGTGTGCTGTATGCTATAAACATTGCACAGAAACTAAACTGTCTTCAAGTTCCACGCTCTATGTGCTCCTTGGATGGTGAAAAGACCTTGACAAGCAATTGACAGCTTTGCCTTCAATGAGATACTGCTAACAGCTGCTGGAAGGAGCTTAGTGTGGAAGAAATTCTGTTTATGTGTTTGCTTTTTTCCTTTGGTGAGTGGAAGCTTCATTGATCTCTCTTAACAGGCTTTTTTCAGACAGGTAAGGAGGAATCATTCAGCAAAGAGCATGTAGTCTGATCTCCATGCCTGGCAGCAAAACAAGCCATAATGTGTATGTGGGTGTGATTATGGTGATGTAGAGCCAGACAGACTGCCGATATCTAAAATTAATGGTGGTCATGCCTAATCCTCACTTACCCTCTACATCCCTTTCAATTCTCCACTCTTCCTATCTCTCATCTTGTCCAAACAACATCATGGTTTGGGTGAGAGGAGGTAGCAAAATACCTCAGCAACAGTACAGATAAGGGGTGGTCCAAGATCCAGAAATGTGACAGATGTGGAGAAACGTGAGGGCCGTGCAGGAGCAGAAGAAAGGAGGAAGGAGGAGTAGAGATGAGAAGAGGTGGTACGAAGGATAGTGGATAGATAGCTTCCCAGACACCGCTGAAAGGTCCTGATTGTCCCATGATAATTGTTAAAAGGTCAGTCATCAGTCGTCTCCTTGCACAGACTGTAGAGTAGAAGATATGCGCCAACACATAGCCACACATACTATATGCACGCACACTCACCGGTCCCCTCCTGCTGGGGTGCTCTTTAGAGTGACATGACTGACTTTAGAGAGTTATGCGGATTAGCTCTTTAAATACCACAACATTGTGATACAAGGTTGGAAGAAATAAAAAAGAAAGAAAGAAGAAAAGACAGATAAGTGTGGAAGAGGAGGCATTTGATGGTTCTGATCTGGTCTGTGATATTCAGTGATGCCTAGCAGGGATAAAGGTTGTTTCCTGTGGCTGAGTGAGAGTCGATAAAAAGCATAGGGCTCATACTTTTAAAAACAAGGAAAAGAGCACTTGGCAGATATAAAATAAAAGTTAAAACAAGCGTCATGCCTGAGGAAAGAATAAGATTTTCTATGAGTTCTTTGTTTACAACAAGAGTAAACAGAACTGTAACACTGCAGCAGCAAGATGTCATTGGATTTGTCTGATTTTTATGCAACAACATCCTGCATTAATTCTGTCAGTCCTCAATGCTCCGGAGCAAGTGTCTGCAGTACATTAACATGTGTCACTTCTCAATGGACACAACATATTGAAATGGAGTCACAGCAGCCAGGGAACAGCTGCTTACGGGACTATTCACTTTGTCTGCTACTTTATAGTCCCTCTGTTTCTGTGACATTTATGAATGAATAATACCATCTGTCTTGGAGAGAAAGCTGCTAACAAGGAAGGTTTGGGTGATAACTTGTAGATTTAAGAGCTAATCTAGATTGCATAGATAGACTGCTTCTGGTCATAAACCCAACAAAAAAAAGACTTATATACATAAACAAAAACATGCAGTCCATTAACTATAAAGCATTGTTAGGAGAAAGTTAACAAGTGAGTTGTTTCACAGGTTGGGTTGAGATCAGATGAATTAGATTTTTTTTTATTAAAAGGGCTCATTAAAACGTTTCATAAAGGTCAATGCATATTAAGGTGCTAACTTTAATTCAAAAGTGACAGCATCAGATCAATCCTGATTTGAATCAGCTGATCAAGCACTGTCATTGCTACAGTGAGAAGGAAGTAGATGAAAAAAAAAGAAAGAGAACCAAGAAAGCAGTCTATTACAATGTGAGACACAATATCAATATTATTGACAAGCTTCATGGTACCTGACTAATGATCAACACACACATCTTCATAACTGGTTGCACAGACACACATGCATTTATTGAAACACAAGCAAAGAGACAATTCATGTCAACTGTTACGGCTCCTTTAGCTTGGCATGCACGATCCAACAGAATGACGTTTGGTTTACACATGCATAGAGATTAAGCCAGTGACTTGAATCACCGCACACTGACAGCTGAATCATTTTCCGACTATTATTCTGCTAACTGGTGAAATCACACAAAATGTTCTATACACTACTGGAAATTCAGAGTTCAACAAGCTGTAATATTTCTGATTGGGGTCAGCAGTCTGCATGCTGATCGGCAGTTAGAGTATAGTAAGGGCCAAACGAAGTAAAAGTCCCAGTCCTGTGGGGCGAGTATTATAAGAGGACCTCATGAGATGAATGAATCACTATCCAGCCTCTGCATTTTATGGAACACATTTGCATAGCATATTGAGATTTGCTGAATTTGCTGAAACATTGTTGTTGTGGATGACACAAAGGACTGTATGAAAAAGACTGGGGTGGGGATTGAGGCTATTTCTGGACTAATGTTTCATGTTTTTTTTTTTTTTAATCACCCACCCTAATTCCTTAAAATAATTTTGTAGTGTTATGTAAGCAAGACTAAGAGTTTACAGTCATGCTAGTGACTTTGTGAGCTATAGTCAGCACAATTCATCTTCTTTCTACTGTAGACTCATGGCAATCCAGCCAATAGCTGTATTTTCACCTAGTCCAAATAGGTGGAGAGACTGCTTGACCAACTGAACAACAGACTGAAAAAAGTTACATTGCCATTTATGACAATGTACGCCTACTCTATAATTCCTACTTTGAAATAACCTAGCCCAGCACAAAGATTTTCTGTGACACTTTTCTGAAGGCTGCTAATGTGTAGTAACAGCATATAAATCCATGCCCAAAATTACATTGTCTTTATCTATTCCAATTCAGCTTCTATTTTCAAAACAAAAGAAGATAAAATTCATCCATCCTCTGGAACAAGAAAAACAAATTGCATGCATGAGTTTGATTCAGCGGGGATTAATTTTATCAGGGGATCTTTGTCTTCGCCTAAATATAGTACAGTACCTAATTAGTTCCTAATGTATCTGTATGACACCCACTGATTGCTATGGTATGAAATGTTATATTTAACACTAAGGAACTGAATACAAAATGTTAGTTTTTAATTTTACAGGGCATGGACATAACTACTTTTTTTACATGATAATTTTGTATTGTCATCATTATGATCCTCTCGTACATGTCTATTCCCGCATGACTGGTGCTGCTTTATTACCCTTTTACACTGTGTTGTTTCATACCTGCCACTGTGACACTTTTTTTTACACCCATCTAATCTAGTTTTACTATTAGTGTTCATTGTAATGACGTTGTTTAATCGTGTTGATTACACCCCATGACACTGAGCAATTGCTAGACCATGCATGTAAGTAAGAATTTGTTACAAATTAGTGACTGGTTTGATACAATAATGTGTAAAAATACACAGAAAACTGAAAAAAAGTAAAAATTATATCCAGTTATCACTAATCACAGGATCTCCTCAAGTTTTATCAGTTCCACGCTAATGGAAGGCTGTAGTTCATTCATTGTGACAGTGGTTATGAAGTAATAAGCTATTAAACTTTTTAATATGTCAAATATTTTTATTTTACATTTGGGCAAATGCCATGTGTCCTCTAGAAATTAAACAGTAACATTAACTACATTAACTGCTTTGTAAGAACTACAGACAGGATTTAATTATTACCATTTGTATCAGTTGTACCTTACCTCACCAGTCTTCATATTATTCAATATTAGATCCCTCTTATCCACTGGTGTTTTAATCAATCACTCTCATGGTTGCTATACTTTAATGTTTGTTTAGTGTGTTTATTGTTGATGCCGTTATTGTGTAATTATTTATTTTGTAGTAGGTTAGTATAGTAACAAATGTGGACACACTATTACAATTTGTCTTTGGTTTACTTTTCAGTTCCTATCTTGAATAGATTTGTATGCTATGTTGTTTTATTAGACATTTCCTCCCACAAAATGCAATTTCCAGTTAAAAAGCTCTTCCTAGCAGGCCACCAAGATGAATTTTGCACTAACGTTAACATACCTAACTCTAACCCACCATATTTGTGGACAAATGGTGGAATTGGGTACTGGATGTAAAATAATTCATGATTGAGCTCATTTGTTACAAGGTTTAAAAGAAAAAAATACAAGAAAATAGCATTTTTCATGAGTTTTAACTGTGATAAATGGAATAATGCTCTAAATGTATTAACACATAAAAAAGTGATACTGCTACAAATGTACACAGCAAGCATGCACTTACGCTCACACTCACGGTATGTCCCCACACGCATAAATATCTCTTGACAAGACTTGTCATAGGCAAACCATCAAATCATCACTGGCCTGGGCTTGCCCATCAGCTAAACTCCTATGTCTGTGTTTCACAAAAATCTAATTGGATTGGGGTGGAAACTCTGCCATTAGATTGGGATTCTTCTCATGTTCAATGACCCTACTGCTTGGTGCTACTTGTCTGTGCCTTGTGAGTGCACCACTTTTTCATCCCCTGCAAATTTACTTTGTCTGATCATTTGTTTTCCAATTACGTCTCTGTCCCTGCTAGCGGAAAATTGTCAGCTTTGGTTATGTGAACCTGCTCTTAGGTTGGTAACCAGGGGCAATACTTGATGCTTGAAACATTTTCATACCCATTAAAAGATGAAGACAGGGTGAATTATTATCCCCCAGATTTGATTGGGTTTTGCGGGGGTTGGTTTAGGTTGTGTGTGACGGTACTGTATATGAGACACACACATAGACACACTCTTATCTTCCCCCAGTGAAAGACTCAAACTACACAGAGAGCAGTAGAAAAGGAAGGAAGTTGGAGTTAAATAAGTGGTGGATTGTTCATGAAGCCGGGTTTTACGTATGTACTTATGTTATACTCCTGTATTCCAAATTCAGTAGTTTCCTCAAATTTGTGTTTACCATGATTTAAAAATAAATAAAAACTTCACAGTATCTGTTCACAACATCACTTTTTCAGTAACTGCCAGTAACCTAACCATTCACCACTGCACCACACTTTACAGTAGATGAAAGATACTAAACTGAACCTCAAGGAGAAGATTGCACTCACATAGTGAGGAAGTAAAACAGATGACCATAACAATGGCAGCAAAATCAAATGGGACTTTGAGAGGGAGAGCAGAGGACAAAATAGCAGAAAAACGAAGCAACAGAATCAATGTTTGGCTATTAATGTGGCATTAGCCACGATAAATGAAGCCACCGTCAGAGACTCTGAAAGTTGACGCTAGACATTCCAATGATCAAATGCTGAACAGTCGGACAGAATGGATTCTGGGAAGGAGAGGCAATTTGCTGCCATGGATCCCAGAAGAGGGGCATCAATTCACATACTGACCTTTAAAAATGCTATTAATGGATCATATTGTCAGTTCATTGAATGAGAAGTTGTCTAGTGGGCTATTGTGTGAAATTACACTTTAGTGCGTTTTCTCCACTGACATTTGGGGTTGGTTTCACATCAGACAGTGAGTAGGTTTAAAGTGCAAAGGGCAGTTAAAACATTGAGCTGCAACATTCTATTTGTCACTATACATATACAGCACTCCATCTTGTGCTTCAGTGTTTTCCAATGGATACAGTAGATGACAGTTGAAGAAAGACACACACACACAAACAAAATTCTTGCATTTGTGTCTGTCAGGCAGCCTGATAGTTTCTGACAGGTTAAGAACAATTTGTGTCAGCTAACACTGTGACACTGTGACTGTACAGAGGCTTTTTGGCCTTGATGTTCAATCTTATGTTTTTATTTCTCTTATTTTTCATTGCTTTTATTCTCTTATATAGTCTCAAGAGGTTGCTAGCAATTCAGAAATGATTAAGAGATTTAAACAAGGACTGAGGATATTATTTAAAAAAATGTAAAAAGTCTGCAGATACTGTATCATAAACAAGAGAGAAGACCAGAATATAGGTTAAAATGAGGTTGCTTTTGTCATGTTTATTTGTTGACCATTCCCTAGTTATTAGACTGCATAGATGTAAGAGTCAGGAAAGACTAGAGAGGCAGAGAACTGATGTGATGAAGGGAAAAGGAAATATTCTGAGTTAGTAAATTGCACTAATTAAAAGTATAGTGTAATTTATAGTAGATGATAAACACTGAAAGATGTTTTTCAATTGGACTTTTGGAAACACATTTTAAAGAATAGGTCAAACTTTTAGGAAACATGCCTGCTTGAATTACATGAGAAGACTAATAACATGGTAAATATGTAGCTGTAGCAATAAGCCAGTAGCTAGTCTTGCTGTTCAGCAAGTAACAAAATCCACCTGGCACCACCTCTGAATCTCACTAGTGAATATAAAAAAAATAAGATGTAATGTTGTAAGTGTACTGTTATAACATGAATCGTTGTTGTTTAGCAATGTGACGCGCGTAATGCTCTCCTTATCCCTTTGTTTTCTGTCATTAAATTTTTCCTGCAGCTGACGTGCCTTAGGGCTTTTTGTCATTGCATGTCTATTTTGTCTTCAATATACGTAAAACAACATATTCAGTGTTGTAGGCTACTTGAGTATGTTGCTGACCTCGCTAATGTTTTATGTCAAGTAGCTGCCCCTAAGTCGCTCTACAGCAAGGCAAAGTACTACAAAATAAACATGTGGCACCAAACAAAGTAACTTTTACTCAAAGGAAATTTAAAAAAATAAGTATACTTTTGCTTTTATTTGAGTGGATTTTTTAAACCAGTAATTTTACTTTTACTTGAGTAAAATTATTTTACCAAAAGAAAGGAAAGACATATTTATATGTGCCTTTAAAACATGAAACAATTTGAACTTGCTACATACACTACTCACAAAAAGTTAGGGATATTTGGCTTTCGGTTGAAATTGATGGAAAACGTAAGTAGTGTACACTAGAGTGATATTATATCATGAAAGTAGGGCATTTAAGTAGAAGCATGCAATGGTGATTTCCTCACCCCAAACAATTTATTGAAACAAAAGCCAACAACAGTGGTGAGTATACCACAACAAAAAATGTCAACGTCTCAATAACGTGTCATGTGCCCTTGAGCATCAATTAAAGCTTGACGACATCTCATGCTGTTCACATGCAACTTATTGTCTGCTGAGACATGGCATCCCACTCTTCTTGAAGGGCGGCCCTCAGGTCATTGAGGTTCTGGGGTACAGAGTTACGAGCCTCTACAC